>OW679199.1:69577333-69786356 GCA_940337035.1 Agriotes lineatus | reverse complement strand
TGGGTGTTTGCTCGCAATGTGATTTTTGTACGAAGTACTCTGAATGGATTGGTAATTGCAATGAGGGCAAGCATATTTTGTATCCTACAACAACTTATTACTCAAGATGCTCTTCCAAATTAAAAGTAAAATTACCCCACTGTGCCTCATAACGTGCCGACGCAAAGAATTGTGGTCACCAGTTTTGTACTCACATATGGGGCATTTGTGCGGCTTTTCGCCAGTATGCTGACGCAAGTGTAGCTAAAAACGAATATGAGGAGGTGCCATACGGTTATCAAAAACAAACTTACATCCAACATTGCTTTCCTGGCGGTCTTATGCCCGCAAATGTTGCAAATGAACGGTTTAAACTTATCGTGAACGCTCTGTACGTGTTTTTTGAGGCTCTTGGAATTCGCAAAGAATTTTTTACAGATGTCGCACTGCTGCTGTGCTGCCCATTCCGGAAACTATGGAACGCAATTGTGTAACACGTCACACAACAATATTTACAACTTACTTCCTCCACTTGTTTGTGCACAATTTGATGGTTTCTCAACTGGGAATGCTGCTTAAACGTTTTGCCGCAATTGTTGCATAAATACGGCTTTTCGTCTTCGTGAATTGCCATGTGAGTAACTAATCGAACTGGAAGCAGATTGTAAGTTTCATATCGGGTAAAACATAAACCGATACCTACCGGGCGTGCTGGCTTTAAAAACAGAACACATCGGGCAAGTGAACAGCCCCAAGTCGACCTTATGACACTTCCATAGATGCATGCTACAAACTCGCCACAAGGAGAATTTACTGTCGCATTCGAAGCACTTAAACTGCTTCTTTTGCCCCTCCACGTGGCATTTCTCGTGTCTGATTCGCATATCGTCCATGGAAAATCGTAAGTCGCAACCTTTGACTGAACACCTATTACAAGAAACATTATATTTATCAATGCAGAACTGTACAATAAAATACTAACTTTAACTTTTTAGAGGCTTTCGCCTGCTTTTGTATATCGGCAGGAGTCAGTTTTAGCTTCGGGACTGTAGTATTTGAGGTGCTTTTGACTTCGGTGGTTAATATTGAGACTTGCTTGTCCTCAGCTTTGGCATCCAAATCAGCAGGACACTGAACTAATTTATGTACCTAACATAAAAGCAAAAAACTACAATTCAGTTTGGCCAAACTATAACTAATAAACTATACTACTACTTAGCCAACGCCATATAATGTTCGCAGATATGAATAATCTGTTATGTAATATATAGTACATTCACGATGTTTCCTGATCCCGGCAGGCTCTGTTAGGGTGACATTTTTGTTGGTACACAAAATGGGGTTATGTTGTTTTCAATTTGTGGTTATGATTTTTGAAGGTTGCATTGTTGCCAGTTAAATTTTTGTTTCCTTTCCTTATATTTTCAGCATTTTGACATTAAAATTGCAACAATGCAATCAAGCAGGTGTTCTTTCATGTCACAGTTTGTCTACTATCACAATTCATGCATGCAACCTAATAAAAACATAGCCTACTGGGAGGACAAAACATTGTGAATGAATTATAGATTATGCACACAGTAGTATCAGCGTACATAAATCAAACAAGTAGAGACACTCATGCGAAACGTTGAAACCTGTCTAGAGTGCCTCGGACAGTAACTCGGGGGGTATTTCTAAGCTGGACCGTCAGATGGCAGAACAAAGTTCGACCAATCACAGCCAGTTACTGGCTCTGCTACCAATCATGATGTGGTAAAGTAGTGGCCCCATCTGTTAGTACTATCAGCAAGTATCCCCCCCCCCCCAGGAACCGTTCAAGGTCATCGAAATCGGTATTTTGACATCAAAGGAACGAACAGTGAGTGTCTCTACTTCTTTGATTTATGTACGCTGGTAGTATGAACATAATATCTGCTTAAAATTAGCTGACCGCATTTTACATACAAAAACGGCTTTTGTAGAACCATTTGATCAGCATGAACAGAATGTTAGTACAAATATACAGGATTCAGCAACGATAAAATTATAAGTCACATAAAATTTGCTTATATAGAAGTTGCAGGTATGAAAGTTATTAAACGTTATTAAAATATTTTTCATTATACAGGGTGGCTCAAAAAAGTGTGGCTAACCAAGCCTAACCGTTTCTTCGTACCCCTAAATTCAACCGTATTGCAGATATTCAAGTTTAAACATAAGAAACAATGTAAGGCTCCTGAGATGCTTTTTATTTAAAGAGATATGAAACAAACACTGTTAAAATGATAATTTCTGCATTTAAACTCTTTGGGCACAATAAAAATACAGTTACGGCTGACATAAAAAATAAAGAAGGTAAAACTGAAAAACGATTGAATTTAGGGATATGAAATGTGATATCTGAAAAAAGCTCATTTCAAGGCCTTTTCAAAAATACCAAACAACAAAGGGTGGAATATTAAAATAGTAATTTGTACAACTAGTTTTTAAAGTCATTCTTTTTTTCATGAATTTGCAGTTTGATAACGAGCCCGAAGAAAAGGACTTTCAAAATGTGTTGTACACGTAGTTTTTTTTTCATAGTGGTCGAAATTTAGTCAAAAAGGACTTTGGAATTGACAACTGTCAAATTGACATTTCAATAAAATAGTTTAAAAAAGTGTACTTTTTTTCACGATTTTTGCGTTAAAAAAGTGGAACTTTCAATACGATTTTTCGTTAAAAAAAGACGACTTTCACGATCACTATGCAAAAAAAAGGATTTTCAGAGCATTAAACTGGTTTTTATCTCGACTCAAACTCAAATATCTGAAAAACAGTTGAATTAAGGGGTATAAAGTAACATATCAGAATAAAGTTCATCAAGAGGGCTTTTCAAAAATACAAAAATACACAGGGTGTTTCACTTAAAGAATTCGAAATAATTATATTTGTAAATTTAGAGCACCCTGTATAGCAATACCTAGGCCAGGGGTGGCGAACATTTATTGATCTACGTGCCATTTTTTCTAAAGAAATGGTTAATGAGGCCATGACATGCCATCAAATAATGCCAGGTAGAAATAGGCTAAAAATACATATTCCTAGGTACATAACCGAGCTAAAAGGCGGGAGCTGAAGAAGACTAACCTGGAGGTGGCGGACAGCCTGGAGTGCCGTGCAAACAACAAAAGTGGGCCCCAAAATTCCGCAAGAGCGTAGTGAACGTGAGGATTGCAACCATAAACAATTATCCTAACGTTCAGTGGGCTTTCGTTGCTTCCAAATTCTCCCTCACAAATGAACCAAGCTATAATTAAGCTGGTGAAGCACGAAGCCGAGGGGCAAGAAATACTACCACACGCAATTCAACTCAGGTTATCAAAATCTCCCAAAAATTGAAAAACGACCACCAGAAAAACTACTGGAATGCAGAGTGGTTTAAATTGATAGCAACATAGCTGTAATTTGCTGAAAAATGTTATCACAAGATGAAAATAGGGTTGCCTAGCTACGCAGAGGAAAATTTATTCAATATTTAAAAATAAATGTAAATAGGGATGCCTAACGATCCAGGGGAAAACTTACAAAATAAATGCTTAAAATAAAATCCAACTAGTTATTTCAAATACTGCATGCGAACTACAAACTAAGCGTAACAGCGTCGCCCATGCTAGCTGAGACCGTAGCTCACTCCCATCCGTTCGGTCAGAAATTCGCGCAAAATCTACCTATCTCTGCGCAGTCTGTTGCCGTTCCGGCACCGGTAGCCTTTTTCACAATGAACTTTGTTACTATAACCTCAAATGTAGACGAACAAATAAATTGTTTCGATGAGGTACCTAAATTCCTTAATTAAGGCCGTGCCCAAATTATTTTGCCGCGTGCCATTGGTTTGCCACCCCTGACCTAGACCCACTATTTTACACTCCAAAGATAATTCACAAAAAACCACTTTTTGGTAATAAAATCATTATTATCTCCTTCTTCTTCTAATCCTTCTGGCCTTAACGAGTGTCGGATACGGGCTCCCCCCATTTCCTTCATTTTTTTCTATTGTTTGCTTTCCTATTTCTTCTATTCTACTTATCCAGTTTTTCTTCATCGTCCAACTCTTCCTTTTTCTATTCTTCTCGCTTGTATTACTTTCTTGACTAGTCTGTCGTCATTCATTCTATGTATGTGCCTGAACCACTTCAATTGTTTCGTTTCTAGCTGTTTATTAATTGCTGTCTGGTGTAGGTCTATTATTCTTGTGTACAACTTGAAACATACTGTGGATAGACAAATGGACCTATAGTTATCACAATCTGATTGTTCACCTTTTTTATAAATTGGGATTATTAGGTTCTTCTGCCAGTCTTTTGGTATCTGGTCCTCCTCCCATGCTTTCTAGCAGATCTTCCAGAGCCATGTAACTACCTTATCCCCCCCCCCCCACTTTATCATTTCAGCTTCAATGTTATCTCATCCACATGCTTTTCCTGTTTCTAATCTATTTATTGCTTCGTAGACTTCTTTTTCATTTATTTTTGTAGTATTGTTGTTTTCTTGTTCTAGTTTTTCTTCATAACTTAAATCCTCTTTTCTTTTATTTGTTTGTTGCTCTTTTGTATTCATTTTTTCACAGTAATATTCTACCCACGCTTCTAAGGTATCTTCTTCATTTGTCATTAGTTTTCCATTTCAATTTTCGATGCTTCTATTTATTTTTCTTGTTTTCTATCCTATTCTTTTAATTGTATTCCAGAATTTTCTGTTATTTAATTCATAATCTTTTTCCATTTCTTTTTCAAATTCTTCCCAACGTTTGGCTTTGGCTTCTTTTACGACTTTCTTGGTCTCATTCCTCTTTTTAATGTAGTCCTCTCTATCTTGTTCCTTTTTTGTTTTGTAATATTTTTTCGCGGAAAAGGAAACAATTCATGAGAAAACGAACGAAAATGGTCAGAAGTTATGCAGCTATGCAAACGCGATGGGAATGAGTATAATAATAATAATAATAATAATAATATATTTATTCCTCAACCACAAATAAAACATTTATAATACAATATTTATAAAACACAAAATAAACAATATGGCTGAAGAAATCACAAGGCGCCAATTCAAATTAGTGGTTTCCCACCCTTGCTCTTCCAGTGGCGCCTTGAATAATGTAGATACATACCGTGGACACATTGCCTACAACTAATGGATTAAATACAAAAAAAAAATTACATATACATATATAGATAAGTGATGTCGTTGCACGTTTACTAATAGTTCCAAATTGCTTCTTAACAACAATAATCAATGCTATTAGCTGTCATGACGTTTAGCTTATTTGTATTCTATATAGATGGCTATACATATTCGTTTTAAAATTGATGTGATGGAGTTTTCTAAATTTTCTAGGTATATCATTGTAGATCTTATAAATCTGAAACTGAAAAGACCGTTCGAATAACACTGTTCTATGTGAAGGAGGAGATATGCCTCCCTTAAATCTTAAGATTTAGAGTATGCACATCTGTCCTGAAGTTGATTTTATTATATAAGTATATAAGTAAGCTGGCTGCCTTGTTTGAATAATTTTGTGACAAAGAGTAGCATACTGTAAGTGACGTCTATTTTACATATTTAACCATTGCAAGTCTTTTAGTTTATATGATATTCGTTCGTATTTTCTAATGCCAAAGATTAAACGTAAACAGGAATTTTGAATTCTCTGTATTTTACGAGAAGAATCCTGAGTTATAGAAGGGCCATAGATCTCGCTACCGTAAGAAAACTTGGATAAAACAAGTGAATTACAAAGTAGCGACTTGGTTTCAATTGACAAAGCGTGTCTATGGGGATAAATTAACTTCAGTGCCTGAATACTTTTTCTAATACAATTGGTAATATGCTTTTCATACTGAAATGTATTATCTATGATGAGACCAAGATCTTTAGCTTCGCTTTTAATAGGAATGGGAAGATCATCAATCGCTACTCGCATCCTATCAGTCAGGTCAGCTACAGCATCCTTATTCCCAAACAATACAACCACTGACTTTTGGGGATTAATAACCAGAGAGTGCTGCCGCGACACCTTACTGATAGCATTGAGGTCAAAGTTGATATCACGTACAGCCTCTCTATATTTATCTGGGAAAAAAGAGTGCAACAACTGAGAGTCATCGGCAAACATTTTCAACTTACAAGTTTCAACACATTGGTAGAAAGTTGATGTGTAAATAATAAATAGTAAAGGGCCCAAAATAGAACCTTGAGGGACTCCTTTGGCAACTGGTAAATAATTAGATGTAGACATTGATATTTTTACACACTGCATACGATTTGTCAAATAACTTTCAAACAAGGCAATTGCAGATTCAGACAAGCCAATGTAATTCAGTATAGCTAGCAGAATTTTGTGATTAATTGTATCGAAAGCCTTACTATAGTCAAGTAGCGTAAGCGCAGATACTTTATTCGAATCAGTAGCGGTTAGTATTTCATCTATGACATATAGTAAGGCTGTCGAACAACTTCTGTTAGGTAGGAAGCCAGACTGAATGTCAGGTATTATCTTATTTTCATATAAATATTTCCTCAGTTGCAAATTCATCACCTTTTCAAGGACTTTAGACAAAACAGGTAAGATACTAATTGGTCTTAAGTCCTTATAACCCTCAGGATTTGATTTTTTTGGTAGTGGAATAACTACTGCTTTCTTCCAGCTATCTGGAAAGAAATTTGTAAGAAGTGAACAGTTAATTATGTGAGTAAGGTAAGGAAGCACTGCAGGCATACAAAGTTTTATTATTTCTATATTTAATCCCTCGTGTCCTGCGGCATTAGTTTTTATTTCATGAATAATTTTAAGTACATCCGAAGTATTTATCTCTCTAAACTTAAATTGTACATCGTTCGAAGTTAATTTATTGTTTTGATAGAAACTTACAATGTCGTCAACGTCAGTATTGTTAATGTCAGGAATCGAATTTATATAAAAATTATTTATTTCATTGACTTCAGATAAATGTGTTGGGATTGCAATTTTAGCTTTAGCGCCAATATTTAAATTTTTTAATTTATTCCACATTTGTTTTGAATTAGAATTTTGTATTGTAAATTGAAAGTATGCCCTTTTCTCAGATTTAATCATTTGATTAACAAGATTGCGCAGCGACTTATAATATTCCCATTTAGCAGAAGACTTAGTTTTACGATACTTAGTTAAGGCCTTATCTCTAAGTTTCATGGCAACTTTTATATTATTGGTCAACCAAGGAACGAATGGTTTACTTATATTAATAGTTTTGACTGGAGCATGCACGTTAATTGTATTGCTTAAGTTAATACTTAAAAAATGTATTTTTTCATTAATGTCTCTGAAGAAAAATATTTGTTGCCAAGGCACTCTATGCAGATCAGCCTGAAATTCCTCCAAATTAAATTGACTAAAATTTCTAATTGTTTTAGAATCAACTGGGGTAGACAAAGGTTCGATATTTAATTTACAGAAAATTGATTCGTGGTCAGCTAACCCATGAGCACTTACTCCACAATCATTCACAATTTCAGTGCTACTAACCAGAATAACATCAATTAGAGTTTTACTATTACGCGTTATACGCGTAGGATCAGTAATCAGTTGAATGAAATTTAAAGCGTTTATCATAGATTGAAAATACATTGTGTCAGGTTGGTTTAAATTAAGCATATTTATATTTAGATCGCCAAGACAACAAATATAATCAGAGGAATTTGACAAAAGTGTAAGAGTCTGCTCCAATTCGTCACAAAAATATTTATAATTGACAGTTGGTGACTTATAAATGCATCCCAGCAAAACTGAGCGTTTTTTAACTTTTAGTGAGATCCAGATTTGTTCTATTGAATCGCCAGTATCTACTGTGGTGCATCTATAAGAACTTTTAGCGTATATACAAACACCGCCAGCTCTACTTACCCGGTCACGGCGAAATAAATCATAACCATCTATATAGATAAGATTGTCGGCAATGTCGCTTGAGAGCCATGTTTCACTAATAGCTAAAACATCATATTTATAATTATTAACAAGCAATTTCAAGTCATGAAGTTTTGGAACTAAAGATCTTATATTGATATGTGCTATCAGAATTTCATGTGCTCCCATATATTTAATAAAGTAGCATAAAATTAAAGGTTAAATCTAAAATTTACAGTATTAAAACAAAATTAATTACCTGATTACGTACATACAGGAGCACATGACACTCACCTGCAAAAATAAAAACGCAATTCAAATAAATAAAATATAAAAATAACAAAAAGACGAGCTGCCTATCCTTTCCAAACACTGCAAAAGGTCAGGGTAGATTATGTTGTAGCAGCTGGAGTGTGATATCAGTTTATTTAGTTTACACCATTTAAGTCGTTTATGGAACGAATGTTTCTGATATTTTTGTCACTAAGTTTCACAAAAACTTTACATGAGCTTGTCCACAACCGTTTAGAACCAAACTTTTTTACTGTGGCTTGTAGGAGTTGCTGCCTGTATTTGGTTAGGTCTTCGCGGATGACTACTTTGGTGCCCTTCAGTAGGCGTTTATGTTTATATACAAGATTTTTTGTGTTGCGACTCAAAAATTTTACAATTATCGGTCGACAAAAACCTTCCTTACCCGGTAGCCGATGACTGCAATCAATATCTTTAGGGGATATATCAAGCTTGAGCTTATTCTGACACAAATCACTAATGACTTTATCAGTATCCTCGTTTTGCTCCTCGGGCACTCCAAAAATACGCAAACTGTTTCTTCTGGAGTATTGTTCGCTTTCATCTTTGTGTACTTGAAGTTCGCTCTTTACCTTGGCTAATTCATTTTCAAGCTGCATCACTTTATCTTCGTACGCCTTAAGTTGTACCTTGAACTCCTGGGCTATGCTCTCTCGTATCAGTACTACAAGATTTAAACATAAAAAACTACATAAGGAAACTTGGATACACCCAAGAACAAAAATAGGCAACCAAATAGACCATATATTGGTAACAAGAAAAAGGGCAAAAGAAATAAGAGATGCACGATCTTATAGGGGAGCAAACGCAGATACAGACCATTTTCTAGTAGTAGCAACATTGAAACAGAAAATATCAGTAGAAAAGCAAAAAATGAACACCTGCAAGTGGGATGTAGAAAATTTCCAAAACAAGAAAGTGTGCAAAAAATTAGAAGAAAACCTAAAGGAGAAACTACAACAGACAACAGAAACACCAGATATAAATCAAGAATGGGGAAATATAAAAACCGTAACACTCAAAGCAGCAGAGGAAGTTATTGGGCGAAAAAAGAGCAAAAAGAAAAGGGAATGGTTTGATGCAGAATGTGAAGAACTAATTAAAAATAAAAATAAAGCGAGACTAAAGTGGTTGCAGTCAGGAAGGCAGGAAGATTATGAGCAATACAAGGAAATAAGGAGAGACGCGACCAAAAAATGTAAGCAGAAGAAAAAAAATTGGACTGAAAAGCTAATAGAAGAAATAGAATCCTGTAACAGAGGCAACAATGCGAAGAAATTTTATAGAAAAATAAAAGAACAGAGAAAAGAAAACGGAATAAGGACAAGAGGACTCATAAACGAAGAAGGAAAAGAGAAAACGAATATGGAAAGATCACTTCAGTAAACTCTTAAAGGAAAAAGCGGAAGACACGAATGGGGCAATAGTTGAACCATACGATGCAGAGAGAGAAATACAAGCTCCAACTTATGAAGAGACAATAAAATAAAAAATGAAAAGCAGCCGGTAGTGACGACATAATAGGAGAAATATTAAAAAACGGAGGAAAAGAACTACATTTAAGAATTCACAAGTTAATAGTATCAATATGGAAGAAGGAAGAAATGCCAGAAGAATGGAAGAAGGGAGTAATCATACCACTACACAAGAAAGGGAAAAAAGAAGACACCAACAACTACCGTGGAATAACACTATTGAATACAGCGTACAAAATATTATCAGTAATTCTACACCGAAGATTAGAACCATATATAGAAGAGCTTCTCGGGGACTACCAAAATGGTTTTAGACCCGGGAGATCAACGATAGACGCACTACATACAATGAATCAAATATTGGAAAAAGCTATGAATTTAACATCGAACTAAATATACTGTTTGTGGACTACAGACAAGCTTTCGACAAAGTTAATCGAAAAAGAATGTTTGAAGAAATGGCGACACTAGGAATTCCTACGAAATTAATAAAACTAATAGAAATGACGATGAAAGAATCCAATGCAGTAATAAAAACACAAGATGGAACAACCGAGAGTTTTGAGATAAATAT
The DNA here is from genome assembly GCA_940337035.1 of Agriotes lineatus. Lineage (NCBI taxonomy): Eukaryota > Metazoa > Arthropoda > Insecta > Coleoptera > Elateridae > Agriotes > Agriotes lineatus. The sequence continues at coordinate 69,776,113 of OW679199.1, read as the reverse complement.
GGGGGTGCGGCAAGGAGATGCGTTATCAGCAGTGTTATTTAACATAGTGCTAAAAAGTGTAGTAAGAAAAATAGAAGACCAAGGAAATTTAAACACCAAGGGGACGCAAATCATAGCATACGCTGACGACATGGCCATAATAAGCAGGACAAGAAAAGGACTCATAAAAGCATTTAGAGAAATGAAACAAGCAGCAAAAAAAGTGGGCCTACAAGTCAACGAACAAAAGACGGAAACATATGAAATATGGAAGAAACAATGAAAACGAAAACCAAAACCTGCAAGTCGACAACTACAACTTTGAGAGCACAACCAAATACAACTACCTGGGGACACAAATAAGTAACTCAAGTCAAAGCAATGAAGAAATCAAGGCAAGAATCCAAGCAGGTCATAGGGTATATTACGCAAACAAGTACCTATTAAAAGATAAGACGTTAAAAAAGGATACAAAATTAAAAATATATAATACATTAATAAGGCCTGTGGTGACATATGCCATGGAAACACGATGCATAACAAAAAAAGAAGAAGAACAGCTAAGAATATTCGAACGCAAGATTCTTAGGACAATATTGGGACCAAAAAAGACAAACGAAAACGAATTTAGAGCGCTAATGAACTTTGAAATACAGAAAGAAATAAACGAGAAAGACATAGTGAAACATATAAAAGCACAAAGAATAGGATGGTTAGGTCACATAACACAAAGTGAGAGAAAGAGAGCTATAAAAGCAACAACGGATTGGAAACCGAGTGAGACAAGAAACAAAGGAAGGCCCAAATCAAGATGGATAGACGAGGTGGCAGAGGATTTAAAAAGAATGGGAGTGAAAAACTGGAAAGAAGAAGCCATGAACAGAAAAACATGGAAAAACTTAGTCGAGAAAGCAAAAACCCACCAAATGTTATGAAAAAGTACAAATCACGAGGAAAGGGGACTAATCCACCACAGATAAAGGATCAAGGAAGTTCCTTTTGGAACGGCCAAAACCCAAATGGGTTGTGGAGCCTAAGAAGAAGAAGAATATTTTTTCCATGCGACTTTTTTGGCCCTTATTGCTCTTCTCACTTGCTTATTCCACCATCTTGTCTATTTATACCTTGTATTTACTTCTTTCTTTCCGCATACCTTTTCTGCTGCCTGCTTTACGGTTTCTTTAAATTTGTTTCACCTATCTTCTAGCATCCAAGTATGTTGTGATTCTTTCTCTCTACTTAACTCTCTCACTCTACCGGCTCTTTGAATTTTTGTCTTACTTCTTCACAATTTAGTTTTTTAACAGCTATTTTCCAGTACTGTTTCTGTTCTACATTAATTATTTTTCTGATGTTTGTTCTCATAGTAACTAGTTTCTGATCTGTACCTAATTCTGCTTCCCCTATCACTTTAACATCAGTAATAAGGTGTTTGGATTCTTGCGTATACAGTGTGTCCAAGATAAGGAGGGCCAGTATGGGGATCTCGGTAATGGTAAGAGATACAAATTTGGTTAAATGGGAAGAAAGTTGCGCAATTAAAGGACTAAAAAAATGACGTCTAGAAATCCTTGATATGATTTTTCGTTTCTGAATTATCTCAAAAAAACCGAATTTTTGGATTTTCTTTTTTATTTTTTTCTGGCGTTAATATTAAAGTTCGAGCGAAACTGATTAAACTTCTTTATAGCAACTTTTAGTGGACTTAATGATTACGTTATCAATTTTTTTATCCGACGTTTCGTCTTCGAGAAACCATCATCAACTTTATTTTTTTAAATACGGTCCTGGTTTTTTGATGCCAAATTTGCAAAGCCCTTGTTACTCTGAATTCAACAATGTGTCACATATTATGGTTTAATTACGTTTCGAGCTTTTTTCTGATCATCATCAGAAAATTTTTTAGATGCGGACCTGCATTTCCCACAATTTTGTAAAAATAAGTTCATACAGTGAGTTAGGTCTTTTTACATGCCGTTAAAATATTAAAATGCACGTCATAATGTCATAATTCTGATACATTAATTTAATAAGCAACCAATAACTATTAACAATAAACAACAAAGAAATGAACAAAAGTTAGGCAGAAAGAATGAGAAAATGAGGCTTGAAACAATGTAATAGGTATTTAACGTTTTGAAATAGAAGAAGAACTTAGAAGATTGGTTCTTGAAGCCTTTTAAAGTATAACACCAGTATTGCTGAATAATGTTTTAGATTCTACAGTTAGATGTTATTTATGCATAGAGAATGATGGCAACCTTTTTGAATACCTTCTGTAAATTTAATACCTATTAAATGGTTTCGATGTTCGTTTTGTTATTTTTTCTGTCTATCTTTTGTTCATTTCTTTTTTGTTTATTGTTAATAGTTATTGGTTCGTTATTAAATTAATGTATCAGAATTATGACATTATGATGTGTATTTTAATATTTTAACGGCATGTAAAAAGGGCTAACTTTCTGTATGAACTTATTTTTACAAAATTATGAGAAATGCAGGACCGTATCTAAAAAATTTTCTGATGATGATCAGAAAAAAGCTCGAAACGTAATTAAACCATAATATGTGGCACATTGTTGAATTCAGAGTAACAAGGGCTTTGCAAATTTGGTATCAAAAAACCAGGACCGTATTTAAAAAAATGAAGTTAATGATGGTTTCTCGAAGACGAAACGTCGGATAAAAAAATTGATAACGTAATCATTAAGTCCACTAAAAGTTGCTATAAAGAAGTTTAATCAGTTCCGCTCTAACTTTAATATTAACGCCAGAAAAAAATAAAAAAGAAAATCCAAAAATTCGGTTTTTTTGAGATAATTCAAAAACGAAAAATCATATCAAGGATTTCTAGACGTCATTTTTTTAGTCCTTTAATTGCGCAACTTTCTTCCCATTTAACCAAATTTGTATCTCTTACCATTACCGAGATCCCCATACTGGCCCTCCTTATCTTGGACACACTGTATACTATGTAGTCGATTATGCTTTTTGCTTTTCTTCCTCTTGCTTCAAAGGTGTACCTATCTTCTGTACTTTGGTGGTAGAAGGTATTACCAATAAGTAGATCATTGATTTGGCAGAATTCGATCATTTCTTTTCCATTGTTGTTTAATATTTTCCCCCTCTCTTTCCTCCTGTCTTCTTCTGTTGAGGTTCTTTCGCTCACCTTCCTAATATCTCCAAAACGGTTAATGAAAGACCTGTATACATTCATATGTCCAAATTTGTTGTGTATCTTACTTGTTTCATGGACTCATTCCTTTTCCTGTCTTCTTCTGTTGAGCTTCTTTCGCTCACCTTCCTAATACAGTGAAATCTCCCTTACCGGACACCTCTAATAAGCGGACACCTCTCTTACACGGACATTTTGTTGGGAACCAACTTGTTTGCATTAACTTTACTAATAAAATTTTCTCTTTTAAACGGACACTCTCTTAAACGGACACGGACACCATTTTTCGACAATTTTTAGACTGTGAATCTCTCTTGTACGGACACTTCAAAATGCAGGCCCAGCTAATGTCGTGAGGCGTCAAAGCAATCCATAAATCCAACATTTAATGATCATGTTGTTAAAATATAGAATTCTTTTGCAATACGGGCGGTGTTAAGTCAACTCAAATCAGCGTTACGACTGCAGGAAATTCGACACTTTCATTACCCTATGCGCGATATTATTACAAAATAATCCATGTCGCTTGATTTTAGAGGCCTGTAATTCAAAACTACTTTGCCTTTTGCGTGGGCAGCCTATTATGATAAAAATAAAAATAGCAAGAATTTTTCCTGCTTGCTTTTATTGAATGAAAGAATAAGAAAACCAGGCTCAGGGCCTCTGCGACCACGGAGTTTGCGGGTATCAAGTTACGCCAGTGTAATCAATTCGAATCAGAGGACGATTTACCCTTATCAGTAATGGCTGAACTGTATAGGAGTATCCCAGAAATCGAAGACGTCGACCCTGACGAAGTTATAAAATTGACAAGGAAATAAGCGAGGAAGATGATGTAACCGAAATTTCAGGTGAATCAGCTGCCGTTGATGTGCAGTTGGCAGAATTAAAAAACGATGGCGACTTAGAAATTTGTGAGAATGTATTCAAGACCCACACGGAAGCATTAACAGTGAAAATTTTTAAATGCTTTGCTAAAGAAAGTAATGACTGTAAAGTATTCAAACTGTCAAAATATTAAGAAATACATGCGGAAAGTATAATAAACAGTCAGAAAAACCCTTACGTCAAATGAGTATTTTAGATTTTGTAACTATTACATAACTTTGTTTCAATTATTTAATATTCTTGTCTGTATTGTTAGCGCGTATATCTTTGCATAATACAACTCTTTTAAACATAAAAATGGATTTTTCTTTTAAGCGGACACCTCTAATAACCGGACAAAAACGTTGGCACCGTGCGTGTCCGCTTATGGGAGATTTCACTGTATCTCCAAAACGGTTAATGAAAAACATATATACATTCATATCAAAATGATTCACATTTCGACGCAAAACATTCAAGCTACCTATCTATATGTAAGACGTTCTATTTAAAAAAGGCAATTTTGGTTTGCTACACTTTTTTGAGCCACCCTGTAAGATCAAAAATATTTTTATAATGTGCACCACCTTTAGCCAGTGCTGCCGATTGGTACCTAATTTTGACATCATACCATAATTTTACGTCAGGCCAACGGCAATGCATATAAAACTTATCGTCGGAGTCTCGAAGGTCATCGTAGAAGGTATGAGCAGAATTGCATGGAGACTGTAGAGGATTCCGTTACTTGCGCTGATTCTGTCCCTAGCATTCTGAGCACTCGGTTGAGACTGCAACCGTGTTTTAAGACAATGTAGTCAGGCCACTCAGAGGGACGATAATATTTGGTAACTACCCTGAAGTGCAGCCTCACACTTCAAAATTTTAGGCTTGGAAGGGTAGCACCTCGATGTTAATGAATCAAACAGTAAATGCCGATTATTTTTATTATAAAAATATAGCTCTATTTATACAAATATATTTGCTCAGAAACTACTAAAATTGCATTATATCAAAGTGCAAAGTGTTTATTCTTACTGTGTTGCTCTAAAGTATCATAACAACCGTCAGCGCTTAAGCAAGTTCATTTCCGCAATATCTGCATTTATGTTACAGTGAACTCCTATTACTAGGTCGTTCATTAAGCAAGGCTGCTAACTTGCAGTTGTGACATTTAAACTTCCTGAAATTAAATTGCATTTTTAAGCCTATGAACTGTATTTCTTAAATTTGGAAATGAAATTTAAGTCTGTTTAATTCGAGATTAAACATATTGCCAAACTCCAGATTAAGAATGACAAAGAAAAGAAAACGTCTCCGTAAATACTCTACTTGTAAATACACTACACTGTTTCTTAAATTTTGAAATGGAATAAAATCTGTTTAATTCGAGATTAAACATGGAATGATGCAGATCTTTCTCTACTCAAGATAGAAGCTGTGTATGAACCGAAAATTGGCGCTTCTTTTGAGGTTTTTTTTTTGCAATTTCTTGCGCAAAAGCAGAAACAGCAAAAGATCGTCTGCGTCCATCTAGATGCACTGCAAGTGGCAAACTACCTATTTCGTTTTCATCTTGCAGCGCCAGCGAAACACGTGGCACGCCACTTGGTAGCGCTGCTAAGTGACTTAGCAGTTCTGCCCGCTACACAGTAGCGCAGCAATAATGCGCCACACAATCGCGTACTCTGCCACTCCACGGCGCCACTCTGCAGCGCTGCAAAAACGCCTCGTGAGAAGCGGGCCTTAGCGGTGTACAGGTGGTGCCCTGTACGCTAACATCTGGCGGTGTAGTGCTCAACTTGCCCCGAGTTGCGAGATACAAAGTTGGAGCGTGCCTTTCGTGCTTGCGTAGCAACCATTGTGTGTTAGATCTGTGTGTTTGTGATGTGTGGACCTTGTTATTCTATCTCTTAGGTCTGTGGTTCTGAGTAGAGCACAGTTAATTTGGTGTCCAACTATGAATGGTCTCACCGAGCCCGATTCCAATCGTCAAGGCTGCGAAAAAATTGCGGCCACTGCGGGATTCGAACTGAGGACTTGCTTAATGCAAGCTGGCGCTTTCCCAACTGCGCCACCCGGCTTCTCCACATTTGTATTAAGCAAATTTGTTTCATACAAAGGTTGTACGAAATTTTATTCTCTACAAATTCGTACATAGGTACTTTTACTCTAAAATGCATCGGAAACGATTCTCAAAAAAACCGTATTTTAGCCGCCATTTTCTAAGATGGCGGCACCGGCGGCGACTTCTCGTGTTTACCAATTTCGGAATTTTATTAGGCCCCCAAAATTAACAAAACTGCCAGTTATAAATTTTCTTTAATCTTTTGCAAGACAAAGCCTTTTTTGTCTCTATTATTGACTGGGCTAAAGGTTATTCATCTGAATTCAACTGAAATACACTTCAAATATAGCAATTACGATAATAGTTTGGCAAAATTGCCATAAGGGTTAAAAAAGTGGTCTATAGTTGTGTTTTTGGTGTCATATGAAATGTATTGATGTCTGTTAACAGGAAATATCGGACATCAGCCACCATCCACTGAGCATTTATCAAAATCTTTGCAATTCCTTGGCTTGTTTGGTATCAAACTATGTTTTTAGGGGTGCTCCATCAAAATATTTACTTTAAAATGCTGTCAAAATTTTACAGAACGAGATATCTAACATAGCTGTCAAGATGGTTCTAAAAAAATTACAGCTTTACATTATATTAATAATAATAATGCTCATATTAACTAAGTGTGCAAATACTTAATAGTTGATGCAACGTGAAAGCTTACATAATATACCAAATTGGCCCATCAAACACCTCCCTCCACAGTTTATTTTTGTACAACGATTTAAATTTAGTTAGTGACTGAAGTTAGTATATGAAAAACTTCTTTGGCAGATTAAAGTACGATGAGTAGGCATAGCTAATAGACCTTTATGTCTTAGATTACGATTATGAATGTCTGTTCTATATTTTACTTTGCGGTAAAGATATGGTGGAACCCCTGTGATAATTACTTTATAGTACAGAACAGCACAGTGAATATTTCTCCGCTGTTCCATATTGTTTAATTTTGAATTAAACAGATATAAATTTCAGTTAAAATTTACGAAATATCGTTCACAATTTAAAAGCCAGTTTTGCATCGTAATCAAGCCGGTTTAAAGGCCAGAATACTGCAAACCGGCAACTTACGCAAATAAACGACCCACAATCTCGAGTTCAGCGCACAGACTTGCAAACGCATGCGGAACCATAACAGCTTACCGCCTGCTGAGTTATTGTTTTGTAATATTAGAATCGTTCAACTAATCTACACTTTGCACTTTGAAATGTTAATTTAGTTCTAAGCAATTATGTTTTGTATAAAAGCCCGTCTATTTTTGTAATAAAATCAATCGACATCTAATGTTTGATTCATTCGCAACGTTGCTGCCCTCTTCCAAGCCATAATTCATAAAACGTGAGGCTGCGTTTTAAAGGGTAGCAACATCATCATCCCTTTAAGTGCCATTGACTACATTGGCTTAAAACATAAATGCAGTCTCATTCATGTGCTTATAAATTAGGGATAAAGAACCAGTGCAACCAACAAAAACCCGATCCAGCCTCCAGGCATTTCTGTTCACATATTAAGCCACTTTGCTTCTTTTAATTTGTGAATAATTCTCTCGTACTTTCTCATGCCGTAAATTAAGCGTAAATAATTATTTTGCACAAGTTGTATCCTTCTACGTTCATCCGCATCAATGCAGTGTGCGTATAAAGTGTCCACGTAGTTGAAGTGAGAAAGAACGAGTGAGTCACACAACATTATTTTAAGTTCTTTATTTAATATATATTTATTAGCATACAGAAGTTTTAAGTTAAGGCGGCTTTACACGCGTATAGTAGCTAAAGCAAGTTACTAAATCAAGTAGCTTAATTTAGTTACTTGTATCATGTAAACATTTTCGTTTAGTATGGTTTAGTACTTGAGCAAGTAAATAATTTAGTAAACTGCTTAATCAAGTTAATAGAAATCAGTTCTATTTACTTGAGCAAGTGGTATACCCCCACTACGATTTTCGGTAACTAAACGCAAACTAAGCAGGTGTAGACATGTTAGTTTAGTGAAGTGTATTAGTTAGACCAGTCGTTCGCTACATAATTTGTTGAAACATGGCGTCCCGTTGGAATGAAGATACAATATTAAAATTTGTGCAAGAATATCGAGAGAGAGAATGTTTGTGGAATACCAGGGCTAGCATTTACAAGAATAAAGAAGCCTGAGAAACGGCTTACAAAGAAATTGAGGGCATTATGGGAATTGTGGGATTTGGAGTTGCAGAAATAAAAAATAATATCCGCCAATTCACCATATAGGTGAAAAATACATTTCTTTAATGACGAATGAATTATTGCACGTTGTGCCATTTTGAAAAAGTCAACGCCAACTAAACAATTATGCTAAAATGTGTGTAAACGTGCTCGCTTAACTAAACTACTAAATTTTAGCTACTTGCTTTAGTAACTTGCTTTAGCTACTATACACGTGTAAAGCCGCCTTTAGAATATGCTCTTCCTATGCAAGTCAGTACGTGAGTCATAAATCTTAAGAAATCATCAACAGTAACGCCAAGATTATAAACTTATAAAATCTAGATCTACTCTTTTTATTACCAAACAATATAACATGGAACTTAATAATAATATTAAGTTCAGTTGTTAAGAAAAAGCAGCAAACAAATATAATCACCGACTTACAAGTTTTGTTACTAAGGCTGTATCACTGAGTTACATGATCAGCAGCGGGAAAATATTATTTTTGTATGTACAACGCAATAGTATATTGTACAACTAGTTATGAAAGTCATACTGTTTTTCACAAATTTGCAAATGAGTAAAAAAAGTTGCTTTCATATGTGTTCTTCACGTTATTTTTTGTAGTCAAATTGACAATTCACATATTCAATAAAATAGTTAAAAAAGTGTTACTTTCTTTACGATTGTTCGTTAAAAAAAAGACAAGATACAAATAAAAAATAAATAAAACTAAAAAATTGCATTAATATTAAATTGAAATAAAAGTGATACAACTGTGAACATGAATTTATTTGATAGATTATGAATAATAATTATAAAAATTATGTCATTTTAATAGGAACTCTTAACAGCCACTCTTATAAAGGCCACTAATCTGAAGTTAACTTTAATTCGCTGTTAAAATAAACAAAAGCGCATCAAAACTTGTTTACTTATAAATAAAATATCATAAGCACCAACGTTTTGATGCGCTTTTGTTTATTTTAACAGCGAATTAAAGTTAACGTCAGATTAGTGGCATTTATAAGACCGGCCGTTAATGTACTTACATATAGTAATTAATTAACTCTAATAATATGGTTAAAACTGTTTAAATTAAAATAATAAATTGGTAAATATAAATATCCTGATCCTTTTTATAAGCCCTAAATTTCGTTAGATACAGTTTGTATATCTACCGGCATTTGTTCGGTCTGTAAGTTTTCGTTGTTCGAAACATAAACATACGAAGCTAACCTCAACTTCCTCTTTGGTAGTTAGATTTAATCTAACACTTGCGTCCTTTACAAATTTGTACTCGTAGCCTTATGGCAGCATACTCTCCATATTTAAACAATTTAGAGTAATTTTTGACTGTCTTTTCACGAACTAACAACTATTTCTTTGACTATGCGGAAAACAAGCTATAGCATGTCAAAGCGAAACTACTGAGTAAACTGCAGACGTTTAATGCCCCTCTGTGTCTGCACTTTACTTAAACTTTCATTGACTCCCGATTGATCAATTACCGATTGTAACCGAACAGTTGTCATAACACCTTATGCGTCTGCAGATTACGTATATGCTTTCGGGTCACCTGCGAGATTGCAAATTCGAATACTGACATTACTCCCAAAATTAAATCATCAGATCGATTTGCAAAAGTTTTGCAATTATTTCAAAGGTGATAAAATCAAAAAAATCGATGGCGAAGTGGTTTTCAGCTCCCCCCCCCCCCCCCAAGCGTTGGCTAGCTAGTAGAGTATATAAGTGCTATAATTTACTTACCATAATCATGTGAGTTCGTAACTTTTCCGTGCTTCCATAACCTAAATTGCATTCGCTGCAGACATACACAGTTTGGTGATCGCTGTTCTTTAGAATTGACTTCATTTTTATTTCCCCATTAATGCCACACTTTAGCAGCCCATTCTTCTCCTCAATTTCTTTTATAGCGCTCTCTTTATTATTTACAAGCACTTTTTCGTCACTCTGATCGCTCTAGTAACAAACAAAAAATTACTCCCGTTCTAACCTCAAAATGTTTTTCATACCTGCAGCGTCAAGTGCTGGTTTTTCCAATGTTCAATCATATTTTCTCGTGCTTCACATAGGTATGCACACCTTCTACACTTATGAGCCATGACAACTTCAAAAAATTCCGAGTAATTTTCAAGAGGTTCTTCTGGCGCTTCCACAACCTTTGCCATGGCAGGACTAGGCGATGCTGACTTAGTTTTGGCTACATCATAATTTAACAGCTGTTTACTAATATTAATGACAGTTCCATCAGTGTTAAGCAATTGAATAACTTCGTTTGAAGTATTCAAATTCGTCACATCGAAGATTTGTTCACTATTTAAACAGCCGTTAGTTAAATGCATATCTGAATCTCCATTGAACAAAGTTTCCTGTTCAACAGGAGGTTCTTCTTTAGTACCTGATGGTTTGTAATCTGAAACATTAACTTGTTCTAGTGGCTGTCCATTATGTGGAGTTAGAGTCTTTGGATTTATTAACATGTTTTGCTGTTGTGTAACAATTGGAAGAGACTCGTCTACATCCTTTTCACAATTTTTACAGTCTTCAAGATTCAGACCATCATTTGAAGCTACATCACCATCGAGGTTTAATTTTAATTGAAACAACAAGTCGTTTGTAATAAACAGGCCATCTGCTGTTATGAATCCTTTCCCTGGTATCTAAATATAAATACGTTGCATATGTTTGCATTTGATAGAAACTCAATTAACCAACCTCTATGGGATATGTCATTTGATTGCTTTCAGACATCACTTCTTCTTGAAGCGGAGAATCTTCCTGGCTTTCCATTGGCTCATTATATAATTCAGGCAAGCCGGCTGGAAGATCCATTGTTGATTCTACGTCACCATCTACCAATAAAAATTTGTGACTAAAAGACTAGATTTAAAACAAGTTATACTTACTCTGTCTTGGTAAATGAATTGGTGACTCCATTTCTTGATCTGCTGTAATCAAAAACTGGACTGTATTAAGCAATTGCATAAATATCAGTAAGATGTACCTTCCGGCATCAAACTGCCATTCATTAATATCGGCAAACCTACGGACCACGACGTGCCTCCATCTTCAATTTCCGTAAACATGGGTTCTACATTTAAACTGGGATCCTGTACACCCAAAGCATCCTCTGTAGTTTGCAGCAGGTAATTATGTGTTCCATCATTTAAAAGGGTTAAGTATGACGAGTCTTCTGTCCCATCCATTATTGTACTGTCCGGTACTTAATTAGACTGTGTGTATCTACAATAAGTAGCAACTACGTCTTAGTTCTACTTCGAAACACTTTATTTGCTAAATATTAAATAATCTTACCTGTGGATAGAGGTTATGTACATCAGACAATCTATATAACTAAACCTGCAGACATTTGTTAACTCTGTACTAGTTTTCTGCGTTAACTTATTGAGATGGTTTACATACTTAGGCAAATTATGGAGCATATCGTGGAAAAATTTACTATTATTGGAAAAACTGGAATTATGGACGCCATTTTGACCAGCCTACTTCATAGATGTCGCTTTCACAATTTTAAAGATTTCATTGTGTACGAGTACAGTTCAAGAAGTAATCAATCGTTTCGGCAGCCTATTTAACTGCAACGATGTTAAATAATAGAGGTGGTGTGCTTTTAAGAAAAGCCAGTTTACTATAAACAGTTTGCTTTAGAAGTAGTTATTTGTTATACAAGTGGTTAAAATGAAGGTTTAATAATCGTATTATTTAATCCTGAAGCACTTGCCGCGAGAGGATTAAGAACGCCAGTTGAACCGCATTTATTTTAACGTTCTATCAAATTTTCCCTATAAAATATTTAGTTTTGGGTGTAACATTAAACAGAAGTTCAAAGTTCTGTACATTTTGCACAACAATCACATTGCCATGATTCTGTTGTGATCTTGGCAACACTCAGATTGTTTATAATAATTATAGTAGGTATATATGGAGAACGGTAAGAGGTTTTTACCGTTCGAAGACAATTGTTTGGAGGAGGAGCGAAGCGACGACTCCAATTATTGTCTGAGAACGGTAACCCTTAACGTTTGATGTGCTTTTAACAGTTTTTGCACGATCGGAATTAAAATTATTAAAAAAATATAAATTATCAAGTTAACAAAAACTCGAATATGTTATGGAAAACGCTTAAAGAATTGGTGAATGGAACTCAAGACAATGTAAAAACGGAAATAATATGTGACAATATAGTTTATTACAATGAGCCTATAATAGCTGAAAAATTTAACGTTTATTTTCTCCAGAGTATTGAAATTATTAGTTCATCAATTATAAAAAATAGAGATAGTGGCTATGTCTTGAATAATATGGATAATATCGACATTATTTTTGGAAGTTTTAAAAAACTAAGGGCCGGTTGCAGAAAGCAATGTTAAGTCTGGTGTTAGCTAACATCGCGTCAAAGTGAACAAAATCGCATCAAATTTTGTTTACTAATGTATTAGTTACGATAAGCATTTGAGATTTGATTCGTTTTTGTTCACTTTGACGTCGCGTTAGCTAACACCAGACTTAACATTGCTTTCTGCAACCGGCCCTAACTCTATCTGAACTGATAGTGATTGTGAAGAAAATGCCAAATAAGGAGAGTAGTACGGATGGTATTACAATGAAAATTTTAAAGTTGTCATTTGAGGCTATAGGCGACAGATATCTACAGGTAATTAATAACAGCCTAGAGAAAGGATTATTCCCCTCTTCATGGAAAACTACAACAATTGTTCCAGTGGAAAAACAACTAAACACAATAAGTTGTGAAGAATTTAGACCTATAAATATGGTACCTAGTTATGAAAAATTGTAGGAAGTAGTAGTAAATGACCAACTAATGCACTACATAGAAAATAACAAGTTTTTAACTAAATTTCAAGCTGGGTTTTGTAAACATAATTCTTGTGAAACAGCGCTTCAGTCTGTTTTGGTCAAATGGAAAAATGCATCGAATGAGAAGAAGATAATTGGTGCCGTATTTCTCGACTTTCAAAGAGCATTTGAAACGATAGATAGAAATTTACTTATTTCAAGGTTGGAACGTATGGATATTAAGGATACAGTACTGCAATGGTTTAAAAGTTTTTTGCAAGATAGAAGTCAAGTGACCAAATTTGGAAATGAAGTCTCTTCAATAAAATACACTAAATATGGTGTACCGCAAGGGCCAGTCCTTGGTCCAAATTTGTTTATTCTCTATATTAATGATATTGTGAAGTATATAAAAAGATGTAGTATTCAACTGTTTGCGGATAATACTTTAATCTATTTTATCGGTGATGATGTAAATAAGGTGGTGTCAGTATTAAATGAAGAAGTTAATAACTTGGTGATGTGGTTGAATGACAATAATCTAAAGCTAAATACTAATAAGACTAAATTTATGGTGATAAATATTAAGCAAAGAAATCTTTTAGTTAATGACATTCCTGATTTAATAATTGACGGTGTACGTATTGAGAATGTATTCGAAATAAAATATTTAGGTGTGTACATAGACAATAAGCTCAGTTTCTCAAGTCACGCGAATTACATTGTGAGTAAGATAGTAAACAAAGTTCATTTTTTAAATAGAATCGGTAATCATTTAAGTTTATGGTGTAACAAATTAATTTATAACTCGATTATTCATTGTCATTTTGTGTTTTGTTCCACTATACTGTTTCTTTTAAATAATACTCAATTGTGTAATATACAAAGAAAGCAAAATTATGCGTTAAGAGTAATTCTGAAGTGCAATAGATATATGAATGTAAAACTCATGTTAGATACTTTGGATATATTAAGTGTTAAACAAACAGTTGTACTAAATTCAATGTGTTTTATATATAAGATTATAAATGGTTTGCTTCCTGAGCATTTGTTAGAGGAACTTACCTTTGTTAAGGAGATACATGAACACAACACTAGATCCCAAAACAATTTTTACATAAGAACAGTCAAAACTACTTATATGCAGAATAACATTTTTTACAAAGGCCTAATAATGTATAATTCCCTACCTGATTATGTAAAACGGAGTGATAGTATAAGAATATTTAAAAGCAATTACGCAAAGCATGTTATAGATAATATTGACATTTAATCTTAATTTCTTTTTTTTATATACTTATAGATTTGATTATTCTATTATATGGTTTTGTTTATTATTTTCGATTATTTTGATTATTTGGATTATCTATATTACTATTATTATTAATATGTTTGTTATTTATACTTTAAGGGAAATTTGACTGTTTGAATTATGTAGCTTAATGCTAATAAAGATTATTATTATTATTATTATTATTTACTGAGAAATTAAAACGAGCAAAATACATCGAAATGATCGAAGTGATATGGCACACATCACTAGGTAACCAATTTGCTATTTATCAAATAAAATGCACAGTCTACAGCTCCCGGAAAACAGTTTTAGCAATTCTTCGATGTCTTGTAATTATATCAGACGAGTATGTAACGGCGAATTGAAAATCCAATGCAGAAGCTGCTCAGGCTAATGTTTATCGCTTTCTATGGTGTCTTTACGAGCTAAAAACTCTTTCTAAGACACATTAGCATCAAAGTTCTGTCTCTTTAATGTTAAAACATCGACTGAAGGTTATTACAGCGTCCGAAAATTCATATTTACACCGTGAAAATTGATACTCGGTGCATGAGGCAATTAGAGGTGTTATTATCCACAGTTTACAACTCCCGGAAAGCAGTTTTAGCAATTCTTCGATGTCTTGTAATTTTACCAGACGAGTATGTAATTTTAAATGGAAAATCCAATGCAAAAGTTCCTCAGACTAATTTCTATCGCTCTCTGTGGCGTCTTTTACTTAGAAAGAAAGAAAGAGAGCAACGATTTTGTGTGATTAGGCAGATAAAGTTGTAATGACCCGCCCTTATTTAGGAATATTTTAATTGGCCTTATTGCCTCGGGTATGCTCTACGTCGGAGAATACGTTCAAATTGTTCGGATATAGCGTAGATCAATAAATAACACAGGGTAAATAATAAAAATAAAATATACTGTCTTTAACTATGTACATTGAAAATGGAAATAATATTGCACACTATGCGTTACTGCCAAAGGGGGTAGTTGCATCGACAGGGGTTGCTCCTGGACGCCGGTGGGGCTGCTACGCGGAGGCGGAGGGATCTGGTAGAGTGCCCCGGCCTAGCGCATGTTACGCCTCTGGGCGATGTCCCAGAGTGGGTCGGCCGCGCATCAGCTGATTCGCGCATCGACTTCGGAGCAAAGGTCGTCGGCCGCATGCACCAGGTGAGATTTGTTTACAATGGCTAGCTGCTGCGAACACTTCGGATTAGAAATGGTGTTTCAAGAACATACCTGCCGGCGTAGGAAGCTGCAGGAGTTCGCGTTCGGTGAGCCAAACTGGACCGGGGGCCGCCACACGATTTGCCGGCTTTCGCGGCTCGAAACGATGCCGCGGTCGGACTTTCGGGAAATTCGCCGTTCAAGCGAATTTGCGGCTTCGACTGGATTGCGGCGGTGCGGAGATCCTTTTCGGAGGGCTTCAGGAATGCTCATAGGATGCTGGCGGTGACTCTCACAGGCAGGTCCCTTATCGCATAATCTCTGTATGCGTCCAGCCTGGCGGCGGCGGGCTGTTGATTACTTCCTGGTGCCTCACAATTCGGGCGAGTTAATACAGTTGAAATACGGCTTTCGAGAACGCAAATGGAATGCGCCCTCGGGACTCGGATGATCACGGACGGGACGGCGGCGGTGATCTCGTTCAGCGGATTACAGGAATGTTAGTTACTAATTCCGCGGTTTCGGCCTTTAACTAACAGCGGTTCGGTTACACGGGATACGGGGAAAGCTAATTAGTAGCCACTGTTTCGGCCTTTAAATTAATGACGGTTCGGGAACGGGTTTGATAAGGATCTCTAAGTTATCGGGGTGTTCTTGCAGAAAGACAGTGACCATACCAAACCCGCAAGAACTTTTATTTAGGCGATTTCTCCCTTGCTAAGACAGTAACCATACCAAAGCAAACGAGTGATCGCTCCGGGTGGATTAGGAGAGGTTTAGGAGAAGATTCGGGACAGAATCTCTTTTAGGTGGATTGGGAGAAGGCTTAGGGGAGAACCCCAGGATGGAATCTGACTCAGGAGCTGCCATGTGCTCCTTTTTATACGTTCAGTGGCTCCCGGTCGGCGCTCGTGCTCCCCACTCTGGCGGCGGGGGAAACACTCCTGCGCGCAAACGTGGCTCCCTGCGCATCGGCTACCTGCCCGCGCTATCGCTTCTTAGCGCGGTCTTGAGATGCAAACGTTTGATAAGGAGGCGAATTAAATTCCCAATACGTTTCAAGTATCTCTAGAATTTAGATTCACAAGCGAAACGTTACAAAGTAAGCAAAAGTCGCTATTTTATCTGCTTAGGCAGATAAAGTGACACTTTTACCTTGTCAATAAAGACACATAAGTTGCCACTTTTGTGACGTTTGCGGATAAAAGTTATTTACTATACAAGGCCTAAAATTGAGAAAAGTGTATTAAGAGAAATGTCAGAATATTTTAGTAGACAAATGTCATTATGTCATTCATTTGACACTATTCCAGTTACGTAATGAAGTCATTACACAACTCAGTTGCGTAATGAAACCATTACATAACTGAGTGGTGTAATGAGCTTCATTACCTAACTGAAATAGTGTCAAATGAGTGACGTAATGCGTTACTTATCCCACTGGAGTAGATAAAAGTTATTATAGCATCTAAAATTTTATATTTACACATTGAAAGTTGTTACTCGGTGCATGAGGCAATTAGAAGTGTTAATATGCACAGTTTACAACTCCCGGAAAGCAGTTTTAGCAATTCTTCGATATCTTGTAGTTATACGAGACGAGTATGTAATTTTTAATAGTAATGCAATGCAGAAGTTGGCCAGACTAACGTCTATCGCTTTCAATGGTGTCTGTATGAGCTAAAAACACTCTCTCAGACACATTAAAATCAAAGTTCTGCCTCTTTAGTGTTAAAACGTCGTCTAGAAGTTATTATACCGTCCCAAAATTTATATCTACACCTTGAAAACTGTTCCGTGGTGCATGAGGCAATTAGAGGTGTTAATATGCACAGTTTACAACTCCCGGTAAGCAGTTTTAGCATTTCTTCGATGTTTTGCAATTATACCAGAAGAGTATGTAGTTTTACATGAAAAATCCAATGCAGAAGTTGCACAGGCTAACATTTATCGCTTTCTGTGGTGTCTTTATGAGCTAAGAACCCTCTCCAAGACACATTAGCATTAATGTTCTTTCTCTTTAGTGTTAAAACGTCATCTAGAGGTTATTACAGCGTCCCAAAATTTATATTTACACCTTGAAAATTGTTACTCGGTGCATGAGGCAATTAGGGCAGTTAATATGCGCAGTTTACAACTCCCAAGAAGCAGTTGTAACATTTCTTCGATGTTTTGCAATTATACCAGAAGAGTATGTAGTTTTACATGGAAAATCCAATGCAAAAGTTGCTCAGATTAATGTCTATCGCTCTCTGTGGTGTCTGTATAAGTTAAAAACACCTTCTAAGATACATTAACATCAAAGTTCTCTCTCTTTTGTGTCAAAACGTCGTCTAGAGTTTACTATAGCGTCCCAAAATTTATATTTACACCTTGAAAATTGTGACTCGATGCATGAAACAATTAGGGGCGTTAATATGCACAGCCCCGGGAAGCAGTTTTAGCAATTCTTCGGTGTTTTGTAATTATACCAGACGAGTATGAAATTTTAAATGGAAAATCCAATGCAGAAGTTGCGCAGGCTAACGTCTGTCGCTTTCCGTTATGTCGTTATGTTCTAAAAATACTTTTTAAAACACACCAGCATCAAAGTTCTGTCTCTTTAGTGTTAAAACGTTTTCTAGAGGTTATTATAGCACCCCAATATTTATATTTACACTTTAAAAATTGTTACTCGGTGCATGAGGCAATTAGGGGTGTTAATATGCACAGGTTACAACTCCCGGGAAGCAGTTTTAGCAATTACTCGTTGTCTTGTAATTATACCAGACGAGTAAGACATTTTAAATGGAAAATCTAACGCAGAAGTTGCTCAGACTAACGTCTATCGCTTTCTCTGGCGTCTTTATGAGCTAAAAACACTCTCTAAGACACATTAGCATCAAAGTTCTGTCTCTTTAGTGCTAAAATGTCGTCTAGAGGTTACTCTAGCGTCCACTAATTTATATTTACACCTTGAAAATGGTTACTTGGTGCATGAGGCATTAAGGGGTGTTAATATGCACAGTTTACAATTTCGGGGAAGCAGTTTTAGCAATTTTTCGATGTCTTGCACTTATACCAAAAGAGTATGTAATTTTAGATGGAAAATCCAATGTAGAAGTTGCTCAGGCTAACGTCTATCGCTTTCTATGGTGTCTGTATGAGCTAAAAATACTCTCTAAGACACATTAACATTACAGTTCTGTCTCTTTTGTGTCAAAACGTCGTCTAGAGTTTACTATAGCGTCCCAAAATTCATATTTACACCTTGAAAATTGTGTCGTTAACACATCGTTTGAAGGTTATTATAGCATCCCAGAATTTATATTTGCACCTTGAAAATTGTTGCTTGGTGCATGAGGCAATTAGGGGTGTTAATATGCACAGTTTACAACTCCGGGGAAGCAATTTTAGCAATTCTTTGATGTCTTGTAATTATACCAAACGAGTATGTATTTTTAAATAGTAAATCCAATGCAGGAGTTGCTCAGACTAACGCCTATCGCCTTCTGTGGTGTCTTTATGGCCTAAAAACACTCTCTAAGACACATTAGCATCAAAGTTCTGTCTCTTTAGTGTTAAAACGTCGTCTAGAGGTTGTTATAGCGTCCGAAAATTTATATCTACACCTTGAAAATTATTACGCGGTGCATGAGGCAATTAGAGGTGTTAATATCCACAATTTACAACTCTAGTGAAGCAGTTTTAGCAATTCTTCGACGTCTTGTTATTATACCAAACGAGCATGTAGTTTTAAATAAAAAATCCATTGCAGAAGTTGCTTTCTGTGGTGTCTTTATGGCCTAAAAACACTCTGTAAGACACATTAGCATCAAAGTTCTGTCTCGTTAGTGTTAAAACTAGTGATGGGCTTATTCGAATGAAAAATAACCGGTTATCCGGTTATTGAAATAACCGGTGTAACTCGGTTTTCGTTCCAAGTATTCGAATGAAAAATAACCTCATCCTGATACGTACTACCTGCCGTATCTCAGCGACCTGGGAGTGATCGAAATTCTGTAAATAATACGTAATTCATAACTCATAACCATAAGCAAGGCAAATTGTACTGAAAACACCATTTGGGTGTCTCGCTCTACAGTTTGCTCCCTTGCTTCCTTGCCGGCTGAGGCTCGCGGTCGATCCTTCGTCATATGATATGAACATAAATCATTTTTTTGCCGCCTTTAATTTAACCCGGCCGATCGATAAACATAAACGTTTTACCACTTTTTTTATTGCGATTAGCAAGCAGTCCCGCATAGTTCTTTCTTTCTACACTTCTTAATAAATACCTCTTAATTTCCAATACATAACACATAATGTACATATTATGTTTTGGTTATAGACCGGAAGAATGTAGGAGTAATCGAGCTAATGCAGAATAACTAGTCGTAAAACTCATACAAATACAACAATATATTATTAATTATTATTATATGATTATAAATCACCAGCAATCGAAAACAATAAAGGTTTATACAGATATATTTCATTCATATCCACAATTATTTATTGCACAAACAACTTAGAAATCAAATAAAAATCATTTATACAATTATTATAATTAACGATTACCTGAGTTCCTCTGCTATCTGCAAGTTACGATGCCGATGCAGATGACGCTGAATCGCGTAACCGGCAAACCGGCGAAATCGAAACGAATCGAGAGCGAAAATGTATTCGAATTGTTATTCAAATAATCATTCGGTTATTAATATCATACGAATGCAAATAATTCGGTTATGAAAATTGTCCGATTATACCCATCACTAGTTAAAACGGCGCGTCGTCTAGAGGTTATTATAGAGTCCGAAAATTTATATCTACATCTTGAAAATTATTACGCGGTGCATGAGGCAATTAGAGGTGTTAATATGCACAGTTTACAACTCTCGTGAAGCAGTTCTAGCAATTATTCGACGTCTTGTTATTATACCAGACAAGCATATAGTTTTAAATAAAAAATCCATTGCAGAAGTCGCTCAGGCTAATGTCTATGGCTTTCTGTGTTGTCTTTATGCGCTAAAAACAATTTCTGAGACACATGTTCAGTCTTTTTAGTGTTAAAACGTCGCATAGAGGTTATTATAGCATCCCAGAATTTTTATTTACACTTCGAAAATTGTTACGCGGTACATGAGGCAATTAGAAGTGTTAATATACACAGTATACAACCCCCGGGAAGCACTTTTAGCAATTATTCGATGTGTTGTAATTATATCAGACGCTAGCATCAAAGTTCTCTTTTTTAGTGTAAAAACGTCGTCTAGAGGTTATTATAGCATCTCAAAATTTATATTTATACCTTGAAAGATACCTTGTCGCAAGAGACAAATAGAGTTGTTAATATGCACAGTTTACAACTCCAGGGAAGCACTTCTAACAATTCTTGGATGTCTTGTAATTTTACCAGAGGAGTATGTCATTTTAAATGAAAAATCCCATGCAGCTGTTGCACAGCCTAACGTTTATAGCTTTCTGTGGTGTCTTTATGAGCTAAAAACACTCTCTAAGACACAATAGCATCACATTTCTGCTTCTTTAGTGTCAAAACGTCGTCTAGAGGTTATTATAGCATCCTAAAATTTATATTTACACCTTGAAAAGTGTTACTCGGTGCAGGAGGCAATTGGGGATGTTAATATGCACAGTTTACAACTCCCGGGAAGCAGTTTTAGCATTTCTTCGATGTTCTCTAACTATACCAGACGAGTATGTATTTTTAAATGGGAAATACATTGCAGAAGTTGCTCAGGCTAACGTCTATCGCTTTCTGTGGTGTCTTTATGAGCTAAAAACACTTTTTGTATTTTGCATCGAAATTTTGCTTGTACTAAGCGATGGTCCGAACCGTAGGATGCGCTCCTTCTAGCTTTCACGTCTAAAATACTGGTTTCTGCTCTTTTATCTATTATAAGATGGTCGACCTGATTGACTGTCGTTCCATCAGGTGAGACATATGTGCCTTTATGGATGTCGCGATGCGGGAAACATGTTGAGCTAATAATAACCCCTAGTATAATTGAAATAAAATTATATCTGTTAGAAAATGGAAAAGGAAGATACAGGGGTGTGTAAGGGAGAAATAAAGTCTACTCTATTTGTAACTAAAAGGTGCTAAGTGTGCTAAGTTTATTATTGAATATAAAAAAGTGCAAGACATGTAATTACAAAAAATAAATTAAATTCTTTATAAAAAAGTGTACATGTATTTACAAAAAATCTGGTGTGATACACTCACACAACTTCCTTTTACAGTGATCTTATAATTAGCCAAAATAGTAGATTATGCAATGAGGGAGAGAGTCAGAAATTGCACTGAAGCAAAATAGCATTCTCTCCGAGTTGCATATACTATTTGTTTCACGTTGCAAGAAGATTTAAAACGAAAACCCGTTTTTTTAAACGTCATTTATTGACATTTTAGTTACAATTATTTTAAAATTAGTAGCCTATGGTAAATTTTAAAGTTGGTGGCACTGTAAGTCATTATGACAAGAGCTCACAATTATGTCAAATTCGAGGTCAGCAGGTTAGGTTTTGCGTCAGTTTGTGTCAAAACTGACGCAAAACCTAACCTAATACCATCGAATTTGACATAATTCTTGTGTCAGTCATAATGAAAACTCCCTAGGGAAATTTTAGACTTATTTAGTCTCTAGGGAGTAAATTTTTTACTTCTGTCACAATTTTGATGCTATAGAAATCGACTTCTACTCTCGGTCGTGGAAAAAAATAATTTTTAATTTTTAAGCATTTGTCAAAGTTTTCAAAAATTACAAATTCTACAAAAACGGTACAAAATAGAGCATTAGTTCAAGAGACAAATTTTCACATATAATCTCATAAGAGCATTAATTCTTCCCGGAAATTTTTTTGAGTGCGTTCCAACAACGTCGTATTAATTTGCCCGAGCGGGACGCGAGGGAAAATTAGGACGTTGTTGGACTGCACGAAAAATAATTTCCGGATATGGATTAATGCTCGAATGCAGATTCGGTAAGAAAATCGTAACGACACAAACTCTCACAGATAGGTTGGTCTACCTACAAAAAATGTCCAATAAATTTTGTTGTTGTCTTGGTTACGGCTCGTGAACTAATTTTTCTATTGGTCATTAATGAGTGTCGTACGATTTTCTCTAAAATTTTAAACTGAATTTAAAAATGTTAGAATATACCAGGTGTTCTATTTAAAATAGGAGTTAATAAAAAAATAGAAAAGAAAACAAAAGAAACCCATGTTAGAAGTATTCAACTGGAAAATTACTTATCTCACATCAATACACATTTAAAATGTAATAAAAATGTATAGTTTGAAAAAAATCGTTAGAGCCGTTTTTGAAAAAATTGAAAAAACCTGAAAAATCACAGAGTAAACACTTACTTCCAGTTATGCGATTTTCTTCAAATTGCTGTCGCATCTACATAGTACACAAAACTTATATATGAAGTTTCAATGCCATACCTTTTTTCGTTTTTGAGATATTCTGTTCACAGACAGACAGACAGACCAATGAACAAAAACATGTTTTTTGGGTTCAGGGCACTCGAAAACGTGAATATCTGTTGAAAACTAAATTTCGAAATTTTGGGGTGAATTCAATACTTCCTTTATCGTAAAAGCAAATAAAAATAAACTCAATTGTTAATAAAACAGTGCATACATGTTTACCAAAAATAAATTAAATTGTTTATCTACGTTGCGTTCGTACTGAGGCTATTACGATACTCGTTTGCGTATCGTAATAGACAAAAAGCGATGCTATAATAAAAATACTAAAAACAGAGTTATTAATTCTTTTAACGTTGGCAACAATAGGTACTTCGTTCTTTGTACATATCGAACTGTCAATAGCAGCCTTTATTGCACCGCAAACTGTTGTCAACTGCCGTCAAATTCCCTAGATTTTGAAATTTTATTTGTTTGCTTAAAAAAGTGGAAAAGTAGATACATAACTAGTATGATACCTCCTTCATAAGGCATTTTGTCGCACTTACTCCGTTAGGGCACTCCTCGATTCGCTCGTCGTACCCTAAACCCGTGCGTGCTACAAAATGCTTTTTATAAAACTCGTATCATAATATACTATTATAAAATAGTGTAGATGTATTTACAACAAATAAACTCAATTGTTAATAAAACAGTGCATACATGTTTACCAAAAATAAATTAAGTTGTTTATAAAAAAGTGTAGATGTATTTACAAAAAATTAACTGAATTGTTAATAAAACAGTGGATACATGTTTACCAAAAATAAATTAAATTGTTTATAAAAAAGTGTAGATGTATTTACAAAAAATAAACTGAATTGTTAATAAAACAGTGCATACATGTTTACCAAAACTAAATTAAATTGTTTATAAAAAAGTGTAGATGTATTTACAAAAAATTAACTGAATTGTTAATAAAACAGTGGATACATGTTTACCAAAAATAAAAAATTGTTTATAAAAAAGTTCAGATGTAGGTATTTACAAAAAATAAACTAAATTGTTAATAAAACCGTGCACATATGTTATGAAAATAAATAGGTTGGTAGAGGTTCTACTATTCCCTGGCCACTCCTTAATTAGTGTTTATCTTCCTTCATTAAACTTCTTTGTATGTAGTACAATTAAAGATGCAGTTTACTGAATTCCTATAGTTACTGTGAAGGATTTAGAAAACAGAATAAGTAATAGTAGATTATGTTATTAGGAGTAAAAGTGATACTTTATGTGGCAAAGCTGAAGTTTATTTAGCCGAACGTTAGTGAGGCAAATAATTCAGCTAAGCCACATAAAGTCACTTTTACTCCGAATAACATATACTATTTTATCCGCAAACGTATTCAGGTAAATTTCATTAATATAAATTTTAAAAAAAGGATGCATCGGCCGGGAATCGAACCCAGGCCACCCGCGTGACAGGCGAACACTGTACCCCTGCGCCAGCCTCTCTTGTTTAAATAACGCGCTACTGTACTGATATATGAACATACAGAATCACCCGAGCTAATAGCACTCGGCCACAGCAGCTGTCACACCATAACCCACGGCGACAGATGCTCCGATCCGCTGCTTAAAGGTTTATTTAAATTAAAACTTTTTCGTACTCTTTTTGAAAATAAAAGCCGGCCTACGATCTAACTCTAAAAATTTGCAAAATTTTAAGCCAGCATACAATTTAATCGGTCCAGTATCTTCGGAGGAGATAGCGAACAAACATAGAAAGAAAGAAAGAGAGCAACGATTTTATGTGCTTAGGCAGATAAAGTACGCAAAAGTCGCTATTTTATCTGCTTAGGCAGATAAAGTGACACTTTTACCTTGTCAATAAAGACAAATAAGTTGTCACTTTTGTGACGTTTGCGGATAAAAGCATTTACAGTCGCGGCCAAAAAAAACTGGACACTTTTTTATCTAATTTTCAAAATTCGAAAACAAGTACTGACACTAAAAATTATAATAATAAATATCATCAAAAGTCATTTTTTATATCTGAATAATGACTTTTGATGACATTTATTAATCAGAATTGTCAGTGTCCGCCATTATTTTCGCATTTTGAAAGTTAGGTAAAAAAAGTGTCCCGCTTATTTTGGCCGCGACTGTAGGTTGATTGCGCCACAAGTGCTAGTTTATGTGAGAAGATCCATTTTTGAGAAGGTTAAAGGAGTGCCAAAGAAGCAACGAAACACATTTTGGAAATTTAAATTAAAAGTAATTGTTATACCTCTATTTTATAATACTTAAATTTAGATATTTATAAATAAGGCTTTGTTTTCCTTCTGACTTTCCCCTTTTAAAAGTTGAGTGGAATTAAATACCAAGCATAACAAAAATTTCAAATAGAGACCCTTGAATAGGGTGACCAGACATTCTCTTTTTTCGAGTATTATACTCTTTTCTAAATAATATCCTCTTTACTCTTACTTTTTATAAAACAGCTATCACTATAGGTACTCTTTTTAATTCATTTAAATACTCTTAATACTCTTTTAAGATTTTGCTTCAAACGTTACTATAAATTAGCATCGCGGGATAATATTTGACAGAAAATGTTGCACTCGCGCAACTTGTTAATGAATGCAGAATGCTTATGCGGAGTAGGTATTGTTCTGTGTGTATCTACATAAACACGGAAAAGTAAACAAGAGAATCATAATTTTGTGTTTTACTTGTTAACTTTTTAATTAATTTATTTGGTTTTAATATTGTTTTAGTATATCTGTCACATTTTTCAAGGCTGTGATTTTAATAACTGCGATTATATCGAGAGATCCAAAAAAAAACTGTTCCTCAGCGGGCTGTGGAAATTCAACGTATGAATAATATGTTGGTGATACTGTACGTCAATGTCAAATTTGAGGTTAGCAGGTTAGGATTTGCGTCATTTTGTGTCATAACTGACGGAAAACCTAACCTGATAACCTCGAATTTGACATTGACGTACAGTGCCACCAACATATTATTCATACGTTGAATTTCCACAGCCCGCTGAGGAACAGTTTTTTTTGGATCTCTTGATACAAAGGTTAGTATTACACCGGTTCTACAAAGGTTTATATAATCGATATCGCTATAGTTATTGAAATAACTGTTGTAATACATGGAATCTGAGGAAAATTAGGCATTTTTATTTATTTCTAACCTCATGTGAATGATATAGTCTACAATCTACATGTATACAACTCGACAATCGAAAATTCTCGTGACTCGACGTATTGCCCACCACTTAACGATACGTGTCTCGTGGTATTTCAGGCAATACATCTCGAAATCGATTATTTTCGATCATCTAGTTATACAGGGTCGGCAGAATGACCGACCCTATTTAAATTGTTAATAACTGTTTCAAATTTTAAAATATTTTTAATTTTTTTTCAAAAATTTTAAAGTAAAAGCTTGCCAATTTTAGTTACAATATAATTTATTTATTAAAAATATTAGCACTTGCTCCCAATTAATTTGGTTATTATTCAGTAGTTGAAGGAATTGTTCACAAAACGTAACCCGAACTTCTAAATTTCGTGGTAGTAATTGGTGCACGACTTGAACTTCGTAAGGATGTAAGGACCAACTTGATGAATTTAATCAAATTAAAGATTAGGTTAATCTGTATTATTGTGAAAATGAAGTTTCAGTTTGAGTGATGTTATTTTCAAAACCTAATACTTTTAATAAATATATTATATTGTAGCTAAAATTGGCAAGTTTTTACTTTACATTTTTGAAAAAATATTTTAAAATACGAAACAGTTATTAACAATTTAAATAGGGTCGGTCATTCCGCCGGACCCTGTATAATCTATGATTATTTCACGGACGACGGACGTCGTATATTAGCTTTCTAGAACGCCTCGAACTGCAATTTATAATTATCATCTACTCCTACTGTATAATGGCTATGAATTATGATTCATAATTCACGGTTTGCAGCCAATCATAAAATTTATTTTCATAATTCAATAGTTTGCAAGTTGCAACCAATCAGAAAATTCTATTTTTATTATTCAATAGCTTGTAGCCAATCACAAAATTCACTCTTATTAACAAATGACTTTTGAAGTTAACAGCTGTCACAAATGTCATAATTCGGAAATATGAACACAAAACTCCTATTGCATAGGAGTAGATAAAATATCGTATTACATTTGCGATTAAGGCCATTATTCACTCATATAATAATATACTATTATTATTTAGTAGTTATTTGCCAGGTCTACCATCTTTCAGTTCAGTTTGAGATCACTTTATAAACATTTGAGGAAAGTGTATAAAGTAATCTACCAGTATAGATTATAACATCTAAAAACTATTACTAATTCAGAGTATTTGAAGGCAAAGAACTCGGAAAATATCAGACTAATTATAATTTTAGCTGTAATTCAGGTCAGTTTTATTTAATGTTATTAATTTGATTTTGATTTTCGTGAACGAGGAGTTGACAGAAAAGTGAATTTGAAACCGTGTATCTAAAAGTGGAGTTAGTTTTTAATTAATCTATATATTAAGTAATAATTTTAAATATTTTTTCTAAATAGCTGTTTACTTTGGTAATATAACGGATATTCGGATTTATTTTATTTATGGATTTCCAAATTGAAGGCGTTTCAGTTGTTATTCCCACAGTCTCTGTTTTTTCTTTGGCAATCTAAACCAAATGAAATTTAATCTTTTGAGTGGCTATGTCCACGTTAGAATAAAATTTTGCTGGTGGCGCGTTATAACTCTCAGCGTTTGTTATTTAAAAATTTGGTTTCAACAAAGTTATCAAGCATACTCTTTTTCTATTAAAAATGTCCGGTCAGCCTACCCTTGAATTGAGAGACTGTCCATTTAGCGGGAGTAACTAGATTCCCCTAGTGAAATTTTGGCAGCGGTTTCCCCAAAATGGCGAATGTGTCAACTGTGTTTTGCAGGATTTGAGGATTTTAATCAATGTATGTGAGTGTTAGGTAACTACTACATGCTGACAATTTGTATTTGTACCAAGTGTAGATAATGTACCTTCCGAGGAATGTGAAATTGAAATGTTGAAAAGGATGTTGGAAGAGGCACAGAGAAAATTGACTTTAGCAAAGCAAGAGTGTGAAAAGCAGTTGAAATTGGCAAAAAAAAATTGTAATTAGCACTGAACAATCAAATATAAAGTTAAGGAGGAACAACAGACTGTTAAATGACATGAACCAAAACCTGTTAGTGAGTCAAAACCGTTTGACGTTTGTGATGAAGAAAATGTTACAGAAACGCTCAGTCACCGTGATGATGATTTGGTGGTCAACACATTTTCAATCTGCAGCATTTATCAAGTGATAAAAATTGAAACCTTGCAAAGTGATCTTCCTACTTGGAACTCGAAGAATTTCAAAAAGGAGTGTTGACCTTTCAAAACCTAAGAGCCGGTTGCAGAAAGCAATGTTAAGTCTGGTGTTAGCTAACGTCGGGTCAAAGTGAACAAAATCGCATCAAATTTTGTTTACTAATGTAATAGTTACCATAAGCATTTGAGATTTGATGCGTTTTTGTTCACTTTGACGTCGCGTTAGCTAACACCGGACTTAACATTGCTTTCTGCAACCGGCCCTCAATGTTGTTAAGGACTCGGCTGAAATCGGTGTTAAAGGTCATAGAAAAGTTTAACAGCATTTTAACTGAGGAAGAGAATGAAAAACAGTTTCTGTTATAAGTAGTAAAGGACTACCGTAAGAAATATCCCAACAGTAGCAAAAAGAGACTTTTATGCACCGTTTACATTGTATTTTTTGAAGTTACTGTAAAGCAACGGATTCTTTATATTGTTTCCCTGTTTAATACCAATGTATTCCGTATCTTTGCTGTACCTATATTTTAATAAATTTATGAACATGTATTAATACATTTTTTTTTAATTTAATTCAGGTTTTTCTGTTTTCAATATTTGTTTAAAATTTTGGTTAGTTCAACTCCTTTTGACAAAATATTTTGTTGAAACAATAACATTTACTTGGTAAATAAACACAGATTTTGTTTTAAAAAGTTACGATATTAGTTAACTGTTTGTAGAAAATGTAAATTTTCATTTCACTACTAACAAAGTATTTTTGTTGAATATAGAATTTTGTTTAGTCAATACGAATTTTGTCTATGTAACTCTGCAAGCGTGATGCCTCAATTTATGAAAAAATTCATGCAAATCTACCAAAAGATGTCTGCCAAATTTCGACCATTTGATAATATGTGTTAGAACAATTCTATTAAAGCAGTTTCTTTTGGTACTTTAGCCTCAAATCCTAGCATTTTCGCGAGTCACGCAAGTTAAATTCGTAATTCTGTGGTAATGTTATCAAAATTCATTTCTATAAACCTTATTTCCGCACAGTTCAGTTCAAATATTAACGCTTCACCGTAGTTAAAGATTGCCGATTCAGGTTTATGTTGGCATACGGTATGAACACTTCCGTACAGCTATGTTCCTCGAAATTAGTTATAAATTCACCCTTTGTTCTCTTCTGTTCGTAAAGTAGTCTCAGGTTACCGATTTCTTAGTATTTAACATTGTTCTGGTACACCCAAGGTCCCCTGTAAGTTTCGTGGGAAGTGTTGAGTCAGCTTTCATCAGCCTAAAACTTTTCCGTAGCTTTAAGCACAAGCTTAAGTCAGCTTTGGTGATCCCAAAATCTTCTGAACCGTTCTACCGTAAGAGCAACAAAGACGTGGATAAGCCGCGTCTGCGCTTGGGTATTTTTCGCGCCCGCATCTTTCGCAGGAGCGTCACTTTAGGGATTGTAAAACTTGTTCCGCTAAAGATCAGGTGCACCTGATCCGACTCCGTCTCTGAACTAGGTGCAAGAAACTAGGTTCAGTTCCGCTCGCGGTCACCGGTAAATTGCAGGTCTCGCCAGACGCTGGCGCTGAGCGGTCTGAGTCGGATCTCGGACGGGCCTGCACCTACAGTCGCATGTTATGACCCAAATGTTAATGTAGGGGACGTGATTTTGATTTCAATCCGACGGCTCCGCTTGGAATTTTTTGCTGGGTCGTCTATTTCAATTGTAAAAAAGATTTCTTTGATTGCATTAGCAGGGCATCAATAACTATTACAATTAAATATGTCTATTACAATTTAAAAATATGAGATGTTTTCTCTTTTTTGTATTTATACCTTACAGTGATTTTGGCACAACACACGAGGCATTGCCATTACGATCCCGCAACTCCGAATCCGAATCTGAAATTCCTTGCGTAGATTATGCAGCTCCTAGTCAGTTACGAACGATTGCGAAGCGCAAACCGCGTCGATCCATTTCCATTCCGATTTCAAATTCGACGTCTTTGCAGTCCGAGAAAGAGGAGCGATCCGATCCACTTCGTAGGAGCGAGAGTCCAGCATTCCGTTTCACAGTTCCGCCGCTCCGCGCTCCTTAGCGCTGGGGCGGTTTGGCTTAGGTGCAAAACGGTTCGATTCATTGAAGGAACGACGGATCACTCCTATAGTTGCGAGAGTCCGGCATTCCGTTTAAAAGTCCGGCGCTCCGTGCGCTGGCGCGGTTCGGCTTAGGTGCAAATCGGTTCGATTCATTGAAGGAACGCCGGATCAGGCGACCTACTCTTTAACGAACGCCGAACCAGGTGCACCTACTCCGGCAATCAAACTAGGTTAAAAAGAGTAGGTCCGGGAATTGACAACCATCCCTACGTCACTTGGCGTGGAGCCTGCAAGATGTAAGGGTCACGTTGGGTCCGCGGTCGGCGTCCATCTGCCGAATCCGCGTAAAAAGTTTATTGTCGACATTCTTGTGTTGTGAAGTCACCTTGTTGCCGTTAATTCGAGCTTTGTGCATAGTGGTTAGAGGTGAACGTTTAGCCGAGTTTTCCGTATCGTTTGGAGCTGAGCACCTCCGCTAACACTTATCGTGGATTATATTTTGGGAACACTCAACCGTGTGCTAAACTTACCAAGTATAACGAAGACCCGATCCCTTACTGTCATCTGTTTGTTACCGGGGTCCGTTCTATTCAACCCTCGTCTTGGGGATGTTTTACCGCTCGCATTCGCTCGATTTTGGCCCAGTCCTGTGGTTTACAACAGTTTCCTGTCGTTTCCGTTCGTGGCACTGACTGAGATGCAACTCTCAGCTGAGGAAAACAACTTAAGTCTGTACATCTATGTTTCTATCAAGGTAAATTGTTAACCGTAAAATTTTTATAGTGAAGTGTTTTGCCAAAGTGTAGTTTGGGTCACTTGAGCCCTTTTGGTTGATTTAAACCGTAAAATGTTGAACAGTTCCGCCAATGTTTATTGTCTTCATGTCGTTTTTGTGTATTAAGCTTAACTAACCGTTGTTATACTATTTTTGAAGTGTTTGTCGCTAAATTTTTGATACTGTAAAGTAGTTTTTGTAGTAGAACGTACCGTCAATATTGTTTGTAATAATTGTAAACATGTTATTTGTTGCCGTTTGATCATTCGAGTTTAGATTATAAATTGCGTCGTTAACCCAACTAACCTTTTTGCATACTTTCGGCCGTAATATTTAATCATTGTAACATTCTTTGTCATTTGTTTCATGTTATTTCATCAATAGAGTTTATTGTTAATTGCTTATACGTTTTTCATTTATGTGATTGCCTGCCTTGTGTCTATGTTTTGTACAGGAACCTAGTTGGTGCAAGTAAGTGTAAGCTGATGCCGTTTAAGGTAGGTTTGACCCAGCTGTGACGTCGCTACCTCAGGTTGTGCCAAGGCAGAAGTAGTAAAGTGATTTACCCACTTCCATTGTCAAGTAATTTCACCTGTGCTGCCGATGTTGTTTGTCCCGATGTAGTCACAAAAATGGTGGCGTACCTTATTTAACATCTTTAACCCCTTTGTGCTAGAGCACAGCCCTAACTTTCAGATAGTAAAGAACCACGACCTTTCTTCACTGAGCATCCAATAGCCGGCGCGTATCGTTGCAGCACATGTTGTAACGAAGGTTAGGGCTGAGTTTTTGGCGATATTCCCGATTATGTCTTAGTCATTTTTTAGGTAACAGGTTTGGCTCTCACGCGTATGATTTTGCTTTGCACGCTTGAGGAGCTGATTGTTATTGTCGTAATAACGTTTTCGTGCTGTAACATATGTATATCAAAATTCACTTCCGTTTCATAATTGCGATATAAAAGTTATGAATATAAACAAATATAATAACTACTAATAAACTGTGTTTTTACGAGTCATTTCATTTATACATGTAACATTTAAGTTTGAAATTCGCGCCATATTTGAGGGCACACCATTGGCGCCGCCATTTTGGGGACAAAGTTCGCCTCAACCAATTAGGCCATTCTCATTTCTAGGGTCTCTAATTTCAAATCCATACCATACATAAAAGTTGAAATATCGTAGTACCACCCTGTGTATTACGGGAAATGGAATACTTCAAAGTCATTATTGGATACAATAATACACAGGGTGGTAAGAAAAAATGGGCAAAAACCAGTGAAAATTGTTTATCGGAATAGGTGGCTGTGACTTCAAGTTTTACACCTCTCAATTATATTACTTTTCCAAATAACATTTTTGTGTATTTTGAAAAATAAGGGTACTTTATTCTTGAGCCGTTTCATATTTCTGAACCCCCCTCGTATGCGAAAATATATTTAAATGTTGGTAAGTGCATTGTTAGTTTGATAAGAAGAAAATTTTCACATATAATCTCATAAGAGCATTTGTTTGGTATTTAGCTTTTAATCATATTAGTTTAGTTTATTTCATTAGTAATTCTTAATACAAGTAAATAGCTGTACATAAATTTAGTGTAGTTTGTAATTCTACCTAGCGGTTTACCACTATTGGTGGAACGTCGAGTTATGGGGCTTACTGTCCCCTCTCCTGCCTCCCCTAAATGTTGGATCGGTGGCCCACATTGCAAGGGATGAACCAAAGACGAGTTGGTGAAAGGTCGGTCAACTGATCCCGTTTTTTGTTGTTTTGTCTAATCGCTCGTGTTTATCGTTTTGTGCTCCTGGAGTCACGGGTCAATCGAAGTGCCACTTCCACATGTGAGCCTTCCTGTATATCCATCAAGGTAAGTCCCTATACGAACTTGTACTTTGCGTGGGTATTATTCACTCTTACGCTCTACATTTTGGTAGAATTAATTTAGTTATTAATTGCCCTGGAGACAGATACATTTCTGGTCCTTCGAGCCTCATCTAATTAATTGAGATTATCCGTTTTTTTTGTTGTGTAGTAGAAACGCGTCAAATTTGTCGAATTTTCCAAATTTTGATATCGTTTATTTTCCAAATTCAAAGCTCCAGCGCAGGTACAGCTATTTACGAGTTATTATTGATTTAACTTTATTGATTCGTGTATATTGCGTATGTCGTTACGTTTCGCCGTCCCACATATTAATTTTATGCCCAATTTGGTCCGCATCTTTGCATCCATTGTCGCTCGTTCTCGGAATTTTCTAGTTTGGTTGCGCCGTGCATATGGTCAACAAGTGACCATTGTAGAACGGTTGGGTTTTATTGCTTTTGCTTTTATTGCTGTGGTACTGCAGGCGGCTGCCGATCCTCAAAGTTTTGGATTTTGGATATTGCCTTCTGTCGCAGACTTCCGTCGCCGCATCCAATAAATCATGGCGAATCAGCTTAAAATAAACTTGGCACTCCGCAGTACTTTAATTAATCAATTATTGGAAATCCGTGACCTAGCTTCTTCATCTCAGGAAGAAACCGCGTTACGTCCGTTATTCAAACGGCGACTTGACAGGGCAAAGTCGGTTTATGATGAATTTCAACCCTTGCATCGCGCAATTATTCAAAATATATCCACTCAAGCTAATCCGGACCTAGCATCCGAAGAGGCCATTAGGAAACAATTTGATGATGCCTTTAATAGTATTGAAGCCATTTATTTTTCTTTGTTTCCTGATAATGAATCGTCTCCGAGTTTTAGCAATCATAATGACAATTCTTCGAATCGTAGCTTCAATCATTCTAATAACATCTGTTTGCCGAAGCTGGAACTCCCAATTTATTCCGGCGAGTATAGTCAATCGACGGGTTTTATCGAATTATTCCGAAGTGCCATACATTCTAGATCTGATTTGTCTGACATTCAAAAACTGCAATACCTTTTGAGTTGTTTACAAAATGAGCCATTAAATCTTATTAAGTCGTTACCTTTGTCAAGAGATAATTATAAAATCGCATACGATAAACTCGTAGACCGCTACGATGATAAGCGTAGATTGGCTAATAACTATTGGGCATCAATTAATAATTTTCCAAAATTGAAAGCAGAATCAGCGAAAGACCTGCGAAAACTCTTTGACCACGTTAAAGAGAATCGTTTGGCGTTTAAGGCTCTAAACATTGCTAATTTGTTAGAGGACTTTATGTGGTTTAGCATCCTTTTAGATAAGCTTGATACAGATACGCGAAAATTATTTGAATCGGAGATTAGGTCTAAGGCATCGGACATTCCAACGCTAAAACAATTAGAAGATTTTATTGAAAGTCATTGTCGCGTCTTGGAAAGTGTTGATAACACAGCCAACAAAGGGTTCAAACACCTGTTTGCAAAGCCGTCTACTAAATCGGCGTTCTTAGTAAATAAATCCTCGCAGAATAAATTAACTTCAGGTAGCGAAAACACTTCGAAATGTCTAATTTGTCAGCTGGCACATACCGTTTATGCGTGCCCTGTGTTTGCGTCAAAAACGTCACACGAGCGATTTGAAAGGGTCAAGTCGCATCGTCTTTGTTTGAATTGTTTGCGTTCTAACCATATGAGTAGTTATTGTCCATCCAAGTCGATATGTAGAAACTGTCGCAATAAACACCACACGATGCTTCATTTTCCGGCAAGATCGCAAAGTTCGGCAAATTCTGAGGTCGGTGTATCTGTCCAACATTCTGAGGTGGAAACGAGCTTAACCGCTTGTGCGAGCATATTGTCGTGCGAAACAGTCTTACTTTCTACGGCTATTGTAGAAATTCAAGACGCGTTTGGTAATTTTCAGAAGTTACGCTGTCTTATTGACAATTGTTCACAGGGTAGCTTCATCACGTAAAAGGGTTTAAGGCGCTTGGGTTTAAGGCGCTTGGGATTAACACTTACACCATTTAAAACCGTTATTCACGGTATTGGTTCAGAAACCTCTGAAAAGGCCTTGCTTTCTGCAGGTTTTGCAACATGTTGTCTTCGTCCTTGTTACAGCAATAAGCCGGTGCCTGTATTTAGCATAAAGGCTCATGTAATCCCTCAAATCGCCGGAAATATACCGGCCAGTTCCATCGACCCTTCTAAATGGAATCTTATTTCTGGCTTAGTATTAGCTGATCCCGAATTTTATCGGGCCCGCCAAGTAGACTTATTGCTAGGTGCCACGTGATTAAGCCTGGCGCAATTTTGAGCACGTCCCAAAATGAACCCGCAGCTCTTAACACGGTCTTCGGTTGGGTTGTTAATGGATGCGTTGGTCCCACGTCGAACGCAGTTGCTAAAGCTTATCTGACATCGGTCGAAATTCCAACCCTCGATGACACATTGAAAGCGTTTTGGCGAACAGAAGAACCCCCGCAAATATCTACGGTCGACGCCGCGGATGCCATTTGCGAGTCGTTATATTCATCTACGGTATCCCGTGATAGTACTGGTCGATATGTCGTTTCGTTGCCGTTCAAGGTGCAAAATCAAAAATTTCCCAATTCGCGCGATATTGCCTTAAGGCGGCTGCAATTGCTCGAAAATCGCCCTATGCACAATCCTTCTTTGATAAGGGAATACGTCAACTTTATGGACGAATACATTAATACAGGGCATACGGTCCTCGCATCAGCGGATCCTCGTCCCGATAAATGTTATTACATTCCACATCATTGTGTGACGAATTCAAAATTTCGTGTAGTTTTTGATGCCAGTTCGAGAGCTTCAAATGGCTTATCGCTAAATTACACATTGTATTCTGGGCCAAACTTACAGCAAGACATAGTCTCCGTGTTATTAAACTTTCGGGCTCATAAGGTAGTAAATAACTAGCGACATTAAGCACATGTTTCGCCAAATAATCGTTTCGACTACAGACTGTGATTTCCAACGTATTCTATGGCGGTCTTCCATAGATCAGCCTGTAAAAGAATATATCTTGAATAGGGTCGCATATGGAGTTACTTCATTGCCGTTTCTTGCAATTAGAACCCTTATTCAATTAGCGGATGCAACACCGGTTTCCCCAAGCATCTTCTGTCAATCGAAGAGATATCTATGTCGACGATATTGCCACTGAATGTTCCTCCATGGCTAAGGCCTTAATCCTACAGGATCAACTGGTAAAATTGTTGCGTTGTGGCGGATTTGAATTAAGGAAATGGGCTAGTAATTCTCCAGCATTAACCAACCACCTAGACCCCACGCATCCGGTAGAGAATATGGTATCTTTCGATTCCGGTGAACCTTGTTCTCCTTTGAAAATCCTTGGCTTACAATGGTCGCCATCAAGTGACAATTTTAGATTCAAGGTTGAACCTATTGATCGTCCCTGTTCCAAAAGGCACATCCTATCGGAAGTCGCAAGGGTCTTCGATCCCATCGGTTTCTTAGCGCCGTTAACATTCTTTTCGAAACGGCTTATACAACACTTATGGTGTCTAGGATTAGGATGGGATGAATTGCTTCCCTCGGGAATAATTGATCGTTGGGAATTATATAAGTCGCAATTAGTAGACATAGCTCATATCAAAATTCATTGCCAATTAATTTCTGCAAATTATGTCAACTGTGAGTTGCACGGGTTTTCTGACAGTTCAGAGGCCGGTTTTGCCGCGATAGTGTACCTTCGATTTGTAATCGGTCCGAATGAATCAGTAGTGAGGTTTATGATGGCTAAAACCAAAGTTGCCCCCTTACAACGGCGACCAATTCCTCAATTGGAATTATGTGGGGCGCAATTGCTAGCCAAACTAATTTCTTTTATTTGCTCGTCCTACTCATCGTTTGTTAGCTTCCCCGCAATTTATGCGTGGACTGATTCTACGATAGTTTTATCATGACTTCATTCGTCTCCGCATCGGTGGAAAACATTTGTTAGCAATCGCGTTAGCTACATTCAAGAACGCATACCAGCGTCTTCTTGGCGCCATGTTTCTTCCGCTGATAATCCCGCGGATTGCGGATCCAGGGGACTTCTTCCTCAAGAATTGCTGAACCACCCCTTATGGTGGAGCGGCCCTTCTTGGGTTTCAAAAAACTCTGACGAATGGCCTACCCTAAACGATCAAAACTCCTTGGACATGGAATCAGTTTTAAGCGAAGAACGCAAACTTGTGTTGATGGCAACAACCGTGAACGATGAGCCATTTAATCCATTTAATTGCGATCAATTATTGTCTCGTTTTTCATCGTTACGGAAAATAAAAAGGATCATTTCCTATTGCATGCGGTTCGTGCACAACTGCTGCAACGCTACTACACGGCGATTCGGGTCCATCACTGTAGGTGAACAACAAAGGGCCCTAAATCTATTAATTAAACATGTTCAGCACATATCGTTTCGTGATGATATTCGAAGATTGAATTCAAATCAGCAATGCTCCAAGCCAATTAGAACACTCGCTCCATTTCTTGATTGCGAAGGAATTGTCAGGGTGGGCGGTCGTTTAGCTCATGCTAATATTTCCTATGGCAGTAAACACCCTTTTCTATTGCCCAAAAATCACAAGCTGACCGAGCTGATTATAAGTCAATTCCACGAAGATTATTTCCATCCCGGACCTCAGACGTTACTTTATTTATTGAGGCAACAGGTTTGGATCATAGCTGCTAAAAGCGCAATTCGTCGTTGTGTTTCGAAATGCAATCGCTGTTTTCGCGTTAACCCCCAATCGGTCACACCTCCAATGTGGAATCTTCCCGCTACCCGGATTACCCAAATTAAACCATTCGCAGTCGTAGGAGTTGATATGGGTGGCCCATATCACATCAGGTTAGGTAGACGTCGGAGTCTTGCGCCACAAAAGGCTTACATATGTTTGTTTGTATGTTTTGCTACTAAATGCCTGCATCTAGAATTAGTTTCAAAATTATCAACCGATGCATGTCTGGCAGCGTTCCGCAGGTTCGTCGCTCGGCGGGGCCGTTGTTCCTCCATTTTTAGTGATTGCGGAACTAATTTTATCGGTGCCAATAGAAAACTTATTAAATTCATTAAGGACGCGGTCGAGTGTGAAAACATTTCCTGGTCATTTAACCCCCCCTCGGCCCCTCACATGGGAGGGGTCTGGGAAGCAGGAATCAAGTCAGTGAAGTCCCATCTGGATAGAGCGATAGGCGATCAAATTCTGACCTACGAGGAATTTCTCACGGTACTCGTACAGATCGAAGCTATCTTAAATTCTCGACCCCTGTGCTAGCTTAGTACAGACCCCAACGATCTTGCAGTGTTAACACCGGGGCATTTCTTAACTCTCGAACCACTTTCCGCTGCCCCAAACAAAGATCTGACCAATCTAAAAATCAATCGTCTGGATTGATGGCAATTGCTCCAACGCATGCACAAGGATTTTTGGCGGCGATGGCATTCGGAGTATTTATAAACACTCCAACAGCGTTCGAAGTGGTTAAATCCCGCCAAAAACCTGGAACCGGGGCTAGTAGTTCTGATTAAAGACAATTCCGCTCCGGCTCTGCAGTGGTGTATCGGCAGGATGGAAAAGGTGCATCCTGGTATGGATGGAGTGGTGCGAGTAGCCACGGTTAAAACGACCAGTGGTAGCTTTCAGCGCCCGGTGGTTAAATT
This sequence comes from Agriotes lineatus, assembly GCA_940337035.1. Classification (NCBI taxonomy): domain Eukaryota; kingdom Metazoa; phylum Arthropoda; class Insecta; order Coleoptera; family Elateridae; genus Agriotes; species Agriotes lineatus. Next base: position 69,737,255 of record OW679199.1, on the reverse strand, counting down.
ATGCCCTTTGCCCTCCCAGTAACCATCACCTATCTCGGATAGAAAAGTGCATGGCCTTTTTGGTGGGCGGAATGTTTGGTATTTAGCTTTTAATCATATTAGTTTAGTTTATTTCATTAGTAATTCTTAATACAAGTAAATAGCTATACATAAATTCAGTGTAGTTTGTAATTCTAACTTACGGTAAGTTTACCCATTATTGGTGGAACATCGAGTTATGGGGCTTACTGTCCCCTCTCCTGCCTCCTCTAAATGTTGGATCGGGATGAACCAAAGACGAGTTGGTGAAAGGTCGGTCAACTGATCCCGTTTTTTGTTGTTTTGTGTAATCGCTCGTGTTTATCGTTTTGTGCTCCTGGAGTCACGGGTCAATCGACGTGCCACTTCCACATGTGAGCCTTCCTGTATATCCATCAAGGTAAGTCCCTATACGAACTTCTACTTTGCGTGGATATTATTGACTCTTACGCTCTACGTTTAGGTAGAATTAATTTAGATATTAATTGCCCTGGAGACAGATACAGCATTAATTCTTTCCCAAAAATTTTTTCAGTGCGTTCCAACAACGTCATATTAATTTACCTGAGCTGGACGCAAGGGCAAATTAGGACATTGTTGGAATGCACGAAAAATAATTTCCGGATATAAACTAATGCTCGAATGCAGAATCGGTAAGAAAGTCGTAACGACACAAACCCTCACAGTTAGGTTGGTCTACCTACAAAAAATTACCAAGAAATGTTTTTGTTGCCTTGGTTACGGCTCGTGAACTAATTTTTCTATTGGTCATTAATGAGTGTCGTACGATTTTCTGAGAAATCAGTAATAAAAAAGTTTTTCCTCTTGTATCACCTATCCGTGGACACACTGTATATACATTTTAAGCATGGGAGGTGAAGTGGTTAAGAAGAGTGGTGGTATATAGAAAAAAATCTAGGCTAATTTGGACACCTATCTAGAATAAAGGAAATCCGAGTCCCTGGAAATAAGAATCGATAAGTTATAAAGAAAAATTTTGAAGATGAAAAGAAGCAATTGAACACAAGCAAAAGCCATGTTAAAACATTCTAAAATATGGAAAAGCTTTTGTATAATATTGATCCTTAATATTAAGGATAAGAGCAAAACAAATAATATACATTATATGTTGTACAGTGAAACCTCTGCATAACGGACACCCATGGGGAATCTGAAACTGTTCGTTGTCGAGAGGTGTCCATTATTCAGAGATTTTCTTACCATACATTATTCCCTACCGTTCTGTGCACTAAATATCGTCCATTATGTAGAGGTGTCTGTTAAGAGATGCTTTTGTTTATGAATAGTTAGTGTAACACAAATATCCAATAAGTTCAGACTACTTTTAAATTGATTTTGATATTGAATATCAACTTTACGCAATTTATTGTAATCATAGAATTTTATTTAATTTGCAATATATTTTATTACAAAGCGCAAAGTACGTTTACAAAGCTTTAAAATACTTTCAAATAGATTCTATCATTTGCCCTTATTTTAAAGACACATTAAATTAATCTATCTTTTAAAAGTAAAATCATAATTTTGTTTTGCTAGCTCAGGATTAAATTGGGAATTATATTTCTGCTTCACAGGCTGTTCTGGTTTCTTGTGTTCAAGAGTGGTAGTTTCACCTCGTAACTTTGCTAAAAGCGTTTCAGATTTCCGCCTTTCTTCCTTTTCCCTTTTTAACCTTTCCATTCTCAATTGCTCCAGCATCTTTTTCTTTTTTAATTTTTCTTCCTCATCCTCAGAATACAATTCGCTATCAGAGGAAACACTGGTACCGGACCTTTTGCGTTTGGGTGAACTTTTATTTTTACTACGTTTGTGCTTTCTCTTTTTGTGTTTTTTGCTTGATTTATGTTTATTTCTCTTGCTTGTACTACTACCACTTTCAGACGAACTGCTTCGTCGTTTCCGTTTATGCTTTTTACAAGGAGACGTAATGCAAACTACCTCACTACGAGCAGTCTTTAAAACTGGTTGAGTTTTAGGTAACGGAACAGATAAGTACTTCTTCATGTCATTCAAAGGATCATTTAAAACTTTGCTCTTCATATTTACTTCCTCCTTATCTTCGAGAGAGCGATTAGGAGCAACGTCATACCAATTTTTTTTTCCAAGCGCTTCATTGGTGTCCTGCCCAAGATACGTTAGGTAACCAATCTGTTTTTCATATTTTTCTTGCTCTTCTTTTTTCTCTTTGTCATGCTCGACATTGGACTTTTTATTTTCTGCCGTTCCATCTTCAAGATCTTGGAAAAAATTTACGTGACCTGTAGATTCCTGGGTTGAACTTTGTGGTTCCTCAGAGTTTGATAAAAGGGAAATGTAATCTTGGACACCCACTCGTTCACGTGCTTTCACACGTAATAAATTAGTCCTCGCTTCTCGTTCCTGGAAAAACGGTAATTACGTTATTAGAATTGCAGAGGAATTTTAAACGACACAATTATAACTTATAATGGTAATTTTGTAGTGTACGTCGCCCACTTTAAACTACCGTTCCTGAAGCTAGTAATGCAGGTAGGATTGAAATTTGTCAACAATATTTATTATACAAAGGTACGAATTTATGTTAGCTGCAGTTCAAGATTTGTGTGTACATAGTAATGTAAGAAATGTGTGTAGACCGTAACAAGAGAGTTAATTTTTCTCTCCTTCCTATATTACTGGCTCTAGAAACGGTAGTTCAAATGGGCGACATAACTGCAAGATTACCCTTATAATAAATAACAATAGGTGAAACTCACTGCTAACTTTGCTCTCTCCTCTCGTTGCTTTTCTTCTTCGGCTGCTTTGGCTTCATCTCTCCGAACCCGTGAAATATTTTCTTTAGTTCGAACATGCCACCTATAATAAGCGCATAATTTTTAATTGCCATTTCTTAGTATACAGTAATATTACTTACCTCTTTTTTGGTAATATATTCATCTTTTCGTAATTAAGAATACAACTCGCAGCTGATAACTCTATAAAAAGTAAACATTGACATTAGGTTTAGTTCACACAAACCATACAATACAGGTTAGGAAATTCCTGATTGTTCAATATGGAATTCAATGTCGCCAACCCTCAAAATTTCACTTAAATAGTACATATAGGGTCCTGCAACAATAAGGGGGTCGAAGATATTTCTAAAATATGACAGAGAGTAACCTACAATTTGCATATATATACGAGTTATATGTACTTTTTGATAGTGCACATTAGTAAATAGTTTTGATTATACAGGGTGGCTCTCAAAAGTGTGGTGAACCAAACCTACTTTTTCTTTAAATAGATCTCTTCATATTTAGGTAGTTGAAAAGTTTTGCGTTCAAATGCGAATCATTTTAATATAAGGTTGTATAGATCTAAAGTCAACTGTTTGGAGATATTAACAATTTTATGTAAAAATGCTAAATGTCCGGCGACTGCTGTAAGTGATACAAAACAATTGATAAAAAAATACCAAAAAATATTACAGCTAAATTGCAGAATCCACGGCAAATTCCGCTACATTTCCTTTCTTTCCTTATAATGTTAGTTATGGTTACTAGAGAAGTACGATTAATAATAAATTATATTAACAATAGGTGGGGAATTGGCACCGGATTTTGTAGTTTTCCTAATAATTATTTTTGCACGAACTAAAATAAAACAATATTTTACTGCCTCAAAACTGAAAGTAAAGTAAGTGTTTATTCCCATGGAATTTAAAGTCACCATGGCAACCAAATAACGGTACAAACATAACGCACCCCCATAAAAGAATAACGTCAGACAACTGCATTCAAATGTACCTATTTTATAGATAAATTTGAAATAAACTACAAAAGCTTTCAAACCAATTATTATTGAGTTTATACATTTAATTTCTTCTAATAAAATTGCATCAGTTCGTGCTGTATGCGCCGGGGGTGTAAAGCGTACTTTAGTTCCTTGAATAAAGATAGGCAATATATATTTTAATGCTCAGCTTCGTGGGGTTGATTTATTAATCAGAACACTAAAGCGATGATTGATTATGATTTTATTCGTTTATAATATTATAAATGTATAATATACAAGGTGCTGACAAAATGGCGTATTAGCTCTATGCTAGGTTGTTAAGAGATACTCCCTGAGTATGAGAAAAATAAGAAAATAAATCTTTGTGTTATATTTCTCAAAATATGGGAGCCCAAAGTTTGATTATGAATTTCTTTAATATTCAGTGTTAAGATTAAAAAAACATTGCCCACTTAAAGATAATAGTATGAATGTAAATACTTGTAAATAAGTTTGTCAGTTGGTGACGTTTCAACCCCTTTACTAAGGGCGCCAAAATTATACCTCGGGTAAAGCTCAAAGTCGGAGAAATACGTTCACCCAAATATATGATACATTAGTAAAACCACTGGATAATTACGAAAATACTATATAATGTTTATAGATATGTACATTGAATAATATTAATAGGCGAAGAATGAATTATACATTATTAAATTATTGAATATTCTTGGGGCTGTGTTGATTTTCCTGACCCAGACCGCAACCCACAATGCCGGAACGTAATGCGGGCTCGTCGCGGACGGTCCGCTAGGACGCACTCCAGAAAAGGGACCAGATAGGTCGTTCGACTCGGGTAATGGTTCTCGTAGCTCTCTTGTACTCTCAGATTTGACCTCCGGAGTTGTATTGTTGACAGAGACCGGCAACTGTAATTTTCCGTAGTAATTAGCAAGTTTAGAGTTTACCTGAAGACGGCTTTGGTTTTTGGAAGCCTGCAGCGAGATTTGCTGCTCTTATGGGCGGTCAGACCGTTATTCTTGAAACTGCAGCGGCTTTCAATCCATCAGGTAAAAAACCTTTGGTTCTTCGCCGATAAGAGACGTTTTTGCATTCAGCGGTGAACTCGCTGTAGACGGGCACGGGCGGCAATTCTCTGGACGGCGTTTTCAGGCGTTTGGAACAGGTTCACCAGGTGAGCTTCTCGTAGAACAATCTGTAGGTGGTAGCTACTTGCCTATAGCGACGGCCATGGAAAAACTCTGCATGCTTTAACGTTAATAAAATTAAGTTTCGTGAAATGTTGCCTTTCTGGTTGCGCTTAAATTTGCGCTCGGGAATTAAATTGGTACAGTTAAATAAAGGCGGTCTGGTCGGGTGAACTACGAGTAAGTTAACGCTACTTTAGGTTAACAGTAAGCGCTGTCATCTCCCTTAGTGCCTACTGGATGGGGTTGAGGGTTTATTTTGCGAGACAGTAAGCGCTGTCAGGACGGAACGGGCAAGTAAAGAGGAAAAGGAATATTTGGGAAGGAAAATCTCAAGATCTCGGAATGGCCATGTCGTCTCCTTTTATACATTTTTGAGCGGCGCTATCAGTACACTTTCCCCGCTTTAAATGGAAAGGGAACTACTCCGTCGTTCATTTAGTGAAGCGCTGCGCAGAGCGATCCGAATCCCTTACCGCCTTTTCGCCCGGCGAATACATACAACGTTTGATAGCACGATGTATTAAATTTAAATATATTTTAGGCATGATAAAAATTCAATACAGGAGCAAGCGTTACAAATTAACGAACAGAAACTCAAGAAATTTTAAAATTCAAAATCTTTAAAAATATAACAAAGAGTTTGTTCCTTATTTTTCTCATAGGTACTCAGAGAGTATCCCTTAACAACGTACCATGGAGTTAATACGTTATTTTTCAGTACCCTGTATATAGATGTACAATTATTACAAATTAAGTCATCAGGGTGAGTGATTACGCGCTGGCGGCAGTGCTAGTTGTTCTTGTTTCTCTACTGAACGGTGATTCCAGACTCGGGATCGGCAAGGGCTCGATGAGACGCTCGACCAAGTTCTGGATGTAGCGGTCGCGGGGCTGAACAATGGTTCGGCATCCTGGAGGTTGCGTAATGCCGTGTGTTGAGAGGTTCAACCTGGACGGTGCTGTAGAGCTGGTAAACTACATACACTACCATGCATTACGGGGTTCCACTTGGACGGGGTTGTAGAGCTGGTGAACATCAGAGTGGCCACTTGAAGGATGCGTAGTCCCGGATATTGTGAGGTTCCACGTAGACGGTGTTGTGTAGCTCGTGAAACACGGCACAGTGCCGGGCGTTGAGAGGTTTTACCTGGAGGGGACTATGGAGCTGGTGAATAACGGGACGACCTTCTAGAGCAGGAGAGTAGCTTTGGGGGGATCAGGAATGCTCGTCCGCCGAAGATGCTTCCGTACTCTATGCGCACTAAAGTGTGGACTACAAAGATTGGATGCCAATGATTTAGTCGAACAGGGTTGTTTCGTTTGTAAAATCTGTCTGCCAAAGTTCTTAGGCAAAGGAGTTGGTTCGTCATGCAGAGCTAGTCTGAATTTTGCCGCTGATTCTCGAAGTATTTAAACACCCTCTGGCCGTTATTTTTAACGGTCGCCGTTGCAGTGGAGGTCAAGTTGGTCAAGAAAGCCTGCGTCCTGATTGAGATTGTGTGGCTGTTTGTAAATCTCAATGTCTTCGCGAATCTTTCTGCTAAAGAAGAACGGGGATTTGCAGATATGGAAGTTTCATCAAAAATAATCTTAGGGCCGGTATCGCGTAGGTACTCAGCGATGGCTGATAATGAAACAACCCGACTTGAGACAGCGCTGGTGTTCAGATATTTAAGTTTTTCCTAAACGTCCTGTTTTACCAATGTATACAGCATTACAAGAGCAAGGAACTCTATAAACACCTTTAGATGGCATAGTATAATTTATCTTGATGTGGAAAAGTGCTAAAATTTTAAAATTATCTTAACAAATTGTTGTAAGTAGTTTTAAAATATTCGAAGCCCTTGCGGTTTCTTATAATTACACGCCGTAAGTCCATATCGGTTTTAGAGCAACTTTATGCACTGTTAATTTGTTGATAAGTGAAGGTTTAGATTTACGACTGATTAACAAATAGAGTTTGGAGACCTTGAGAGCAAGTTGTTTCTTCTTCTCGGAAATGTGGTTTTTCCAGTGTCCCAGATGTCCCAATCTATCGAAGCGCATTCCGAGGTAAAGTCTACACCCTTTTTCCGTCACGTAATAATTTTCTCTTTTTATTTAACTGCAACGAACTGGACGAAACAAAAAATTCGCAATTTTTGATCACGTCGGCTTTAAATCTACCTTGTTTTATAATACTGTAAATGTGACGTATGTTTAAAATCACAACCAAAATACCGCTCTATAACAAGCGAGCCTAACATCTTATTTTAAACGTTAGAGACTTCTTCAAATAGAAGAAACGTCGAATTGGCGTAGGTCAAGAATATCTTTGTACGAAAAAATATGATATTTAGAGCAACCATTTCATTAAAGGTTACGTATATGTTAAATTACTTCTGGTGTCCACTATATGTGATTTAAATATGATTTTTTAAGTTTCACTTTAATATAAGACACGTTTTCAACTCTATATTTTGTTATTTATGACGTCACGCAGAAAGGGTAATGTATACTTCGCATTCTTGACTTAAGATACTTGATGTCCATTAGGGTGCGGTTTTGCTTTATTGGCGTTCAGATTGTTAGCCAACTTTGAATATAACGAGTGATCCAAAAAATTTCTCGTCGAACTATGCTTTGGAATCTGAAAGTGCTATCATCATCACCTCGAATTGATTTCTTGGTAGAAGCTTTACAATATTATTGAAAGAATTTTGAAGTTTTTTCAATATTTCAATAGTTTCTAAATGAAGCTGCCACATGACACTTTTTGTCTTATAAAAATTATAGGTCACTTGAGAAGACATTTAAATATCACTGCAAATTTAAAAGCGGCTTGGAGCTTCTTAGATGCATACCTTGGAACCTTACTGATGACTAGGATAGTCGTGTCGTTGGAAAACGAAGTTGTGACGGTATTTGGTGTCTCTGATAAGTCTGCAACGTATCTTGGGCCACGCCAGATTTAATAAGACAAGATCGGTTAACCCTTAATGTTTTACCATGAAGAATGAATTTGTTAAATAAGACTTGAGTATCTGATAATATGGAGCAGGTAACTGGGTTTTTCACTTATATAGCAGTCTTATCAACCAAACTTTATCGAAAGCTTGAGTAATGTCCAGGAAGGCAGCTTTAGAAGGTGTGTTGTTAATTGGCTCTACTACTCTACGTACTGGATCTATGGTATCCTCTTGCTCACGGAAACCAAACTGCTGCACCGGTATTATGGTGAGCTCTTCAAGTTGCGATTTCAATCTTTTCAAGAACAATTTTTTTAAAACTTTTGGTAACATTGGAAATATGCTGATTGACCTTTATGATGTAGATTTTTCTGTGGGCTTCCCAGGCTTTAGGATAAAAATAATTTGACCAACTTTCCATTGCTGAGGAAAGCGTCCAATTCTCAGAACAGAATTCTTACCATATTTATTCTAAATACATTTAAATAAATATTTCATTTATTTTGTTGGCCTTAATGGGGAGAACAATTTTTTATGGGTTCTATAGTTTTCCTGTAATGCTATCTTCCTCTTCTCGTGCTATTTCTGAGAGAAATAGTTAGAAAACCTTTGCAAGGTGTGCTTTCTGTTTGTCGTATTTGGCCCATTATTTGTTCATTCTTATTGGAGGAATGCGCTATTGAGTTTTCTTGAGCTTCACCGTTGTGTTGTAGGTAGCTTTGGATAGCATGGTTTTTCTCATTAGAAAGAAGCTCTTTAAGGTATCTAACCACACTGTTGAATTTTGTTTTACCTAGTGGAGATGTGAAACTATTCAACTTTTTCTTAGTTTTCTTTTCTGCACAATTGCTTCTTTGGACATGTTTCAGCATTCAAGTCTAGGCCTCCCATGCACCCTCCATTTATAGACAATGAAAGTAATCAGAGACTGATATCTATATTATGCAACATTTCTACAGCATATGGGAAAGCGGAAAAGGGGTCCACTGGGTGTATACTTCTGGCCAAAGTATCGATAATCAAGTTTGCCTCGTTATTTTGTTGACTCAACAGGTCGTCGTTATTATTGTCAGCCTTGGTATTGCATTCCCACCGTACTAATATTGGATTCTCTATTTTGAGAAAGTGTAGTACAATAAACGCATCTAAATCAACTTCATTATAATAGCCACATAAAAAATACTCTTAATCTACTTCATGTCTTTCAGCTAAGTAGTAGATAAACATGAAATTAATAGCCTCTATATGTATTAGTCTACCTTAGATTCCCCAACTGCTAACTATAAAGAATTTATGACACGTCTGAATGAATACCTATTACAAAACGACTGGATTTCAATAAATAATAGTGTTAAAAAATAACTAATGACGAATAAATGAACTATAATTTAAAAGGTATATTAGCTAATGGACCAGTAATTGGTATTACTCCGTAAGTTGTTCCGTTCAAGAATCGATTAATATGTAATTTTATACATACTGTTTTATCTTACGTCTGAAACCATATATTTTCGGAAATCAAACTTGAAGGTCAAAGAAAATAAAAAACTCTACATCTGTAATGTTCTTCATTTTATTAAAGTTCAATTTTATATTCAGTATAAATATTTTTAAAGATGGATGGCGAGTAGTCAGAGGGCTGGACATCGGAGGGCATCAGGCTCTGACACACGCCTATTATATTCTATGATAAAAGATGCAAGAACTGCACACATTAAAGAAGCAATTTTTAGCGTAATGCAATAGTTAACAATATTGACATAAAGGAAAAACTGATCTTCAGCTTGCTTTTGCGAGGTTTTACTTCTAAAGTGCTGACCGATATGGAAAGTGGTTTAGCCGGAGTCGAGGAGAAATCCAACGCCAACGGGAAAAATCAAGATCGATTTTTGGAATCCGACGGTAATTATCCGGTACTAACTCGAAGCGTCTTTATGACAACGATAGTACTTCTGAAAGGATGGGATCGCATAAATTAAACGTGTAAGCCGGGGTGGCTACAAACACAAGTGCAGCTTGCTTGCGAGCTCTCCAGTTTCTGCTCTAGCCTGTCCTGCACTCGGCGCGACATCATCCCCACTCACGGGGCGAGAACAATGGTGTGCACTTGAAATTATACGCAGGAGAAAATAACAACAAAATGCAACGATAAGAATTATTGAAAACAATAACCACTTACACAATTTAAAATCCAGTTTACAAAAGGGTTCCTACTAAAATCGCAGCAGAAGTTTTCAATAATTTCTATTTTGAAATTATACAACTAATCTCTAATATATTGAAATGGTTTGATATGCTCCACTTAGAAGATTTCTTTTTAGCAATTATAATTATAGATTTGGACTGGGTAAAATGAGATTGGTTGTATTTTTAATTTTATTTACTTTACTCCAAAATAAAATAGTATTATGCCCTCGTTTGTATTTTATTTATCTGCAATTTTATTCTCATAACGCTAGCTAGGTAGACAATCAACTCCATTCAAAGGGGTAAGTTCCTGATAATTTGTAAATTTTTACCTTAATGTGGTACGCCACTGTGCGCCCAAATTATTTCCAAATACGCAGTCGCAAATGTATACGCTGCTGTCTAAATTTCACAAAGTAGTTTGAATCTGGCAGTAAGCGTTGTTGACTTTAAAATTCAATTTTGTGAACATACGAACATGTATTTTATTTAAATTGTAGTGCTTTGGCGGTTATAAATCTCATTTGTTTCAGGAATTAATTTGCCTTATAACGTCAGAAGCAACGCGTTCGAATTTTAGCAATTGTTAATCTTCACCTAACCTCACAACTGGACTCTGGAGATTTGAGATGGTGCGCTACAACCCTCGGAAAGATGCTCCAACTGGAATCTGCCACTGCAATAGTCCTCTCCGGTGCTGTTGCTGCTATACGGTCTCGTACAGTCCTCCCTGATGCGCTGCAGTCGAAATCCCGGGCTCAGGAACCTTATTTTTCCCCAAATCGAAGATCGAAATCAAGAGCTGGATCGCTGGCGAACGACCTCGGAAGTGCTTCTTGTAAAAATTGATTTTTTTGTTGGGGAAAAAGCTCTGACACTTGCTCAACACAATGGTATAATTTTTTATTAGTAAAATGGTATTTTATTATGTAAAAGCTTTAATTATAAGGGATACAAAACTGCATGTCAATTTTATAATTTATTCAATTGTTATCTGATGATATCCGTTATAAACAAATGCTAATCTAATAAATATAAAAACGGAAATTAACCAAGTTCTAATCAGCTACTTTTTAAATTAAATTTTCGTACAAATTATTAAGTTTAAACATTTCTTATATCTAAAATATTGTCTACATTTATAATAGTCAAAATGTCTCTTTGCGCCACTACACGTTTTATTATTTGCGTGGCTTTATTGACTCGCGTAATTGCACTGATTAGTTTTAAGAGTTCACTTCCTTCAAAAATGCTTTTCGGTTTCCAACTGTTTCCTTTTCACTTGTTTTTTCTCTTGTGTTGCTGTTTGCTTTTCCCCTTGTTTTATCATGTCATGTCTGCTTCTCACAATTGCTATTTTATGCCTGCCTTCTGAATTCCTCGTTGCAACATTATTATTTTTCTGGCTTATACCTTTTAAGATTGTTCACAAATTGTACCTAATTAGCTATATTGAAATCTACGCTTCAATGACCTGCGCATAGCAAACTTTTTTGTGATTATTTATTTCATTTGGTTTGGCTACTCATTCTGCCCAAACCTAATAATTAGTTAATTTGAACTTTGACTTCATCCCTGTGAAAAAGCGTTCCTTAATCAATTCATTTATTTTAATACAAGCATCTCTTTTTCAATGCATTTACTGAATGACCTTTAAACTTAGCATTGCAGCTAGATAAAACACCCCAACTCTGTGCTTACTGACTAAATTTTCAAACTGTACTGCAAGCAGAGCAGAGCCGTAGGGCATAAGACCATTGCAATATAGATAACGCAAAACCGAAAAAAGTATAATACTGTTAATTATATTGTTAACTGTTAATTATCTCTAGATAAGAGTGCAGTTAACGGGTGTCCGCCGGCAAATTTCATTTTTAAACTTGCAATAAAATTTTTATTTCTTAAAATATGTTATTGAAAAACAATACAAAATAAACCTTAATCTTTGGGAAATTATTTGTGAAACAGCACATCCGCCAAATGACGCCCCTCACGTCGTATCACTTCTTCCAAACGAACTTGGAAATTTTGCATCACACGCGTAAGCATAGCAGGTGTAATCGCACGAATTTCTCGGGTGATGTTCTGGGTGGTGCATTCTCGTAGACTTTTGATTTGGGATATCCCCACAAAAAAAGTGGGTGTCCAGTGGCAAATTTCCTACGAGAATGCACCACCCACTTGGGATGTGTTAAAGCAGAACATCACCCGAGAAATTCGTGCGATTACACCTGCTATGCTTACGCGTGTGATGCAAAATTTCCAAGTTCGTTTGGAAGAAGTGATACGACGTGAGGGGCGTCATTTGGCGGATGTGCTGTTTCACAAATAATTTCCCAAAGATTAAGGTTTATTTTGTATTGTTTTTCAATAACATATTTTAAGAAATAAAAATTTTATTGCAAGTTTAAAAATGAAATTTGCCGGCGGACACCCGTTATATGACAATGATTGTTGCTGAAGACGCTCGTGGGTTTATTAACTTTCAGTCGCTATAAGAAGAACAAGTTACGTTTAAAAGTGGTAGTTACTTTATCCTTACTATAAACAAGTTTGTCGGCTGCGGAGGAAGCTGCTTCAACTTTCCAGAATTTCGGTAATGTAAGATAAATTGTGCCCGCAGCTGCGTCATCATATTACCGTCGGTACTTTTGTGGTTAATTCTATCAGTAAAACATATCTCCACACTGGCTATGACTGAAGTATAAGACAGGTTAAGTCCATAGAACATAAATCTAAACAATACATTTTTTTTAAAGAAAGATGTGCAAGTACTTGTTGTTTTAGAAATATATCGACTAGTGCTCCAGTCAACTACGAAAGTACTTTAAAATAAAATGAGTTCAAAAGTTAAATTTCTTTAAATGCGCTTACCTACAGTAAGAGAATATATCAGACTATGTCACAGCTTTACTCGGTTACTACCTGAATATACTTAAAGGTTACACGCAGCTAGTCAGTGGAACAAACGTGGTTTTAAACTGAAAACATGCTTGCAAACGCCAAATTGGTAGAGACGGAGAAATTTCCGTATTATAATAATTGTTAATCATTAGCCAATGGTGTACTGAGAAGGTCTCATAATGGGTCGGCTTGCTCTTGGCTTAGTAAAATGTATGTGTTCTATGCTCATAATCTCTGAATGTAGTTTTCTCTTGAATAAGCTCTCTTGCTTTTCTGAAAACGCGTACTGCATTTGGCTTTATAAGGAATAAAACACGAAGTAATGTGATACTACTACAGTAATAGTATATTTAAATCGAACATCGGGTTTCTATGTTACCTAATCTTTTTGCATTGTGTGTAGGGTTGACATGTTCGATATGAAAGAACTTTCACTGTATATTCAAAACACACATAATATCTTTACGATTCGGTTTTTGCTCAGCTAAAGAACCCTATCGTATTACGCTATTTCAAATGTATGGATTATTTTACAAGAAATTACTTAGAAGATGGACAACTACAAAACGGGTAGCGACCACAGAATGGTAAGGAGCACCATTCAAATGCAACTTGGCAAAGAAATATATAAACTGATAAAAAAAACAATCAGATGAGAATGGACAACCCTATCAGAACATGAAGAATTTCAGGAACAAGCGCGGCATTTTAAATGCAATAAACCTACCATATATCTATGCCAGAATGTCGAATACCCAGGTTAGTATAGCAGAATGCTCAAAATCTCACACTGATGAAGAATCATCAATTCGCCTCACGGACTCTGGAGGAGGTACAAATTCGATAAAGTACATTTAAATCTATAAACACAAAACTCTATATAGCATCATATAACATCAGGACAATGAGCACACACGATCACCTTGTGAAATTGGAAAAACAACTCAAACACATAAAATGGGACATCGTTGATCTGTGTGAGACCAGGTTGCCAGGAGAGAAAGCAACTATCCATAAGTCTGGCCGCATGCTCTACCAGAACAATTCGGAAGTTAACTACAGCAATGGAGTAGTATTATTTGTCATCAACAAGAAAACGAAACATCTTATAACAATATAAATGTATGTCCCCATATCCAAAAAAGTCATATACAGCTTAATAAACAATATAGTCTCCAGATAATCCACGGATATGCTCCAACAAGCACAGCAGAAGATGAAGAAATGGAAACCTTGTTCGAGGATATCACAAAAGCAATCCAATTAGAAAAATCACATTTTACCATTATTAGCGGAGACTTCAACGCGAAGATCCGACTAAAACAAATCGGAGACCCTAATCATATTAGAAACTTTGGTTTGAGGGTAAAAAATCACAGAGGAGACATGTTGCTAAACTTTCTAAGTAGTAAAAACCTTCCTTAGGAAGCCAAAACAAAGGAAATGGACTTGGGAAAGCCCCGATGGTAAAACGAAAAACGAAATCTACTACATCCTTACAAATAATAAAAGGATTTACATATCCTCGATCGTGCTCAACCGATTTGATACGAATAGCGACCACCGTTTGGTGAGAGTTACTATGTCGCTAGATTTAAAATCCGAGAGACACAAATTGAGTAAAACATCCAAATTTCCTACAACCGAAGAATGAAACGAAAATAAAAAAGAGTATCAGTTTGAACTGCAAAGTAGATTGCAACCACCCGAGGCTTTGCGCGAAATGGAATTAAATGCACTCAATGAAAAGAGCACCACCAGCATCCACACTGCCATCAAGAAAATCTGCAGTAAATCGAGAAATGAAGAAGGAAAATTACGATCAGAGACTCTAGAATTAATGAAGAAAAAGAGAGAAACACCTAGAGGTACCACAGAATATAAAGCTCTTAATAAATCAATAAACAAGGAACTAAGAATGGTCATAAGAACACAATACAAAAACCATAGTAAACACCATAAAAGACAACACTAATATGAAGATTCGCAAGTCCATGAGATCCTTAGATAAAAACATAATAACCAAAATAAAAAAACCATCACGGCATTACTGTGTCAGACCGGACGGACATTGTAGCACTCATTCAAAATTTCTATAACCAGCCATACACCTCTTCTATACCAGATCCCAATGCTGCCACAACACATATCGGCAATGTGCGCTCGGAAGATATCTCGGAAATAGCAAAATCGGAAATACGTGAAGCCCTAAAAGTGCTGCTCAATAGATGCTTCAGGGAGGGAAATATACCTTATTCATGGCAAAATGCAGTTATTCTACTATTTAAAAAAGGCGATAATACAAACATGGAAAATTATCGACCCATAAGTTTGTTGTCTCCAAACAATAAGATCATTAATAGAAAAAACTACTGAGTATAATGTTCCCCTGCATCTGACATTTGTTGACTTTGATAAGGCTTTCTACTTCATCGAAAGATGTTTTTTTTAAAGACCATGGACACAGCAAGAATTGACTCTCGATACTCGACACTTTTGAATAATGTATACAATAAAGCTAGTTTTCATAAGATCCTAAAAACAGGAAGTATTTCGCTTAACAGAGGCATTCTTCAGGGGGATACGATATCACCAAATTTCTTTACTCTGGCCCATGAGGATGTATTCAAGACGTTAGCCTGGTAGGACAATGGTATAAATATTGATAGAATGTATCTGAATTACTTACGTTTTGCTGATGATATTGTTCTCATCAGCAGCGACATTCATGAATTGAAAACTATGATAGTCCAACTTAATCAAGCAGCTAACAAGATTGGCCTAAAATTGAACCTCGGCAAAACAACAGTGATAAGTAATAGAGGAGAACACATTATCGTGAACAATACAACATTGAAAAATGTAGATGAATATATTGTTAGGATACACCATACGTAAGTCGTAGATGAAATTAAAATGTCTAAAAGAAATTGGGATGTTAGTACAATCCATATTAACCCATTAAAAAAGGTCGATGATATTTATAAAAGTTTACAGGTAGTTTGAATATAAAAGAATATTTAAGAGACGGTAATATAAATAATGACAAATGCAAAATTCTGATAAGGATATAACTAAAGTAGGTAGATATCAAATAAGGATAGAATATATAGGAGGCATTAAGAATGGAAATACGATAGTTAGGAAGTTTGTTCCCATTATTAGAAAATAACAACTTGAAAAATATGTAAAGAAAATCGTTTTGATCTAATTAAAAAATATTAAATTTAACCCTCTTTTAATATAAAATGTGGTGGCTTATTTAAAAGGGTAATCTGAATCTACGTGGTGTATATAAAAATGAAATATTAAGAAGCAAGTAAGAGAAGCAAAGATTTTAATTACAGAATATAGTTGGCAAAGTGATAAAACTTAATGGATACAAGGATTATTATTTACAAGTGAATAATTGAAGAATTAATTGAAACAGTTTTATTGAGAAGAATACATTTGACAAGTAACATAAATAAAAAAGGTGTGTACATCAATCTAAGTGTTGCAGAGTAGAAAGACCATAAAAGTGTCGGTGAAGCGAGAGAATCCATTCCGGAAGGTAGGAGCAGAGGCAGGATCTGGTTTCTTCTGTTGGCAGTTTGCTGTCGAGGATTTTGAGATTTGGAGTATTAGACGAAATTTGACACCGTTGATTCATACGTGAGTGCTGCATTGCAGAGAGCTGTTTAGAGGGGGTCCATTCCAGAAGGTAGTGAAAGAGACAGGAGCAGATCTAGGATTGTTCTATTAGCTGGTTGCCGTCAGGGATTTTTGGTTTCCTGGTATTGGACGAGGCTTGACACTGGTGATTTGTTCGTGACAGCTGCATTGCAAGAAGCTGCATAAAGGGGTCAATTATAGTCTTCAAAGCGGAATATACAAGGTGGGTAATTTCTTAGAACATACCAACTATAAAGCAAATAGAGACATTTTAAAAGGTGCAATTAATTAAGAAATAATAACTTACCGTATTATGTAAAGTTATAATGTACAATTTTTAGAATTGGGCATTTGCCATTGAGATTTGAGAATTACTGTTGACATTTAGTTGACATTAAAGGTGACATTCAATTTGAAGGAATAGTTGAAAAATACTTGAAAATATTTTTTTCAGAGCAAAGTAACTAGATAATTGAACCAAACCCCTGAAAGAGTCTCAGGCGCTATCATCTTAATATTTGAAATTTTTGCATATTAAAAGGTACAATTCAATTTTAAATAGAGTAGCCAGTGCAATACATATCTCGGACATATGATAAAGATTGGTAAAGAAAATCAAACGGCAGAAATCAAACGCAGAACAAGCCTAACGTAAGCAGCGTTTGGTACACTTAAATATATATTTAAAAACTTTACCATCCCCATAAACATTACAAGCAGAGTCTACAATACACGGATACTCCCAGCGGCGACTTACGGACTAGAGACCATGGCCTTAACAAAGAACAGTGTGAACAGACTAAGAGTAACATAAAGAGCCATGAAAACGGCCATATTGAATATTAGCAGCGTACATACATCAAACAAGTAGAGACACTCATGCCAAATGTTGAAACCTGTCTAGGGTGCCAGGGACAGTAACTCGGGGGGTATTTCTAAGCTTGACTATCAGATGGCAGCACAAAATTCTACCAGTCAGAGCCAGTTACTAGTTCTGCTACCAATCATATGTGACAAAGTAGTGGCGCCATCTGTTAGTACTATCGGAAAGTACCTCCCAGGAACCGTTCGAGATCATCCAAATCGGAATTTTAACATCAAAGGAACCGACAGTGAGTGTCTCTACTTGTTTGATTTATGTACGGTGATATTAGTTTGAGAGATAAGGTTACAAATAAGGAAATTCGTAGACAGACGATAACAGATGCGATGAGGAGGGTTGCAGTACTCAAATGACAATGGGTAGGTCACGTGGCTAGATGAGACAAAAATAGATGGACATCTAAAATAACCAATTGGCGTCCCAGACAAACAAAGAGAAGCGTTGGAAGAGCACAAAGACGATGGCTCTAAGAGGAACGAGCAGGATACAAATGGCAATAAGTGACGCAAGTCAGAAAATCAAGAAAACATATGAGTGTTGGCAACATATTTCGGAAACGACACACAATTTCCATCATCATGCCCAAAAATGGTTACATGACAAGCTGTTGTGTTGAAAGCATATGTTACATTGAATTTATGAAATTGTTTGAGGTCAAAATGCACTAATTGGAGAGAAATTTAACACATTTAAAGTTAATAATGCAAAGTTAATATAAAACTATTAACTAAAAAGGTTAAACATAATTGAGTGGTAAAATTAATTGAAAATTAACAAACGCTCCAGTTTTCTGCATCCGAAATTGTCACTTGGCGACCACTTTGAGTAAGAATTCAACAGTAGTTTAATGAAGCTAACTTGCTTACAGCCGGCTGCCGATGATGTACTGCCTGCTTCGTGGCCATTCGCCGAACTTCCTAAGGCCTCACATTGAGTTGCAGCCCCTCCAGGAGTTTTGGTCTACAGAAGCGTGCAGTTCCCCCAAGAAATTCGCATTTTTATTTATTTTAGTGTATATAAATTCTACTCACATAATATCTTAAGTTACTTTCTATACTAAAATTAAGAATAATAGTATATTATGTTATTAGGAGCAAAAGTTATAAAGTAGCTGGACGGTTTATCTGCCAAATTTGCTCCGAATAACATATAATATTTTTTCTTAAAACGTTTATAACAAATTATTTACAACGTTGAGAACAAAATCCGAAAAAATTAATAATATCAACTTTACCCCCGGAGCACATACATTTTATTTTAAAGATGCTATACGTTTATGATTAGATAAAATTATTCTTGGCAGTGTTGTGGTTGGTGCTTATCTGTAAAACCACCTCGCATTTTGAAAAATGCACTTATACCAAATTCCATTAAAAAAACGATTGCTGCCAGCGACAACCCAATTATCCAACAAATGAAAACTGCGTACAAATGGTTTATTGAAAGAACTATATTAAGACCCTGGTGTTCTACTTGGTCGAAATTAATTCTGCTCCCATCCGATAACTACTTCTCATGAAATCCACTTTCAAGTAATCTTCTGCTAAGCTTGTTTAACGTGGGTAGAAGATAATGCCCCTTTCTCGCTGCAAGAGATATTTGTAGATCTATTAAACCTGTATCATCGTCGATAATATTCACAAAGGGCCTCTCTTTTGGAAACATTTTGATAAAGTTTATTCTGGTACCAAATGTTGTACAATTGCCGTGATAGGCGACTTGTGCTACAAAAGCAGGAACGTCTAGTTCTTGTTTAAGGTATATTCTTTCGGCTAATTTATTAAATGTCTCACTAATATGTCTATTACTAACAATCGTTTTTTTATCAATGGGATGTACTAGCACCGGAAGGGTGGATTCTGCAAGTTCCATCATGGAGGTGATCGTCTGTTCGTAAGGAGGATCAGTTATAAAGCTGATTAGTTTTGCTTGGAATGCATCGCTAATGTGCATTGCAAAGAGTAAGTAAGCCAAAAGAAGCAATTTGAGAGTAATCGTTTTGGGCATTATATTTGCAGAGTTGCAAAAGGAGAGGGAACATACGAGTAGAAAGCATTTTGAGAATGTTTTATAAACAATGCTTTCGTAGCTGTACGTAGCAGCGATCCACCAAAATGTACTAGTAACAATTAACACTGTCACAAGCAATCCCCATATCTGTAATTTAAAAACAGAGCCAAGTACTTTCATATTTGAAATTTTTGACGGTATAGGAATTAACCACGTACGCTTTTCCTTATAAAAAGTATTACTGAATTCATATTTCGAATGCTCCGACCATTTCACAGTTTTTGGAACGAATTTTATATCATTACTATGAAATAACAAAACGTTATCTTCATTTTCCGTGACTGATATAGAAATGTTTGTCTTTAATACGCCTGCTATTACATCCACCATATTCAAAAGAATTCCATGCATTGGTGCAGTAGCCATATTATCTTTTGCAGCCGAAATATCGAAAGTGGATGTTAAATGGAGAGTACAATTTCCTAAATTGTGAAGAGTATGCTGGAAAGCGATATCTTTAATATCTTTAATGTGGTGACAATGTTGAGAAGACACTTTCGTGTTTTGGCCACATTTATTTTCCAAACTGAAGGGATCGAAGGTATAAATAGATGAAGAACATTCTTGATCTGTAACATTTCGAACAAGTACTATTGTGTGTATTATATGGTGAAACCAAAGTATTTTAAATATATTTTGTATATTATCGATGCTATTAGAGATAATAAGGAAATTGCCTCTAGGGCTTTCATTTTCATTCCAGAGCGAACTTTCTTGCATTTTTGTAAGGGTGGCATTTATTGAAGTGTAATTTTTTATGTGTAGAACATAGTTGTATCCATTATGAAACATTAAGCTTCCACTTATAAGTTTTTGGGTTAAAATCACAATTCTAGGATTTAAAATGGCTGTTGGAACATTAACACCTTCGATTGCTTCAAAAACAAATTGTATTGTAACTGAAGGCTGGAAAAATTTCTGCAATAAGTGTAACATGCAGTTATCTATAATATCTGACGACATGTAAATATGTTCATGCAACTGATTACTGCTGCTTGCAACAAATAAAAAGATTACAACGACGATACAAACATTATACTGCAGATTAAACATATTTTAAAAAACTATTAAACAGTATACAAACGCCCAAGTTCTTAAGTATTTAAACACATTGTATCATTTGCTTGCCATACGTCCTTAATACCTTATATATTCCAAATACTTAGTGCTCGTGAATAGTTTTTATACTTACGTTCAATTGATTCTGAAGTACACACATGTATTTAACTTTTTCAACTACCTGAAAGAAACCTACAAACAAATCGAACTAACAGTCAACTTAAGACTCACCAATTTCTTTTTAGAAATAAGCAGTGAAGAGTTTAATAAAACTAACTGTCTTGTTATGTATTAAGTAAAATACCAAATATTAGCTACGATTCTTAAATACAAATATATGCAATACAACATTAGACAATCATTAGATGTTATTATTGGTCAATGTTGTTATCGGACTGTCGAATCACGGTTTAAATAAATATGCATATGTTGAAATAACGGCCGGCTTTCTGGGAAAAACTAATTACCCAAAACGTGTATATAGTAAAGTGCTCGGTTGATTTCATGTACACATACTACTGAACAGAACCAAGTTCGCAATCAGATTCAAGGAAGCTTCTGGAATATAACTTGCTAGCACATTTCTGTTCCCTTAGTTGCCAAAAAATCGCAAATATATACATATTTTATGCTCTATGGGCCGCGATGAAGTTACTAGATACCGACTGTAAGCACAGTCCCAGCGATGTAGGAAGTTTTCCTGGATACCGTTTCTGATACTAAAAATTAAGATAATATTATTAAGAAATTGCCAACGCATAGCTTGCTTTTTCAAAGTTATTGCAGGAATGTTGTAGATATACGCGAAAAGTTGTACTGCGCGATTTGGGCGTTATAAGTGCAGATTGGTAACACTACAACTTGTTAGATTAAATTTGCAGTCTTGCACCTTCCGAGCATTTTGGGCTTAGTACGTCTCTGTAACCCGCCAAATAATTTGCGGAAACCAAGTTAGCGTGTTTTATTATTACATTTAAAGTTTTAAATCCGAAAAGAGAGCTAAGGTGCATATTTCTGTACTATTGTGCTTTATGCTAAAACGCACAAGCTGCGACACGTTTAATTAACTTGACTTTGAGTGTTCTGACTAACCGTGACCAATGCAAGTTTTATACGAAGAGGCCCTAGACGCTGCATGCTACACGACGCCTTTAAAAAATTTGAGTTGCAACACAACGTTTAAAATTTTCCCGTGTTCCAGTTAAATTCCGCCCAGTTACGTCACGTTTTATTTGCCTTTTTGACCTTCGATGTCCGAATTAACCTTCGCCCGATAACGTATTAGAAAAAAATCCAGTTCCAATTAGTCTCACAAAAACGCTCGTGTTATTTCGCCGATCGTGTGATCGGACGTTTGCTTGCGACGCCAGCGTTTCAGTCCAGAGGCGACTGAAATTATCCTTGATAACGCTTCTTATGCTTAAAAATAAACAAATCATGCGCTTGATTGCCAAAACCATAATTACATCTTAAAAATTAGACAGTAAATGCTGTAGATAAGCGGGAAACATTTGTACTGCGCCGTTTAGGGATATAAGGAACAGGTTGGTTACAATATAATATGCTAGTATATCCCTGTCTACTCACACAGTTACCAACAGCTCGGCAACATTTATTGCGTGTTTTAGAGGCTGAGATGCTCTTAGGCATTATATGTACTACTTAATGTAAACACAGCCCAGAGGCAATTTAAATTTTCCTTGGTAACGCTTCTGAAGCTTAAATATAAACCAGTCATTTGCTAGGTTGTCAAAACATTAATTGCTTTATGAAAATAAATTGTGGACAATAAATACTGTAGATATGAGGCAAATATTTGTACTGCGCGATTTAGGCTTTGTAAGTAAAAGGTTGTTACAATGCAACGTGTCTACTCTCAAAGTTACCAACAGCTATGAAATATTTATCACGTGATTTATGGCTGCAATGCTGTTACACATACTTCCTAACGTAAACACAACCTGGCGCCAGAAGGTCTTAAGACAATGATGTATAATGTATATGACTGAGCGTTAACCTCAAAAACGTGATCCAGGACGACCTCTATTATTTAGCAGCCAAATTACTAAACACTACTTTTACAGAACCCTGCAATGTTATTAAGAAGCGGAAGATGTCGTTAGTTATCTCGTAAATATTAGGTCACTAGATCAACACACTAAAATGTAACGTACCGCCATTAGTGATTTTTTACCTAAATATACCTATCTCTGCCGGGCTTCGTAGGTCAGTGGTTAAGCATTCTGACTACTGATGTAAGGGTCCAGAGTTCGATCCCCGATTCCGTTGAGGTTTTTAAAAAATAAAAATTATTTGTATTTGTACCAAACTTTTAAGAAACAACCAATGTTTTGGCATCTTTCATATGATTTGTTTATTTTTTAGGTTCAGAGGTGTTACCAAAGATAATTTCGGTGGCCCCTGGGCTGTTACATTAAGTAGTACAATATGTAACAGCATCGCAGGCAACAGAGTACTTACATTATAAATCTTTCATAGCTGTTGATAACTGTGCGAGTAGACACGGATATACTAGGAAGTTGTATTGTAACCAATTTGTTATTTATTAGCCTAAATCGCGCAGTACAAATGTTTTCCGTGTAACGTATGTCCCAAAAGTTTTCGGAAAATTTTCAAAATAAACCTACAGTAAATAACGTCCCATACAGTTGTCGTTAGAAACAAATTGGCGTTTAATATAACATGTCAGTTTTGTAATAAACACAGTTATAAGGTTAAGTTGTTGACATGCAAAATAAATAAAATTTATACAAAATTTTTAACCATTACTTTTTTCCCGAAAACTTTTGGGACATACGTTAAGTACAGTATTTGCTGTCTAATTTTTAAAAAGTAACGCGAGAAAACTTGTATTTGGTGAATATAATTTTCATTTTTGGTTGGTAGTGCAGCGCGCCGCAGAGGTAATCATATCGACGGTTGGCTGTACGGTAATAGTCTAGTCGGTATGTCCGAAATCCCTATCTTGACTCCAACAGTCATTTGTTTGTTAGGGGGGCTGTCAGAGAGTGTATTAGTGAGTTGTCGAATAGTTATGCAAATAGCGTTCTCTGCCATATTAAAAAAAGTATTAAAGGTTTTTTATTCATATATCTCAGCTCTCGTTGAGGCTACATTAAAAATTGAAAGAGCATTTTAATTCTATAATTTATATCATATTAACTTTTTTCGTATGTCTAATATAGCTTTTATTCATTGCGCAAATAAGATGAAAATGAAAGCTAACAGTTTTCCGTATTTTCCTTAAAATGGGTAACTCGTACAAGAAAATTCATTAGTATCGAACTTGCAGGGATTGGAAAACCCTGCAATTTGGTATATGTGTTTTCTATTTTTGGTTAATATTGTGCATTGTAAAGCACCGCAAATTCGCTGGTGGAAATCCCTTTAAGTTCTGAGGTAAATTCAGAGTGATGAACAGTGTTTAGAAGTAATTCAAAACCTTCTTCGTCGTATCGATGCATTTTTGCAAACCAAACCTTGGCGGATTTCTGATTAAAAGAAGCGTTTGATGTGCTAATTACTAGCAGGGTGTTACAAGTTGTCAAAAATATCCCCTTGTAGACTCGCTTTTGCGGGGATCTGTACACTGCGTTCCGTTTGTTGTCGTTCATCCCCTGGTTGCGTTGCTCCCCAAGGGAATTTCGATTTCTTTCAAGGAGCCTTTTTTGCCTGCAATTGTTTTCTGCAACGTAGCTAATCGAGGTGAGACAGCCCAGTTGTATCAATAAGACGCATTTCCGGACACTATAACAGGTATTGTGAACTATATTTTATAGTGTAACCTAAATATACGTATATATACGCATTCACAAACATTGAGTGACGTATTTTCATTGTTGCTCCAGCTATATTTTTAGACTGCTGCGCGTGACCTACATTCAGTTAAAACTGGTGTATATTTTTAGCCGGCACTGTTTAAGTTTTATAGACTCTTCGCCGCTGCTACTTAGAACGCGATAGATACGTAGGTAATTAAAAATACTAACCCTTCCGTTGAATCAATGTGAAATGATTTACATGTATATTTAATATTAAGATATTCAATTTTATTCTAATTTTTCATTGCCTTTTATTTGTGTTATTCACATGCATTTGTTTGTTTATATGTGGGTTTTTCTCTTTGCTGTGTTGTACAAAGGTACTTTCATGAACACGCAAGCTGGGACGTCTTACACAACCACCGAAGCGAAGCAACTGTTCTTTGATTTCGTATTTCTGCAGGAACAGCTCAGTTATTCCATACACAAAATCCGTGACGCTCATTTTCCCACGTTTCTTTTGGTAACAACGAACAACTATTGTAACAGCAGCTCACCCTAAGTTGCATCGTGTCAAATCAAACCCCTTTCTCACTGGTTATTAGTGATTATTATGCAATTAGGGTGAGCTTTGCCTTTTGTTTATTGAAGTGTCTTAACGAGAGATTTAGATTAAAGTGATTATTCCACTGTTTGGCCTTTAAGGTCGTAAAAGTCGTTTTATCCTGTGGATAGTGTTGATTTCTTCACTTATATATTATTAGACACTAAAGACCAAGTGCAAGTACAGACATCTGAGGGTAATCAGTTCTTAGCCTTGAGCATCCGATCCTATTGTTTGCATAACAATAAAACAGCTTGGTGCTGCCGGCGCACTCGACAGAGGAAATAAGAGATAACCGTTCAACTTATTAAACGTTGTTTAAGAAGTTGTAAGCTGATACCAGATTCCAGTGTCGGTTTGTATGAGATGGGACTATTAACGTGAACAGATGGCTATCTAACCCAAAACCCAATTCCCTAAAGGAGAGCTACTTTAACGCTTTTTGAGGTTGTTAATGAAAATAATCAATCCAGTGAAATAAACCAAATGGCTCTGAGGGAAATAGAAAGGAAAGCGTTATCAGTCAGTAACATATATTTATAAAAGAAGCAAGAAAACATGTATTTTCTTTTATCCTTACTGACGGTATTCATACTATTAGAAAGTTACACTTACTTAAAATTATAAATAACTAGAACACGAGGTTATGCTGTTACTATCAATGTTTTATAGCCCAGTAATACTACATGTCACAATTCTCTAAAACGACGGAGAAACCTCTTATCAAGGTTTGCACATATAAAACCAACTTTAAGCACGCTAGGATGAATTTTAATCGAGCGAGTCAACAAATCCTCTGTATAATAAAGGAGAAAGATCCAGACGTGTGTGTCCGTCACGACAATTGCAGACGCGATGTCCCTGATTGAGTGAATGCGGGTTACGGTAGCGGCGGCATTTGCGTTTGAATGCATTTCGCCGTCGCCTCAATTTTGCGACCAGGGCGGAGCCCCGAGAGCCCCCTTCTTTGGTCAGGTGGACGGAAGGGGGATGCAGGGGCGGAGTGTGTAACAAAACGGAATGGCCCAACGTAATAAGCCTAAAAATGGTGGTAAATTGAATAAGATAGACCGTGCAATAGCGCGCAGCCTCGTTTATGTACTAATAAATTAAATTAATTTAAATTGTACACTCGCATTTGCTATTTTATTGTAAATATTTGTTTTAGTTTTTTTTTTCTTTAATTGTTGATCACATTGATTTAAATACAAATAAAGCAATTGAATGCAAAAATTTTATGCGATAATATTTTGCTACAAGTTGAATTTCTCTACGAAGAATTAAATAAAATTACACTAAATGTTTACAAAACAAACACCGCGGTTTAGGAATTGTCTAAAATTGTAGCAAAGTTTTGTCAGCTAGTTCCTGAGCAGGATGGAGTAGGTTTTCTAGAAGTTCAAGACGGTTCTAATCAGAAGCAGGTTGTTGCTGTAAATCCTTAAACCTCATAATATTTCCTATAAAGAAATAAATAAAAATCAGAAGTTGATGTAACCCAATGTATATTTACGCTATACTATATGTAGATATGCAATTTAAAAAGTTACAGAAAATATCTTGAATGAACTAAAATGATCAAAAAGAGAGCCTCTACTATTGCAAAAGGCAAATGTTTACACTTATTTAAACTTGAATTTAAGTAATATACACTTGCAGTTGCTTATGCATATTTTATTGTATTTGTACTGTTGTCATTTTAACCAAAGTCTTTATACTGTTGTAATTGATGCGAAACGTGACATTGATTTTAATTTAAGTTGTATACTGTTTTTATTTGTTTTAAATGAGAAATTGTTTATGTATGTACGTGGCTCTCTTGGCAAACATGAATACAGTAAACTAAATGAGTGAATTGCTAACGTGATTTCCCACACAATGCCCTGAGATGTTTTCTAGGCTACCTACTAAACCGATAGGCCGTGCGATAGGCCTATTGTGTCAGAATTGTCACACACTTATAGTATAGAACCGATAGCAAGTATATTATCGCAAAACAATGGTTATCAATCATGTCTGCTATGAAAGAGTTAAACGCAATGAAAATCAACGAAGCCGATATAATAATACTAAAACAACCTAGCAGGTCACAGCTAACTTAACAAACAAACGGTAAGCAATTTTGAGGCGGGTTTGCAGTTTTCCCAATAATCTGCATGAAATTATAACAGCAAACCGTAACTAAAACACTTCCTACATTATGATCGAATATTCACATGAGGTATTCCAAAGTCGGGGAATCCGCTTGTCACAAACAGCTCGGCTACAAAGGGGGCCCAAATACCTGACAATTCCAAATAGGCAAGCATGAGGTTCCAGCAAGGGCTGTTGAGGTGGGCCAAAACTGCAAGGACGGTTAGTGCGGGCGTTCTCCAGGTGTGAAGTGAAGTCGCAGTAAGGAAAAACGCTTTGAATCGTCCCAGATACTAGGTGAGAGTAAGATTAACTTAACAGTAACTCGAAACCACTTGCAGAATTGATCTCTTGCAAATCTGACGACGACTCTCAAAATAGCTAAGTTCCAGGTAGAGGCAACTGAGCCAAACAACATATAAATGCTGAACCTAAATTTCGAAGATTTCGAAGGATTTAATCCAGACTTACAGTGAGCCTTCGTAAAAGTTTACTGCACAGCACTAGAAGCAATATATGATTGAATTTATCCAAAATGGACACAGAAAATGGTTTTTTCTATATACTGGCAATTTTCAAAAACCAGTAAATATCCATAGCAAAAAGTGATATCAACAACCCTAATCACACCAACGAAGAAATGGTGACTAGCCTACCTCGTATAACTACAGACGCGACACAATTCCTAAAAACTAACATAAACAGTATTAATTAGAATATGTTCAAACTTTTGTTTGACCATGGATTTAGCAAAAAGTGTAAAATGAACTGAAATTGTATAAATACAACAGTGCATGTAATTAGGTTACAAGAACTAGTTTGAAGCGTGCCAGTTAAGTGTTTGTAAACAAAGACTTGGCAGTTTTATCAACAATTACAAATTATGACAGTGAGCATTTCGACAAGATTTGCATTACGCGAAGTATAGTAGGTCGAATTGCAAACAATGTATACAATTACGCTATACTAAGTGCATACGATCGTGTTTTTGAATAGTGGGTTAAAAAACACGACACACATTAATTGTAAATAAGCTTCTGTATTATTAATTTAAATCAATATACTTTAAACAATGAAAGTGTATACATTTGTAACGGTAGACGAAGGTGAAAATTGTCTTTAAAGGGTTGGTTAGGTCTGGTCAACCCCATTACATATTATAGTAACCAACAAGTTCCATCTCCTGTCAAGAAATAACCTGGTTCTACAATACTATAAAATTCTAAGTTTCAAGCCGGATTTGGGAAATTTACATTGCTCCTTCGAGCCAACAACTCCCCTATCACGAAGAAACTGGATTTTGGAGTTTACGTTGGTCCTTCGAGCCAACAACTCCCCGATCACGAAGAAACTGGATTTTGGAGTTTACAGAATACTATAATGTAAATTGCACCATTGCACAAAAATAATTATTTATATGTCAGAAAATGCTTGTTAATTTTTAAATTGAATACCCATCGCTTATAAGTGAAAGTTGTCCGATTTTGGAAAATGCAATTAATTCTATAACAAATATAACTGCTGCTATGCATAAGCCCACTATCCAGCAAATGAAAACTCCGTATAAGTGGCTTACTGCAAGAACTATTTTAAAATCTTCGTGTTCCATTTGCGCAAAAGTAAAGCTACTGGCATCTGATAACAATTTTTCGTGGAATCCAACTTCAATTATCTTCATGCTGAGTTTGTTTAAAGTGGGTAAAAGGTAATGTCCCTTCCTCGCTGCAAGCGATATTTGAATATTTATCAAACCCGTATCGTCGTCAACAATATTAACGAAATGTTTCTCTTTAGGAAACATTTTAATAAAATTTTTTCTTGTCACCGCCGTTGTGCAATTGCGAGCATACGCAACTTCTTCTATAAAGGTAAGGACATTTATATCATGTTTTACTCGCAACCTTCTTGCTAACTTGTCAAACGATTTACTAACAGCTCTATTGGTAACAATCGTTTTCTCGTCTATGGGGTGTACCAATACCGGAAGTGAAGATTCTGCAAGCTCTTTCATTGAACTGATAGTGGGTTCGTAAGGAGGATGCGTTATAAAGCTACTCAGCTTGCCCTGGAATGCGTAGCTGATGTGTATTGCAAAAAGTAAGTAAACAAGTAAAAGCAACCTGAGAGCAATCGTTTTGGGCATTATACTTACAGAATTACAAAGAGAAAGAGAACAAACTAACAGGAAGCATCGTGAAAAGGTTTTATAGGTAGTAGTTTCGTAGCTGTACATAGCAGCTAGCCACCAAAAGGTGCTGGTGACAATAAGCACTGCAACAGTCAAAAGCCATATTTCCAAATTAAAAACAGAACCCAAAACTTTTACATTTGATATTTTAGAAGGTTTGGGAATTAACCATACTCGCTTTTCCTTGTAGAATGTATTGCTGAATTCATATTTGGAATATGGTGTCCATCTGACAGTTTTTGGTACCAGTTTTACGTCGTTACTGGGGATCAGCAAAATAGTATCTTCATCTTCCGTAACTGACATCAAAACTTTCGTTTTAATTAAATTTGCTATTGCATCCACCATGTTGAGCAGAATTCCATGCATTGGTGCAGCAGCTATGTTAGTTCTTGCTATGGAATAATCAAAAGTTCCTAGTAAATTAAGAGTGCAGCTTCCTAAGTTCATAATGATGTTCCGGAAAGGAATAGATTTGATGTCATGGCAATGTTGGGATGTAACCTTCACATTTTGACCACAGTTATTTTCTAAACTGAATGGATCGTAAGTATATACATATGGGAAGTGACATTGGTCTGTGCTGTTGTTTATAAAAACTACGGAGTGTAATATGTTGTGGTACCAAAGTACTTTGAAAATGTTTTGAGGGTTATCGGTAGCGTGTGAAATAATAAGGAAATTCCCTCTTGGACTTTCATTTTCATTCCATATTGAACTGTTCTGTAATTTTACAAGAGTAGCGTTTAGCGAGTTGCTGTTCTTTATATGGATGGCGTAGTTGTAGTCAGTGTGATATCTTAATGTTCCAGATACCACTTGTTCAGTGAGAATAGCAATCCAAGGATTTGAAATTTCTGTTGGAACATGAATCATTTCGATGTTTTCAAAAATAAACTGTATAGTAGTCATAGGCTGAAACAACGTTTTCATCAACTGTATTGTGCAATTCCCCAATTCTGACGACGTTTTGTAAATATGACCGTATAATCCACTACAGTTGCTTGTGGCTAACAACCGTATTATAATAATCTTAAATAGTATATTTGTCATTTTGTATATTGCTTGAAAATTACTGAAAAGGGTGTACCTTTCTTGAGCAGTTCTAATTCATAAAATATTCATATAAATTCTACCGTGTAATAATATAAAAAAATGTATTTTTACTAGGGCTAAATTAATTACATGTACTTACATGCCTAAAAACTTGGATTCCAGTTATTCTGAAAGTAGGCGATATATAACACATGATTAATAGCTTTGCGGTTTCTTGGAATTTATGTTTTTCAAAATTACTTGCTTTGTGTATTTGTCGAATAAACAACTATGGTATTAAACGTAATTAACTATAAGTAGTTGAAAACAGTTATTACAAATGATGTAAATAAAAAATGATATTTCGACTAGAAATATAATATCAGAACACGTCAACGTAATAATAAGCTGCAAAATAATTCTTGTGTGTGTATTGGACATAGACTGCAGCTGCTGCAAACTGAACGTGGTCTTGACTGAATTTAGTTTGAGCTGCAAATATCAGATCTTCCCCGCGTTGTCGGTATTTGTATTTACTGAATGGGAATCACGATTAGCTAATTTGGAACCCTTTGGGACTGAAGAGGGGTTTTCCTTCTTTTCAGGACGACGATTTGTAGTTTTACTGGAAAGGCGCTTTTTATATGAAATACCAGAAATCTTCTGGGTTATCATGTATTCCTGTTGCAGCCTCCTCGAGGCCTTTGACTGCGTTTACTGTCCCCAATCGCGGGTTATATCAGTTTTGTCGCCTACCGTTCAGTTTGCATACGGCCTCGGCCACTTGACAGCGGTTAATCGACCGTGTAGTTGGTGCCGATTTAGAGCCCTATGTGTTTACGTACCTTGACGATATTGTGATTTGTACGCCCACCTTCGATAAGCACCTGTCAGTTCTTCGGGAGGTGGTATCTCGTTTGTTGTCTGCTGACCTTACCTTAAGTAAGGACAACTGTCACTTTTGTAAGCCCGAGCTTAAGTATCTTGGTTATTTGGTAAATTCCAAGGGTTTGTTGGTCGATCCGGAAAAAGTGGAGGCGATCACGCGTATCCCTACTCCTGGTTCGGTTTCTGAGGTACGCCGTGTTATCGGTATGGCGTCATGGTATCAACGCTTCGTACCAAACTTCTCGTCACTTATAGGCCCGCTGACGACTCTTCTTCGGAAGAACGCTAAGTTCGTATGGGATGAGCGTTGTGAACATGCTTTTCGCACAATCAAAGAACACTTGATTTCGGCCCCGATTTTGGCATGCCCGGATTTTTCCGTGCCCTTTGTAATACAAACTGATGCCTCGGGTTATGGCATCGGCGCGGTCCTTACCCAACAACAGGGCGATGGTGAAAAGGTCATTTGTTACATTAGCCGTTCGCTGACTAAGAATGAATGCAACTTTAGCACGACTGAGCGTGAATGTCTGCCTGTCCTTTTCGCGATAAAGAAACTTAGACCGTATGTTGAGGGAACAAAATTTACCGTGGTGACAGACCTTTATAGCCTGACGTGGCTTAACGATATTAAGGATCCGGTTGGTAGCATTGCGCGTTGGGCTGTCCGTCTGCAGCAGTATGACTTCGACATTGTCCATCGTAAAGGCAAGGAACATGTTGTGCCGGACACTCTATCTCGTGCCGTTCCGGTTATTGATACAGTTGATGTTTCACCCGAACCTATTCGCGACCCGTGGTATAGGCGTATGTGTCACCAGATTGGAACTAACCCTCGAAAATTTCCTCAGTGGCGATTTAATAACGGCCAGCTGTATAAGTATGATCGGTCTAACTACCCTGATCTACCGGATGATGAAGAAGATCATTGGAAGCTCGTGGTCCCTAAACCCCGGCGCCTCGAAGTTATTAGGCAGAATCACGACGACCCCACCGCTGGTCACACTGGCGTAAATAAAACTTTCCATCGTATCGCGCATAAGTACTATTGGCCGAGATTACAATACGACGTAGCCGCGTATGTCCGCCGTTGCAAAACGTATCAGCGCATTAAACCCGAACAAAGAGCCCCTACTGGTTTTATGGGAGGTCATTCCCTTATCTCGAAGCCTTGGGAAGTCATTTGTGGTGACATTGTAGGCCCGTTGCCTCGATCATCGCGAGGATACGCGTATATTCTGGTTGTGGCCGATTGCTTCAGTAAATTCGCACTCACGTTCCCCTTGCGCTCCGCGTCTGCTAATTTGGTCTCACGTCATTTTGAGGAAGATGTTTTCTTGATGTTTGGCGCTCCAAGGCACATTATGTGTGATAATGGCGTCCAATTTCGTAGCCGCGAATTTCAGTCCCTAGCGAACCGATATGGGTGTAAGATTTCGTTTACGGCCAATTACCACCCTCAAGCCAACCCGACCGAACGCATAAATCGAGTGTTGAAGACCATGTTGACTGCGTATGTCGCCGATCATCATCAAGATTAGGACAGATATCTCTCTCATGTCGCTTGCGCGATTCGCACTTCGGTTCATGAAGTTACGGGGAAGACTCAGTACTTTATTAATTTTGGTAGGGAGATCTCGCTTAAACACGAACCTCCTCCGGATAACGAGAACCCTGAGCTCCAATTCGATCGTAGTAAAGACTTGAATGCCCGTGCCACGCTCATCAATAAGCTTTATGTAGAGGTAGAACGTCGGCTAGGTAACGCGTATGAGAAATCTAAAGCTCGTTACGACCTTCGCCGCCGTCCCCTAGAGTATGTTCTTGGACAAGCCGTGTTGCGTAGGAACTACGTGTTGTCGGATGCCGCACGTCAATTTACGGCCAAGCTCGCCGCTAAGTTTGTGGGCCCGTTCATTATTAATCGGAAATTCTCTCGGTGGGTGTATGAGCTTAAAGATCCAGATGGGAATGTGATGAAGGATACTTGGCACGCCAAAGATCTGAAGCCATATGACGACTCGGCTATGGACTAGTGTTCCTCTCGTATAGAGTCTAGGGTGGTTGCAGGGCATTTGTAGGGTAGGTCACTATTAGGAAACGCTTTCATCTTGTTTTTCTCCTCTTATACCGCTAGGGTGGTTGGTTGGGCATTTGTAGGGTAGGTCACTATTAGAAAACGCTTTCATCTTGTTTTTCTCCTCTTATACCGCTAGGGTGGTTGGTTGGGCATTTGTAGGGTAGGTCACTATTAGGAAACGCTTTCATCTTGTTTTTCTCCTCTTATACCGCTAGGATGGTTGGTTGGGCATTTGTAGGGTAGGTCACTATTTTGGGGAGCGTTTTCAACTTGCTTTCCCTTCTACGAGGCATCTTCGGGTAGGTCGCCCTTAGGAACTTTAGCATCGTGTTTTCCCTCCTGTGAGGTTTACGGATGGGCCTCTTTAGGGTATGGCCCTATCGGTTTTTTTTTTATTGCGAATGTTACTTCGGCTAGTGCCGATTTTGCCTTCTGGAAGAACGTTTGGTAGAGATCTGCTATCGCGGTATGATATGTCCCGGTGTTGTATAATATTGTGTTGGAGCCGGTTAGTCCTTCATCCTTCGCCTTCTGTTTTATGAGCTGTATCTGACTTCTCGCCTTTCTTGTCTGGTACGAATGTGAAGAATCTGGCTGTGCTTATAATTTACTTCTCTTTGAACTGGTGTGATTGTGGTCTTTGGTGCTGAATGGATCTTGGGTGTGAGTGGGGATTAAGACTTGTAGAGATTTCCTCCAGGCCGTTCGGGGCGCTGCAGGATCTCTCGGTCAGTATGTGTGTCGAATGGCGTGTATGTTGGCTCTACCTATCACTTTTCTGGTTTCTGTGTCCCCCTTTCCCCGGGGTTACCTTCTCCCCTTTAGTGTCAAAAGAAGAACCCTAACCGTCTTTGTTGTTTAGTGTTGTCCCATTTCGGTCTCACAGTACCTCAACTGTGGAGGTCTTGCTTCCGCCTCGGGGTTTGGTTTTGTAGGAAGTTGTCAGGGGAGGTCCTTGGGGAGGTACGGGGTGGTGTTGGGGGGTTCTTGGCGTTGGAACTTCTTCGCGATGGATCGTTACGGGACTGCTCACCGGCGCAGCATTTTCACCCAGCAGCGACGCGCAATCTCGATCCCTGTCGTGGAGTTGATCTGGCCACAGGTTCCTCTTGGGGTCACTACCGCCTTCTCAAGTAGTTGCCTTATCGTGGGGTGGGTTTGGGTTTTCAAGTGTGTGTGTGTTCGTAAGCGTATTAGAGGGGTGATGCCCTTCCTGGGTTTCTTTCTTTTTTTTTTTTGTCTGTCTGAGCTGTCTGGCGTCGATTTCTTTGAATGTAGAAAAATGTCTGCGAAATTTTTCTGTTCTGGTAAGGGGGGAGCTGTTACGTGCAGAATGCGCCGCCTGCCATAATTTCGAATTTGAACGCTATTTTCCCGCACGTTGCGCATTAGCGTCCGGCCGTGTCTTCTGGCGATAGCTTTTATCTGGAAAAAACATTGGCAGGCCGGGACTCGCTGCCTTCTTCTTCGCCAGCTTTCGAAGCGAGCAGTTCGTGAGTGCTATTCACTAGTTCGGGGATGCTTATTTAGGGCTATTTGGTTGAGTTGGATACGTGAATTTAGGAATGCCCTCACGTTTCGTGGATTGAAGCCCCCCGAACATAATTAAGGACATTGGTTTCCTTCGCTAAGGCGGATCTATTCGGTGTTAGCATATTCGAGCTGTTCCTTTTCTGCGCCCAAAAACCATCTGGGCAAGACGTACTAGGCAACATTTCGCCATCGAGCCATACTTGACGCAAATTGCGTTTTCGCTCTGAAGTCGCTGGACCTTTTGGGCCACGTGCAGCAACATTTGGCGAAGCGATCTGTCGAGCCTCTACGGGCCCGCTTCTCCTTGTCGCCGACGCACAGTTAGGGCACAAGAGGGTACCGTCTTTCGGAGGTATTTAGGCTCGAGGTTTGGCCTTCGACCTTTGGGAGCGGCGCTGTTATTGCCGGCCATTTAGGCCACCGTCGACCGCGAAACGTTCTCGGCCGACGTCGAACTACGATCGCAACGACGCCCAGATCCAGAGCTTCAAGTCTGTCGCAGCGAGCCGCTGGCGAGGTGGCCCATTTTTAATATGTTGTAACCTATATGTTTGTCAAAACTGTAAGTGCATTTAGTGCATGTGTTACTTAATTAGGGCGGCCCTCATCTTTCATTTCATGCTAGATATAAGATTGTCAATGTAAAACTTATATAGCGTATTTATGCATCAAATTAGACTATTTCAAATTATCTTTATATGATTTGTGCTAGCTACGGTTCGGTTGTTTTATTGGAGCCATCTTTCAGGGAGTATTGTGTGCTAGGTACCGAGTTTACAATTTCTCCACAGTTCACCGGGGTGCATTGTCGTACCTTCAAAAATTGTTGGCGCTCTGGGCTTTTTTATACTTAATTAACTCTACCGATATCAATCCCGCGGCATTCTCAGTCATTCTCATAAGGGGCAAGTATCCAACCATCATTGCGGCCCTCATGCAAAGGGCACTGAACATCACTCAGGGATGGTGCAATAGGGAAAACCTCAAGGTAAACCCTAGCAAAATATCTATAATACCTTTCACTAAGAAAAGAAATGTAGAGGCCTTCAACAACCTTACAATCTTTGGTGAAAGAATTCAGGTTAGCCAGGAAGTTAAATATCTGGGTATTACCCTAGATGCAAAACTAAACTGGAATGCACACCTAGATAAAATAGCAAACAAAGCAAAAATGGCCCTCATGATGGGTAGACGCATGTTTGGTAAAACATGGGGACTGAACCAATGATGGTTTATTGGTACTACATAATAGTAGTCAGACCCGTGATATCCTATGGCACCTTGGTATGGTGGCCAAAGGTAGAACAAAAAACAGTAATTAAAAAACTATCCAGGATACAGAGACTGGCTTGTTTGTGCATCTGTGGAGTTCTAAATAGCACTCCAACAGCATCTATGGAAGCTCTCTTGGGACTAACACCTCTAGACATATATCTAAAAGGGGAAGCCCAGATTGGAGCATACAGAATGAAAACCACCGGAAACTGGAACACCAACCAGGAACGGTGCGGACACAAACGGATACAGGAAGTGGGCGAAGGTAACCCCATCTTAAAAATGGGCTCAGACTACAGCCTTCCAGAGTATTCCTTTGACAAACATTTCACTGTGAGGTACGATCGCAATGACTGGACCCAAGAAACCTCAACCCACCTGCCAAATGGGCTAGTCTGGTACACAGATGGATCCCGAACAGCAGAGGGCACGGGTGCTGGAATACATGGCGTAAGACCAAAAGAGGACATTAGTGTATCTCTTGGGACCAAAGCCACAGTCTTTCAAGCTGAAATCTTTGCTATAATGCAATGCGTCCAGGAAAATGCAAAACGCGGGTATTCCCAACAACGCATAAGCATACTTTCTGACAGTCAAGCGGCATTGAAAGCGCTTGAATCACCTCGTGTAAGCTCTGTGCTAACAAGAGAATGCTTAAATCACCTGACACTCCTATCTGAAAAGAACACTGTTTAGCTCATTTGGGTGCCAGGGCACACAGGGATAGAGGGAAACGAAGCGGCAGACGCCCTCGCAAAAGCTGGTACATCTACCCCATTTATAGGCCCAGAACCTGTATTTGGTATACCCAAAAAAAGCATCCGAACAGCGATAGAAAATTGGACCGCTAGACAACACGCTTCTCGCTGGGATGCCACACAGGGACAAACACTGGGGAAGGAAATAATTAGAACGCCTTCTCGCAGACTAACAACTGACGTCCTCCATCTAGGACGAACTCAGATCAGACGGCTGGTGGGACTAGTCACAGGACACTGCCACCTGAGAAAACACCTACACAAAATAGGCATATACAGAGGGGATATACTCTGTAGATTATGTCAGGAAGAGGAGGAGACAGCCTCACACATAATCTTCGACTGTCCAGCGTTACTCCGCAAAAGACAGCAACTTTTCGGGGGAACTCCACACGGAGCAGCTCTCACACACGAGCATCTCGTAAAAAACATCCTACAACTCGTTGAAGGTGCAGATCTATTTTAATAGGGTCAGGGGGGCACAAAAGACCATAGAGTCGAAGTGCAAAACTGGGCTCACTACTAACCCATCTAAATCCTTGCTTTTAATCAATCAATCAATCAATCAATCCCGCGGCCCTACTACCGATTGAGCCGGCGGCCGGAAAATTGAACCCAAGTGTACCTTTTGTGTTGTTTGATGCTGCTTGGAAAGATTGCTCAGAATCTTACATCATAAAGGCCTAATACATTATTAAAATACATAGTTTTATGGGATTATAAATACAATGCTAGGGAGAAATCCTTAAATCATTGATGTTTTGTTTTAGAAACTCGTCAATTTTATTTTTTTGCCGAAATTATTTAGTTTGATTTTAACATGATTCCAAAGCTGTTTTTTTTATCGTTTTCATCAAAATTAATTTTGTTTTTATACAGCCAGGCCTAGAGGGCTTTTTATTTGAATTAGTAGTTGGTCTCTTCTTTAACAACACTGAATGAGAAGGAGCGTTATCCATAATGGTATAATATTTACCCACAATGCTACTTAAGGTAGGTACCAACTGATTTTCTACCCACTTTTGAAAAATTTCGCTATTACTATTTTTGTGGTAATCTCGATGTTCAAGTTTTGAGTCTATAAGATCACATCCTAGCAGGGAACCACCACAATAGCCTGCATGAAGCACTGTGGATCTCTTACATTCTTATTTCAACCACTCATTATTACTACACCTATCATCTTTCAAACACATTCGTATTATGCATCTGTTCTGGTATACCCAGATAAAAAAGTCACTTCTTACTCGCCATTAGCATATTTCAAATATTTAGAAAGAATTTCAATTTGCCTGCTAACAGAAATTTTGAATCAGATATGAATTTTTAAATTTTTTTTTATATTTGTATCCCCCATCGATTTCAATAGTTTATAAAGTTCTGTATAGCCTCTGAGTATTCCAAAGTCAATCTAGCATGGTCTAATAAATTGTGAAGGGTAAAATGCACGTGTTTTGTGGTATTCGCAAATTTTTCGGCCCAGTTGGAATTTCAAAAATGTATTATCCATGTAGTTATCTATAAGCTCCGTTGAAAGTTTTTCCACGGTCTGAACTTCAGATTTCATTAGATTTGTGAGATTTAAATAATTTGCCTTCGGCTCATTCTTTAAACTTTCTCACGAGTGCGAAAAAGTGGCACTTTAACTACTCGTTGTATAAATAACTATTTTCGTTGTATTCAGTCGATCTTGATTTTATTTGTCACTATCAAAAATGTTAAATGCCAAGATTGACGGAAACGAGAACATTCGTATTATTTCTAAGTTAGAAGTGGGATGGTCTGTAAGAGCAGTAGCAAATAATTATAGAATAAATAAAAGTACTGATTTTTAAAGTGCACACGAATTTTTTGCAAGCTGGTGTACATTTGAACTACCATTAACTGTATTATTAGTTAATGTGACTTTAACACAGTCTAATAAGCTAAAAATGTATGGATAAGAAGATGTAATCAAATGTATAGATTTAATTGATAGGTAACATTAAAATAACAATGTATTTAAATAAAGATGCTGAAAGTGAATGTTGTTTGTTTATATGTATATGCGGAGAGTATCAGGTACCTTAGACATCAACTGCTATGGTCATATGGTCAAAGTCCTACTTAGAATTTTGACGGAGCTAAGGAGTTCCAACCCTAGCAAGGGATTTTTGACATTTTATACATAGTAATAACATGGGACCAGCAGCTTTACATCACTTGTAAATGATGGCATTCTGTAGAGGCTTTCATAACTATTTTTTTATTAAAAAAAACTTACCGGGACCGGGGATAGAACTCGCGACCCTTAGATCAGTAGGCAGAACGTTTAACCACTGAATTACAAAGCCCGACTGATAAGAATTTTCTCGGTTTCAATCAACTTGAATTTTAAACTTAAAAAAAATCAATTCTATGTCAACAAAACGCATGTACAGATTATGAGATTAGGCAAGTTTTATTGTTTTTAATGGCTACCTCGATCAAGTTTATTTTTGATCTCACTGTATACAAGGTGTCCCAAAAAGAATGGGGCACCGATTAGTCATAGATTCCTTACGTCATAATAAATCGATTAAACCCAATATACTTTAGTACAAAGTCCCTTCAGTAAGAAGTTATAGGGCCTTGAAGTTAATTTTTTTCTTTTTTTTTAATTTTCACAAATGTAGAGATATTGGTTTGAATTTTGGTGTACGTATTTACTATTATATACTGCACTAATTCGAAAAATTTCATAAACTCGACTTGATTGTAAGGGCACTTTACCTATCTTTCTAAACTTTTTTGCTCTAACTTTGTTATCTGTAATATATTTTTTCGTCGACCTCGCCTTGCCTGATTGCTTGCCTCGGCTATCGCCTCGGCCAGCAATTGCAGGCATCGTCCATAAAAAGCCAATTTTATGTCCTAGATGCATAAATAACTATTTTTTAATTTTAGGTTATTATCTGAAATAAAATTAAAATACACAAAAATAATGTACTTTTAGTTCATAAGCCTAAGAGCAACGATTACCTTAAAATTCCTATTAAAGGTTTTTGGTTGTCATTAAGACATGCAATTATCAAGTTGCCATGTTCACAAAAACAATGGGTAATGATTATAATCTAGTAAACAACAACAAGAAATCAATTAAGTGGTACGTTGGTGACATCAATTTTTTGTCTTTTGTGCTTACGAAAATGCTGCGACGTAACGAACCTTTCAGCATTGGAAAATTCGTTATGTAGCGGCATTTTCTTAAACATAAAAGAACAAATTCTTATTTCACTAATGTCGTTAATTGATTTATCATTGTTGTTTACTAGATAACCATTGTTTTTGTGATCATGCCTACTTGATAATTGCATGTCTTAATGACAACTAAAAACCGTTGATGGGCATTTTAAGGTAAACGGTTGCTTTTAGGCTTAATTAGAAGTAAGAGTACATTATTTTTGTGCTTTTTAATTCTATTTCAGATAATAACCTAAAATTTCAAAAAAAGTTACAGATAACAAAGTTAGAGCTAAAAAAAGTTTTGAAAGATTGGTAAAGTGCTCTCTGAATATCATTTTTTGGCAGTGGTGTAGTATGATATGTTTTATCGGACTTTTTCCACTGTCTAGGGTGTATTTCACACGACGTTTCGGGAGTTTTTGATCTACTGCCGTCTTCAGGTGTTCCTATTTAGTCCTGAGAAGGACTGATATTGTACGTCTTTATACGTACACTCGTGCCTACCCCGGGATTTGAATCCAGGACCGATCAAGTGTAATTTATGAAAAAAAATTATTAGTGCAGTAAATATGTATACCAAAATTCAAACCGATATCTCTACATTTATGGAACTTCTTACTGAAGGGACTTGGTACTAAGGTATATTACGTTTATTCGATTTATTATAACGTATAAGGAATCTATGACTAATCGGTGTCCCATTCTTTTGGGACACCCTATATAATAAAAAACAAATTACCAAGTGTCCGATGTGAACATACCTTTACTTTTCAGATACAGCATTTTTAAATGCAATGTTGGCCACCCTAAAATATGAAAAAATCATGTGGAATCTCACGATGGCCAAGTGACAGCAATTTTAAAGTGTTGTGACGAACGCGTAATGCATGATGCGAGGTTGTGCAAGAACCCATTTCGATGTCCTAGAAATTAATTTTAGCGTAAGCAAGTTTTAAGCAAATCTGTTCCTATGAAATGTCGCCACGAGCATCTCCTCTGGACAACAAACCCTGCAAACAGTGTACTAGTTTCCAAGAGTACATGAAAGCCACCCGAGAGAAGATCGGTGGTGAATCCAAAGGTGATGAAAGTGAGTTGATGTGTGTAGGTATTGCAGAGCCGAGTGATCAAAAGGTGTGTCAAATTGCTTAACTTTGTAGAAACCTGAAGACGATCCCGCTCTGATGAAGCCCAGAAGACCGGACTGCCCTTTAGACAAGGACGAGCTAGGCAACAAGACGTGGGGATTGCTCCACACGATGGCTGCCAAGTTTCCTGAAAAGCCAACGTGCGAGGAGAAAAACAACATGAAACAATTTTTCGGGCTGTTTTCCAAGTTTTATCCTTGCGAACACTGTGCAGCCGATCTAAGAGATGAGTAGGTTGCCAATTTTTGCTGTTGTCAGTATAATGTATCAAAATTTTAGGTTACGCCACAATCCTCCAAATGTCACAAATCAAGATGCCTTCAGTCAGTGGCTCTGTCGACTTCATAATAAAATAAACGTCAAGACAGGAAAGCCAGAATTTGATTGTACCAAAGTTAATGAGCGGTGGAGAGATGGATGGCTAGATGGATCATGTGATTATTAATGTATTAAAGAAGATAGGATTGTACGATACTTTTAGTTTATTATTAATAAAAAGGAATGCAAGCAGTTATATTCCCATCAAAGCAACAAATTAATAAATGAAGCTACAGGAAAATGGCATTTAACCCATGGTGTAAAGAATACAAGGTGAAACGTTCCCGGAGATGCGCATTTGTTCAGAAAGTAGAGGGGAGATGTCAACCAATCCCCAATGTGCCTAGTCACGGCGTAACCACGGCCGCGATCGTATATTGTTGCTGTCACTGTTAGTTGATGTCAAATTCAAGGTTAGCAGGTTCAGTTTTTCGTCGGTCTCACGCAAACTGATGCAAAACCTAACCTCGAATTTGACAACAACACACTTCAGTACTACCATTCGTGCCTTTTGTGGGCGCATTGCTTATTGGTTGAATTTGATGCTCTGCACACAATACGTCCATTCTGCGGAACGTTACACCTTGTATTCTATGCACTATGATTTAACCGAGGTATGAATTATCAATGCATAGATCCTATAGAAGTATTCAAAGGAAATGTATAATGACAGTAACATCAAATTTGTGTATGATTTTCTTGTAGGGCCTACTGAAGTATTTTTTTAAATAAACTTTAAAGGTGAATCATAAATGACAGATGATACTTTTAAAAACCGCGAAATAAAGTCTGAGTGTTACTGACAGTCCTAAGTTATATTCCAGTTTGCTTACAGTAGGTTATTTCTCACATAATTTTTAGCTGTTTTATCAACAGAATAAAGAAATAATCTATAGTTAGTTTGTCATAAAGTTGGTTCGCCTACAATTGTCCCCCGATTTTTGAAAATGCTGTGCTGCTTGTACATTTTGGTAATGTACGAGGTACTATGGTATCTAGGTTACCCTTCGTAGTTTTTGTGTTTTATAGCTGAAATGGAGAAGGTTATAATGTTCGATTATGCTCCTATTCATTGCGTTTGATCTTAGTTTATTTGTTCTTTACAGTCTTTCACTATTGAAGAGTATATTTTGTTAAATGTTGTGTTTCAATTGGGTTCGTTCGTTAATATCGGTTTGTTTTGTCGAAGTTTTAGACAATGATTTAGGAAACAGATGGCGAACCATTAGCTAGCTCAAAGAAGAAATATGCAGATTCAAATGAGTAAGAAACCGGCCCGACCCGTTGAGGCATTCAGACAAGACAATTGTTAGAGCTCAAATTTTTAGAAAAATTTTATAATTTTCAGGTAATCAAACAGAGCAAGTTTTATTTATTCATTATAATATTCACGATATTTGACACAAACATAAATTAATTAAGCCGCCAAAGGTCCATTCTCTTCAATTTTCCATCATGTGTTGAATCAAGTTAACATCAATTCAGTTTCAACATTTTTACAAATGGCGGTAGCATCAAATCACCCATGAAATGCAATCAAGTAGGCTCAATACAGGGTGATGTTCAAAACTGAACATTAAATCGGTCAAATTTAAACTGTCATTGTTTCCAACAAAATGGCATACCGCCGCATAACATACATTTGAGTGTCAATATCGTAATTTAGGTAAATGCGCAATTGCAGTCATAAACTGTTTTGATCAGACATTTTCGTGCAAGATCAGAATTAAAATTATACAAAAAAATATAAATTACTTTCTGAGAAGTTAAAACGAGCTAAATACATCGAAAGGATTGAAGTCATATGGCACACAGCCACAGGTAACCAATTTGTTATTTTTCAAATAAAATTTCATAAAATTGCGCATGTAAGACATATATATAATACACATATATTGCTAGTAGGGCCTGGAAACGTCAGAAAACATTACGGCGCCGACATAGTCTCACTTAGAGTATAACGCGTCTCGTGCGCATGCGTGAGAATTCGAACTCCGCCTTTAAAAGCGAATTTTAAACTTGCCCACTTCCCCATTGGCCGGACGACGCCGCCGCGCTTGCACACAGCTCATCATTATACATTGAAGAGTTGGTTGTCTGTCTCACTTCCTTGGTCAGTTTCCCACTTACAGCCGCTAGCAATATAGTAAGTATTAGATATATGATGTAAGACTAATTTTGATTGTTTTTTAAAAAGGCGTCTTTAAGTATTTTTGCTGTTCAGTTTTTAGATCGGTAAGTAATTTTGCTGTCGTCGTAGTTATAGCAACCAGTAAATTCCACTTACTGTCATGGAAATACCCATGGTAAATAGTCAGA
Source organism: Agriotes lineatus (assembly GCA_940337035.1). Classification (NCBI taxonomy): domain Eukaryota; kingdom Metazoa; phylum Arthropoda; class Insecta; order Coleoptera; family Elateridae; genus Agriotes; species Agriotes lineatus. The sequence continues at coordinate 69,693,300 of OW679199.1, read as the reverse complement.
AACGACCGATCGTGCAAAATAGTATATTACATTACAAAATCGGTAAGTGCCTTAGAAGAGGCCGAAAAAAGTTAGAACAAAGCCCAGAGGGCCAAGTTTTGGTATTTTTTAGGACTGTTCCAGTAAGGCACTAAACAATCGAGTCTCATATAACATTTTTTACGCTATCAACTAATAAAAATACAATTGAATATGACATATTTACCTAAATAAAGTGGGTGATTGTTGTTTCTATAGTAACTAAATACAAGCGCGTAGGAGCGTTTTCAATTTTAGGGGGGCCAATTTTTTAAAATGGTAGGTAACTTTTTCAACATTTTATTTTAACAAAACTATAGTTCATTGATATAAAAAAATCACATAAAAATGTTAATAAAAAAAACTTTCTTAATTAATAGGTGCAAAAAACAAACTGAACCCTTTGGATTCTTAACTATAGGTAGGTACAAATTAAAATAATATTAAGAAAATTGAAAGAATTTTTCTGGCTTCCTCACATGTAAACATAACAATTAGACATCGTTCACGCCAAAGGTATCTACGACTTAAATTAACTCTGGCCACTTTTTTTGTCCAAATATTGTGAGTCGATGTGTATTGAGGCCGATAAATTCGTCTATCAAACGATCGACATTTAGTAGTGATGCTTGTTCTTTGTAGGTATGTAAAATGCACAAGTGATTTAATCTTTCCTGCGTCATCGTACTTCTTAGGTACGTTTTGATTCGTCGCAACATAGAAAAAGACCGTTCAGCGCCTGCACTTGTAACGGGAACACAACAAGTAGCAAATTAATTAAGCTTTCCAATTCAGGGAACAGCATCTGAATTTCTGGAGCTAAACCAAGAAATTTTTCTCTGACGTCATCTAGGGAATAACACTGCTCCAATCGAGGCTCCGATAAAATTATTTGTTTAAACATCTCGTGCTGTGTTTGATACCTTGAATGACTGATATTATAACGATCTAATAAATTTATGTAATTTGTTTCTTCTGATTTGATTCCAGAAAGCAATATGTGCTCTAAATCAATTATGTCCTTATAACCGGATTGATTAAATCGATTTTCGATTTCGCCGATCACTGTGTCTAATGCTTCAAAATACATGGATCGGCACATATCTTTTGTATTAGAAAAATGAAAATCAGTTGTTGATTTGGCTTTGTAATTCAATTTTGCGGGAATATTTCTTTTTCTGGGTAACCTTATCTTCTCTAAATTGAATGTTGACTCGATAACTTCTATCTGATTCCAAATCTTGTCAAAAGATGCTTCATTTCTTAATAATTTTAAAGCTCCAATGACTGTGTCAATAGCTTTTTTTGCTCCAGAAAAGGTGATTTTTTTATTTTGAAGAATCAAGCTAAGTTCTTCGGTTGGAGCAAAAATTTTTTCACATACAAGAAGAGCCAAATAATTGATGGATTTTTCTGCTCTGTCGAAAAGTCCACGGGCTTTTGACGCAATAGGGTCCTTTGAAGTTGCCATATTTTCCAAAAAATCAATGATAGCTGCATAATTTTTTAAAGCATTGGCAACAGCACTTAATCTAACCGTCCACCTAGTTGGACCAGTGGCGGTGCAAGAGCACCTTGGGCCCCTAAGCAAATATAAAAATGGCCCCCCTTGTAAAAGGATTTATATATTTAATGAATTGTATATTTATAATTATAGTATACAAAGTAAACGTTTAACAAAAAATAAAATAACATCCTGTTATAACCAACAGAAATAGAGTAGTAAATGCCTAACATTTAACACATTTTATAACTAACATATCTAACAAAATATCAATTAAAAATATAAAACTAAATAAAATCTTCAAGTTGGTATAGGCACAAATACAAAGAAAACTGATGGATAAATATCTACCTAGGAGCACTAGTAAAATAATAACTATTTGTGCAACAAGTGCTAAAAGTGGACGTTTATGCACGAGACATGAAAATTATGAAACGAAGCCGAAGACTGATTTTCATAACATGTCTCGTGCATAAACACTTTTAGCACGAGTTTGCACACAATATTTTTTGTACGGCCTAAAGTTTACTGATATTAATCCATAAATGTCGATTTAACAAAGGTTTTCTGTAGGAATAAACTTGTCAGATCTGGAACACCCATGCTATCATTTAAATCTTTGTTTAGTAAGGAAATAGCATTCACAAACTTAATGGCGAGATTATTATTGACGACATCAGAATACTTTTTCTGAAGCAAATCACATCGGACCTGTTCAGCTTCTTGCATACTTCAAACGTTTTTCGGTTCTAAAACTTCAGAAATATTTGTTAGTTTTTCAAAGCTCTCAAATCGAGTCTGATCACTGATGACTGATAACTGAAAGTGGGGGACTGAGGTTGCAGTGCTATCAATGTATACCCAAATGAAGTAGAAGATATCGAGATATTTAATCAGCGAACTTACCGGGCCCCCCAAAGGGCCCGGGCCCCTAAGCAACGCTTATTCCCGCTTATGCATATCACCGCCACTGAGTTGGACACAGTGGTCTAGGATTTCCTCCATCTAAATCGAGTTCTTTACAAATATCTTTAAATAACTCTGTTCTTTTAGGTGATTCTTTCACGAGAACACCAATATCATTCAACCACTGCATTGTATCTCGGAGAATATGCACAGTTCTGACAGAATCTTGGAGGGCAAGATTAAGTCTGTGGTTACTGCAATGAACATACAGCGCTAAAGGTTGTAGTTCTAACATTCTTGCTTGAACCCCTCTGTATGTACCCGACATATTAGCGCCTCCATCGTAACACTGACCCCGTAAATTATCAAGAGATAGGCCAAATCGTGTTAAACAATCTAGATTAAACGTGTAAGCGTCTCTCCTGTAGTCGAAGCAGTAGTATATTAGCCTAGAAAATATTCTTCACTGCAAAAGTCTCTTTCACAATTCTCACAGAAATTGACACTTGCTCTTTATTAGTTATGTCTGATGTTTCATCAACAATCACACTAAACTGTAAATTTCGGATGGTTAACAAAATTTCCCTTAAAATAGTGTGTGCCATTTGTTGCAACATTTCATTTTGTATCTGAGGAGACAAAAACTGATTTTTTTGAAGAAACGATTTAAGATGAAGATAATCTTCACTTCTCAGATTTAAAAGTTCTCGAAAATTGCTGTTGTAATCGGAGAGTTGTGAAGATTTTTTCTAGAGCAGCTCGAGCTATTTTTGATCACTTACGCAAATCATGTTTAGTTTACTGGCGATAGTTTCTTTTTTTCTGCATTATCTAATTTCAAAAACAGCTTCACGATGAAGACTAGAACGTTCATGCAAATTAAATTTGTTGTCTCCTTTTTTCCAATTGTTAAAACCTCAGGTTAAAATGCATCCTGCAGCTTGTATGTGAACGTTATGAGATTTAATTGAGTGGCTTTAACACATAAATAACAAACAACCTTTTTAATGTTAACGTCAAAATGAAGCCACGGATACCTGACAAACCACTCATCCTGAAATTTTCTATCCCTGCTTCCTAGAATTTGTCTAGGTATGCTACTTGCTTTGGGATGGAATGTGCTTCAGAAAGATGTGATAGTGATAATAATTCACGTGCTGTTTTTAACATTTCAGGATTTGATCGCTTCTGTTCTGTTCAGCCGAAATCTTACTTAAACTTAAGTTGGTACAGTATCAGCAAAAGTTTTATCATCACTATCATTTATTTCAATATTCACTGTCTCCACTAAAGATGTTGCTGATTCACTAGCACTATTTTGATTTTTTGATGTAGTAGGAATAACATTTTCCTCGCCTTTGAGAACACAAGTCCCATCAGTGCCAGCAATATCTGAAATAAATTAGGTTGTTGTTGTTAGGTGTTATTAGGTAGGCACTAAGGCACGGGCACCAAAATTTACAGTTTCTACTTTAAATGCAATCGTAATAAATTCTATGCAATATTCATTAAAAACCAAAAAATACGATTCGTTAAAAAAATCGGATTTTAAAATATTATTTTAATGTACCTGTCCGTCTTTTTTTACAGTCCGGATTACTGTCAGCATCTGAAGATGTAATAAAAAAACTGGTTATTTTTTTCTGAGACATATTGTAATTTACTAGTCCACTCTTCTATGTTCACTCTACGCCGATTCACATTGAAATGAGTAATGTGGCAATGGCTGCAATTGTTTTGCTTGCCCAATTCTCGGAAAAACTCTCGGCTCAGCTGCAGTCGGCGCGACCGAGAAATTCTTGGAAGAACAGTAAAAATTCACATTTCTTCTTACGACTTTTTAGTGCACAAGACTCCACATCCAAAATTATTAATTAAAAATTTTAAAAGGGTGAACTTATTAAAAACATTATAAACAACTGATAAAAAACAAATTTTATGAAATTAGACAAATAATAGTAGTAAAGAAAAAAAGAACACTTGAAAATTTAGGGGGGGCCATTGGCCCCCCTGGCTCCTACGCGCTTGACTAAATACAAAACAGTCCTAGGACCGTTATATTCGTAACGAGCCTGTTATTTTGTTGTCATAACAATTAACAAATTGACCTTGTCTAAAACAAGCAAAAATAGGTTGGTAGCACAAAAAATTCAGTACAACAAACATTACTAACAACATCTTGCATCTCCAACAAGCACTTGATCATATTTCTCGCAACTTGCATTCTGTGCAACCACTTCTGATACATACTTAATACTTTATATCGGGAAGAGATTAGCTCTAACTCGGTCCCCTAAACATTCAATATAGGCAAACCAGGGTACACCTTGAATTTGTAACGTAGATGTGTAGTATTTCTACTTCTCTCGTCTAAAAGACGAAGACGTATTCTAATTGTGAAAAAATCACCTTCCGAGATTTCTTCATATCTTCACGTTTCAGGGTTCCTAGATGACGAAAAATGTTGTCTCAATTCTGTCATCTGTCTGTCTGTTGCCGGTTTAGCTGAAGAACTATTTGTTGCAGAACGTCGATATTTTGCATGCGTTTATATTGTAACGTTTCAAACTGCATAGGTCCCTGTGAAGGGCGACATGAATTTCATATCACGGGTTAGCTCAATCGGAGACAGAATTCTCTCAAACTCAAATATATACAATCAGGTAAAACACATGTAATCACCAAAAATATATTGTGTTTAGCTATAATTACAAAATAAGCAATAATTCAAAGTAAAACTAAATTTTGAGGTACCTATGGATCCTTTTGTGTTGTAAAACTAAATTGTATGTGCATTATTTAAAATTAACATATTCTTCTGGAACTGTGTTTCTGGTTTCCCTGGTAAAATGCAACCCAATATACAGGGAAGCACTGAAGGCGAGTAGATACTTACGGCGGCTGCATCCGACATCTTGCTAAGTATAGGTTTTGGCCGGTAAGTCGGATGTCCCCAGAGGTTGACCTTCCAGTTTAGCCATTTCTTTACAGTTTATTGTTCTGCAATTAGGCGTTGAATTTTGCAAGTTTAAGGGTTACCTGGGGGTGATGGTGTCGCGTAGCTACTAGTGCGGAGGATGCTGGTGCCTTACAGTGGTCAGGCGTTGATCCGGGAGCGACGACGCTGCGAAATCCTCCAGGCAGAATTTGCTCGCTTTTAGCTGGGAAAATGAATTTGACAGCTCGCCGACGCCGACGGTGAATTCGTGGAAGGCAAGCTCGGTTTTCGGACACCAGGAAGTCGACTTTAAACGTCTAAAACGGACCCTCCGCGTAGTTTAATACTTGCGGCTATAGGGCTCCAGCCGCCTCCCGCGATGCGGGTAATATAATTCCTATAGGTATTATTATTAGTAAATTTAGGCTACTTTGCGTGTTAAACGCCTCGGTGAAGAAACTCGGAGCGCTGGTATTTGCGCTTAGGGGACTCAGCGGTAGGGATTCTCTTTAAGCGGTTAATACTGCAAGAGAGTTCAGCTACCATGCTAGGTTTAAGCCTGTAGAATTCTATTTTTCCAAGACAGTTCAGGCAAAATCGAATTCTAGCGGCTTCACTTTACGGGTAAGGCATGGAAAATTTAGCTTAAGGGCTGACAGTTCAGCTACCATTTTCCATGAAGCCTGGACTGGTAAGGGTTGCAGGTCTTCTCCGTTAGACAGTTTGCCAGTCGGAGGATCCGGACAGGATAGAGGAAAGTCCAGGGACTCAAGCGAGAGAATCTCAAGTGACGTTAACGGGTCGCGGAGCTTTTTATAAACCTTTCTGGCGGCTTTATCGTTACAGCGGGTCTGGGAGAACCTTTGAGTGGGAAACGACGCCGTCGTTTAAACAGCGTGATTTTACGCATAGCGGGAGCCTTCGCGTTATCGGAAAACCGCCGCATAGATGCAATGCTTGATTACCCGATGCATAAATTAATACATTGTTTAATTATACATTTATGCAGATGCTAGCGTTACTGTATGTCTACCTAGCATGAAACCGAATATACTTTCGGTCAAATATATACAGCACCTTAACCCCTTCAGTCATAGCTTGTTTCTCTTCCTTTGAAGAAACTTGGCAATTGTAAAGTATGATTTTTTTAAATTTTAACAACTGTTAAGCATCTAGACCAAACTGAGCGTATACGTCATTTGTCTTTTTATTTGATCCCTGGTAAATGATGAAATCATAAATGAGGCTAATATCCATATTTTTATTCCCCATTTTTTGGGCTTATTCGGTAAGTATTGTTTTATATTTATGTGCCCCTTGAAGGGTACTATCTGCTCATCAATGCACACATTAGTTTCACTGCATCGATTTCAAAACTTTCCAAAGATGATCTGTGTTATTATCTGGTCGAGCAATAACATCAACTAAGTGACTTGCATTTCTTAGTGTCTGAACTGCCTTCTTGGCTTGTGTAATTTCTTCAATTTTTCTAGCTTCGTAGTGGTAGTAGATTCAGCGCACCCAAAGCTTGGAAGACTTCTTAATTTCTTGCACTTTTTAGAAAGCAGTTCAGAAAACGTAACTTGTAGATTTATAGAACCAGGTTATTATGCTGAAAGGGGTTGAAATTTGGTGAAGGGTTGTAGGGTAAGGTGTGAACGAAGTAGGCAGGCCTAACTACTCCTTAAGACATTTGTAGCCTACGTCAGTTCGCAGATGAACACACTTCAGTGTTTGAGAATGTATTAAAACATTAAATAAAGTAGTACACAGTTTAAATACAAAATATTGGTGTCATGTTTGCTTATTCTAGTCAACTCGGCAACCTAGTGAATTACTTGACATAATTGCGAGACCGACGTCTGCAAAACTCCTTGTTTATTAAACAATAACTCTGCAACTTGACCTAGTGAAGTGACAGCAATAATGAGGCTTGCGTAAATATAGCTTGAAATACCACATATGAACTACATTTAGATTTTCCTAATTTATTTAATTTAACACAATTGTCCCATTTATGGTCGAACGTTAGTTTGAACATTTTGGTCAGAGTTCGAGGTTGAAGTCGTCGGTAGGGCCGGATTCCAGCTTGTGATCTTTGCACTTGCTTTACTTCCTTCGGATAAAGCAACACGTTTTGCTGATTAGACAGAAGACGGCAAGCGTGAATAGACTGCTGACAGGCCCGTTGTAATTGATAGGAGTCGCCAGTTAGCGTTGGATAGGTCGGAAACGATTGTTGTTGCTGAGATAGCAATACGCCGATGTGGTCCGATGTCTTCTAAATTGGTTCCTCTGCTAAAGTCAGATATTTGTCAACCATAATGTCCACATTGGTTGCGATGTTTACTGGGATGACCTTATTAAATGTACTGACGGATCTTGCATAGTGTGTACCGTCTAGTTTGGATGTGACACTCCGGCGCGATATGGATTATTCATGTGCTATTGAGTACCACCTTTCGTATATTGTTACATATAACTGTATTAGAACTATTTGTCAAGCCTAGCTATTTCCTCAAATTTTAGCATTATTTCCGAATCACGTAAGTGAAATCTGTAACTTAGTAATGTATTCAATATCGATTTCAATACGAAAGTGGTTTCCGATTCATTTAATCCCAAATCTTTAGCTTGGTAATGTTATCAAAACTTGACCTGCTGCAAGCAGTGCAGTTTCTTTGTTTGTTAAATTATCAGTAAGCCCGCCTGTCAAAGGACCATTGTTCGGGCCGTTGAATTCTGCATGAATGATGTCATCTTGCCATTATCACGTCTTAAGTGGTTCTTGACGCCGAACAGGCGCAGGCGGTTGTAATTTTACGTGTGAACCCCCTGGTTAAGTAAAGTTGTTTCATCATTTCGATCCGTCATATTCTTAAACCTAACGAGTGGAACAAGGACGTAGATAAGCCGCATCTGCGCTTGGTCATTTTCACGCTTGCCTCTTGGCAGAAGCTTCAATTCAGCAATCGACGCTAATATCGATAACACTCGTCGGCGATTGGATCCACGAGCTCGGTCTCGCTTGACCGGAGCGTCGTAAAATGTCGAAATTGTGCCAATTTGAAGTAATAGAACTGTTTCGTTACGTGAGAAATCCTTGACGTTCTTTGTGCTGTGAACATTAACCGTTTGGGGTGCAAGTGAAACAAAGTTAGTTAGCAGGATTGAATTCCATTATCGTCGAGGGTTGCGAGGCCCTTGAAATATCGCAACTGCGGATTATTTAACGGACTCTATATATTCTAATGCTAACTGAAGTATGACGTCGTGTTGTTAATTCTCGCACGTTGTCCCGTAGGTCCTGTACTGGAATTGTTCGGCGTCCTTTTACCCTTCGGGGGATACTAATTCATCTTGCCAACCCTGGTTGTTGCCAATATCATCATCGAGGCTGTGTGCCGCACCACGTCAACCCTTGCGATTTCGCCGTCGTTTCGTTTCTTCAGGCATCTCAAGGCAGTTTGTTTGGAAAGGCGATTACACATACAGTGCCGCACGTAAATATGCAGTCAGTTGATCTTCAGGTAAAAAGTTCTTAAAATTAGTTTTACTGTGTATAACAAAAAGTGAACGCCTCGTTGAGTGTTGAACAATCAGCACATTTGTTGTTAACGATGTTATTTGCTATTTGCTAAATTTAATGAATTGCCGTCGCATTTCTTTGTTTGTGTAACGTAACTTGTGGCAGTTTCGTTGGCCTTGAGCCACATTAATGTATTTGCAGTCAAGTTTATTGTTTGTAATTAAGTTAACGTGTTGCGCCATATAACCCAACTAATCTATTTGATCATTTTTAAATCTAACTAGTCGATTTCATGTTCATTGTCACCTGCATATATTTTAGTTATCTCAATAGAGCTCATTGTCAAGTACTTATGTTTTTCATTTGTGTTCATGATATTTGCATACGTTTTATGTGTACTGTTTCAGTTATAAGGAGGAGTTTAGCAGCTACTTTATTGAGTTATGTTGTAAGGTAAGTCGATACTGTATGCGACTCGCCAACCAAACTTTGCCAAGGTGTTAGTAGCAGGTGGATTACGTACTTCCACATTAAAAGTAATTTTACCTGTGTTGCTGTTGTTGTTTCCCGATTTAGTTAAGAAAGTTGTGGCGTTCCTTTATTTAACATCATTTACCCCTTTGTGTCGAAGCACAGCCCTAACTTTCAGGTAGTAAAAACCACGACCTTTCTTCACTGAGCATCTAATAGCCGGCGCGCCCTGTTACAGCACAGCTCGTAACAAGGGTTGGGGCTGAGTATTTGGCTATATTCCCGAGTATGTCATAAAGTCATTTTGTAGATAACAGGTCTGGCTCCCAAGAGTATGATTTTATTTTGCACGCTTGAGGAGCTGATTGTCAATGTCGTTAACGCGTTTTCGTCGTGTAGCAAACTGGCAAGATGTAGCTAATGTCGTAATAACGTTTTCGAGTTGTAACAACTGCTGCACCGATGGCTTTATCAGCTATGAACATCCACGTATTGGCCTTGTATAATTCCTTCTATACAATAGTGGTGATGTTATAGTGAAATGTTTACATGGTATCTTCTCCAAACGATGGTACAACTCGTCGATTATGCAGTTGGGATTATTTTTGCTACTGCTTACGACTGTGGGTGTACATATATGGGTGTGCTTCTTTATTGGGGAGTTAACTTCAAATTTGTACTGCGGTATGTCGAAGTACTTCTGATTGTAATCAATGGCTAGGAACCTAGGAAGTGCGAGCCGACTTCTAACGTCCACATACTGCTCCATTGTCAATCCTTCTGGGTATGCTGCGAGCTTTATGATCTCATATTTCCTAGTCTCGGTGATGTAAAAATAGCAAAATATACGGATAGTTTCCTCGGTCTGCACGATGTTCATTTTGTACACTGGTGACGGCAATATATTTAAATTAGGTGGTAACTTTATATATAGCTAATTGATTAACGTTGCTATTTGAGCTGATGAGACAAACTCAAATAAATGACTTTGCTTAAATGCTGCATAAAGCAATTTCTTGTATTTTCTGCGACTTCTTACACACAATTACTGGCAACTTGATAAGCCGACAGGCCGACAGTATATGGACATTTATCGTGTTGATATCAATGGATCTATACCGGGCCTTAATTTCGTTGATGTGTATTCCTTGATTGAATTTCCATCGAAAGTTCTCTAACTTCGTCGTTATACGGTTTTCTGTATCATGTATGGTTGTCATTGCAGATAGCATTAATTTCGCTTGATGACTGGAGGCTTCTATTAACACCTCCTGATCTTTATTTGAGTCAGCGATGTCCGTATATACTTCGTCGTTTACCCCAAATACTGATGTAATAAATTTCATTAGTTGTCCTCGGCTGGTACGATGTTTAGCAATCGTTCGGATGCTATTCATATTTCATAATATTTGATCTTGTTGCTCCGTAATACGATGCATGAGTTCATCATAAAACTTGTCTTCTATCATCCCATTTCTCGTGCTATAGTTGTTTAAACTGTGAGGCGTAGCATTGATTACTTGCTTATCTGTTTTGAATCTCTGAAAAGAGTTCAAAGTGGAAATGCGCGCGGGCCGATCTGTCGTGTCGTTCGAGCACCGCGGAGAATTTACAGTTCCGAGCGGGCTGGAGATTTTCGTAGTTGAAAAGCGAAATTTTAAATGTCCATAATATTGTATTATGATTAATTTGCATTTAAAATAGGAGCGAAACGTTACAAGGTGAGTCGTAGTTTTGAGTGAAAACAGTAAGTCAGCTACCAAACTACGTGAACTATTTCCCATTTTCCTATTCCATGAACGTGACATTTATACTGATGTACAACAACAGTTTAAATGATGTTTTTTTTAAATACCACCTTGATTAAAACATCTGGTAGTTGCCACGGATACAAGTAATAAAAAAATCTGGTAGAATCCCAAAAAAATTTTAATTTTTTGCCATTATATAAACACGTGATTGGTTGAATTTTTAAAAATCATGGTATTTGATTGGATAATAAGAGATGCGGGAAATAGTCAAAACAAAATTAAACGGAAGCAATTATGTGTACTTAAATTTGATCTGAAAGTGTTTTGTAACTGTGGTCTCATTGTGTATGAATTAGTCGGCCTATTTCTACGGTTTATACTATTGTAGCGCGACGTTTCGGAAGCTAATTCTGCTTCTGTCATCAGGCACAGTCTTGAGAAAGACTGATTTCGCACTTGGAGTTGGTCTTTAACTGCACAAGTATTAACACACTATGTTTACAATTAAATGTCAAAACTTGACATTTGATTTTTAAGTGACATCGAACCTGGAACCTTTCGATTTGTAAGTCGGATGCATTACCACTGAGACACCGGGGGATCTGATATATGTAGTTTAGAACTTATATATACATATACGCTTCCCTTTTTATGAGTAGTCTATTGCACATGGTGCGTAGTATCTTTATTGCGCAGGTGTATTGCGTCTTAATGCGCATTATTGGCATCCAGATGGGTTTCATTTCTATGCTGGCTTGGCTTATCGGTTCTTCTGCAAATGCTATGTAAGTGGCTTCTTTGAGCTTTCGTCGAGTTTTGTTTTCTTTGTTACGGTCTTATACTGTCTTTACGACACCGCACCGGCTCATACAACAACCAAACGGCCGGCGTTGGCGAAACGCTACAAAATCGGGACGAAAGTTCTCCTAGGCCGCTACTCATGCCGCAACAAGATAAGCTGGCTAAGCATTCAGTGGAGCTAGGACGTTCTTAACGAGATCACCTGAGGGCAACGGCCATAGGGGCGGTACGTAACGGTAAAAATTGATAGGGCGCCACCAAGCCTGTAGTAATGGTGTGACCGAATAACTGGGCCTGGGCGGTCTAGCGGTAGCGAAGTATTTAAGATACTCCGTCTTTAAGGGTGCTCGGGAGTTGTAAGCTCAAACAACAATTTCGTGACTGAAAACACTGGGATTGCGATGTCGGGAACTTTTGGCCGCGGCTGCGCCGCCACCAAACCTACCTACACGCTCCAATTTCTCAAGGCCCGTCGTAAATCTATCTTCACACTGGAGGGCGCTATCTGAATCAGAGCATGCACAGGTCGAACAAGAAGAATACGTCCCTTAATCGGATATGTGTCTATTGGTCGACTTTACATTCGGGCAGCAAATCGCGCCGTTATATTATCTCTGAAAATACGCACCAGCTAATGGACGCACTAATGCTACTGTACAACACACAACACGTGACTGGCCGCTGTTGGTTCGTCACTTTACATCATAAAGAACAGTTAAAAATGTACGCCCTAAAAGGGGCCGTTAGTTCATGACAACAAATCATACGTCGGCGTAGGCGACGGAAGCAGTGTAGCTGTTGGCAAACACGGCGCCGAAAAGATATGCGACGAATTAGCTAAAGGCCTAATTCATTAGGCAAAGGGGCAGCGTAACTGCAATATTTGGCCAAAAGGGGGCTAACATAGCCTCGCAAAGATCTGCGAATTTTGAATATATGGCAGCCAATGCCACGTCGCCCAGGCATGCGATAAATTAGCCCAACACCTAATAAACAAGGCACGAAGCCAGCGCGCATATGAAAGGTCTCGAACAAATTGTGACAACTACGGCGTCGCACGGCTATGCGATGCGTTCGTTTACGGATTAATCGGTTAGGCACAACAAAGCCCGCACACATGCAGTTACTGAAATGAAGGCTAGCAACGGCCGCCTCACAAAAACATATGCGAAGAGTTCATTAATTCTTTATACGGTTAAGCACAAAGCTCGCGCACATGCAACACTTAAATGAAGGCTAGTGACGGCAGCGTCACAAGGCATCGTAGCCTCAGACCGCCACACAAAGCAGTAATAAACGAGCAAAGAGGCACACATACTATTTACAGGTACCTTAGTTCGTAGACGTAGAACTGGATTCAAAATGCCCATTGCACCCACGCCACGACGTGATAACTCACAACTCGCACAACACACACGACCTGTGTTCTTCGCAGCCCAGCCGGAACTCCATAAAGGCACAAACAGTTTACAATCAAATTTCGCTGGAACAGCACGAGAAACGCAGATAGCTTTCACGGCAACGGTACAAAATACAAAGGCCGGCGTCCCCAAGCGTCGGGACGCAAGAGAACGCCGTCCACGGCAACACAATGACTGACCGCTCTGTTCAACGGCCTGGGATCAACTCTCCGCAAGAAGCGTTAGGACGCCGGGAACTGGTGTCACCACGTGACTCTCGACAGCCAATGGCAAATCGAAGAATCGAACAAGCACGTCGCGGTGACAAGGAAAGCGAGAGGCTTCGCAGTCGCTCCAAAACAAACAAGTGGCGTTCAAAGGGTGTTCCAAAATGATCGAAGCGGGGCAGCCTCGTCCATATACAGGGTAGCCGAATTCAAATGAGCAAGGAATGAGCTTGCGCTTGTGAGTTTTTATGATAAAAGTTAAAAATGATGCTGGAATCAGACCTGAAGTACAGATAGGCTGTACAGGCAGCTTGGATAATTATCTAGGTGGCTGAAGGCTGCAAAATGGCTTAACATCTTTTTTCGCCACTATTTGAATGTTGTCCCATTGGATTCTGTGGTCTTCATTCCAGACATGTTCGGCGATTTTGGATTTGTCTGTTTCGCCCTTTCGGATGTTGTTTTTGTGTTCCGATGTTCTGACTCTTAGAGGTCGACTACTTTCGCCAATGTATGCTCTGCCGCATTCGCATGGTAGGTTGTATACACAATTTTTGGAACTTTGGTCTTCATTGTGTGGTTCAAATCCACAAAAACGCTCAGGGGAATACTAACTAAAACCAAACCACACAATGAAGACAAAAGTTCCAAAAATTGTGTATACAACCTACCATGCGAATGCGGAAGAGCATACATTGGCGAAAGTAATCGGTCGACCTCTAAGAGTCAGAACTTTGGAACACAAAAACAACAGTCGGAGTCATTTTTCTGGGTGTCCAATTTACTTCCACCCTGAGCTGACTCTCCGACCTTGAAATATGCCTCGACTTTTTTTAGAGAATGAGTGCCATTCTCTCCGTACTCCGAGGCAGCTTTGGAGGTTGCCACCCTCGCACCCTCATCCCTACCTACAAGACATTTATTTAGCCTATTATTGATTACCGTTTCATCTGTTTCAGCGCTCCAGCATGAAGAGGCTAAGGATAAAGGAGAGGGCAGTCACCGGGAAGATGCTGCACCTAAACTGGTTCCATCCCTCTCAGGAGGTTTGCGACCTTGCCGGCATCCCCCCTATAGACGACAGACTCTCCGATCTCCCCGGCCGATTCGTGCAAAGAGCGATGGAACAGGACTACCACCCTTAGGACCCCAGCTTTCCAAACCAGGAGGCCCAGGACGAAGAAGAGGTTTCCCCCAGCCATCCTCCTCGGCGACGCGGAAGATCTTCCCGAGGAGTTTCAGGGCATCCTAGAAAACCTTCCTCTCAACCTCCGATGTTCACCACTTTACTGTACCATATCACTAGAGCTAGGATAGTTAGGCAAATTGCCTTTTTTAGTAAATGGAAGGATAAAAGGCAGACCCAATTTTAAATCTGTTTTAGAATGCGTGAAATTCAAAAATGCAAATTTTATTTTGCCTTTTTTGCGTCTTTTTAAGGATTCTGCCTTTTTTGAGGAATTTCTTATTTTTCTTGCCTTTTGGTGCCTTTTATGATATATTAAATTAGAATTTTAAGAAATTTAGTTCTTACATTTTCAATTTAAAAAGAATGTACAAGCAATTTTCCAAGAAAGTGCACATTTTAAATTTTTGAAATAAATTGTGAAAAGTATTATTCCCAAGCACTTACAGGTAAGAGGTTTAGTGGGTTTAACCCTATATTGTAACAGGCTGAAAATTTCTCAGAAGGATTATTTTCTTGAGATTAATTTTAATGAGGGTACCAGTATTGTCAGGAGAAAGTTTTCTACTGAATCAGCCAGTTTGTCACAATTTTTGAATGTGTTAACATTGTGATTTGTGAAGTGCATCGATTGTATTTCTTGGTTAAACTTCTTTTAATTTTGCATTTTTTTATTTTTGCCTTTTTTTACTTTATTTTTGCCTTTTTTACTTTATTTTTGCCTTTTTAGTGCTTTTTTAAATCTTTTATTTTGCCTTTCTGCCTGCCTTTTTCGAGACTTTATTTTGCCTAACTATCCTAGCTTTACATATCACTTTATTTTTGTAACTATCCAATATATTAAGCTCAATTTTCTGTAAACATGCAATATCTTAAATTTAAAAAATTTTAGTAAACACGCAATATCTTAAGTTTAAATTCAAATGAAATGTTAATTTATTTTTTTTATTCCAAACATTTCATGTACAAAGTCGAAGAGGGGTAGTCGCCTAAACGGCAGTAGGTTACGTTTATTTAATTAACTATTGTATAGACCTAGCTGAATTACAAAATTCGGGAGTGCTAACTTTAATTTGTGCTTTGGTGAAGAGCATATCTTCGGTCAATGTGGTCGGGTTAGTCTCTCTCTTCAAGGCCACTAAAGAGGACAGTTTAGCTATCGAAATACGTATCTATTTGGCAGCTGTTAAATACTTGTGTGATTGGGGTTTTTTAACGAATTGTGTCAAACTGAAACTACTGGCTCCAGCAGTATTTTATTTAATTAAATACAGCTAGTCCAGTCAAATGGTAGAAAATAGGGGAAAGTTTTGGCGGAGTTTTGATAATTGGTTCCTATATTTTTTTTGGGTCGCTGTACACGAATATCAGGTTTGCCAACATTTCGTTTATGACGATTCATTTCATATACCATTTTTGATTTACGAAAAATGGATAGTTTTTGAGGTACTTTGAAATAAACTGGGATAATTCCCTTTTCTTTTTGTTTTTAACGCCTAACTTTGCTGCGCGGAGAAAAACCCTCATCCACATAAAATGTAGGAAATTTTATCCTCTTTCATTTCATATAGGTTCAACATTTACGAAATTGGATAGTTTTCGAGTAATTTTAGAAAAACTAAAAAAAATCTCTCTTTACATCATTTTGCTTTAAAAAAACGTGTTTCCGGACAAAATTCTTGTTGGCAAACCAGATAGTACAGCGACCCAAAAAACATAATAGGAATCAAATACCTTAAAACTCCACCAAAACCTTCCCCTATTCGCCCTTTTTGAGCACCATTTGACTGGCTTAAGCTTTATATTTCAAATATATTTATTTATGACACAAATCTGGTGAAATTGATTTAAAATAATAAACTAGCACCAATCATTATATTAATCATAATTCTTTTATAACTATATATGTTTTTTTATAACTATAACATAACAGATTTGAAATAAAAATAATCTGCGTGCGAGGCAAAAGTAATTAAACAAAATTAATTTGATTATAGATAAATATTAAAGAGGGAAAAATGCAGTATCGTGGACCACTCATAAAAACCTAGACATTTTTCGCGCATACGTTGGTGAAACTGCGCATTTCCTAAGCGCAGGTCATCTGTAACAGCGGTTCTAAAACAACCTAGCTGAAAAGAATAATGAAGTGTAGTAGAATTAAATTACACGGATATATGAATATAATATAAAACGACTAACCTAACAAGTAAATGAAAAATTACATAAGAAATTACACTAGAAACAAGAAAAACACTAACTACTACGTATTTACAAGAACTAAACTAACGCCTCTTTGTCCTTTGTGTGCGGCACATACACTTTTAAGTATGTCCTTAAAAAATCGAGAGACACTGTTGGCGGCTCCTTCTATTTCATGTCGATACATAAATTCAGCCAAATATGGATCAAACATTTTCTTTTTGGCGATTTCTCTGTGGAAGTTTGGCTTTCACTTGCCGCCAAAGGCCCTCGCTCGTATTTGTGTGACACCCGGTTACTAAATCTTTGAAACCAATTGAATGGTTCATAGTTAAGTGCTGGAAACATTCACTTGCCAAGCAATCGTAAGATTTCCAGCAATCACTGTATATGGTGGTCCCTTGCTCAATTTCTGATAATTTGAAGAAGTTTTTCTGTGGACCTATTTTCCACAGTTGTTAAGGAACACTCCTTTGCTTCGCGACAGACACCTCCAAAACCCCACTGGCCTTCCATCCGTTTGCCACGGTTATATTTCCGTTTGCCAAACTTCTATTCGTCTATTTCGACAATTTTGCCTACTCATATCTTGGCTATTTTTCCAAGTAGGATTTCTTCGCAAACTTCTTTGCAGAATGCATACCAGTCAAAAACGGTGTGGTCGCCGATTGAGAGCTCGTGCAACACGATACGTTAAGGGTACTCCAGTATCCAAAAATACGTTAAAACGAGAACATCGGGCAACGTCATCTTCGAATCTGAAAAAAACTCCCTTCAGCTCGCCGAGGTCGACATCTTCACTGGTATCCGTCACTGCCGTTCAATTCCACCAACTGCATCTTTTCCCCCCACGACGGACAATCGTAGGTTTTTACAATCAAGCCCTCGCATTGTAGGTAGAAGATCAGCCCCAATTTCGTTTTTTTTTATAAGCGCGAACATCGACATTAAATTAGTAACTTGTTCAGCTATGTTTCTTACTTGAGTAAAGAGCTCGTTTTTAGTTGAGTAATTCCGATTACAGGTTTACTTGTCATTATTTTTTATATGACATTTCACTTTTTACGACCAGGGGCGGACTGGCTAGGGATGCCGGGATGCGATCGCATCCCGGGCCCTTGGGCTGTCCGGGCCCGCAGGCTTTAAACTAAAATTTAACACCACTAGCACGTTTACACAGGCACATTTTGGCCCCAGGGTCCCCGCCTCACAATTGGTAATCCATGTATTCCTCATTTTCAGAATAATAATGCTGATGCATGCAAATATTGCATACGATGTGCATTTAAATTGCTCTATAAATATAACTTCCGCTCGTTTTTAATAACACTGGCGTGTACGCAAGTAAACTGTGAGCGCTCGTTTTCGAAGTTAAAAATAGTGGAAACTCAACTTCGATCTTCAATGAAGCAGGATCTCCTGGAGGCTCTTTTACTAATCAGTAGTGTAACGTTTCATCCCCTTACACAGGGCATCAAATTTTTGCCTGGGCTTAAGTTCAAAATCAAATAATTACGTTCACTCAAATATATATTCGTTTAGTAAATCCACTAGATAATTACCCAAATAAATATAATGTTTTTAGCTATATACAAAGGTTAATTAGAAATAACTGAATTGTACATTATTTAATTAATAGGTTCTACGGGGACGGTATCTCGTTTCGTGGGTCGCGCTGCAACCCACTACACCGGGGCGTGTTGCGGGCTCCTATGGACAGTCCGCGGGTACGCACGTCGATTCCTCGGGAAATGAGCTGCGTAGGTCGTTTGGATCGCCTACTCCCAAGCACGTTGATTCTTTGGGAAATCGGCTGGGCAGATCTCTTGTTCCTTCGAATTTGACCTTCCGCCGCAGTTGTTGACAGTGATTTTAAGCTGCAATTTGCCGGTAAAATTACCGATTTTTAAGGGTTACCTGGGGCCGGCGTTAGTGGTTAACTCCTGGAAGCGGAGGCTGCTGTTATCTTACGCAGGTTGGGCAACGTTCTTAGAGCGAACGCGATGTTAAATCTTGCAGATGGAAGACGTACACTTTTTAGCCGGGAAGCGGTGGTTTGGCGGCCCTCCGGCAGTGCATTTATTGAACACGAGCTCGAACTTCGGACCCCAAGGAGACGTTTTTAAGCGTCTAAAACGGACTCTCTAGGTGAATTTCTTGAGGGATGGTTACTGTATTCTAGCCGGTTGTAGACAGGATAAGTGTTGCGATTCCTACAGGTTCAATTATTAGTAAAATTAGGTTATGCGATGTATTTTCCCTCTCGAAGCGCCGGGATTTGCGCTTAATAATTGTGCGGACTGGAAGCGGTTAGCCGGATGGGCTACGGAAAGTTTAAACTTCGTTGGGCTGACAGTTCAACCGGTCACCTCCCTTGAAGCCTAGTCCGGTAAGGGACAGTTCAACCTGTTAGACCGGAGAGTCCAGATAGGAAAGGAGATGAATTATTGAGAGGATAAATCTCAAGTTTTCGAAAAGGCTGTGCAGTCTTCTTTTATACCTTTTCGGCCGCGTTATCGGGGTGATTGACTTAGCTTCCATTGGAAAGGGAACGACGCTGTCGTTCATTTAGCGCTACGTTGCGCAGAGCGGGTAAAATTTCTTATCGCCTGTTTACGCGTCGAATTGATGCAGCGCTTGATTAGGCGATGTATTAAATTTAAATACATTTTATGTATAATAAAAATGTAATACAGGAGGAAGCGTTACAGTATAGAATCGTATAAGATTCGAAGCACAGAATCAATCATAGATGTACTTGGAGAAAGTTCTCAACTCCTCAGTAAATGTTGTTGAAGTAGTTCAATTGATAATATGTAATGTATAGATAATAATAATAATCCCAGTCTAAATTTTAATAAACAAAATGATGTTACTTACACAATGAGGATTTATATATTGTTTGTTTATGAAGTATTTTTGATGATTGTATTTCTGTTTTTATGCCCTAATCTTCTTGAGAATGAAAGCCTAGTCTTTCGAAATGTAGAAGATAAAAAAAATAAAAAAGTAGTTTGCTATGTGGTCATTACCATAAACTTAAAAACATTCATACCAATGGGTCACGAAAGTCTACAATAAAATATAATTTATACATCAATATATGTACCTATTCATAAAATGATTATTAGAAAGTTATGATGCATGATTCAATCAACATATTCAACACATTGAGACTCGCCGCTGACCGCCACCTTGCCCCTTGCCAAATCCACTCACAAGCTCGCAGGTTACGAGTGCCAATTTGGTACTTGCGAGTTATATTCTTGGTCTTCCTTGAATATGATTTTCGCAAAATTTTAATTGCGTGCTCGGGTAGTGTTACTAGTAGGTGGTTGTTGACGCCTGTTAATCGCGTCCTAAAATAGCGTTTTAATCCATAAAATGTATCGCACCAGCAAAAAAATTTTTCGGCTTCGGCGATATTACCCACGGCAGCTGGGGCTTCGCCTCAGGCTCGAGCTATACCGCATGAACTGGTGCGGGCCGCGGGCCTCCCAGGCACCCAGCATCCCGGGCCTATTAGTCCCAGTCCGCCCCTGTTTACGACAGTACCATAACGAAGATTTGTTTGAGGGGCACTGGGCAGTTACGGTCGCTCACAGTTTCACCAACGTATGCGCGAAAAATTTCAAGGTTTTTATGAGTGGTCCACGATACTGCATTTTAGCCTCAAAGGGGATCCCTTCTAACGAAAAAGTATTAATTTCTTTTTTTATTTAAAGCACTTTATTTTCTAAATACTTTATTTAACCAAACATGGAAACAGGGCTTTTAAAATATATGGTCTATAATGTTTGCATAATATTTAAATATTTCCAATTTAAAATAACTTGTATGAATGATCCTCAACAACGAAATAAAATAGATCAAAAATAATGAATGAATAGAATTTAGTAACTTTAGTTAAATTTGAAAAACGCGCCTTGAAATATAGGGAATTTTAAGTTCTCAAATGAGTCAAGTGCAATTATTGTTTTGTGGTGCAAACTTTAGCCGCTTGGTGGTAACGTAACCTAACATTACAACATTTTGTTTATGAATAACGAACGTTTTAGGTCGGTGTTATTTAATTATCCTGAAATTCGTCGAATATAAGCAATCAAAATGGCATTTAAACCACAAAAGGTCCAGAAGGTGATGGTGCAGCCCATCAACCTTATTTTCCGATACTTGCAGAACCGGTCTCGAGTACAAGTTTGGATATACGAAAACGTGAACCTCAGAATTGAGGGCCACATCGTAGGGTTTGACGAGTATATGAATTTGGTATTAGACGACGCAGAGGAATACTATGTCAAGAAGAAGACACGAAGGCCCCTTGGTCGCATCATGCTGAAGGGCGACAACATTACGCTTATTCAGAATGTTAATCCGCAGATGGGGAACTGACAGCAGGCTCGGAAAATCTAATTTAAGTCTATACATTAAGATTAGAAATAATTATTATAATGTAACTTCGACATACTGTGCATAATTAATGTATACTTTCATGTCTTCAAACTAATTATAAGCTGATTCAATCTTGTTTTTTTTTTATTCGCAAATGATCAGGTTCTTGCTGGTAGTTACTCATAGAAATAAAAAGAATTAGTGCTGGTTACTGCTACAGTTGATGGCATATTTTTAGTATGGTAAGTAACACAAAAAATTCGAAACAAGCTACAGTACAGTTAAAAGCGCAATTATAAATAGTAGTTGAAACAGTTTCATTTTTTGTTGCGTAAACTCAGAATTTGTAATATTACTTTTAAATTATGACCCATTCTGTGTTATTCCACAGAAATGGAAATAAATACTTCTAAATTATAAAAACTACAACAGTTGCTTCAGCGGTTTACAATGTTAAATAATTTCTTCTACTTTATTTTTGGTTCGATTTCAAGTACTGGCCAATTATAGCAGCCTTTTAAAGGTATTTATCTTATTGCAAAGTTGCAGAATCACAATAGTCAAAATCTAAATGTTTCACCAACTAAACGCACTTGACCCTTTTCAGCATCAGCTAAGCGTATTCCAGAAATAATTTAACTTGTTATTTCAATTTACAGGAAGCGTGCTGGGCTCGGTAGCTCAGTGATTAGCATCCTGACTACTGATCGAATGTCGCACATTGGATCCCCGGTCCTAGTGAGGTTTTTAAAAATAAAAAAATGCTAATGAAAAGCTCTAATGAATACCATCATTCGGAAATGATGTAAAGTAGTGAGTCTAGGATTGCATACGTCTCCATTTTGTACCGACTTGGAGCTAGTTGTTCCACAGCAAATGCTGCCTTGAAAAGTCCTGATTTTCCAAGAAAATGTTACGCTTTACTGATTTCTGAAAATTCGACTGCTTTTTTAAAATATTCGGTTATGGGTTTGTACGAATAACAACTTGATCCACATTATCTTCATTTATTTTGCCAGTTCAGCGTAGGCTGCTATTCATGCCAGAGATAGTTATCGAGTTATTCACGGTATAATGCAGTGGTCACTGTTTTCTGTTTGTTAACTTGTGAAAATTAATATATTATGCACGTTTTAATTTAAATCACTATGGTTAGTATATTGGGTTATTCACTGTCATTGTTTTAGTTCAATCAGTACCGGATCTAGAGAGGGACGACACAAAGTTGATAATTCAAGTTGGCAAAAAGAAGAAAAATTATAATTTTTTATTTGTAACATGAATTATTCTCATTGATTGCTGTGCCGCAGTTGCAATAACTAAGATGTGCAAACATATAATTGTTCATTTGTTATTATATTTTTCTCCCTAAAAGATAAAAAACTGGCGAGTTCAGATATTTTGACTTTCCCATACTATTAGTATTAAGTTAAATTAGAAGCCAAACTTAATTAAATACACTTCACAAAAGCAAAGATTTTATTGTACAGTACTACGAGATGCGAGGTTGAAGCTATATTTACAGCTCGATGAATTAAGTACTATGCATTTTTCCAAATTGTTGCAATAAATAGCATATCTACTAAAAAAATGAGCGGTTTGGTTTTGTAGACTTGGCCACCTCTTGTTTTAGGTAAAATTCACATCAAATTACTGCAGGTTTGATAGTGTTTTGTGGTGTACACCAGACTATAAACCCATTTAATTTTGAAAATAAGTGCCACCAATGGTATTCTAACTCACTTCAATAAATTCGCGTACAGAAACTTATGCAAAAACAATCCACTAGATCAAAATGACAATACATTCATAAAGAGAGGCCAGATGCTCATTCGAATCTAACCTCGTCAAAATTTGTGTCACGTTTTCATCAGCAATGTTCTTTAGGTGAAAGAGAAAAGCGTCAGACTAGCAATGGGATTGCCCTTGGGAACGCCGATTCAAATCTTACCTATGGCATTTCTTTTCTGTGTGAATTAGTATGATTCACCCTATTAAGCGTTTTGTTTGACTGTTTCAGTCTTATTAGAAACATATTTTCCACAGGATTTTGAGCACTCTGCCGCTTTCTTTATAAAAGCCGTTGAGAATATTTTCTCATTTTTAAAAATGCAAAAATTATTTTAGTTAACCAATGTGGTGGGCTCAGAAGCTAGTTAACCGTAAACGAAAGCAAGGTTCCATGTCATGGCATGGCTCAGCCGATGGTATGTCGTATTCCATGCTAATGGTATTAACAAGTCCTGAATGTTTCGGTGTACATTTATTTACTGTAAAGGATGAAAGAATATTTTTCATTCTGACGGATATAGGTTTTCATTAAACAACTAATTTCAAATAAGCAGTACATCAAAATATAAAGAGTGAGAGGTGGCTGTAACGCCATACAAGCATAAGTAATGAATTGTTACATCAAAAAATGCAAATTTTGTGATGAGAATCCTTTCGGTTTTAGAATTTCAGATATTTAAAATTTACATTTTAATAACTTATATTGGGCGTTACTCACTGGCGGCCGGTCAGGGTTCCATTGCCGGTGGACTTACGCTCCCTGGCTACCACGCTAACACCTGTGGTAGTCGTTAACCCCTAACAAGGGAACTCTTCCTCAATTTCGACTAGCAAGGCTAGCCACCTACCCGACTTACGAGTTGATTTGATTTGATTTGATTTAGGTTCCACCACTGCCTTTTGCTGGCATGCGCACGTCAGCCCTTTGGGCTTTTTATACTGTCGGGAGTTTTCAAGTTAGCAGGCCGACATCCGTATCTTTTACTAGACTTGCAATGTACCCTACTAGCTTACGGTTGTCAATAGAATTGAGGCTCCAATCGAGTTGGTGTCTTTTACGCTCTAATGCTGAGCATTCAAAGAGGATATGATAGGCTGTTTCATCATCCTCTTGGCATAGTCTGCAAACAGGTTCATCTCTATAGATATTGATCCTGTGCATAAATTCTCTGAATGCTCTAGTGCCTGTTTGATTCGAATTCTGTTCAGTCTCAACAGGGTTTTGGTGGTTTGTGGATTCGGAGTTTTTAGCAATCTTTTACAGTGTGTTGCTTGATTATAGTTTCTCCACCTTAGTTGGTGTGCGGTATTGACCCATTCGTTAATGGCTGAACGGGCTTGGTTTTTCTGAATGCTTAGACCAGGTTCTGGACCAGTCATTGCATTACGGGCTGCTTCTTTTGGGAGCCCGTCCACCTTTATGTTTCCTTTAATACCTTGGTGACCTGGAATCCAGCATAATTTTACTGTTTCCCTGGCTCAAGGTTTGAAGTTTGGATTTGCATTCCTTGATCAGTCTTGATGAAGTACTTACGAGTTAAAAGGGCTCACAGAACCACAATTGTGTGGAATAAACCTGACCTAATATAAGAGGAAGAAGAAATAACTCGACGGGTTAGTTTTTACTTCCTTTTACAATAAAGGAAGTATTGGATTCACCCTAAAAATTCGAAATTGAGTTTTCAACAGATCTTCACGTTTTAGAGTCCCCTGAACCCAAAAAACATGTTTTTGTTCATTGATCTGTCTGTGTGTTAGTCTGTGAACAAAATATCTCCAAAACGAAAAGAGGTATGGTGTTGAAACTTCATACTTATATAAGTTTTGTGCACTATCTAGATGCGACAGCAACCATTTGAAGAAAACGGCATAACCGGAAGTATGGTGTTTACTCTTGTGATTTTTCAGTTTCTTTTGATTTTTTCAAAAACGACTAACGATTTTTTTTTAACTTTACATTTTTATCACATTTTTAATGTGTATTGATGTGAGATAGGTGATTTTTCAGTTGAATAACTCTAAAATGGGTTTCTTTTGTTTTTTCCAATTTTTTTATTAACTCCTATTTTAAATAAAACACTCGGTATATTATTACATTTTTGAATTCAACTTGAAATTTTAGAGAAAATTTGTCTGTTGAACTAATGCTCTATTTTGTACAGTTTTTATAGAATTTGGAATTTTTGACAAATGCTTAAAAATTAAAAATGAAATTTTTGACTAATTATAAGATCACTGTAAAAGGAAGTTGTGTGCGTGTATCACACCAGATTTTTTTAAATTCTAAAATGAAAAATATCACCATTTAAAAAGATCCTTTAAACTTTATTAAATTTAATTTGTGCTCTAAAATTATGTTATTCCGACTAGAAAATGCTGTGGAATTATAGAAATTGAAATTTTAATTTTAGAAATATAAAAATTTTATTCCAAAATAACAAAAAAACCAAGGGACATAGTCAAACTTGTATTTAATTAAACGCTATTGAACAAAACTTTATGGCAAAATAGTGTATTATACAGGGTGGTGCAAAACTAGAAAATGATATCATTACTGCGCTTTTCCTAAAGGTGAGTAGAGTATTTCTTACAAATCATATGCTAATACTCATCTCCATTCTTTTATTATAATCGGTAAAATAAAATTTACTTCTTTAGCAAAAATGTGACAACACTGTTTAAGTAAATATACCAGGTATTGATTGGGCCGTTGCTATGAAAGGTAGATAAAGTGCAATAGAATTTTTTTGTAATATTGTGAGATCTAATTTTAACGTTTTCTCTGTAGTTTTTATAAAAATAAACTTTAAAGTTTTGCATATCAATAGAATATTTTGGTTGCAGTGTAATTAGCAAAGTATTTTTGGGTAGTAGGAGAGTAAGTCATGTACAGTCGCGGAATTAAAAATCCGGACACTTAAACTAATTCAGTGTATGTCTTACTTTACTTTACTTATCACGTTGCGTGGTGAAATTAGTCAAAGTCAAAATAATTACTCGTATATGACAGCATGCCTCATTTAAGAGTCGAACAAAAACTGCAAGTAATTACATTACCCAAAAATTGCAAAAATCCGCTATAAGACTCGTCCGGATTTTTAATTCCGCGACTGTACTGTAAAAAGTGGTCACATGAAATAGGTGTCGTGAAACACCAGACTTATCGTTTTTAATACGTCTGCTGACTCTAACGATGAGAGGTAGAAGCGTTGAGTGAGATACTTGTAGAGGTGTAAAGTTTCCGACAGGGTTAAATGTGAACACGTGAGGTTAAAAGTTTAGTAATACCTAACCAGTTGTTTGTAACGGTAGAGTCAAATGACTTTGATGCTGTGATTACTTTAAGCTGGATAGATCAAACCAAATAGTATTCTTACGTGCTATTTTTTGTTTATATATATATAATCATGATCCTTGTACCACACAGGTGTCGGGTCTACTTTTAAAATTTTTTCACGTTTAATTTTATATTCACTTTCCATAAATAAACTCCTTCCATGCCTTTCTATTTTTGGTTAAGGTTGCTGCTTCTTCCCATGATTTGCTTCTTTTTTGGAGTATGTTACCCATTACTTTGTTCCATGTTTGTCTTGGTCTGCCTCTCTTTCGTTTAGACTGTATTCTTGCTTCATACATTAATTTTACTTGTCTATTGTTACTCATTCGTTGTATGTGTCCCCACCAACTGAGTTGACACTGTTTTATGAACTGTGTGACTGGTTGCACCCCTAGCTCCTCTCTTATTTGTGTGTTTCTGATTCTGTCGTTTCTGGTTTTTCCTAGTATTCGTCTCAGGTATTTCATTTCGGCGGCTTGAATTTTACTTTTTTGCCTATTTGAGAGTGTCCAAGATTCACAACTGTAGGTTAAGACTGCTCTATAAATCGTGTTAAATACTTTTATTTTAGTTTGTTTGGTAATTTCTTTTTTTATTTATAAATTTCTGATTCAATAGCGTAGTATAATTTTATTGTTTTTTCGATCCTCTCATTTATTTCTGCTGTTGTTTCTAAGGTTACTCCCAGATATTTAAATTGTCTTACTTGTTCTATTTTTACATTGTCTATTTGGATGTTAGTATGTATTAATATTCTGGTCTCCTATTACCAGTATTTTTGTTTTATTTATGTTTATTTTCATGCCTTCTTCTTCCATTATTTCTTTCCATATGTTTAGATTTTCCTGTAGTTGTTCTTCGCTTCCCGCTGTTAATACCATGTCATTCGCGAAAACTCCGTCTGCTATTTCTACTCTTTCTAGATTTTTGTATCCAACACACATTTTATTTACTTTTCTTTCGCTTTTCTTGATGATATTGTCCATGTGTACGTTGAATAAGGTTGGACTTAATCCTCCTCCTTGTCTTAACCCTGTCTCAGTTTTAAACCCTTCCGACTTCATGTTATTTCTTTCTTATCACATAACTTGTGTTGGTTTTGTATAGGTCTTGAACTCTTAATATTTTGTTGTGTGCCCCTCTTTCTTTTAGTCCTTTCCACACCTTTGATCTAGGGACTGAGTCAAATGCCTTCTCTAGGTCTATGAAAGCTAAATATAGATTATTTTTTTAGCTGTCTTCTTTCTGTTATTTGTTTTATTGTAAAAATATGATCCTGAGTACTCCTTCCGGGCCTGAATCCGCTTTGTGATTCTGCTAGTTGGGGTTCTAATATCGGCCTTAATCTATTGTTGATAATTTGTTCATATATCTTTACAATGGTGTTCAGTAGGGTTATTCCTCTGTAGTTGTTGCATTGTTGGTGGTCGCCTTTCTTGTGTATTGGTATTATTAAAGCTACTCCCCATTCTTCCGGTATTTTTTCATTGGTCCAAGCTTTGTTCAGTATTTCTAATACTATTTTCATCCCTACTTCTCCCAGATTCATTATCATTTCCACAGTGATCTTGTCATTTCCAGGGGCCTTTCCATTTTTTTGATTCCTAACTACATTCTCCAGCTCTTCTATTTTTATTTTGTCTATTTCTTCCTCGTCAGGCTGGTATTCAGTTTCAGTTTTGGTATTCCTTCTTTCGTTAATTTGCGTTTGATGTCCTAGTAGCTCTTGAAAATATTCTTTCCATCTCTTCATGATGTCTATTTTGTTTGTTAATATTTCTTGCTTTTTGTTTTTTACGTGTAAGTCTTTTACCGGTTTTTCTGTTCTGATCGATTTTAAAACTTTGTAGAATAGTTTCTGATTACCACAGCTGTCATTTTCCATTTTATGCCCAAAATCTGTCCATGACTTTTCTTTTGGTGTTACAACTAACTCTTTTAATCTTTTCCTTTGGCTTTTATATATTTCATATTGTTCTGGTTTTTTGTTAGATAGATATTTTTTCCACTCTTTTTTCTTCTTCCTGACTTGTTGTTTTATCTCATTAGTCCACCATGCAGTTTGTTTTTGCTTATTATCTTTTTTAGAAGTTCCACATATCTCTTTGGCAGCGTTAATGATTATCTTCATAAAGATGTTCTATCCTTGTGTGTTAGCCTGTTTTATCTCCTCCATTTCCTTCTGTAGATTTTTGTCTGTTTCTTGTTGGTATCTTTTAGCTATGTTTTTATTTCTAAGTTTATACGTTTTTATTGATATGACTTTCTTTTTTTCTTTCAGTAATTTTTTCGGTTTCTATGTTATTCTGTTTTATTTTTCCCATAATTAGATAATAGTGACTATAAATTTCAGCGCCTCGTCTCACTTTTACATCTAATATATTTCTTTTCTCGTGGTTTTGTACTAATATATAGTCGATTATTGATTTTTCTCTTTTGTTTGGTTGTACCCTAGTGTATTTATGAATATCCTTGTGTTCGTAGATTGTGTTGGTGATAATTAAGTTTTGTAATTGGCAGAATTTCTTCTCCGTGTTTACCTATTATTGTTTTGTATTCCTCATCTTTTTTCCCCACTCTGCTGTTAAAATCTTCTGCGATGTAAATTGTTCCTTTCGCTTCTTCTGTTGTTATTGTTAAGACTTCCCAGAATTTTTCTTTTTCATCTACTCTTTCATTTTCATCTGGTCCTTATACTGATATTACTGTAGTGACCTTTTCTTTTTTATTTCTTAATTCTACTACTAGGATTCTTTCCGACACAGCCTTCCATAAAATAATTTGTTCTGTCAATTTTTTGTGTATTACACATCCGACTCCTGCTGCTGCTCTTTGGTTAATCGATACTCCGCTATATATTAAGGTGTGTCCATTTGTTAGGCACATTTTTCCTTTTCCTTTCTTTTTTGTTTCACTTATTACTAGTATTTCTACATAGCTCTGATTCTTCAAATTCTGTTATTAATTCAATTTCTTTACCATGTAGGCTTCTGACGTTCCACCCTCCTAATTTCCATATTTTTGTTTTGTTCTCTGGTTGTGTTTCTTTCGTTTTTTCTTTGCTCTTTGTTTTCTTGTTAGATCCATTATCCTTGCTCTTTGTTTGTTTACCGTCGAATATTAATTTCTCGTTTTCCATATCCATTGCCTTGTTTGTCATGCTACTTGTTTCAGGTATCTTAGTGTCTATTCGTTTTTTTATGTCTGTTTATCCTGCGTCTTATGTTCTTTGATTTTACTTCCAGCTTCTTTGCCTTTGTCCACCACACTTCCGTTTTGTTTTAGTGGGAAGAACGTTTGTGCCCAAACTTTCTGTTTATGTGTTTTTTGTTTTATTTCTGTATATGATTCAGTTCTCTCTGGTTCTTTCCTGTCTGGTTATGCCTCCTTCTTCCTATGCTTCTCATCTATTTCTTCTTGTATTTCTTGTGGTGAGCGTTGACTAAAAGTTCTTCCCTTTTTCCTGTTCTTGTCACCTATCTTGTCTTCTAAATTATCTTCAGTTGTTCCCTCCTCTAGCTGTTCTAGGGTATATTTTTCTCCGTTTATTTTTAATTTATTCCCAACTAGATAAACTAGGTATCCTTTATGTCTTTTTTCTTTCATACGCTCTACAAGTACTTTTTTGTGTTCTCGTTCCTTAATTGTTAAATCTTCAGCAAACCATATATTTGATCCTTTTAGGTTTTTGTTTATTTACTTTTATATCACTGGTAACTAACCCTTATTTCAAATTTATCTGAAATCAAATAATAATCGACACAGTGTTGGACTTAAGTTATTTTGTCACTTTCAGGAGTCACTTGAAATAAGATGGTAAAGACTTATAAACGTAAATTGGTGCTAGGCCATATCAAAATTATCATAAGGAAGTGTTGCAAAGGGTCGTTAATATAAAACTAAATACCACACGGAGCTACAAAGCTATTGCTGATGAATTCGGCATTCCTGCAGCTACTATATTACAAAAAGTAAAGAATAAACATTCCAAGAAACCTGGGGGGCAAATGATTCTAACCGAACAGGATTAAATTGCAATTAGGAATGCAATACTTGTTGCCTCCGAGTGGTGTTATCCATTTGAAAGTGAAGACATTAAGTTGTTTGTGCAATCATACCTACTTAAACAGAATGGGAAGATATATAAGCATTTTTTTCGAAAACAAACTTGGGGAACAATGGTATCAGAATTTTCTAAAGCGACATACAGCTCTAACTTGTAGGTTTCCACAAAATATAAAGGCAAGTTGAGCTGAAATAAGTCCTGAAATAATCAACAAATATTTCGATAAGCTGGAGGAATGCCTTGTTGGAGTTTCACCAGAAGCAGTAGTCAATTATGATAAAACAAACTTCTGTGACGATCCAGGTAAAACGAGCAGAGAAAATAATGGACACATCGAAATCGTCTACTTCTGTAATGTTTTCTGTATCCGCGTCAGGTGTCACATTGCCACCATATATAGTGTACAAAGCTGATCACATTTGGCAAACATGGACAGAGCGAGGTCCAGACGGAACTTGATATAATCGAAGCAAGTCCGGATGGTTCAATCAGAATATTTTTGAAGATTGGTTCTTCACAATCACACTCCCATATTTTAAGAGAATGCCTCCAAAACTAAGATTCTTATAGGTGATAACCTAGCTAGTCATTTGTGTTTGAAAGTTATCACCGAATGTCAAGACAACGACATCAAGTTTATTCTTCTGCCACCGAATAGTAGACATTTGTGCCAGCTGCTCGACGTAAGCTACTTTAAGCCGATAAAGGTGACTTGGAAAGGTGTTCTTAAAGCTTGGAAAAAGAATCATAAAGGTATTATTAAAAAAGACATATTTCCGAATTTGTTAAAAAGGACGATGGAGAAAGTAGCTGCTACCTCTGCGGATGTTATAAAATCAGGTTTCCGTGCAACAGGCTTGGTGCCGCTGGATAGAGAAAAAGTCTTAAGGAAATTTCCGCAATACATTGGACAAGAAGATGCAAATGCAAATGCAACAAATGTGTTAAAAGACATTTTAAATGAAACAAGATATCGAAAACCTGAATAAATCGCCAGAAGAAAAAAGTTCAATATCGAACCGGTCAAAGTGTTAGTGCTAATAATATCCCACATTGTCTGCAAATAATGTGAAGATAATCTCGCGCAAAAGAAAATTTCTAGAAGAAACGTCAGCAATTGATGAAGAACGTGAAATAGTGGAAGAAGAAAACGCTGCAGTTACATCGGCGTCCCGCTCAGCCAAATTAATATGACGTTGGAACGCACTCAAAAAAATTTCCAGAAAGAATTAATGCTCTTATGAGATTATATGTGAATATATCACTATGGAAAAATTAATTACTATGTACTAAAATTTAGAATCAAAAACATGTAAAAACCTATTTTTGTAAACAGTAAAATTTGAATATAACCCTTTTATAATATAATTATAAGTATTATTATGGTTGGTGTATAAAAGGGTATAATTAATGCTAAATCAGCGAGGTCAAGAAAAAGTGGAATTTTAATATAAACTGTATAATGAATTTATGGAGAAGAAAGTGCATGGTATGATTACAATTAATAGTTAAACTGCTACAATCTACAAAGAAAGTGTTTTCTGGAATTGGGTGATATACTGGATTTATTGTTAGTTGATTACATCATATGGTTTGATTGATATTGCATTTATTGGTTGCGGATTTTGTCGAGTTTCATCTTAGAGTGAACATCGTGTGAATTGGATAGAAGGCGTTCCATTTGCTGGCTTCCAGTTGGAGTTGACATCTTGTAAATTGGATATAGGACGTTTAATTTAATTGGTGTTGTACCTTGTCAAGTTTCTTGTCAAAGTAGACATCTGGTGAATTGGATAAAGGGCATTTTATTTGTTGAATCCATACATCATTGAGCTTCTAGTTGGAGTGAACGTCTTGTGAATTGGATAAAAATTGCAGATACTAGTAGGGGACACTGTCTGGCTTCTTGGCGGAAGTAAGCGGGTGTACTGTCGTGTTTGAATGATGGACGTTTGTGGTTGCTATTAAGTTGATGTGCAGAGAAAAGCTTTGGCAAGCATAAGCAGCGCATTTTGAGCGGTGAAGAGGCAGACTGAACTACTTGTAGTAGTGATAACTGCAGGTATTAGTAAAAAGGGCTACAAGTATAAACATTATAATAAAGTGAATTGAAGAATAAAAGGGGAAGACCTCGAAGATCCTGGAATGAAGGAATGCGAAAAGCAATGGAATCCAGGGGTTTGGTAGAAGAAGATGCCTTAAACAGAGATACATGGCGATTAAGGACGGGAAGGCGGCACTTGGCCGTATAAAACCGATATATATATATATAAGAATAAAAGGAACTACTTACATTTTACATGTTTATCAGATAATTGGAATTGTAACAAATAGGTAATATTTGACTGATTTTCCACTCTTATAATTTTTGACACTGACAAATATAGAATTGTCAGATAATTTTCAAGGTAAGCTTTCAGGTGTAACAATAATCTGAAATATGCATGAACTCAACCTGTTTTTTTAAGAGTAATTGTGTTCTGCTAGAACTAGTAATATTTAATAACACTAATAATTAATAATTTGAATTACTACCTAAATTCATCCTAGAATCTTAGAATTTTTTAAAAACTAAATAGAATAAGAAGAGCCAAACATAATAGTTAAAGCATAACAAATATTGTCAAAACTTAAAATCATTACATACATAAATAGTATTGCAAAGTAGTCAGTCAGAACGATATATAAATATATTCTATTCCTGTTTACCCGAAGGTGTAGGGTAAATACCTATAATTTTATAATTTACTTGTTGTTCCTTAAAACTGTGTAAAACTGTCCCAAGTTTGTTTCACGGGTCTTCCATTTCCTAGCCTGCTTAGGTAGCCAAACCGTTGAAGTTTTCGGTCTTCTATTATTTTTAATATGGGTTGCACTTTTAATCGTTTTCTTATTTCCGTATTCCTTATTTTGTCCCTTCTAATGACACCAGTTACTTTGCGAAGATACTTCATCTCTAGCCTGTATTTTGCTCTTCATGTTTTGTGTCAGGACCCACGTTTCGGTTGAAGTTAATGAAGATATATAAAAATTTAAATTATCATTAGTAGAGAAAAGTACAGGTTGATAATTATTTGTGTGCACTGTGTACACTGAGGCAAATAAGTTTGCTACTGCATGACCATCGGTAGCATTTTTACCATTAAATATTATTGTATTTGGAATTGCTGGTTAAATACGTTTCCCATTCACAAAACTCCAGAAAGACTTTAAATTGTTATTCTTTAGGTTTTCGTGAGTATTTTAAAAACGTGAGCGATTTGCGATGTTATTCGTTTTATACAGCTTAGACTTTCGCTGTATCAGATTCATTGTTGCCTTGCTAAATTGTTATATGTATTATAATGTTTGAAGGACAACTTTGTATTTATTGTAACTGAAATATTAAATTGATATTCAAATTTGTTATTAGTTTTTGAAGGTCTACAACACAGGGTACAGATAATCCGCTAGTTTTTCACCACCCTGTATATAATTTTACGAAAAAGTTAATTTTGATGTTAATTTATGGAAATCTATAACTTTGGATTCTATGTACAAAAATAGATCAAATAACATCAAGGAATTAAATCATCTATACCGTAAAGTGGGCATACTTGCAACAGTGGTATAACTTGCAACAATATGAACCGGGTGGAATGTTTGCTTTCCCCCTCCCCTAGGTTAGGCCGCGCGTCAACCGCTTGCGTGTTTACGTTTAGTACGGATCGGTAGGTCGACTTGTATGCAAGTATAGCGCTGCACAAAATTTACTACGATAAATTTGGCGGGATTTTTCGTCGTCTACGGTATTAAGTGCTCTAAATTGTTTCTGTATAACTTCCCCTGTTCAGAGCTTATTTACAGTGGGATTTGTATCAAATTTGGATATAATGTGCTTAGATGCTTGGTCTAAAACCTTAAATACCCAGTTTTGATTTAAGTTAAAAGATTTTTGTAAATATATATTTTTTTTAATTGCATGTCCAGAAGTGGGTAACTTGCAACATGCCCCGAAAACACAAAAAGCAGTTAGGGAGTAGATCGTACCGAAATTTTTCCGACGAAACTTTGGAAGCTGCATTACGGGCTATTGAAAATGGTTCCGGAATTCGGGAAGCATCCCGGAGATTCGGAATTGACCCATCAACACTCTCACGGAAAAGAAGGAATTTGTTTTCCCGTAACCCTGGGAGGCAACCAGTATTTCCCAAGGAAGAGGAGGAAGCATTTGTTAATAATATCCTTTTGGCCGCACAGTGGGGGTTTCCATTAACCTCATATGATATACGGTTAACAGTAAAACAATACCTGGATCGTAAAGGTGTTCGGGAGAATCGTTTTGGAAATAACAATATGCCAGGTTTGGAATGGGCAAGAAATTTTTTAAATAGGCACAATCTAAGGTAGGCTGTAACTAGCCAATAATTATACAAATTTTAATTAATTTTAAAAATATATTTTAGCTTTCTGCGAGATTATGCGAAAACATAAAGCGGGCCAGAGCTCAAGTTTCCAGTGATATGATTAATGAATATTTTACTGAGTTGGAGAATAGTCTTGAAAATGTGCCTCCTCAAAATATTATTAATTATGATGAGACCAATTTTTGTGACGATCCTGGTCGTCAAAAAGTCATTGTTAAACGAGGTGCTCGTCATAGTGAAAGATATATGGATTCGTCCAAGACATCAGTGTCTGTTATGATGGCTGGTTCAGCTGCAGGGCATATATTACCACCATACGTCGTCTATAAGTCGCTACATTTATATGACACATGGACTGAAAATGGTATAGAGGGTGCGAAATATAATCGGTCGAAGTCAGGGTGGTTTGACATTACAATATTTGAAGACTGGTTTTTAAAAATTGCTTTGCAATATTTCCGGCAAAAAGATGGACCAAAAGTCATGATAGGAGACAATTTGTCGAGCCACCTTTCAGATCGGGTGATGCGTACCTGTAGAGAATATAATATTAGATTTATATTATTGCCGCCTAACTCGACACATTTATGCCAGCCATTGGACGTGGCGTTTTTTAGACCAGTTAAATCTGCTTGGAGGGATGTTCTACTTAATTGGAAACAAAAAAATAAAGGTTGTATTCCAAAGGATCAATTTCCAAGATTATTAAGACAAACTCTTGAAAAAGTGAAGCCTGAAAATTTGGTAGCAGGATTTAGGGCCACAGGGATATATCCTCTGAATAGAGAAGAAGTGCTAAAGCGACTGCCAGATTGGTGCCAAGCACAAGCACCTTTAAATCAAGACGCCTTAAACAATAGTTTTACAGACTTGTTACAAAAGATTCGCTTTCCAGATGAAAATAGGCAGATTAAGCGCAAAAAGAGATTAAATGTAATTGCAGGAAGAAGTGTATCTTTTGATACAAATGAAAAAGACGAAGTAACAAATGTAATAGAATCTGAAGATCTTATAGAAGATGATTTTAACACAAAATTATTTCCGAGAGCCACCACTTCAAAAGAGAGCGACAGTTCGCTCTCGGATAGCCACATGTCTGTCCATGATTCAGATTCCGACAATTGGGATGAATTTAACTTAGAACCAAATGAATACAATGAAGGAGACTACATATTGGTTCAATTTATTCCTGAAACAAAGAGACGACAGGCCGTGATGTATGTTGGTCATGTTCAAGAAGTTTTACGTGAAAATGATAATAATAATTCACTGTATTGCAAATTTCTAAGAGCGGCCGCAGGTACAAAATTGCCTAAAAATAGCTTTAAATATCCAGAAATTGATGATTTATCAATTGTCGATATAAATCAAGTAAAAATGAAGTTACCCGCACCGAAAGCAAAACGTGGAGTTTATACATTTCCCGGTCATTTGAAACTTACATAATATGTTTTGTTTAAAATTATTTTTTATTATTTAGTTTAGGGTCATTTTGTTCCTTTTTGATGTTCCTATAAGAATTTAAGTTGATTATATGTTCCTATAAGTTGATTATACGTTTATTTTTGTATTTTTAATAAAAAAAACTAAATAAATGCATTTTTTTAATCTACAATCATACCACTACCATTCAAATACCCAAATTATTTTTTTAAAATATTTTTTGTGTTGCAAGTAAATCAATACGCGCTCCTAAATGCGATTACTACTGAAAAAAGACACCTGTTGCAAGTATCCACTTTAGTGTGTCTAACTTGCAACACCCGGTTTTTTTTTTAAATATATATTAAATATTCATTTTATTCAAAGTTTTTTGTTAAAATCGGATACTAGACCACAAGACTAAAATTTTGGTACCAATAATGTAAAATTTGACAAAAAAATAAAAAACTTATTGACAAAAGAATTTTGAAAATGTTGCAAGTATCCCCACTTTACGGTACCCATTTGAAGTAAAAGTGCAAATTTAGAATTATAACCTTTGGAAACAATTCGATGGCTCATGGACACTGCTTTATGATGGCGCATTTAAAATTCTCTAACTTTTTCCTGGAAAAACTGAAAACCTGAAAATCCCCTTCATGAAAACCTTATTGTCAGACCATATAACTTCCGTTGCAGGTCATGTGCCTATAAAATTTTCATTTTTAATTATTAAGACATTTCTATTAATATGGAGAAGCTTCAAATATTTTATTGACATTTTAGAGTTTACATACAAAAATAGGTTTAAGAGTGTCTATCCGAATATATCTACGGCTTTTCGGATATGGACTATTCCGATATATTGAAAGTTATATACATAGATATACACAGTGGGCCAAAAAAACGATACAAGGTTTGTACTCACATATATCTTCATAAGTGATTAATACTTTTAAATAATTAATATAACAGCAAACAAACTTTTCAAAAATTCAATTAATCATTTTTGCAATCTACAGAGTGTACACATTTTGTTTTTCAAAGAAATATTTAATGCGTTAATTATTCAAAATATGAATATTTTCAATTTGTACAGTTTTTTTTGGCCCACTGTGTATAATCTATACAGTTTACAGAGTGTCAGGGTGCCGGGTGCACCAAGCCGCTGAGGGTATGTGCATTTTTAAAATTCGGCGGAGGTAGGTACTTGAAGTAGTGGAGCTTGTCTAAGCTAGAACACTACGCCTGCTCTCCAGTATTGAAACATATATTATATTATTAATAGCTTAGTTTGAAGAGTTTAGTGGTCTGCGGAGTGTAAAAATGCTTGCTTTGCATTTTTCTGCGTTTATGCTGATGCACCATTTATCAAACCATTCATTTAGTTCATCAGCGCAGTTTTTTTAGACTTGTCTGCGTTGTTTATTTCAGAACATTGAGTGATTATTGCTGTATCGTCAGCTTACATGGCTAGCCTTGTATTAGGCGAAGTGGAGCCAGCGTACATAAATCAAACAAGTAAAGACACTCATTTCAAATGTTCAAAACTTGTCTAGAGTGCCTGGGACAGTGACTCGGGGGGTATTTCTATGCTTGATTATCAGATGGCAGCACAAAATTCTACCAATCAGAGCCAGTTACTAGCTCTGCTACCAATCATGATGTGACCACAGTATAAACATATACTGTGATGTGACAAAGTAGTGGCACCATCTGTTAGTACCATATATCTAATACTTACTATATTGCTAGCGGCTATGAGTGGGAAACTGACCAAGGAAGTGAGACAGACAACAAACTCTTCAATGTATAATGGTGAGCTGTGTGCAAGCGCGGCGGCGTCGTCCGGCCAATGGGGAAGGGGTCAAGCTTAAAATTCGCTTCTAAAGGCGGAGTTTGAATTCTCACGCATGCGCACGAGACGCGTTATACTCTAAGTGAGACTATGTCGGCGTCGTAATGTTTTCTGACGTTTCCCGGCCCTACTAGCAATATATGTGTATTATATATATGGTTAGTACTATCGCAAAGTACCCCCCAGGAGCCGTTCAAGGTCATTCAAATCGGAATTTTGACATCAAAGGAACTGACAGTGAGTGCACAGTATATTTACGTAAATATACCGTGGTGAGTGTCTCTACTTGTTTGATTTATGTACGCTGGTGGAGCTGTCGTAGATAAATATATTAAACAAGGTGGAACCCAGAATCAATCCTTGTGACTACGAAAGTGTACCTGTTCAGGACACAATGCTTTTCAGCTGTAAAAAAATAGCTTTAATAATTATTAAAATTCATAATTAACTTTTATAATTATTAAAAGTTAAAATTTTAAGAGCTTTTAACCTGTTTAGGTATACTTTGAAAAGTTAAATTTCAGAAGTATTTGTCTGATATTTTAACTGGCTGGCATGTTGACTGCTGAATTTTCAGTTCCATAATGGATAAATAATTGAATTAGAAAATCCAAGAAAATTTATTATCAGTGACTAAAATGTATATTGTTTGTTCATTTCGAGACCGTGAAAATTCTCCCATTATATAAATTGAGAACTAAAACTTCACTTCATGAGTTCATAGGTGGAGCCAAAATTGTTAAATTACCAGCGAATAAATTTTCAATTTAAACGTTAGAAAAGAACTAGGTATTTAAAAATGCAACAACCCCAACGACAAAACAAACAGATAATGTCAATGTGAAAAATCAGTATTTTTAACAAATTTTAATTGATTTCAAAGCTCTTTGAAAATAACCAAATTTTACCTTTATTTTAATTAGTGTTCCATCAGTTCCGCTTCATTTTCAAGATCCGTAAAAATTAACCCATTTCTTTGATATAGATAAGAAAAACCAGTGACGGCAGCGGTCGTAATGTATCAATTTGATAGATGGCTGCAAAACTGACTAATGTGAAACTCAAAGTGTGTTTTTAGTTGCTTTTTAATTTCATTCTTTTCTTTTTGTCTTTACATAATTTATATATATATAAGCGAGTATTTTTACAGCTTAGTGCCGTCTCTCGCATCTCAAGCGCCAATAATTTTTGTCTTGCCAATCTTCGTCGTTTAGTCCACGGCTTTCCATCGCCTCTTGAACCTCCTGATTCCAATTTCTCGGTGGGCGTCCTCTTTTTCATCTTTCCCAGGGTATCCAACTCCACGCTATTTGCGGCCATCTGTTGGGATTCATCCTCCGCATATGGCCATACCACTTTAATCGTTTCTCCTCTATTTCTTCCAAAACGGTTTTTTGTGTTCCCATACTTTCTCGAATATCATCGTTTCTTACGTGTTCTAGTCTGCTCTTTCTACAGCTTCTTCGCAAAAAGTCCATTTCTGTTGCTAGAATTTTTTCTTTATTTCTTTTAGTCATCTCCCATGTTTCCGCACCGTATGTTAATATACTTTTTGAAATCGAATTGTATATTCGCTTTTTCGTCTGCCTGTGAACTTGTTTTGACCATAATAATGAATTTAATGTTTGTGTAACTTTTTTAGTCTGTGAGATTCTATGTGCGATTTCTTTTTGGCTGTTACTTTGCTCAGATACTATTGTGCCTAGATATTTGTACTGTTTGCAAGCTCTTATTGTGTTACCATTTATTTGTATCTCCTGAGCTCTCCCATTTGCTACCATATATTTGGTTTTGTCGAAGTTAATCTTAAGTCCCCATTTTGTATAGGTTTCGTTCAGTTTTCTGATCATATAATTAATATCATCCTCATCTGCTGCAAAGATTACTTGATCGTCGGCAAAAAGTAGTGTATGTAAGAAATTTCCATTTACATTTATTCCCATTCTGTTACATTTTGCTTGCCATTCTTTTAATGTCTCATCTATATACACTTTAAAGAGTGTTGGGGACAAGCAGCAGCCTTGTCATAATCCCTTGGTAGTGTTAAATGGTTGTGATACTTTATTTCCAATCTTAATCACACTTTTTTGATCTTTATAAATTGTTGTGATCGCGTCTATGTAGGCCTGTGGTAGATGCATAATTTATTTTGATAATAAATAGTAAGTCAAAAATACACTCTTAAAACGAACTGTAAAACCACTTGCATGTTAAGTGCGATGCTTTGATCTAATATCAGATGCTTACATCTATAAACACAATGAACAACAGGAAGACGTGGTTGTAACTCGTGGGTAGCTAGTGGGACATAAGAAAGGTACTGTGGAGGTAAAAACTTCACCATCAGGCTCATACGACCAACCAAGGGTTAAATTCACAATCAATTTAAATTGACACATAAGCACAGTACTACAGATATATTTTTGAAATAACTTCTAATAACTACACAATAATTCTAATACTGATTAACTACCTACATTAACAACAAACGCAAATTTTCTCAACTAATTTACCACTTCATGGTACATAATAAGCAATTATATAAAATAAGCAGTCTTCTTGTTGGAGCCACATGTTAAATTACTGGTAGCGATCAGATTTATGATGTTTGGTTGACGATGAGTTAACAGGGGTGAAAACCTCATAATCAGCTACGGTAAAGTTGTAATCCCCCATCATAGCAGCAGGAGAAGCTCCGTCCCCATCATATGTGTGAGGAAGATTGGAATAGCTGTCCATGTTGCTATTGCAGTTACTTGATATGAGAAGATCGGCACCTGCTCCGAATATAGGGCCAGAACTACAAAAATACAGAAATGAGATGAGTATTTGTTGCTTTACTTTTGCCACGAGTAGCAAATTATTTGGACATGCAAAATATTCTTTCTGTTACTTACTCTGGATGATAGCAAATAGCAAACGGCTTCTTTATTAAATGAAACTGTGTCGGAGGCAAGTCTTGGTGGTTGTAAAGAGTGAACAAGAATGCTTTTTCAGATGCTGCATAGTGACTCTTCCCTGGAGGTCTGCCCCAAGCAGCATCGCTGAATCCACCACAAATTTCGCCTCGTGCACCCTATCATCCAATAATTAAAAATAATTCTCAAAAAATCCAGACAAAACTAACCAAAACAACAACATAAGTAGGAGAAATCCCATCACAATGTCGGTGAAACGCAGTAGCTGAATATCCGTGCGTGCTTGCCCTGTAAATCAATCTCCATGTCTGTTTCGGGTAGCCAAACCAAGAATTTAAAATTCTTTGGTAATGGCTCTTGTCCTGGCCCAGTATTAAGGAACCTGGAAATAGATGAGGGGAGGCCCGAGGCTTCAGGCGCTGGTCTTCAGAGCCTTCGGGGAATTTACTTGGCAGGGCTGCGTGTCTGTATCTTTCTAAACTTAGCTCCATTGGCACTGCACCTGTTGGCTCGACTTCTTCAGCAAATACTTGACTGTCTACAAAGCATCGATTTTAATTATCGTGTGTGTTACTAAATTATGGTTCTAGTTACCGATTAGCAATAATCGAACATGGTTGATGACCGTTGATAGGTGATGGCAAACTCTAACTCTTTCTTCTTCGGTCCAGTGAGCTGTTGGCTGTGTAACGCCTGCCTGATACTTGGCCCAATTCAGAACTGCACGCCACACGTCTTCCTCTTCCATACAGAGCTGTTGGATATGCTTGCAATTAGAAGTTGCTTGGTTGTTATAAAAGTTAAATAGCTTTTAAATGCAAAATTACAAAAGTTAGTTGTAAACTAGGCAAAGTCTCACAGAGTTGAGCAGTTATTGATTAAATTATTTTCTATAAAAAAGTACCTAATTGTAATTGAATTACTCTATGGAAAACAGTAGGAATTATTAGGTGCCGGACACATTTAATGATAACACAATAAATTCACAAAACTGCAATGGTTATCCAGACCAAACTTTGAATTAAAAAGTATGAAACATATGTAAACTTAACAACAGTTTTATAAAATTTGGATGTCCCTGCAGAATTTGCAAAAATATTTTCACCTGTGCCGTTGATCAAATGAAGCAGGACTATCATTGTATAGTGTTATATCAACCATGCCATACTTAATGCGCTGCAGCACAAGTAGTTATACCAGCTAGTTTTTTAAACTAAGATAATAAATTAGAGGCGTGCGAGTGGGGTTTTATTATCCGTAAGGGTTTCACAGAAATAAATAAAAATTAGAGTACAGTGAGATAAGAATAATTATTCGACTACTTATGCACTATTAACTATTACATACAGACAACTTGGAGATATTTTGATAGTTGTTTTGAAAAAAAACTATTGCAAATATTTTTGATAGAAAGCAATAGGGCATATGTAGGTATTCATTACAATCACTAGAAATGGAAAATTCGAATGACAGTTGATGTTAGTGACGACAATCTTTTCAGCAGATGCCACGGAGCATTTGCTTGAAAATGCTTATTAAATCTGTCCAGACCTTTGTAATTATACTTGAAAATTATAAATTACAGTCGTGTTCATTAAAGTGTTGTACAGCAATTGTGCTTTGTGAATGTGATTTAACTTCACAACGTTCAAAAAATTGTTGTTTATCAAATATTTCGATAGTATACGTTAAGGTCTACCTAGTTAATGATACGGTGTGAACTTTTATTGAGTAAAAACACAACCACCAACAAGCTTACAATTATCTCTGTACAACACATTGTTGAACACGACTGTAGCTAAAAAATACTTATATGAATAATGTCAATTAGGTACTTTTAAAGTAATTAGATTATTGTTGGAGTAGTTAGATTACCTTCTATAGTATTTACATTAACATTTTCAATAGTTTTACTTTATAAATGGGTGACTTAGAGTTGAAATATTCTGCAGTGTCTGCAGTGTGCAGTCATATCACACAAATAGGTAGGTATCTATTTATCTTAACTAACAATCTAGTACTAGTCAATAAAGGTAACACTCCAACCTTTTATAACTCTAATAGACATGAAGTTATAGATATTACCATAACCACTATGAGAATTAGTCAATCAGTGAATAAATGGCAAGTTTCAGACGAACCATCACTCTCTGACCACAATTATATAACCTTTGAACTGTCTCAACGGGAAGTAAGCCAAAGAGTTTACTACAACCCAAGAAAGACAGACTGGGACCTATATAAACAAAAACTACAAGAGAAGATAGTACACCTAAAGTTCAGATCTCCCAATAGAGTAGTTTTAGACTCAAATGCTGACCGGTTAAAAGAGGCCATGATTGACTCCTTTCAGAGTAGCTGTCCTCTAATAGACCCAAGTCAGCAAAGAGCAAAAAAACACACAAATTGGTGGAATAAAGACCTAGAAAGGAGCAGACAGGAAGTCAGACATCTGT
This sequence comes from Agriotes lineatus, assembly GCA_940337035.1. NCBI lineage: Eukaryota > Metazoa > Arthropoda > Insecta > Coleoptera > Elateridae > Agriotes > Agriotes lineatus. The sequence continues at coordinate 69,649,721 of OW679199.1, read as the reverse complement.
TTAACAGGTCTAAAGCCACAAATAACTGGGAGAACTATCACAAGGCTCTCACAGACTATGGCAAAAAGATCAAGGCAGTTAAGATAGCAGCCCGGAAAAAGTTTTGCCAGGAGGTGGAGACCACGCGATCCACAGCTAGACTCCACAAAATCATCTCAAAGCAAGCCATGAACCCAGTAGACACTCTTAAAAAAGAAAGCGGAGAATACACTACAACGGAAGAGGAGACTTTATCTCTTTTGATAAAAACTCACCTACCCAGAGCAGTGGAACAACCTACTCTGGCTGAACCCAATCATACCCCTAGGAGGGAAGACTGGGAAACAGCTAAAAGAATAGTCAGCAAAGAAAGGATTAGATGGGCAACTATCCTCTTCAGTCCTTTCAAATCTGCTGGAAACGACAGCATACAACCCGTAATACTACAGAAAGGGATAGATATACTGCTGAACCCACTCAAAGACATGTTCCAAGCAAGTCTTGCCTTTGGCTACATTCCCAAAGCCTGGAGAGTGACTAAAGTAGTATTTATCCCTAAGCCTGGTAAGAGCAGCTATGCAGAAGCTAAATCTTACAGACCTATCAGCCTAACATCATTCCTCCTTAAAACGTTGGAAAGATTAGTAAACAGATACTGGAGGGAGGAAGCCCTAACTTCACTCCCGATTCACAAATATCAACATGCTTACCAAACAGGGAAGTCATGTGAATCCGCTCTACACCAACTAGTGGGGAAAATTGAGAGAACCTTGGAGTACAAGAAGTACACATTCGCAGCATTTCTAGACATAGAAGGTGCCTTTGACAACACCTCCTACCACTCTATTGAAAGAGCAAGGACAAACCATCAGATCGATAACACCACGATAAGTTGGACTATGGCAATGCTCAACACTAGAGTTGTTAAAGTCAAGTTATTTGACAAGGAAAAGACAGTGCAGGCAACAAGGGGATGTCCACAGGGAAGAGTTCTTTCTCCACTCCTGTGGTGCCTCACAGTTGATGAACTGCTGATCCAACTCAATAACAAAGGCTACTACACTCAAGGATACGCTGATGACATTGTCATACTGATTCAAGGTAAATACCAAAGAACCATAGACAATGTAATGAAATCAGCACTAAAGATAACCGAAGAGTGGTGTCTAGAAAATAATCTTAGAATTAATCCCAGCAAAGCCACTCTCGTCGCTTTCATTCGTAGAAAGAACATCACAAACAGAATCAACATAAAACTGTTTGAGACAAATGTCATCTGGGAGAACGAGGTTAGGTACTTAGGTCTAACCATCGATGCCAAACTAAATTGGAACTCCCACTTAGACAAAACAATCACCAGGTGCATACAAACATTAGTTATTGGAAAAAGAGCCATAGGTAGTATGTGGGGGCTCAAATCGTAACTGACCGTCTGGCTGTACAAAACCATAGTTCGACCAATAATTTAGGAAAGTTTTGTAACATCTTTCAGGCTGAAGTACAAGCTATTAACGTATGCGCAAACATCAGCATAGAAAAGAAGCTGCTCAATTGAGACATACACATTCTCTAAGACAGTCAGGCAGCACTGAAAGCGCTTTCAGTACTTCATCGAGACTGGTCAAAGAATGCAAATCCAAACTTCAAACCTTAAGCCAGGGAAATACAGTAAAATTATGCTGGATTCCAGGTCACCAAGGTATTGAAGGAAACGAAAATGCGGACAAGCTCGCAAAAGAAGCAGCCCGTAATGCAATGACCGGTCCAGAACCTGGTCTAAGCATTCAGAAAAACCAAGCCCACTCAGCCATTAATGAATGGGTCAATACCGCAGACCAACTAAGGTGGAGAAACTACAATCAAGCAACACACTGCAAAAGATTGCCAAAAACTCCGAATCCACAAACCACCAAAACCCTGTTGAGACTGAACAGAACTCGAATAAAGCAAGTAGTCAGTCTACTAACAGGCACGGGAGCATTCAGAGAATTTATGCACAGGATCAATATCTATAGAGATGAACCTGTTTGCAGACTATGCCAAGAGGATGATGAAACAGTCTATCATATCCTCTTTGAATGCCCAACATTAGAGCGTAAAAGACACCAACTCGATGGAGCCATAACTCTATTGAGAACCGCAAGCTAGTAGGGGACATTGCAAGTCTAGTAAAATATACGGATGTCGGCCTGCTAACTTGAAAACTCCTGACAGTACAAAAAGCCCAAAGGGCTGACGTGCGCATGCTAGCAAAAGGCAGTCGTGGAATCTAAATCTAATCTAATCTATATTAGGGATGTGCGGTGCAATCCGATATTTTGAAGTACCGGTACATTGTCTTCCGATACATGATATTTTGTACCGATATTTTAGTAAGCGATACGATACGATTTATTTTTGGTCTGTATCGTCAAGACTGATCCTATGTTTTTGCCGCCTGGGTTCCAAAAAACTGATTTTTTGGCCTAAGGTTGCCAACACTGTCATTTTGACCCGAAAACTTTGGGTTTGGCAATCATTCTTCGGGCTTCGGGTTTTCAATAAAATTCTTCGGGTTAACTAAAGGTTCATACATACATGGATTGCGAAAAATTTTACTCCCATTTAAAAGCTCCAAGTCATTGGTAAGAAAGTGGCTAAAGAAGAAAAAAATATAATTTTAGAAAATATCTTAATTTGTTTTCGGAAAAATGTAGTTTCGTAGTAGTTTACTTAACTTCTAAGATGAATTTTGAACATTTCTTTTATGGAATGTAAAAAATGGTTTTGTTCTCTAATTCCTATGATTTACAAAGAATGATGCTATATGTAACGGGCCAGCTGGATCCCCTTCCGATAATGTTTATTTTCATGCTTAAATGTAGAAGCCAAGTTATATTTCGTATGTTCAATTATTAGAACTAATATTGTATTTTATGTAAGCAAATGCTGGCAAAACCGGTTCTGCGCTGGACGTGTATTGTGAAGTTTGGTTTTCGCGAGTGCAGCAGAAAACGCGCTGTACGTGGGATGCTGGGATTTGCAACTCATGCAAATGTAACAAAAAAAGGCAGCAGTCGCACGCAGCCTCTTCTGAGATAAAAGTATAGTATGTACGTTAATTCGCCTAGGGAAATATAAGATAATTTGAAGCGGCCCTAAAAAAATCTGTCAGCCGACTTTTGCTGCAAACAGTGTTAAAGTGCAGCGCATTTTCCGAGTGTACATGTAATTACACCCATTGTGCTATATTTAAAGGCTTATTTGAAGCGTCAATTTTAAGAGGCGCCAATTTAACTCTGTCCTTACGAGGCCTGCACGCGATCAGTGGTTCCTAACATAATGTCCGCCAGGAGCGGATGATGCAATCGTGAAGTGCCGTTCCCAAGGGTATGCAGCAGTCAGTTCCAAGTAAAATGTTTGCAAAGCGTGATACTGTTGCTTTTAACTGAAAGCTTTTGCAAACGCGCAGGACTTAAATAAGTAACGGCTGCAGGTAATTTTGACATTCTAGTTTTGTCAGACATTTTGACATTTGCGTTCTTTTAAAAAGTAATTATTTCAAGCAATTTTTTGTTTTACGTTGTTCATGTATGTTTGCAACACACCTGCGAGTAGCCTCAATCTATATCGCACGTAGGTGAGAACTTAATTCTATTTTCTTTGATTTTTTTATAATTTTAGGCGCGTTTTTTGCTTTTATATGTATTTTGAAATCAACAGATGTTGTAAAGAATTGGGATTTTTTGTGCATTGTTTAAAGTTCGACAAACACTATAAGGGAGAACCAGAGTTTCATGATCACTGAGCTAGCGCTGGGATAAAAAATGCAAATAATTAATTAAATATTAAAGCGTACGAGACGTCGCGTCTTGTTTAAATTTAATGTAATCACGGAGGGGTAAAAATATTGCATTTCATATACTAGTGAAAAAATATAAAAGAATTTTAGGAATTATATCTTTATAATGTAAAATACTATTTCACCTTGAACTTTTTAATTAATTTTATCCCACTTTTTTCTCCCCCAAAAATTATTTTCTTCGGGTCAGCATCGACCCAATGTTGGTAACCTTAATTATTCTTGCTATTGGTATTTTAGTAAATAGTACCTAATAATGTTCCTCTCAAGTAAATGATAAAGAAAAAAAATTAACAGAATGTTGTATAATCCAAAGAAAACATACGTAAGTTTTGGACTAGAGGTCTATCGATAAATAAACACACGTTATGTCTATACTTACATAATCTGACGATATTAACCTAATAAGTGCTTCCTTTGGCAATGACAAGAAAGCATTGGTTCTGACACATTCAGTTGCATTCTCGCCGATGTAGCTTATACATCTCTCTACAAAGCCTGCAGCAGCTTTTCCACCTGTAAAAGGAAAGAACAAAGTAGTCAAATAGGCATAAGGCAATTTTATTAATGTATTTAATTAAATGTGAATCACAGAGATGTCAATATTTATATTTTGGTAATGGATGGTCCAAGTTTGCGCTAATTGATCGATTTGAAATTGAATTAATTCCATTAAAGCTTAAACATATTAACGGATATTTTGTAGTATAATATCCTGTTATAAACGCTCGAAACGAGCATTCAGTTACTCTAAAATTCGGTTTACAGTGTGGATTTTATATATACAGCTATAAAAACACCAAAACATTCTTAAACATATCGTTAGTAATTTGAAATAATACTTTTTAACACTTATCAGTTAAAGAATTGAATAAAAAAATTATGCGATGGCCGGGAATCGAACCCGGATCAACTGCTTGGAAGGCAACTATGCTGACCATTACACCACCATCGCACATGATCGTTACTAGGAATTTGGTGCAACAGTATCATAACGTTCAGAAAATAAATTCTTAAAACTTTATTTTATATTTTTTGAATTATATTACATTTATAATTCACATTATATAATGAACATTTTTGTATCAATAATTAATATTATTATTGCTTTCTTAACTAACGACAAGGCGTGTTTGAATAATTCTTGCCGTGACGGGAGTTACGATTGTTGTACAGAATGTTCTTAACAAAGGCTAATAAACATTAAAACCTTAAAATAAGCACACAAAGAATGAATTTTACATGTAAAAAATTATATAACTAAGTGCAAGTAACTTGAGAGTTTTTAGTAAATAAGATTAGTAAAAGGGGCAACTCAACCATTTCTTAAAGCCTAATTGGCCACCGTAATATCTCCGTAACAGCAATGTCTAAATTATATTTGATTATTTTAATACTATTGATATAAAAACTTTGTGCCATTACCGTGGATATGGTAAATTATTAAATTTAAATAGTGCAAATATTATTTTTTAAACCATTAGTTATTGCAAAATTATAGATATTAACGATACAAGTTTGGATTATGAGCATCTTAACGAAACAAGTTTGAATGTCAGAACGAGGCGGTGAGCCGAGTTATGCGGAAATCAAACGAGTTCCATTAAGTGCCATAAGCAACGTGTATTGTTCACAATTTTATCTTAATCTATAAATTCTGGTTCAATGTAATCTTTGTTTTGTACAAAAGAGTGCTGTAATATCATCTATAACCGCACTGAGTGCGGTAATAAAGCTCTTAACGATACTCAACTTAATTTGATAAATAGTCTATAACAACAACGATGAAGATAAAAAGTTTTAAATTCAACTTTGCTTCAAGAAAATTAGAAATAAAGAAGTAAATGTACCTCTTTATAGGGATAGTATGCTAAGAAGTGGGTGGAGGAGAAGCGACTATTACTGTACAGCGCACATACCACAAGAACTACATATTTCATTTGTCTATATATTGCGTTTCCTTATTATTTACAATTGCAATTTATTAGGTACCTCATAAGTATACGATTTCATAATTGCATATGTGTACTTATTAGATATTTTAAAAAGAACAAGTACTTTACCTGCCGAACGGTCCTGTATATCCATAGCAGCAGACAGAAAAGTGCATGCGGAGCCTACAGATAGGGTTGAAGTTACATGGTCTTCGCAGGCAATTCTCAATTCATCCACACCCAAGTCTTGAGCTAATGCCAACATTTCAAAGACTCCACTGTCTTGCAATAAAATCTAGCAATTAAAAGAAATGTCAATTATTTATAATATACATATTTTTGAATTTTACCTTTCCAGTATAAACATACAGTAAAAACTGCCGAAAGGTTTCCGGAGGTGCTTGCGGAAGTCTGACAGGAGTCGGAGTTCCTGGAGCTGCCGGTGCTACAGAACACCCTGGAATACGACAAACTTCTCCTCGTTTAGCTGTTTGGAAACTTTTACATCTGAAAAGTAATGTCGTGTAGCAGTTTGTTGTCATTTTATATTAAGGTAGTTGTTTGTGGTGAAGCAACTTTCTTGTAAAATAGAAGTGCTTTGTTATATTGGAGATCAAAGTTAGAGTATATGGCAGAAAGTCAATTAATTAAATGAAATACAGCCAGCATAAAAAGATATTCCGATACCGGGAATCGAACCCGAGCCTCCTGGGTGAAAGCCAGGTATCCTAGCCACTAGACCATATCGGACTAGATGTTTAATATGCTGATGTTTATGACTGTGGTGTTGATGTTCTTAAAATAAAACTAAAGAATAGTATTTATATAATTATAAGAATAAATACAGTTTTTTCTATAGCACATGTTAAAGTGTGCTTTTATCAACTCAAAACAAAAGGTCAAGTTTTACTTTAACAGCAAGGGTAGATAAAGTAGCACTTTAACATCAAGGATAGATAAAGTAATTTAATTTGCTAACTTTTGTTTAAATTAAATATGACAGTTTCGTATTATCGTAGCAACCCAATCTAGCTACTGACATTTTGAAATGTGATTGACTGTCATAATTTTCTTTTGAAATTGTTAAAGTTCTTGCTATAGAAAAAAAATATTGTATTATACACGACGATAAAGTTATTTCTATCCACTCTTGAATCATTAACGTCTCGACTTCGTCTCGACGTTAAACGATTCACTCGTGGATAAAATTTAACTTTATCGTCTTGTATAATAAATTACTATTTTTCCATAAGATTTAAAGTAGCCCACGAGCCACGTGAGTGCCGTGTGTGACAATTTCACGATGGAAAAATAAATTTCATCACGACTAGTAACTTAAATGCTGCTTTTTTACGAATATAAAAAAATAACATTTACATTATATACATAATGCAAAACATACAAATTCATTTAGACTGACAGCTTCTGTCATACTAATTTTGAAGTAAAACATAATCCTGCCAACATTTTTGCAATGTACGTTACTGCGAAAATAGCTACTTTCATATACGAGTTGGAAAAAATCTAATTAAAAAAAATGTTCCGATACCGGGAATCGAACCCGAGCCTCCTGGGTGAAAGCCAGGTATCCTAGCCACTAGACCATATCGGATTGGATGGATGTCATACTGATGCTTACGACTGCGGTTTGATGTTTTTGAAATAAAACTTCTGAAAAGTATTCAATAAAAAAAAGTGTTCCGATACCGGGAATCGAACCCGAGCCTCCTGGGTGAGAGCCAGGTATCCTAGCCACTAGACCATATCGGATGAGATACGTAATAAACACAATGATGCTTACGACTGCGACTTTGATGTCCTAAAATAAAATTAAAGAAAAATATACGGTGTTGATTGGTTGATTCATATTAGTAACGGTTGTAATTCTTGCTCCTCTAATTATTTTAGAGTAAAACAAGGAACACATAATTTGTACAACAGTAAGAAAATCGAAAAACCAAATAATTCTGAATAATATTAATGAAAAATAAACTACACTTAAATAAATACTGAAATCTTATTAATAATTTTACACCCAACCAAGATGCTCGAGCAAGTCTCTATTTACAGCTGAACAATATCCTAATCTGTCGATATTGTATTGATTCTTGAATTATGACACCTTTTAGTTGCTCCACATTTTCATCAAATTGGGTATTGCTGTAAACATCAAACATCTTATTTAAGTGTAAAATTATTAATACAATTTTAGTATTTCTTTAAATTAATGTAGTTTTTATTCACCATTAATATTATTTTTATTATTTCTCCGGAAAATAGTTGTAATATTTGGAAAAGAAAACTTGCCTTAAATGCAGTTTTTAAAGTTTAACAAATTATCCATCCCTGTCTTGCTCTAAAATAATGAGAGGAATCAAAATGTACAATTTATTTTTGCATATTAAAGGTATGTTTTAAATTTAAATCAAAGCTGTGTACTTTAAATTAAAAAACAATGTTCCGATACCGGGAATCGAACCCGAGCCTCCTGGGTGAAAGCCAGGTATCCTAGCCACTAGACCATATCGGACTAGATAGATGTTTCACTGATGTTAGTATTTATAAGCATCAACACAAAATTCAATATTTGCGTCAATAGATTAGTATAAAAACTAGCAACCCAGTGAGACAAATGTCTCATTTAAAAAAAACAAAAAAGACCGTTTTTCAAATAGAACGTGTATTAAATAAAAACTGTACCCAGACCTGGAAGGTGTCAAAGTGGTACGCCGCATCGGAACATTCTGGAAGCCGTCAAAGTGGTTGCCTAACCGATCGACGTTTTAAGGCGCAGAGGGTCGCAGCTCCGTTTGGCTGCTGAAACATTTTATTTAATACGCGTTCTATTTGAAAAACGGTCTTTTTTGTAGTTTCTCGAAAACCGGAAGTGTCACGTGACTGAAATTCGGTTCCTGACCTGACATGACCATTCCAAACATATAACTTTCATAACTTTTTTTTCTATCTCTTACGGTTTGGCTGCTGAAACAGCATCCCGGACGGACGGACAGGACGGACGGACAGACAAGTCTATTAGATAAAAGATAATAAACAAGCAAAACTGCGCGCTACGCGCACGTGAAATAGGATACGCGAAAGGTCAAGCTCCGAGCCAAGCGCTAAGATAAGAAAAACAAAACCTAAACAAATATAAACATCTGTGAAGCCGGAACGTGAGATTTTATTTGTGCCACAGTGCCACAGACACACATTAAGGAAAATTATATTATAGATAGAAGATACCCAAATTGTTTTAGAGTTGATTCCGATAACCTCACTTATCACTTCTCGTTGAACTTTCGGCGAAATCTTCTGTATTACCAATTTTAGCTGGTTGGTATCCTACGCCGTTTAAAGCGCAACTTATTTTGGTTGGGTTACTGTAAAAATTATTGGCGAAACAAGACGGAAAATAATAAATTTGACAATCCTAAGCTTCCGATCTCATCGAGTATGATCAGATCATAAATAGAAATGAAATAAAAACTGACCATAATTCAATAGTTTTAAGTGTGACTAGTTCATTAAATTGTAATAACCGCTCTATTTAATGCGATAGTATATGCAAAATTCAAAATTTTAATGCATTTTCATCCGAATGCTTTGCAGTAATAATTCAATTTTTCTTGCGTTTTTGTTAACTTTTATCAACAGCAATATAATCAGTTGTGATAATGGTTTCCATATAACGTACTTTTCCGTGTGATCTTGTTAAAAGAATTTTAAGGTCTGTAAAAGCCAGGTAGTGTTTTTTCCTCTATCTAGCCTTTACTCTAATACTGTTCGTATAGTAAAAATGTGATCCTGTGTTTGTCTCTAGGGTCTAAATGCAAATTCTTGTGTAGTGGAACTATTATGTTATTGTCCCAATTGTCTGGTATTTTTTGCCCATTCTATGCCACTTGACCTAGTTCTTTAATCCACTCTTTTTCCTATTCGCTTCCTTATATTATCATTTACGCGGTTATTGAATCTTTCCTTGCCGCGTTTCCTAGTTTGATCTGTCTTACTGCTCATCTACTGTTTCTATTTCTAGTTCTCTCTCATCTTCTCTTTCTTCAACTACCCCTGATCTTTTCTAAAGTTCAAATACTGTCCTTTCTGAATTTTGTTCGTAATTGTCTTTCCATACTTTGAGAATTCTTTTTTATCGGTTTTTATGCTCCCATTCTTGTTTCCTAATATTTCATGATTGTGTGCGGTATTTTCCTTTTAGATTTTTTATTTTTTCTTAGAATTATTTTCCGTTGTCTTTATTTAACTTCTCTTCTAGTTCTTTACCTTATTTCTCCCAGAATTCTTGTTTGGCTCTTAGGACAGCCTCCTTAACTTGACCCCCCCAAGGCACCCAAAGTTACATGGCCACCCTGTATATTGTAATGGTATACTGCTTACAGCAATTCTGGTTGCATTGCAAACGTAGGAAAACTAAAGAATGATTCAAATAGGCCCAGAATTGGTATTCTATTTATTGCAGCAATAAGTCACTAGTAAACATTGATAATTACATAAGTCATGATTAGCAATAACTGTAATTTGATTAACACAGGCTAGTATTTGAATGAAACAGCATTCAGCTTATTTTAATAATCTGTACTCGATGTGGCAAATGCATCTAATTTATGGTAACTGACAGGTTAACAGTGTAGCGTCAAAACAGAATAGTGATTTTGCTTAAATACGGAAGTGTTTCGAAGCGTTACAAAAGTTTTATGCAGCGTTCTGTATTTATATCATTATGCCAACAATCGATAACGCAGCTGAAGGGTTACAAAGCAGTGTAAGAAAGCACAGAAATGCAAAGAGTATGTGAAAGGCAACCTGAAAATGATAGAAGACTACAATACATTGCTAAATAACCTGTAAAGTGTTTATAACTAAAAGGGTGCATAAAAGCAATCAAATTGCGGTTAAAGTGCTCCGGAATGACATTTAGCAAAAACATTTTAGTATTTAAGGAAAAACATTGTAAAAACTTACTTGAAACCATTGTTAACTTGTTTTTATGATACCTAGATGTGCAATTGTTATTTTTTATAAGTGAAGCCAAGCCAGAAGCTGTTGATAATATTGGCTCCCAAGTTTTAATTGAGTTTGTACATTAAAAGTTATTATTCGGGCCAGTTGTTGGATTATATTTATTCGCCAGTGTGCAGAGCCCAGTTGTGCATAACATTCATAAAGTTACAAATTGCAGTTTCAGAGGAAATTGATCATCAAGCTTCGACTATTTGTGTTAGACTTCGGAGCGAAATTTGGCAAGTTTTGAAGCTGCGGGAACCAGATATCAGTATGCAGGGGCCTTTGTTTGTGGCATTCAAGAAGGTAGCAGCAGTTAAAGGCGTTCCAGAAGCCCGGTAGAAGGTTGGCGTCCCTTGAAAATGTGATTCAGATTTGAGATCAACTTTTTAAGTCAGCTCGGACCTGCAGAACCACGACGATGCGCTAGCTGATCCTAAACGCGTTTTTAGCGCATCCCTGCTCCTATACGTTACGAGTTCCGAGTAGCCGACCGCGGCATATAAATGGCAATCGCGCGCGGACTCCAGGAGATTATTATCCCGAAGACGCAAACCTCGCCTCTCCAGGCCGATCCCGCGGCCTCCGCTGAGGAAAGCCTCGTGCTTGCCTCAGCTGAGCCACCCGATATTATCCCGGGCTTTCAGCCGATTTGCGGACCAGAAAACCTACCAGAGAATTCGAAATAACTTCCCAGGTATCCGTCTAAATTCAAATTTGAATCAGTTTATATCTGAAATCGGATTAAACTGCATTCAAGTTTCTCGAAGTCCGCCTGACCGTTTGGATATAAAGATCCGTTCAAAGTCAAATTTGAATCAGCTTATATATGGAGTCGGAATAAGCAGGATTCAAATTTCTCTAGGCCCCGTCTAGCCGATTGTGTACAACTAATTTATGAATGGCTATCGTAGAAAATTAGTTGGATTCATTTACCGGCTTGGCGGTCCGTAGAGGCTTCAGAAATTTAATTAACGTCTTGCTGGGCGTCGGCATTCCTTATTTAAATTATTGGGCGGGAAAGCAATCAGTTTAAATATCAAACACTCTCGAGTAGGGAAAAGCGAAATTTCAGATTCAAGTCAAGCAATAAGGCTCATAGTTAAAAATTACGTACAGTTGAGTACGATATTCGCTAAAGATTCCTGAGTGAATATATTTGAGTATTAAATCCTGGCATGTATTTCTTGATGAAATAGGCTGTTCCCTTAAGGCAGTAAAACAACGTACTTACCCTGTTAAAAGTACATTTTGTCCAAGAGGTAAAATAACCTTGCCACGAGCCGAAAGACGGATAACAGCCGGCTGGAATTTAATCCGAGCACGAGGTCAAACCTCACCGGGTTATCACAATATCACCCACGTGCAGAGATTTGTGTATAAAGTAATAAATTCATAGCTTCAATCAAGTTATTTTATAATTGAAATAAATTAGAATCTCCCGTTTATTTACATCTGCAATAGTTGTAAATTTAAGTTGTTTTTGGTATTACAGTTCTGCCAACCTAAACGCGAAGGCACTATCCTGTCCAGCAACCGAACGCTGGGAACGTCGCTGTCATACACCGATGCAAGAAAGGCAGCCTACCATCCAGGGACCATCCGCAGGATTTAAAACAAAATACGATTATAACTTGTACATAATTTAGCATATGATATATTTTATTTTATTTTGTATATATTATCTAATAAACGTGTTTTCTGTTAAGTCTTGTTCCGTTAAATCAGTCAAAGTGTAAGCAATCAGAACCATGACCCAAGTAGAAGCTACCATTCATAAAGGGCACAATCAATAATGCTACAGACTTACTTTTCCAAATTAAATATAAACCAGAAATCATTGTAAAGCCCCAAGTAGCATTACAAAATTAAAACTTGTAGAATTTGTGAACTTACTTATCGCTTGCAAAAATATTATTACAATATATTAATTTAGAACTACTGACGAAATATTTGAAAGGCTCCTCGTAGTTGGTTAATAATTTTTTGAAGATAATATCCTAAAACATCAAATTAATTTAAAAAATACATAGTATTCTATAACAAAAACCAAAAATAATAAAACTTCCAGTTTAACCGGAAGTCGAGTATTTCTGTTCGTCGACTTAAAATATTTGTCACAAAATGGCATTCTTTACCAACGTTTTTCGATCTCACATAACAATGGATAAATTCAACTGGTTCTTAATTTACAATCAACCTCTATACCTACGTAATTGGTTCAAAATTTGAAAAGGTTTAAAATATATGCCAACGTACGCTTTGAACAAAAAGCAAAGTTTGAAAAGGCTCTTCTTGTAATTAAAATCTGTGGTAGTTCAAAAGACCACATGAAGCGTTGCATCTTGGCTGGCGCAAATTTATACAACGGAGAATACCCACTTGCATAACTTGCCTAAGCGGGAATACTTACTCAACTTATTCCACACATATGCTAGTTACCGACGTGCAGCATGAAGATCAAAGCAAAATAATAACGCGAACAAAGTTGCAAACATACTACGTGCGGCTAAGCAGTCTTATGATTAGCGTTGTTATAAAGACTCCAACAGCAATAAACTGCTGAGTGGGAATAAGAACAAAGGTGCAGGTAACTTTGAAGTTTTAATGAACGCTCCTGCGACTTCCAGCGCGCTCTGATTGTAACACAACTTTGAAATTGTTCGTACTAATAATTAACATCCTTTGCAAACACGCTCGTTGGGCTTTCTTTGATTTCTTGCCATTGAAAACTAGCACAATATACTTTTCTGGGTAACGAGAAGAGCTCCTGTAAATTGGATTTGTTTGCTGATAAAAATGCATTGCGGAACAACTATAGGAATAACAGCATTTTTCTAGAATTACAATTTCATAATTTAGTAGCAAAATGCGTGCTATGTAAGAGTACTCAAATTCTCACTCAAAAGAACGCAATTTTTACACCTCAAAGAGGAGTGGAAATAATTATCAGTACTATACTATACATACTATAATGTCCTAACTAATAATTCTAACCTTACCAGAAGAAAAGATGTGCAATATACTAAATTTGGCAACGTGGTAGTAGATTTTTTGTAAAAGTTGGAAAACCACTCAAGCTGCTACTTAGTTTGTGACAAAGCACCTGTGTATTAAATTATTATCCTTTGAACAATCGCTGTATTTTGAATAAATCGGGGAGAACATTAAACAAAAGATGATAGAAAATAAAGCAGATATCTTTGGTCTCTGGGAGGTAAAATTGACAAAGGAAGGGACGATGAAGCGGTTGAAAGAATTTATGAATAAATAGAAGATACTATAAAATAAGGAAAAGAAATCAGATCATATAGTAGGCGACTGAAATGCAATCGTAGGAGAAAACACTGAAGGATGTTTGGTAGCAAAATACGGTCTAGGAATCAAAAACGATCGAGGAAATCGTCTAGTAGAATTCTGTATCAAGTATGATTTTGTAATAATCAACACCCTAATCCAACACCAGACATGAAGAAGGTGCGGCTGGTCAATGCCAAGGCATAAGACAATTTCAGATAGACGAAGTTCACCAGACAAATTATTACAAAGAAACAGAAACAGACAAATTAAACGGCAAAACAACAAAAACCAAAATGCAAATGAATCAAACAAAAGCTCCCAAGAATTAGAATTGATAGAGGCAGACTATACAAGCGCGCTGTAATTTTTTCAGATAAGTTTTTGGAGCAGCCATGACTGCCTGTCAAATAATTTAGCTGCGATATCGGCTATCGCGTGTGCCAGAACTTGTAGCAGTGAGTTTTAATTTGAACTTAGCATCCAACGTAGTTTTTTGGTTTGTTTAATGCATTTTTCTGGGCGTTTGCATTGGGACAAAGTTATTACATATTTTTTTGGATGACAAAACACAATATTTTTATATTACTTGCTTGGCGTCATCAGCTACAATCCTAGTTTTACCTGTGCGTTTAGCACGCCAGGTACATTTTATTTGACATGCATTTATAGTGCCTTGTTATATGTCTTAACTATTATTCTTGTTACTACTATTACTAGCATAACTGTTTATTCAACCCCACGTTACCTGCTCGCGTTTTTTGAGTTTAGGATCATTAAGCGAGAAGTCACGAAAGGTAGGTGAGTTTTGGATTCGACTGTTAGCTAGATCTGTATTTTTTTTTGTCGTGGTTAACGACTGTTGTTTTTTTCAAAACTACTTTATGCATTTTTCTAACCTTAAGAACGGCGGCCTAGTCCTTATCTGCCCCAACAATTTGCCGAAAGAAAATCTTAACATCAAATAACATATCTACTAAATTGAAATATGAAAATGGTTTCTCAACACATATGTTTGGAGTGTGGCTCTATACGCGTACGGAACAGAAACTATATCTACGACTAATAAGAAAATATTGAAATCGTTTGAGTTCTGGTGTTATAGAAGAGTGATGAAAATTTCCTGGATAGGCAGAGTAAGCAACGAAGAGGTATTATGGGACGAAGGGAGTTGATACACGATATAACAAAAAGAAGAGGAGCTATGGTTGGACATACACTAAGGTACCATAGACTATTCAAACAATTATAGAACAAAAATCCACCAGGAAAACTAAAATCCAAGTTATCGAAGTTATGGAAGACATAGAATGCCGATTATATATAGAGCTGAAATGAGTATTTCCGGTCAGATTAAAATGTACAAAAATGTTGCAACAAACCAATCGAAGACTTTGATCATCCTAACTGAAGGAATAAATCGCTATATATAATGAAAAATACGTTTCTAAGGATGCACGTGTTTAAAATATTAGTACATTTAGTTTAGTTACTTGATTTTTCAGATGCATTGATTAGCATATATTTTTTTCGTTATTTAATTTTCTATTAACCGCTACTCGATTCGATTTAGTTGTGTCCAGGGTGGAGCTGATAGTGGACCGTATATTTTAATTTTGAGTGGCTTCGACAGTTTTTTCTCTTTCTTTGAGGTGCAGGAATGTAAAAGGATGCAGTGCCAACGGCCTTATGCAGTCTTGAGTAAGGAGGGTGGTAAAAACTTGGTTTCGTTAGTAAAGAATTGTGTGCCAAACGGCCTTATACAGTCTCACATAAGGAGGGTAGTAAAGACTTGGACCCGCTTGGCAGAGGTTCGTGAACACAGAAAGATATCTAACTGCATTAGTTTATTGAGTAGTCCTATGTATGTCGCAGGCGAATGGTTATTTTAGGAAAATAGTTTTTTCCCAGGCGCCACCATCGAAGCTCAGTAACATTCTCGAATAAGAAAAATATCAAATAGACCCGAAAACCCGAAATAGACCCTTAAATTTCCCTAAATAAACTCAAATATCAAACATACAAAAATCTATTTTTTTTTAATTTACAAAATAGTTTTAGCTCTTTAAAATTTGTGACAGGGTCGATTTGATGTTGATTATCGTACCATCGGAAGAACACTATACAGGGTGCCCGGATTTCGTAGGGACAACATGGGTAACTTTTGTATTTGAAGAGATAGAGAGATGGTTAAATTAGCAAAAAGGTGCAGGTTTGAGAGCTCATTAAGAATCCATCTGCAAATTTTACTTGTCATGGCCCACTTGTCTAAAATTAAAAAAAAAACAAAATCTCTTAATTTCTTTTATACGCCGTAACTTTTTTGTTACTTAAGATATTGAGGTGCGATTTGAACTAATTTGCATGGTAATTTAAATACTTTTATCTACGACCACTACTAAAAGTAGGCTTTTTAACACTCGCTTGTTTCACTAAAAGTGACGTTTTATAGTTTACCGTGTTTAAAGAAATCAGCTGTTTACTTTTAGCACATGTGCTAAAAGTGACGCGAGGTTCAAAACTACAATTTCGAACTGCAAGTGAAGTCGTAAAGCTATTCTAGTTGCTTCTTGCGTTACAGGTAAAGCGTTTTTGAAATAATTAAAGCGTTATGTAATGAATACAGTCATATGTGGAGTATCAATAATTACATTTCGTACAACTCACCTTGACAGCACGGGCGTGGCCAAACAATCGCCAGCGGCGTAACCTACTATTCATTATGACGCAGCGTCGCAGATGCGAACCTTTCTTAAATCGATATTTATGGATTAATAACGGTAAAATTAAGGTCGTAGATAAAATATTGTATGCAACGCGTGCTAAAAGTCGTTTATGCGCGAGACATGTTATGAAACGCAGCCTTCGGCTTCGTTTCATAATTTTCATGTCTCGCGCATAAAAGTCGACTTTTAGCACTTGTTGCATAAATAGCTATTATTGGCACTTGATAAAACCAATTTTATTTGTGTTAATTTTTAGTAATCTAACCTAACCTCAAAATTTTAAATTGGTACCCTGCAATTTTTTTGGCCCTTTTAAGAGAGGATTTTTTTCTGAATGCAGTGATGTATTACATGATGTGAAAACTTCTTCAAAATTTTGAAAAACTGAGTTTATTCTTTTTACAGGCAGAAATCACTAGTGCTATGATCACAATAACTTTGTTTTTTGTTTATCACGTTATCTGTGAAATTATGTTTCGAAACAAAAAGCAGGTTTATCATCATACGTGCCTGTCAGTGTGAGTGTTATTACTTCAACTTATAACGGAAAATTTTGAAAATATGATGTATTTTGTGCGTATGTCAAGTGCTACAAGAACGTAGAACTTATACGTCAAACATACGGAACACACTGACACTACTGGAAGGCACGTATGATGATAAGAGTGCTTTTTGTTTCTAAACATAATTTTACAGATAACGTAATAAATAAAAAACAAAATTATTGTGATCATGGCACTAGTGATTTCTGCCTGTAAAAAGAATAAACTCAGTTTTTCAAAATTTTGAAGAAGTTTCCATATCATGTAATACATCACTGCATTCAGAAAAAAATCCTCTCTTAAAAGGGCCAAAAAAATTGCAGGGTACCAATTTAAAATTTGAGGTTAGGTTAGATTACTAAAAATTAACACAAATAAAATTGGTTTTATCAAGTGTCAATAAAAGTATTTAAATTACCATTCAAATTAGTTCAAATCGCATCTCAATATCTTAAGTAACAAAAAAGTTACGGCATATAAAAGAAATTAGGAGATTTTGTTTTTTTTAAATTTTAGACAAGTGGGCCATGACAAGTAAAATTTGAAGATGGATTCTTAATGAGCTCTCAAACCTGCACCTTTTTGCTAATTTAACCATCTCTCTATCTCTTCAAATACAAAAGTTACCCATGTTGTCCCTACGAAATCTGGGCACCCTGTATAAGAGTTTAAATGGGGCTAATACCGAACTAGGCTTAAGATCAACAAATCTAGCATCAGATCTTATTGATAAGATGTTTACCGAAGAAAACTTGAATACAAATGCAGCCAATGTAGTAGCCGAAAATGTTGAGGATTCTAAGGTAGAAGAGAGAGTTCATCAAATACATATAAATTATGTTGGTATCCCCATTAGTTCCAACAAAGAAAAGGAGTGTCAAATTGAAACATACGTGGAAGAAATTACAAACGAATTATTTATAACAGGCCAAGTTTCTAAAGATGATGTAGACCCGAACGATAATAAAAACTGCAGTATAAATTCTAGCACTGGTGTATTCCCCAAATACAGGGTGTTATGGAAATGAGTGCAAATATTTTAACCAGTGATAGAGCTCACCAAAATGAACAACTTTTCTATCTATCGTTTTTCATTTAATCTCATATTTTTTCAATCATTTATCTCCCCTAAATATGACGAGCCGATTGGTGTGCAAATCTAAGTAAAGGTGAACGACATAAGCATATTAAAACTGCAAAGTTCTTGTACAAAAAACATGCGGTCAATAACTTACCTACCTCAGCTGATAAAGTACGTTGGTGACTAGATGTGAACTAAAGGTTTTATCAGTACCTATGCAGTTTTTGTTGGTTTTCATATCAAGAAATGTTTTTTGCGTTTTGTGACATTAAATTAAAATATTATTTCATAGGCGGGTATGCATTTTTAGAGCAAAATTGATAAATAGAGAAGCTGTTCAGTTGAGCGAGTTCTATTAAGGCTTAAAATATTTGCACTCATTTCCATAACACCCTGTATATTCAACTCAAGCCCTACAACATGAAAAGAATTGCAAACTTAAGGCGGGCGCAGAAAAAAGTACAACCGGAAATATCATAGATACTGAAACGTTTGCACGTGAGTGAGGTTTTGCTAAATATCGTCTTTTCGGGTGAGACAATTTTCACCGTTCAGCAGTAGGTAAATCAACAAAACGATAGTATTTGGTGGGAGAGGAAGTCCAACGATAATCTGAAGCACAGAGTGGCCGTTAGAAGGTAAACATTAACTATTGTCATGGTTTGGGCTTCCGTGAGCGATGAAGGTCGTTCTTCTCTCGTTCTCTTCGACTAAGGCATTAACGACAACAATACTGAATACTGCGGAAAGGTCTTAAAAGAAGCATTGATACCACGGGCACGTCAACAATTTGGTACCAGGCCATGGGGAAGGTCCACAAAACGCGTGAAAATCGACAATTTCTTGGTGAGAACGTTTCGGGGTTCATTTTGAGGGAATATTTTTCCACATATTCACCAGACACTAACCCTCTGGATTTCTTCATTTGGGCATCTTCTAGGTCAGGGTGTCCTCTAAAAAACACCAAAGTTTGGACATGCTCAAGGCATGTCTTCACTAAGAATAGTAGCAAATTCCGCAGGTGCAGCGTGCGATAATTTCATCAGCAGACTCAACGCCATCATCAAAACCAAATACGACTATATCGAACAATGAATTTTGTTTCTTAAAACAAAAATATTTGCTAATATTTTCTGAAAGTTGCAAACTGAAATATCAAACATTGACAAAATTATAGCGTTTCTCATTAGTAACAATTGGTTCCTCACACCCGTATATTGCAAAAAAGACAAAAATGAGCAAGGATAAGCGTCTTGTATATGCCGCATCCAGTTAGTGTAATCGTTCAATTCGTAAAATGGACATGAACTGAAGATTACGTAATTTCAGTTTTTTCCGCAGTTCGAACACTTTCTTTGACCATTTCATGAAGTGGAAAATATATTTCTCCACTTCACAAAATCTTCTAAAATTACAGAATCTGGACATTACAATCATCCACTTTATGAACTGTAGCAATGTACGCCACCTAAAAACAATATGATGAACAACCGAATAAAAAGACCCACATAAGGAATAACGACAAGCATTGCTACAGTTCATGAAGTGTATGATGTCCAGATTGTGTAATTGTATAGGATTTCATAATGTGGAGAAATACATTTTCCATATCACGAATTGGACAAATAGTCCAGTCGTTGAAGGTTTTCCGCTCCGAATTCTTTGAACCTTGACCGATTGACGTGAAATTTGGTAAGTAGTTAGGGAATGGCGCAAGGAGCAAAAGTGACATAGCGCCGATGTGCGCTTTTACCCCGAGAGTGAATTCCACCCCATCTCGGGGGTGGAAATGTATTCACTCAAAATAACGTCGGAAATGGAGAGAGAGAGACAAATTCTAAGTAAAAACTGTTCTATAAAGTTTTTTCGATAGATCGATATTTTTCGAGCTATTCGAGATTGAAGACTTAGATTTTTAGTTATAAAAATGCATGTTTTTGGACGGTTTTTCGCGAATAAGTCGAAAACTTCGCGTTCTATCAAATAAGTTCTAATAACTAAAAATGAAGCTTATGACACAGGAAAGCGATTGGTTTGTTTATAAATGCTCTAGGTCCAAAGTAAAGGGAGTTATGTTTTGTTGAAAAAGATTTTTTTTTGTAACAACTTGGTTCGAAGTAATAAACGTTAATTAACGAAACACCGATGCATTTTTCGGGAAAAACTTATAAATCATTTTTTGTAGTGATTGGAGAGACCTTTAAAATGAGAATTGTTAAAAATCGATTCTATGATAGCTAAGCGAGTTACGATGCAAAAACCGTGGTCCACTCGAATTTTTGAAAAAAAAATGAGCGATAAAACCTCAGCCATTCCACCAGAATTGATATTGACTGTTATCCCTTTACAAATTACTTTATTTTAGTATTACTCCTGTAATCCAAAAGTTTGGCCGGGTTAAAATGCGTATTTTTCGAAAAAAATATGATGAAAATGAAAAACGTATTTTCTAATTTCTTAAAAAATACCTTATTCTCAAAATAACTAAAACTAAAAAAAACACGTAAAAAATGATATAGTACAAAATTGTGGGTTTTTTCTTAACGAACATTTTAGTTTTTTTCTTATTTCTGTAGGAAAAAACTAACGAAAATATAAATGTTATATTAATTAATTTGATCAATTTTCTCAAAATCTTAGTTTGAGAACAAGCAGGAGCGATTCCCAGAATATTAGCATCTAACTCAAAATATTTGCCATTAACACCTTATGTGAACTCAATCCGCGGACACACGTATATATAATATATTTTATTTAAATAATTTAGGCATAGGGGGTGGTTTTTAAAGTTTGAAAATTTTGAATACATCGTAAATCATGTTCGAGAATACGAAAGAAGTTTTATTCTACATAATTAAATAAGATGTGAATCCATAAAATGATTAAACCTGCATTTTTTTTCTATTATTTTCACGAAGGGGTATTTCGACCCTTAAAAACAAAAAGCGCTAGTCGGACATATGCCACTTTTGAAGTTAAGGGTAAGATGAGCTTAATTCCAAATTTTCATAAAAAGATGGAAGTTCACAGAATTCTGAGGTAATAGCATATTTTTACCTTCAACGACTGGACTAAAAAGTGTTCAAATTGTGAAAAAACCTAAAATTACACGATCTGGTTTCATTGGATATCCATTTCTGAACAATTACACTAAGTGCGTGCGACATGCGGCATATATAATCCAGCAGCATCATGCAGATGTGAAAGATTCCTTCATGGCAGAACGGGATCAACGATCGGGTTACGCGCAGGCTGCTGCCTAGCGTTGATCGTTTTTGCAACCGCTGACTGTCGAATTACACCGCCTGCAAATTTAAATTTGAAAATTGATGTAATTCGCATTACCAAGTGTTTACTTTTATTGTTTCAGTATTAATAGGAACGTTAAGATATTTTTACACCTAGCTTATTTGATTTGTCAAAACTTTTAGTGTCACAACTTCCACTTGCGAGGGAAATTCCGAGTGAAGCACTTTACAGATTTTTCACATTATATACGATTTCCAAACATTTCGAGAGCAGTAAAGCAATAACTTAAAGTCTAAAATCCTCACTCGTATTTCAAACGCCCATGGAACCACTAAAATTTAAGAAAAATTGATACAATCAACTATTTCCGGTGCATTAGGCGGCCGTCCATTCTGCAAACGGTATATTTTTCTTGTCTCTAATAGAGAAAATCGACTACTTCAGCTTGACAAGGAAAGTTATGTTCCGGAGTTCCGAGAGCCCCATTGAATGTGGACATTCGCGAAATACTTTTTCTGGTGGAAAATTAATTAAGAAGGAATCTAACAAACATCAATATCCAAGGTGGATATTGGACTGCGCGCTCCCGGAGACGAAAACTTTAATATCGAACCGGAAATGAATCTTCCGCGGTCCGGGGCCTCCGGCTATTGACAGAGCGGTTTCACACGCACAATACGTGTCACTTGTTACTGTCGCTTTTCAAATTGGATTGGAATTCAGCAGGCCTTCCAACAGAGATTTCCAGAAATTAGATTTTAATTAATTTTAGAATTGATTGGGACCAGTAATGTCTGCTACATATGTAAAAATACTTACAATTGATTTTAAAACCCTTTGATTTTTTAACATTATCTTGGGGTAATGTAAAATAAATATCGAAAAAATTGTTAATTTAATTTCGTAAAGTTGAAACTTGAAAAATGCTGATGTTTTGCTTTGTTTAGGAATCATTCTGTTTTCATAAACTGCAAAATATAGTGACACTACGTATTAAACGAAGCCATTAAATCCAGAAAAATCACTATAGAGCAATTGTGTTAAGCGTAAATAGTACTTAGAAAGTTATATTATTTAATTATTCAACATTAATATTTCTACCGCAATGTCTTTCTTCTATACACTTTACATTTCCTGCAAAGCTTTCATTTTGCCTTGATATTTAGAAAGTGTTCCTTATGCTTTTACATCTTTGTATTACAATCGACTGCTCTCAGAATTGAAGTTAAAATGAATGTAAAATTTCTAACAATTCTTGGACAATATTCTAGTACTGTACTTCAGAAACCATATCGTAAGG
Organism: Agriotes lineatus; assembly: GCA_940337035.1. Classification (NCBI taxonomy): domain Eukaryota; kingdom Metazoa; phylum Arthropoda; class Insecta; order Coleoptera; family Elateridae; genus Agriotes; species Agriotes lineatus. The sequence continues at coordinate 69,626,753 of OW679199.1, read as the reverse complement.
GCAGCTCGAACTGGGAACATCAAACTGCATAACTTTTGTAAAGAGAAAAAACGCTGTCGTGTTAAAGGAAAGTCAGAAAATTAAGAAAAGTCGAGTATGTCACTTTGATTGGATGTAAACATGATAACTTGAGAACGACACAACCTATAAGGCTGATTTCTTCGCTAGTTTACATGGGATATTAATACTGTTATAGTTCCACGTTGTGACGCCTAGTAATTTATGTTAAGGTAGCAAGGTACCAATTTCTTTGCAATGCTATACCTTTTCACGGTGCTGTTAGTTTATTCAAGTTTATCTAATTAGTTAGTTTTTAATTATTGAGGCTTATATTATTTTTCTTGTATTAAAATAACTGTCGATTTTAACAAGTCAATGTAGATATGTAAGCTTCTATAAATTTTAATTTACCCTTTTGCTAGCTCATAGAGAATGAAAACCTTTAAATCACGTCGGGTTCATGCGTATTTCAATACTTATCTGAAATGGTTATTAAAGTGCACACATATTTATCATTTATGGCATTTTAACAACTGTTAAAGTGAAACGTCAACCAAATGATCTCCGTCACATATGAATTATATCAAACATCTATCAAAGCAATTATCGTCAAAAATTTAATATTCTAAGTATTTAAAACATTTGTTTAATATTATGTTAACATTTACCTTTTCTAACACCCACTGCAGCACAATCTACAGGATACCAATCTCAACCACACAAGTAGTCCAATTCCTGATCTTCTAGAAACCCTTGCAAAACTAAGCCTCCAGCGACAACCTCCACTGCGAAAAGCACCTTCTCTGCCACACCAATGCAGAGATCACCACTGATGAGATCCCAATAGAAGACAGGAACTGACCCCCTTAATTGCATCCATCAAGCTGGCAGCCTTCCAAACTCGTACTGTCCTCCGTTTTAAGCTCCCTGTTATACCTTTACTTCCAACTGTAGAAACAATGATATATCCAATTCTTATAGTGCAATTACGTTACGATGTCCTCTAAATCCTTTAAGCTAATCACATCAGGATCCAACCCAAATATGGAAATCCACATAGCCTCAAGATTGCCCAAGTACTACAATACCTTCATATGTAGTATGTATCCAATCCCAGACTACACTCAGATGCACCCAACTGACAGCACTCACATAAAGTCCCGCTCAAAAAAATACCTATTATTGGATTTTATTCCGTAGTTTATCCAAATTTTCTGTATACCTTAATATACCACTAAGACCATTCACTTATTCTTAATTCTTCTTTGTACCATTTGTACTCTTCTATATTATACTTTTAAAAATTCCTTTTACCTTCATTCACTGATGTAATTATAGGGTTTTTTATTTTTCAAAATTTTATTTTAATTATAAGACATGTTACGTATTTGTAAAAAAATCGTTTTTATTCTCTCATCCTTATTTTACTATAGTAATAATTTTTATAATTGTATTTTAAAATGTTTTAAAATTAACCTTCTGGATTATCTTATATATATATATATATATATATATATATATATATATGTCAGCTCTGCAGGCCTTCAAGGCCCTTGGCTTGGTTGATTATTTTCCTCCATTCGCCCCTATTTTTCGCTCTTTCTTTCCAGTCATGTATTCCCAAAAGGTGTAGGTCTTCTTCCACGCATCTTATCCATTCCTTCTTTGGCCTTCCTCTTCCTCTCCTTTCACCTGGTGCTTCTAGTAAAATTCTTTTTGTCACTCTTTTTCCGTTCATTCTCAGTATGTGTCCAATCCACCTTAGTCTTTGCATTTTAATGACGGTCACTATGTCTGGTTCCTTGTATAGATTTTTGAGCTCTACGTTTGTGCGTCTTCTCCATGTTTCATCTTCTTTGATTCCTCCGTATATCCTCCTTAATATTTTCCTCTCCCATACTCTGAGTTTCTGTTGTGTCTCTTGGTTTAGTACCCAGGTTTCGCTCGCATACAACACTGCTGGTCGGATCACTGTTTTATAGATCTTAGTTTTCACCTTCCACGACACATTTTTTGCACTGAACACTTTCCATAAAGCACCTGCACTTTTATTCCCTGCTGTTAGTCTTTTTTCTATTTCGTTGGTTTGATTCCCATTTTTCGATACTTCTGTTCCTAGGAATTTGAAGTTCTCTACGTTTTCAAAAATGTACTCCTTCCCCAATTCATTTCGTATCTTTAAATTTTCCTTAACGATGCTTTTTCTTCTGGTCATTTCCATGTATTTTGTCTTTCTCTCGTTTATTGTTAGGCCGTATTTTCTTGATGTCTTCTCTAGTCTTTTTATTAATTCTTTAAGTTCTTCCTTGGTTCTGGCCATTATTGTTATGTCGTCAGCATAAGCTATGCATTGGTGTGAGTTCTTAGTGATTATGGATTCTCTATTTAGTTTGCTCTCTCTTATAATTTTTTCTAATATAATGTTGAAAAGAATCGCTGAAAGTGGGTCTCCTTGTCTTAGACCACTATTTGTGCTGAAACTTTCCGACACGTCTCCTTGCAACTGTATTTGGTTGTCTGTTTCTATTAGCGTCATCTTCACTAATTTTACCAGCTTGTCTGGAATCCCCAATTCCTTCATGGCCTCTAGGAGTTCTGTTCTTTTTACGCTGTCGTACGCTTGTTTATAGTCAATGAACAATGTGTGTAGATGAACCCCTCTTTCCAACAGCTTTTCTTGGATTTGTTTTATTGTGAAGATCTGGTCGGTCACTGATCTGTCTTGCCTAAAACCACATTGGTACTCTCCTATTATCTGCTCAGTATATGGTCTCAGCTTTTCCTCTATTATCTTGGCAAGCACTTTATAAATTACACCCAATAATGCAATGCCTCTGTAATTTTCGCATTGGTACCTACTTCCGCTTTTGTATACTGGACATATTATTGCAGTTTGCCATTCTTTGGGCATTTTGTTATTCTGCCATATATTTTTTATTAACAGATGGATTTTCTGGTGCAGCCTCTTTCCTCCGTATTTAATCAGCTCTGCCTGTATGTTGTCCTTGCCAGGGCTTTTGTTGTTTTTTAACTTTTCGATAATTTCAGTGATGGTTTCCAAGCTGGGTGCTTCTATTTGTGCTTCTTCTGGATTCTCTGCGTCTTCCAGTTCTTCGCTGGATTATCTTACTTTATATAATATGTTTCATTATTAATCTACTTGACCCTTTTAATAAATTATTCATAATATAACTATCTTTTTATCATTCTCCAGAAGCTACCATAACAATACATAGAACTAAACAGTTTTCGGGCGGGATGTCGCTTGGGTAGAGTCGCTGCACTCGAACGATTCTTCAAAAATAAGTTTTTTTTTGGCGATAGTTCTTAGCGAGTCGTGCCAATTTCTTTCATTTGATTATGCGTATTGTAATTATAGACGATTGTGAATTTATTTCGCAAAAAGTCGTTGCCAAATCATTTAAATCGAATGGACGAAGTTTGGATTGACAAGCTCCAAGTAATCCTAAATATGATGTAGTGAATATTTTAGAGGAATTCAATCATGTTACATTTGAATAATAGAAAGATCTTGATGAAGTGATGAGCACTAAAAATTACATGAAACAGATCATCGGCTCTAACACAGGCTCAGAATTAGGTTATTTTCGATTTAATTACACTTTTGCATCACATTGCGAGCTCCAAAACAATTGATGATGTAAAGAAAAATCACAAAAATAGGTAAAATGTAAATATTTTGAACAAAAATCCTAATCACTACCACTTTATTTATATTATTTACCGAAATATCTACCGTATCACCTTGTTAATATTTTAAAAGTACATTTTTTATAACTGACACATTTTTGCTACTTGTACTGCATTGTAGGATATTTGCAGGCTGGGCAAATTACTTTTAAAAAGTAATTAATTACTAATTACCAATTACCGCTCAATGCAGTAATTTAATTACCAGAGATTCAATTACTCACAGGAAATAGTAATTCAATTACCAATTACTTAGTAATTGTAATTGTACAACATCAATTACTTTGAATAAAAATTATTATCATATATGTAGTTGTATTTAGTAGAACTTTCTTGCAAGTTGCAACTATCATTAGTGTCGTGTCGTTTCGTAATCGTAATCTAAAAATGCTTGATTTTTATGTTTTGTTAACTATTAGTTAACCTACATACTTTATCACTCTTGAAGGTTTTTTGATAATTAAATCTCGTAGCTAAATACATGCACCGTTCACCAAAACCAAAAATTTTTAGTTTGTTTTGATGTAAGATGTAAGTAAATAAATAAATACAAGGATAGTAATTATACAGGGTGTCCCAAATAAAATGGGACATCGATTTGGCATAGATTTCTTAGGTTATAATAAACCGATTAAACCTAATATAGCTTAGTACAAAGTCCCTTCAATACGAAGGTATAGGGAATTGAAAGTTCAAATTTATGTATTTTTTTTTATATTAGTTTCCACATAGTTTAGATCAATTCCTCACTCAAAAACGTAATTTTCTGGACCTAACTCCTATTACACTTGCACGGCAGTGTAACCCTATGCTAGTACATCGTTTAAAACAAGCAATTTGAAATGAATAAATAGTTATTATGAACCAATATCGTCTAATGAAGCTATTTTAAATTATATTTTTACCGTAGGTATTGTAACCTGTAATGTACTTACCGCAAATATAGTTTTAGCGTCTTGCACAATAAATATTAGTGTCACTATTACAAGCTACAGATCACATCTACATACACACACCAGAGCTCGTGCAAGCGTCGGCGTCGTACAAAATGCAAAAGTTGCTGTTATTCGACTCGTCAGAAGACATAATAAATAAATTAGGCATATATTGTTCCGGTTCCGATTTGCTTAATATGTAACTTAATAAGACCTTATCTTATTTTTTGCTTTCTGGAGTTTTGGCACTTTATCAAAGTCAGTAATTCAGTAATTAAAATACCACAAAGTAATTTAATTACCTCGAGTAATTTCAATTACCACAGGTAATTCAAATACTTGTAAAGTAATTTACACACTTTGGAGTAATTTAATTAGACAAAAGTAATTGAGTAATTGAATGTAGTAATTAATTACTTTCAAAAAGTAATTTTCACGTACTTTTTAACAAAAATGCCAATTTCCAATTACAATTACCGCATTTTGAAAAGTAATTCAATTCCAAGGCAAATAAACAAAAAGGAATTTAATTAGCAATTTAATTACAAAGTAATTAATTACTGCCCAGCTCTGGATATTTGCAAGTATTTTTAAGGGCTACACTGGCGAAAATATGTTTTTGCTAATTAATACTATCATAAAGTGTTTGTAAGCGTAACATATCAACACGTTGGAGTATATAAAAACTAAAAATGTTTGAATTCGGCGTTAAAAAGGTCTTATTTTATTATAGAAAAGAAAACAATATAGAAATGCAAGTTTTTTAAATGATTTTGTTTAAGTAAATAACGGTCAAGCTGACATCAACCTTTTAAAAACTTCACATTGAATAATATTACAATATTGGGCCTTTTGAGTATCCATGTTACTATTATAAGCGGAAACTTAAAGACGATTGTTTTGTTGATCATGATGTTTGTCTATTTATGCTTACGAAAATCATGCAATGTTTCTTCCATTTATTTGCTAATATGCCGATGTTTACTTTTGAAGCAATGGCAGTCCGAAAATACATAGTGTTACGTCACTTCGTTGAAGATGAGAGACTGAGAAGACCGATTTCTGAGTCTGAGTTTGAAGAAGATGCCGACTTTTTGAGCTGTATTGTTATACCATGCATAAAACTAGAGTACATCTTTACAACTTAGCAAAAAATAGCAATCCATGAAATGGACGCAAATTTGGTTTTCCAAATCAAAGAAGTTTCGTGTTCAAAAGTCTGCTGCAAAATGTATGTGCATAAGGGTAAAACAGTAACTGGAAATAATTAATCTACATTATTGAGAACTCTGCGAGAAACGTTAGTGGAAAAAAGACGACGAATATTGGACAATGACGTTTTATTTTTGCAGGACCGCCTGTATACAAACCGCATATTTCCATGAATACAATTCGTGATCTAGGATCTAGGGTTCACATTATTCCCCCCTTAAAAACAGATCTGACTTTCGCGGATTATTATGTCTACCCTCAAATGAAAGAGTTGGAAATTACGCAAATTCTCTACTAAGGAAAAAGTAATAGAAGCTGTGGACAGCTTTGAACAAATTATTAAAACAATAGAATTAACGTTAAAATGCACATTTGCATATTAATTTTATGTTGGTAATAACATTATTAATAAGAGAGCATCGGGATCATCCAATATAACAAACCAGTCTCAGACTAAACTCCTCCATAGAGTATAGCACCTCTAATTTTGTTGACTTCATCTATGAATGTAATTTTATTGTTAACTAAAACGTTTCTGATGTAAAATATATCACTATATTATTACTCCAGTTTACAAACCTTGCCATCAGGATGACCCGGTGAGCGTAGACGCGCTCCTCGTCTCGACCCAGAATGAAGACGATGTCTGCAGAATCGGAGTCTTCGGAGAGACGTTGTAGGTCATCCAAGAGGCGAGGGACTCCGGCAAGGGCTTTGTCCGCTGGTAGCCCCGCCGATCCTAAACCACCCACACGTGATCCCATTTAAGCTCTGGAAAGTATCAGTTTTATTGTCTTCGATTGCTCTGCACAATAATTAGAAAACGCATTTAGGTATAGACTAGATATTGGTTATCTTGAATTACCTAACGTTGATATAGGCTGGAGGGGACAGCACAAGCTAGGATTTTCAAATGTGTGTATTTTGAAAGATCTGCGTACTCTAAGGGGCGATAATTAAAATTCATGACGGAAAACAAAGCGACATTTTAACATTTCACCTTCAAATGAAATTATACAAGATATTCTAGAAGATAACTGAAGAAGTGGTAGATTTTCGCAAAATATTAAAAAACAAGTTAAATTAAACTTCTGTCTAAACCTCCTTCTTGGGCTTCTAGAGGATGATAAAGGAAGTTCAAGTAATACATATTTTATTAAAAATCTTTCCCCAGGATAGAAATATTGATTTTAAAGTAAGTATGTATTAGTTACTCTTACTGGCGAATTATTATAGGTACTCAGTTTTGCCAATTTGAATAATCCGGAGGCGGAAAATCAAGGGTTGAAGGATACATTTTTGGCCAAACTTTTTTAAAGCACTGCACTTCAAGAAAGTTGTTTGTGTTTACTATTCTCCATTAAATTTCTCACAAAAAAGACACTCTTGATACCACTCGCTAAGAGGTCCCCTTTTCAAGATTTTTGGAGTTTTTGTGCCATTCTCATCGTAAGGGACCAGTAACATCTTGGTGTAGGTAGCGAAAATGTAAGAATCGTTTATCGAATTTAGAGGTATTGAACTGTATGAAAAAAGGATGATGACGATTTATTAAAATTTTAATACCTCTATTTTCGCGAAATTAATCTTGACATTTTGCTACCTACGCCAAGATGTTATTGGTCCCCTACGTCAATGGCACAAAAAAGAGACATCTTAGCCAGTTAAATCAAGAATGCCTTTTTTGTAACAAGTTGAATGGAGAATAGCAAACACACAGGGCGTTCAAAAATTGGCCTAAAAATTGATGCTTTTGATCCTCCGCTTCTGAATTATTGGCAATTTGACAAGATTAAGTATATTAATTCGTCATCAAGAGTAGCTGATAAGTACTTATCTTGAAATCAATATATCTATCCTGGGGAAATATTTTAAATAAAATGTGTATGATTTGAACTCCCTGTATCACCCTGCAGAACCTAAAGACGGAGCTTTAAAAACAATTGCATTTAACTTTTTTTATTATTTATTACTAAATCTACCACTCTTCCAACACCCTGTATATTGCGTATATGTAGATGGGTTCAGCTAGGTAGATTAAAACAGGTAGGAAATCAATGCACGTAATCAAGTATTTCGTATCAATTAATAATCGATAAAACAACTTGCTTAAAAATGTTGTACTGTTATATTCCAAAATATACAGGATATTTGATAAATGCAAGCATTCTATTAACGAACTAACCACTAGAGTTTTCAAGGCTGACAAAAAATGATAAATTAGAAAAATCCGGCATGTGCCATTTTCCCCGACAGTTAATTTCAGAAAAATTAAATACAAGTAGAACAGTCGTCAGGATAGCGGCCATTTTGTTTTTAATCGGATCAATTAAAAGTCAATTAAACCGCGAATTAAACCGCGAATCAGATGCTCTAATTAATGTCGCGGATTGACCTAATTATTTTTGATGTGTGCTACTGATTTTATTACGCATTAGCTTCCGATTAAATTACGCATTAGATTTTTTAATTTGCTTCTGGAATTACGCGTCGGGCTTCGGCGGCCATCTTGGATTTCTGGCGGGAATATTTGAAATTTGAATTTTTTCCGATTTTTCTAAGTTTAATTTTTTGAATTTGAATTTCCCGGGGGTGTCAGCCATCTTGGTGCGCGCGCACCTCTAGCGTATTTTCAAATTTTCTAATTTAGCGCCCATTTTTGAATTTGATTACGCGCCTCGTTGACATCTGTCTCTCTCTCGCTGTTGTTCTCTCTAGTTCGCATTTATTTAATTTAAAAAAGGCTTTTTGCGACGGCCCCGAGTGGGAATTGAACCCTAGTTGTTTGGCCAGTACACAGACACTGGATCCAGAGAGCTACGCAGAACTCTTGTTTTTAACCCGCTTCTGCATCAGTTTATTACAGAAATATGCTTCTCAAAGTTTGGCGAATAAGTGAGAATTTTAACATTATTAAGTTACTGTTTTTAATGTCTCCTTGTGGCTGTTTGATTTTTGCGTGTTTTTTAACATGCGTGCTTATTTAGTGTTATCATTCGCCCCGTTTATTAACGCTATAGTTCTCGTCGTTGCTGTGAATGAAATAATTACGCAAGCGTGCAGTTAAAATAAAAATTTCAAAGCGCCTGATGTATTACGATGTTGTCCCATTAGGTTACAGATTCCTTTTAATTAAGCACATCGGCGTGTTTATGTATGTATGTTAGATTTCATAATTGCCATTTGGCTAAGAAGTTTTGGTTATTTATTAGAAACAGATTGGTTTAGCCAGAAATATTTATTTTAGTCCCTTATATAAATACACGTATTCTGGCTATTATAGCTTTCTCTTTTAAAGTTTTGACGTCATTGCATAGCGGGCTGTAAATTTTATTCGACAAAATGCATTGTTACCGAGGATTGCGTCTGCTGGAGTTTAGACTTTTTATAATAGAAATTAAATAAATGAACTGAATCACTCAAATGTTTTATAACGCTCAGGATCAAGCGGTCTCTATTTAATAAATGTGTTTTACAATCAACCATTGTTTTATTTGCAGACGGTATAGAAAATCTATTTTATTTTAAATAAACGTTCTACCAAAGCGTCCAAGATATTGGAATTAATGTTAAAACGGCTTTGTATTTTAAAAAACTACCTTGTGTTTATAAAACGTTACGACAATTTGAAAGCTAGATGGATATCTTTAGTGTCTTACATCTAATCTGTTTTGTACAAAATTTCGAAGGCTGTGGCAAAAGAAAATGCATTGTTATTGTGGGATTGTGCCTAAGGCTCTTAAAAGACGTTACATTATTTCAGCGTGAGAAACGGACAAGTTTGGGCTTGCGGGGGTCGGTCTTTATATTCGTTTTACGCGAGTGCAGGAGCGCATTCTGGTCTCTGCCTTCGAGTTACCCGTGCGTGCATCGTTTTTTTGTGTTTTATATACAAATTTGTGCGTTTTTTACGACTTAAAAATGGAACACGAGTTATCTGTTTGCCAATATAATCAATACATACGCATACCGTTCATACATTGAAACTCTGCTGAATTACGGCAATGGTGCTAAATCACCCCATTTAACATGCACACTATGGTACAACGACACAGCCAATAACATGGATGACATCACTACGCATAATGAAGGATTTGTAAAGCGGAAATTTTTTACTGCTGCAAGTAAGCAAGTCGAAATGATGGGACATGTGCATTCCGATTTATTCAATCAAGAAAAATTTCTTATAAACGGAGTTGAAATGAAAGTCAAATTTATCAGATCCCGAGATTCGTTCAATTTAATGGCAGACGAAGGATCTACATTCAAAGTGAAAATTAGTGATGCCATGGGGAGTTTAGTTGCCGCAGAGGTACTGCCAACAAAATTACTAGATGGTCATACAGCATCTCACATAAATTTTCACAAAAATCGACATCATGTCATATAAATTATACAAAAACTGTCATCATGTCACTTGAAATTATATAAAAAACGACATTTTTACTAAACACACGACGAAAATTGAACAAAAATCACACAATTACAAGCCATCTCACATAAATTTTCACAAAAATCGACATCATGTCATATAAATTATACAAAAACTGTCATCATGTCACTTGAAATTATACAAAAAACGACATTTTTACTAAACACACCACGAAAATTGAACAAAAATCACGCAATTACACGCCATCTCACATAAATTTTTACAAAAATTGACATCATGTTACATAAACTATGCATAATTTTGCAAATGTTTTACACTTTTTATAAAATGCATCGCTCAAAATTAAAAGAAATAGCAATTTCATTGAAAAAATCTACTACCACAATCATTTCGATAAAAAAAATTCAAAAAATCTTATACTTTTGACGGGAATATATGTATGTTGACCACAAATTAACATAATTTTTAAATAAAAACGCGCAATTCGTTGAAAAAAATATTCTGACACCACCAAAACACGCAATTTCATTGAAAAATATATATATGTTGTCCACAAATTAACATAAATTGAATAAAAACACGTAATTTTGTTGAAAAAATGTTCTGGCTGTAAATAATTTTGCAAATGTTTTACACTTTTTATAAAATGCACCGCTCAAAATTAAAAGAAATAGCAATTTCATTGAAAAAATCTACTAACACAATCATTTCGATAAACAAAATTCAAAAAATCTTATACTTTTGACGGAAATATATGTATGTTGACCACAAATTAACATAATTTTTAAATAAAAACGCGCAATTCGTTGAAAAAAATATTCTGACACCACCAAAACACGCAATTTCATTGAAAAATATATATATGTTGTCCACAAATTAACATAAATTTGAATAAAAACACGTAATTTTGTTGAAAAAATGTTCTGGCCCCGTCATTTCACTTAAAATTTTACAAAACTGCCATCATAACACTTGAAATTATACAAAATATATGTATGTTTATCACAAATTAACATAAACCTGAATAAAACACACAATTTCGTTGAAAAATTTGCAAATGTTTTACACTTTTTATAAAATGTGTCGCTCAAAATTAAAAGAAATCACAATTTTTAAATTATATCACGCCATTATGAAATCGTAGATTGATTTTTTGAAATTTTACACTTTTGTAACTGTAAAATAACTTCAAATACTAATATTTTAGCTTTAGATTTTGTAATTATTGCAGATTCGTGAAAAACAAAAGCAGAGTAGAAATAAAAAACACAAACACTTTGTAATAAACAAATATATTGTTCTTATTTCGTATAATACTTAATAATATAAATATAAATGTACAGCAGAATGTCTTATTTCTAAAAATTCGCTAGCAATTTACAAAACTGTAGTTTGAGGTGCACGACATTTCAAATTAAAAAGACTGCAAGTAATAAAATCAGAATTTCATTGTGTAATTTTAAAGTTTAAGATGCACCCAATCTAGAATTCCCTTCGTTTTTGGTGATGATGACATCTGCCTTAGAGGCGTTTTTCTAACGGCCCTTTTTTTGGAGGCGTTTCCTTATCGATGTTCTTCTGACTGAACCTTTTTGATGTGGACTTGGATGAGTAGCTGGTGTTTTTAATTTATATTCTAAATCAGACTCGCAGTTATCAGTTTCCATTCCGGTTTTTCCTATAGTACCAGTCGGGGTTGGCTTCTTTTGCTGTTTAGGTTTAGCTAGCAGCACATTAGGAACGTTAAGGTCTTTGATGTAATCAGCAAACTGTAGGCGTCCGGGTGGATTAATAGTTTTTAGAGGCCGCAGAGTGTCGTGAATTAAATCGACTATGTTAGACGAAGGTAAAATTTCACCCTTTATAGTAACGGTACCCTTGTGATCCCAGCTCACATCGCTTGAAGTACTCAAAATGCGTAGGAAAACTTCAGCTTTTTTCTTAAAAGTTTTGGGAAGTGTAGATAAAATAACGGCATTTGATAGGCTGTCACTGGTTGTTTCAATAGGTATTTTGATTGGCTGCCGCGCCTGGTTTGTGAAATGAAGGAATCGTTGTAACACTTGATTGTACTGGATCCATTTATCGTGATCAGTTAATTTGGACTTTAAAACTTTTTGCATTTCGTCATCAAGCTGTGATAATATATTTTTCTCCGCATCATCGCCGGACTTAAGACGTTGGACAAATTCCGGCGATACAATCAACATCTTCCGCTCTTTGTCCATTTTAGTCGAAAAGGAGCTCAGTAGTTTGTTCTGGTAGAGCCGTCGTGAATAAACTAGCTTAAAATCAAGACTTTCATAATAAATATATAAAAAAAATATGACAGGTACGGGAATCGGACCCGTATTCTCTCTCGAGATCAGAACTTGAATCTGACGCCTTAACCATTCGGCCAACCTGCCTCCCTATATAAACGAGCACTCTCTGCATAATTAAGAAAAACATATAGTTTAAAAAGCCTTCTGCATGCAATTTCAAACAATATTTCATATAAATTAAGCCATGTACAAATTTCTTAATCAGGTTTTGATATATATTTTATCGAAAGACTTGACCCTCAGCTGCCGTTTTATTATTTGTCGTGATGCGTCATCGCTGAATTTTACAAGTGCCATCCTGCCTGCGATGTGACGCATGCAATGTTTCCATACCTTTTTATTTTAAAATTCTATAAAATCAGAGGTCCAAACTGCTGCCGCATCAGGTAACAGAGTACAATGGTTTAAAACGTGTTAGTGCGGCATCAGTCGGGCCTCTGTTTTTATAGAATTTTAAAATAAAAAGGGGTGGATACATTACGTACGTCACACAGCAGACAGGCTGGCACTTGTAAAATTCATCGATGACGAATCACGACAAATAATAAAACGGTAGCTGAGGGTCAAGTCTTTCGATAAAATATATATCAAAACCGATTTAGAAATTTGTACATGGCTTAATTTATATGAAATATTGTTTGAAATTGCATGCAGAAGGCTTTTTAAACTATATGTTTTTCTTAATTATGCAGAGAGTGCTCGTTTATATAGGGAGGCAGGTTGGCCGAATGGTTAAGGCGTCAGATTCAAGTTCTGATCTCGAGAGAGAATACGGGTCCGATTCCCGTACCTGTCATATTTTTTTTATATATTTATTATGAAAGTCTTGATTTTAAGCTAGTTTATTCACGACGGCTCTACCAGAACAAACTACTGAGCTCCTTTTCGACTAAAATGGACAAAGAGCGGAAGATGTTGATTGTATCGCCGGAATTTGTCCAACGTCTTAAGTCCGGCGATGATGCGGAGAAAAATATATTATCACAGCTTGATGACGAAATGCAAAAAGTTTTAAAGTCCAAATTAACTGATCACGATAAATGGATCCAGTACAATCAAGTGTTACAACGATTCCTTCATTTCACAAACCAGGCGCGGCAGCCAATCAAAATACCTATTGAAACAACCAGTGACAGCCTATCAAATGCCGTTATTTTATCTACACTTCCCAAAACTTTTAAGAAAAAAGCTGAAGTTTTCCTACGCATTTTGAGTACTTCAAGCGATGTGAGCTGGGATCACAAGGGTACCGTTACTATAAAGGGTGAAATTTTACCTTCGTCTAACATAGTCGATTTAATTCACGACACTCTGCGGCCTCTAAAAACTATTAATCCACCCGGACGCCTACAGTTTGCTGATTACATCAAAGACCTTAACGTTCCTAATGTGCTGCTAGCTAAACCTAAACAGCAAAAGAAGCCAACCCCGACTGGTACTATAGGAAAAACCGGAATGGAAACTGATAACTGCGAGTCTGATTTAGAATATAAATTAAAAACACCAGCTACTCATCCAAGTCCACATCAAAAAGGTTCAGTCAGAAGAACATCGATAAGGAAACGCCTCCAAAAAAAGGGCCGTTAGAAAAACGCCTCTAAGGCAGATGTCATCATCACCAAAAACGAAGGGAATTCTAGATTGGGTGCATCTTAAACTTTAAAATTACACAATGAAATTCTGATTTTATTACTTGCAGTCTTTTTAATTTGAAATGTCGTGCACCTCAAACTACAGTTTTGTAAATTGCTAGCGAATTTTTAGAAATAAGACATTCTGCTGTACATTTATATTTATATTATTAAGTATTATACGAAATAAGAACAATATATTTGTTTATTACAAAGTGTTTGTGTTTTTTATTTCTACTCTGCTTTTGTTTTTCACGAATCTGCAATAATTACAAAATCTAAAGCTAAAATATTAGTATTTGAAGTTATTTTACAGTTACAAAAGTGTAAAATTTCAAAAAAAATCAATCTACGATTTCATAATGGCGTGATATAATTTAAAAATTGTGATTTCTTTTAATTTTGAGCGACACATTTTATAAAAAGTGTAAAACATTTGCAAATTTTTCAACGAAATTGTGTGTTTTATTCAGGTTTATGTTAATTTGTGATAAACATACATATATTTTGTATAATTTCAAGTGTTATGATGGCAGTTTTGTAAAATTTTAAGTGAAATGACGGGGCCAGAACATTTTTTCAACAAAATTACGTGTTTTTATTCAAATTTATGTTAATTTGTGGACAACATATATATATTTTTCAATGAAATTGCGTGTTTTGGTGGTGTCAGAATATTTTTTTCAACGAATTGCGCGTTTTTATTTAAAAATTATGTTAATTTGTGGTCAACATACATATATTTCCGTCAAAAGTATAAGATTTTTTGAATTTTGTTTATCGAAATGATTGTGTTAGTAGATTTTTTCAATGAAATTGCTATTTCTTTTAATTTTGAGCGGTGCATTTTATAAAAAGTGTAAAACATTTGCAAAATTATTTACAGCCAGAACATTTTTTCAACAAAATTACGTGTTTTTATTCAATTTATGTTAATTTGTGGACAACATATATATATTTTTCAATGAAATTGCGTGTTTTGGTGGTGTCAGAATATTTTTTTCAACGAATTGCGCGTTTTTATTTAAAAATTATGTTAATTTGTGGTCAACATACATATATTCCCGTCAAAAGTATAAGATTTTTTGAATTTTTTTTATCGAAATGATTGTGGTAGTAGATTTTTTCAATGAAATTGCTATTTCTTTTAATTTTGAGCGATGCATTTTATAAAAAGTGTAAAACATTTGCAAAATTATGCATAGTTTATGTAACATGATGTCAATTTTTGTAAAAATTTATGTGAGATGGCGTGTAATTGCGTGATTTTTGTTCAATTTTCGTGGTGTGTTTAGTAAAAATGTCGTTTTTTGTATAATTTCAAGTGACATGATGACAGTTTTTGTATAATTTATATGACATGATGTCGATTTTTGTGAAAATTTATGTGAGATGGCTTGTAATTGTGTGATTTTTGTTCAATTTTCGTCGTGTGTTTAGTAAAAATGTCGTTTTTTATATAATTTCAAGTGACATGATGACAGTTTTTGTATAATTTATATGACATGATGTCGATTTTTGTGAAAATTTATGTGAGATGCTGTATGACCATCTAGTAATTTTGTTGGCAGTACCTCTGCGGCAACTAAACTCCCCATGGCATCACTAATTTTCACTTTGAATGTAGATCCTTCGTCTGCCATTAAATTGAACGAATCTCGGGATCTGATAAATTTGACTTTCATTTCAACTCCGTTTATAAGAAATTTTTCTTGATTGAATAAATCGGAATGCACATGTCCCATCATTTCGACTTGCTTACTTGCAGCAGTAAAAAATTTCCGCTTTACAAATCCTTCATTATGCGTAGTGATGTCATCCATGTTATTGGCTGTGTCGTTGTACCATAGTGTGCATGTTAAATGGGGTGATTTAGCACCATTGCCGTAATTCAGCAGAGTTTCAATGTATGAACGGTATGCGTATGTATTGATTATATTGGCAAACAGATAACTCGTGTTCCATTTTTAAGTCGTAAAAAACGCACAAATTTGTATATAAAACACAAAAAAACGATGCACGCACGGGTAACTCGAAGGCAGAGACCAGAATGCGCTCCTGCACTCGCGTAAAACGAATATAAAGACCGACCCCCGCAAGCCCAAACTTGTCCGTTTCTCACGCTGAAATAATGTAACGTCTTTTAAGAGCCTTAGGCACAATCCCACAATAACAATGCATTTTCTTTTGCCACAGCCTTCGAAATTTTGTACAAAACAGATTAGATGTAAGACACTAAAGATATCCATCTAGCTTTCAAATTGTCGTAACGTTTTATAAACACAAGGTAGTTTTTTAAAATACAAAGCCGTTTTAACATTAATTCCAATATCTTGGACGCTTTGGTAGAACGTTTATTTAAAATAAAATAGATTTTCTATACCGTCTGCAAATAAAACAATGGTTGATTGTAAAACACATTTATTAAATAGAGACCGCTTGATCCTGAGCGTTATAAAACATTTGAGTGATTCAGTTCATTTATTTAATTTCTATTATAAAAAGTCTAAACTCCAGCAGACGCAATCCTCGGTAACAATGCATTTTGTCGAATAAAATTTACAGCCCGCTATGCAATGACGTCAAAACTTTAAAAGAGAAAGCTATAATAGCCAGAATACGTGTATTTATATAAGGGACTAAAATAAATATTTCTGGCTAAACCAATCTGTTTCTAATAAATAACCAAAACTTCTTAGCCAAATGGCAATTATGAAATCTAACATACATACATAAACACGCCGATGTGCTTAATTAAAAGGAATCTGTAACCTAATGGGACAACATCGTAATACATCAGGCGCTTTGAAATTTTTATTTTAACTGCACGCTTGCGTAATTATTTCATTCACAGCAACGACGAGAACTATAGCGTTAATAAACGGGGCGAATGATAACACTAAATAAGCACGCATGTTAAAAAACACGCAAAAATCAAACAGCCACAAGGAGACATTAAAAACAGTAACTTAATAATGTTAAAATTCTCACTTATTCGCCAAACTTTGAGAAGCATATTTCTGTAATAAACTGATGCAGAAGCGGGTTAAAAACAAGAGTTCTGCGTAGCTCTCTGGATCCAGTGTCTGTGTACTGGCCAAACAACTAGGGTTCAATTCCCACTCGGGGCCGTCGCAAAAAGCCTTTTTTAAATTAAATAAATGCGAACTAGAGAGAACAACAGCGAGAGAGAGACAGATGTCAACGAGGCGCGTAATCAAATTCAAAAATGGGCGCTAAATTAGAAAATTTGAAAATACGCTAGAGGTGCGCGCGCACCAAGATGGCTGACACCCCCGGGAAATTCAAATTCAAAAAATTAAACTTAGAAAAATCGGAAAAAATTCAAATTTCAAATATTCCCGCCAGAAATCCAAGATGGCCGCCGAAGCCCGACGCGTAATTCCAGAAGCAAATTAAAAAATCTAATGCGTAATTTAATCGGAAGCTAATGCGTAATAAAATCAGTAGCACACATCAAAAATAATTAGGTCAATCCGCGACATTAATTAGAGCATCTGATTCGCGGTTTAATTCGCGGTTTAATTGACTTTTAATTGATCCGATTAAAAACAAAATGGCCGCTATCCTGACGACTGTTCTACTAATACATAATACAATTTAAAGCAGAGGTATTTTAGTAAGATCACACGATTTTCTTTTTTATTTTTCTTATAATACTTTAGTGTAAGTAAACTCTTTCAAATATCAATATTGCTGTGGGAATAGCGATTGACCATTTAGTGACTCGACTGACAAATATATCCAACAGCACCCATAAATCAAATATTGTAATAATACTAGCAGGCTAAACAAACGATTAATATAAAAATATGTATAGAAATACCTCAAAGGGCCCTTTGTATTTCAAGCTTTTCAGATTAACTGTCGTTTTTTATGAAAAAAGCTCTAAGCATTCATGAAATTATTATGAAATCCCTTGCAATTATGTACATTGTTAAAAATACTCTGAAACAGACTATGTACAAGTAAATAATGTTTTTTCAACATATTACGATATAGGTATAAAATACCATGAAGTTAATAACATTTTATAAAACCATTATGAAATTGTTGAAATCTTTATTATGAAAAACCTGAGATAAAAATATTGCTGAAGGTTTTATTTAATGCACCTATATTCAGGGTGATTTTTAAGTTGTTAAGTTAAGTTTCCGTTTACCAGGAAATAAAGCTAAACAAAATAAGCATTTTTTTCATTTACCACTTTTCCGAAATATCAAAATTAAAGGAGGTACAGGGTGTTTTTTTTTAAATTAAAAACTAAACTTTGGAGCAAAGGCGGCTGGATAATTTAATTTTTGTTTATCTCTGTTGCCAAGCAATAACCTGTCAACTTGTTTTCCATTGTAATTTTATTAATGTTATTGCTACAATGATGGCTCATGTTTATGAAAATAATTAATTAGTGAATATGCTTACTATTTGCTGGGAACGTCGTCAAAATGCCGCTGCCGCATCGCTCTTATACGCGGAACGTATGTGTAGAAGCGAATGGTAATAATTTTGAACATATCATTTAAGTTAGATTAAATTAAGTTTAATTTTTGTTAGAAAAGTTCTTAATCTGAAACTTTAACACCCTATACCTCCGTTAGTTTTGATATTTCGCAAAAGTGGTAAATGAAAAAATGCTTACTTTTTAGCTTTATATCCGGGTAAACGGAAAGAATCAACAAAAAAATCACCATGTATTTAAAACGTAAAGCGTCTGCTTTCGGTACTTATTTTGAGACTTCCATGAGGCTGGATTTTCAAAAAGTTTAATTATTAGATAAAAACCAACATATTGTCGCGGGAAAAGCTATTGCAGTAGAACAAGTAAGCTCTCAAAGTTGGCTTGCGGTGTTCTGCTGATTGTTGCAATGGATCACTGTACCAACGACTAGCCTAAAACAGTAAATGTGTATGTAATATTCGCAATTATTAGATCCGCTCCAAACAGTTTGTCGCAGTTGCTGTACATTCAATTTAAAATATGCAAAGCTTATTGTAATTAGAATACGGCCACCTACATGGTAGGTTAAAAATCTAGCATATCTCAATTTTCGATTACTCTTTTAATATTTTCAATGATACAAAAGTGTTACTGCAACAACGTTAACTTTTTGAGTATTTTTATTAGGTGCAATGGATTTTATTGAAAGAAGGCAATTACATTGGTATGGACACATCATAAGGAAGGACGAGCAGTCACTGGTAAATATTACGGAGGCATCAAGAGGATGGAAGAAGAAACGGGGGAGGCCCAGAAACGATGGCTCCAGAGGATTGAAGAAATAGGAACTAAGAGGGGAAAACCATTAAGAGAAATGGAAAAGTTTGGCAAAAGACCGCAACGAGTGGAGGAAATGGGCCTCATATCCGACACCCTAAGAGGGTAAAAGGATTCGAAGAAGAAGAAGAAGAGTATTTTCACAGATTTTCACAAAAATATAAATATCATACTCTTATAAAATCAATATGGAACACTGCTTTCGGTTTTATTCCCATACCTTCAGAATCTAAAGAATGTAATCTGTTACACTGTGTTCCAATAATATCATAAAATTAAATTTTGGCGGTACTTTGAAGTAAACGTATCATATTTTTATGTTAAACACATTCTATTCTTCTTGAATTAACGTTCAGTAATTTACAACAATTTTTAGGAGGCGGCTAATCTCCTGAACTTTACCAAACATTATATAATATGCGCTTCTACATCGTTTAAAAAAAAATGGAAATAATTTTCGAGAGCATCTTGTATTTAGCTAAGTTGTCAAAATCTAGGATGCTATGATTTTTGAAAGTTGGCAGTAAAACCCTTTCATCGACAAAAAAAGATTTTCCGTTGAAGATCGCAACTCTTACTCGTTTATGCGTGCTATATTACATTTTGTATTTTATAATTATATTATAGTCACATGTAAATCATTACTTGCACACGATAGACTTCACTTTGAGCCAAACACCTGTTCTACGTAGGGTAAAAATGTACGGCACAATTTAAAAGAATAAACTTTCGACATTCCAATAAACACAATGCGTTAATTTTAACTTGTAAACCTATACTTTTAAGTTATATATTTCTTTTGAGAGATTATTACTTTAAAAATGAAACTAATTGAATAAAAGTATCTGAATTTATATCGTAAATATGTTAGAATTTTGATAGGTTACAAATGTGTACTTAAAATTACCGAAAAACCAAAACTGGATATTATATGCTGATAAATAAAACAAAAAGTAACAAAATGCTTCCTGAAAGAGATACAAATTGTTTAAAAATCACTTTCCGTCTTTCTAAGCTCTATCAAAAACTAGAAAAAATATTAAAGTGAGATTTCTGACGTAATCAATCACTCTAATTTAGTGCTGTAGGTTTTTCAAAACAAATTACTTCAACAAAAGAAAAACCTATGCCGTTGCATTTTACAAAGAAAATCAAAATTAATGATTTTCGATTAGACAATCCGTTTATGCGATATTTGTGCCAACATAATAAAACTCCTCACAATTATTCACTAAAAAGAAAAATTGGTTATTCTAATGTGATATTTTGGATTGGAATAAAAGAAAATAACACAGAAAGCGTTTTATACATCATTTTCTGGAAATGCTTGTTTAACGAGACACAAGCTTTTAAAACTGTTTTGCGTCAAAATGTAAAAAAAAACTATTTATAAACCACTTTCACGACCGAGCGGTATTGGCCACTTTATACTTTATTTTTGAGGGTGTAATTTGTCACTTTAAAGCTTACGGGCCATAAGAATATATTACATATCGAGGTGGAAAGTGTTTCATTAGTGTCGAAACTTCATCTCGAAACTTTTCACAGTGGAATGTATACTATTTTATTCACAACCACTTTATTCCAAACAATATTTGGAAAAACTGATTTGACAGTTTTTCGAAACTGACGTTAAGCAAATAATAATACAGTGCGGCGAAAGTATGTTGCCATGGCAGCGGTCGGGAATGGATTACTTCCCACCCGCTGTCATGGTAATCTACTTCCCGCCCGGGGTGGAAAGCAAAAGTTGGCAATGGCTCATTTTCCGACTTTTAAGTCGGTATTGACCTTATTACGTATATGGTTGTGAATAACGTAAAGTACTTGATGGTCAGTTTGACTAGCAATGACCATTACTGACATCGTAGGCTGCCAAAATTTATAAAAAATAGAAATCTGGTTTTATTGTGAACATTTCGATCTGTACATAAACTCTTGTATGCACCTCGTGCATAACTAGCGTTTATGGCCCTTTTCACGCTGCGGGCCATAAACGGCTTCTTACGTCCTTGGCACATAAATCACTATTATTTGGTTAAGCAAGCACTTTTGGCAAAGCATTTATTAGTGTTTGTCTTGCTTTGAAACACAGAATCTTGATATGAAAATACATCCTGTATAATAATATTTATATCAAAATGATTAGAATAAGAATTTGGTATCATCAAATAAAAACTATCATAAAAAATTTGGTATTTGCTCAGACAAGCGTACATTTTAAGACAACAAAAAATGTAAAAAAATGTGTTACATATTGATTTTCAAGAATGATGCTTTATAATTGAGTACATATTATGATTTACTAGCATTTCTTAGTGCAGAAATTAAAGTTATAGTTATGTAATGGAGTCCTGAAGTACAAGCAAAATTATTTTTAAAAACGTCCCTTCTCTCTACGACAGTTGTATTGATTTTGAAACTTTGCCTACTGTCGCCTTCATCCTCTTTTTAATTTACAACTTCAGAACTGGCAGAAAATATGCAATTACAGCAGAAGAATGAACAATGGTGTCGAACAATGATATTGACTTTACGTAATAAAAAATGTACATATTAATAAGTTTATATTTATTACTTGTGAAAATTAAATCAATTACAAAGTGTAATGTACAATTAATTGGCAAGAGATTTTAGTACTTTTAGCAATGAGATATTTTTGAACGATATAATATAATTCCAGTTGGAAAGTCTACTAACAGATATGTCGAGTAGCCAGATATACTTTAGGTATGGTTTGCTTATTAAGACGCTAAGGCTGATATTAATAATTGCTTCAAAGGTTCGAAATGAATTTCAAATATAAGAAAATAGGAAAAAATAGAACATTTTAAATATTAAATTAGGAAAATAATGTAACTAAAATCTATATAGACTACGTATATACAGGGTCCGGCAACGAAGCGGGGGCGGGAGTGGAACATTTCTAAAACTATGAGAGTTACATGAATATTGTGCATATAAAAGTTGTAAGTACGAAGGTGGTGCATATTACTAAAATAGTTTTTATATAGGGTGGCTCGAAAAAGTGTGGCGAATCAAACTTGGGGTAGTTTACAAGTTTTGCGTTGAAATATGCATCATTTTTATATAAAGTTGTATGGGTCTAACGTCAACTGTTCAAAGTAACATATCAAAATAAAGCTCAGTAAAAGGGCTTTTCAAAAATATACAGGGCGTTCCATTTGAAAAAAAAATCGAAATCGTTAAATTTGCAAATGTTGAGCACTCTGTATAGCATTAATACCCAGATCAATCATTTTACACTTGAAAGGTAGTTCATAAAAATCATAATTTTTTAGTAACGTTTTCCTTCATTCAACGGTTTTCTATTGCTTACATCAGCCGCCAGAAGGTCAGCATTTTTTTGTAGAAAATCAGTTGACCTTAGACCCATATAACTTTATATCAAAATAATTAGTATTTCAACTCAAAACTTTTAAGCTACTCAAATATAGGGCATTCCATTAAAAAAAATAAGTTTGATTCGTCACACTTTTTCGAGCCACTCTATATAATCAAAACTATTTTAGTAATATGCACCACCTTCGTACTGACAACTTTTATATGCACAATATTCATGTAACTCTGATAGTTTTAGAAATATCTTCCACCCCCGCTTTGTTGCCGAACACTGTACATAAAAAAATCATTCCGATGTCGCAGCATTTTTTAATTACGAACAGTAACGAACCCTGGAGAATTTTGATGGTAGAGCCAAACACCGAACGCAAAATGTATTTTTCACCCCTTTACAATCAGAGACAGATTCAGTATCCCGAGATTTGAATATTTTGCGTATGGACTGGTAAAAGTTAGTATCGGTGAAAATAATTACCAAACTTTAGAGGCTAATAAAGGATAATGAACTAAATCAAATAGTAGTTTTCAAATTTCTTTAGCTCAGGTTTCTAATTAGGTTTTATTAGTCTAAGTCCAAACCTTAACAACCAAGTTTAATATTTATACTTTTGTACTATGTAATCAAATACGTGTAGTAGCTAACTCTAGTAGTAGCAAATCATTTTTAATGAAATCAGCTTGACAGGATTGTCCATATCTGTTTTTAATTTCAAAAATTAGAGAAATTTATCTTTAAAAACCAGTAACTATCTTACTGATTGCACATAGTTCAGTTTAGCTTTCATAGAAATTACAACAATATTTAAAAAACGATCAATTGTAGTTCACATGATTATTATGTTACATATATTTTCTGTAACATCTATTCCAGTTTGAACCATAAAATCATGTATTACAGGTGAACCCAACCACTGCAAAGCTCTGCAGGCAAAGCATGTACTCCACCATGTTAGTTAACATATTTTTTGCAACTAATAATAATTTGTATTTTGTAATAATAGACATCTTAATATTCGGTATATATTTGCTATTTAGTACTAGTACAACTATGTAATTATAGTTCAAAGTAATTCTTAAGAAAATAAAGCAAGCTGAAACTGTGATTTTCATAATGGGAGACATCAAAATAAAAGCTATATTATAATCTATAGATGTAAACGTTTGTGCAAATTAAGAATACACAACATAAATAGTAATCAATAAAAATTTGATTAAAACTTGTGAAAATCTTCAACAACTTGAGGGCAATTCCTGTGTACAATTAAAAGTAAACATTGCTTGGTTTAGACTATACAGCTGAAAAATATAATTTTACTTTGGCCCACCCGACGAAGCATTGCTTACGATCTCGACCATTTTACACATTTACAATTTTTATCGCAACCTCTCGTAATCAACTCAACGTTATATAAAAGGGGTCTCATGACACTAAACTTCTGTGACGACCGCAACCGCTTTGACATTAAAGAAAAGTCGGACAATTAAGTAAAATCGAGTATTTCTTCGCAGGATGGATGTAAACTCTATAACTCAAACAACACAGTTTGTGTGGAATATTAATGCAAAGATCCCAGGCTTTATAGCAAAATTACATTTGAAAAAGTAACTTTACAAAATAAAAACCTGTTGTGATACACGCACACAACTTCCTTTTATATCGTTCTTATAATTAGCAAAAAATATGATTTTTAACTTTTAAGCAATTGTCAAAAAATTCAAAAAATTACAAATTCTACAGAAACCGTACAAAATAAAGCGTTAGTTGAGACAACTTTTCTCTAAAATTTTAAGCTGAATTAAAAAATGTAATAATACACCGGCTGTTCTATTTAAAATAGGAGTTAATAAAAAAAAAAGAAAAAAAAAACAAAAGAGACCCATTTTAGAAGCATTCAACTGGAAAAATCACCTATCTCACATCAATACACATTAAAAATGTAATAAAAATGTAAAGTTTGAAAAAAACCGTTAGAGCCGCTTTTGAAAAAAAAACGAAAAAAACTGAAAAATCACAAGAGTAAACACCATACTTCCTGCTACGCGATTTTCTTCAAAAGCTTGCTGTCGAATCTAGATAGCAAACAAAACATACGAAATTTCAACGCCATATCTCTTTTCGTTTTTGAGATATTCTGTTCACACACACAGACAGAGACACAGACAGACACACAGATAGGGTTCAGGGGACTCTAAAACGTGAAGAACTGTTGAAAACTCAATTTCGAATTTTTGGTGTTAATCCAAAATCCAATACTTCCTTTATAGTTAATCAATCAATATTTATTGCTTTGCATTAAATATGTAAAAATATACGGATGTTCGAAATGAAAAATCAAAGCTAATACCACTTCCGGTAAAACCGAAAGCGATGGACATGGCGAATACATATCATAGTGTAGTCCGTAAAACACTATTCAAGTCAAAGAATCACGCACTTACCAATGTAAGTTACGAAGTTACTGAGGGGAGGGGGCGGAAGTCTTGTGTTTTGCCCGTTCAGCAGTTTTTTTTACCATCTATTTTCAATTTTCTATATATCTACTTTAGTCTGATCTATCTTTTCTAATAATTCCTTTTGCTGCACTATGGTCTCCTCTTTCTCTTTTTCTTTCCTAATTTATTCCAATTGTTAAGTTTTTGTGATTTCAAATAGCTACTGTATGACCTATAAGTATTTCCCGCTAGCAGTAATAATTCTTTGTCCACTATAAAAAGGTCAGGCTTATAAAATTTCTTAATGGCACTTGTTACACGTAATTTTTCATTATTGTCTTCAGCAAGAACCCTTTTTCATTTAAAGAAGTCTCTCTTTACATCAGCACTAACGTGTGTTAAACTAACAACTAAGATCTGGATTTAATTTAGCAACATCTGAGTAATTAGCTATTTTCTAAAAAATCTCTCCAAAATTCAACCTTGCGTCTCTCTTCAGCCAAGAACGAGAATTGCAGGATGGGTGAGAGAAAGGAGAGGTGGAGAATGGAAAAAAGGCGAGGAAAGGTGGAGAAGTACTGCACCGGCACTCGCCTCAGAAAAGATACTCTGTTGAATCACGAAAACCACATAAAAACATGAATCAGAGCAGACAACCGCGGGAATCGAACCCACGACCTCCCGAATGCTAACTGTTAGACAAACAAGTAACGATCCTTCAATAAAAGACCAGCCATAGCGTTTCATGAGTCGCATCAATCAAGCCATTACACACAACAAAACAATTTTCAAATCGAATGTATTTGTTGACATATTCAATAAAATTATTGTTTGTTAAACTATCGACAAGGGGTACTGTCTCATCTTTCTATTTTTTTGTTTACACTGATTATTATTAATGCAGTTACAGTAAAAATATTTTAACTTAAGACACTTTTTAAAGAGACATTAAAATCTGAGTTAATATTTTTATAAGAAATTTACAACTTCCAAGATGTAATTATTAATTTTCTAATTTTGAATATACATTAAATATGGATGTAGTACCGCTAAAAGGAGCTTAATTTGCCTTTTTCGCCGATATAAAGTTTTCATTAAAATTGTTTCCTTTATATAGTAGGCGTGCTTGGTTAATCGGAAAATATACGAATGCTATATTAAGTTTTAATTGTATTCTAATAGTTATTTTTGTATTAGTGAGCGAAATGAGTGTTTTTTGCTGCGCATGAGAATGGCACATTCAGCAGAGACCTTTAGGTCTAGGGTCTAGGCAAAAAAGTAATTCGAAATACAAACAATATTTTTTCTACTACCGCCAAATAAGAATATCAGTATTGTACCGTAAAACAAATAACCTATTTCTGCAACGTCTTAAAGTAATTACTTTTAATACTAAAATCTATCATTGAAGTTGACGTTACTTTTACTGATAAGAAAAGTATATGATGCTAGGCAACACTTTTAGTTCCTAGGATTAAAAGTACTTTTACAAGACGGGAGTGGAAGGCGCACGTAAACAAATTGAATGTAAACCGACTAGCAAAAATTTAATCTTAAAAAAAACAGACACTCATAGTCATAGGCAGCCCCCAAAGGGATGCGCCGATTCATGGACATCGTTATTCTAAGACAACGCGTAGAGGCAATATAATAGTTGGAAAAGACAGGGGTAGCCCTAACATAAGAATAAGAAGAAAGAAGAAGATGAACTAAAAGTAAGTTCTATTTGGGCGGCTATGGATGCAGTTGTCCTAATGAGTTTTAAATGAAAAACGTCAAAAGCAGTCAATCATTAACATATTTGAATATTTTGTACTTTTCTTAGTTACAAAAAAATAGTATGTGCTATTCGGATTAGAAGTGGTTCTGTTTGACTCGCAATTTTTATGTTTGCTCGGCTACGTTGCGCTTCGCCTGGCAAATGTAAACATAATTTCTTGTCCTAACAAAACAATATGTTAATTTTTTCCAGGTTAGAAAAAGGAAACTTCGTTTAACGTTAGCGATGCATAACTGTCGCCTTTTTTGACGGTTGTAGAAAATAATTATTTTTGTAAGGATTATTTTAGCAGTAGACTCTAATTTATAATAACACATAACTTGGTTATTTATGAAAATAAGTGCAAGAAACATATTTGTCAGTGAAAAGAGAACCGATCTTTTCAACTTTTGATCAAAGAGTGTGTAAAACTGTATACTCTGATTTGATGTACGTACTATATTTGCTATTATGTGAGAAAATATAAAAACCAGAAAAATATAATCTCAAATTTGAACACCCCGTTAAAAATGATGGTAAAATGTCGTTGCTCTAATTATTTTAGTAATCAATCTTCATATAATGCAAAAACAAAAATCGAAAAATCGACGTTTTTAGCTCGCTAGGCTAAACCAACCAAATTTTTTATCTGTTAACTGTTATATGTGTAACAGAATCTGTACTATCATATGTGCATTCTTATCTTGAATGCACTGTAGAGGCGGTTATTACTAGGGAACAATTTAGTTATTTATTTATTTAATTTAAAAGGGAAGTACTCAACTTAAACTTAAATTACTAAACAGCTACGTTGAGTATAAAAATGGTTTAAAAAACTGTAAACTATTATTTTAACTCAGAACCCAAAAAAACAATTTTAGCTGTTACTCCACATTTAACGTAAAATTTAAGCCATTCCAATGCGCATCTCAACGCGCACACGTGCTTCAAGTCACACTTTTACTTACCCGGCAATTTTTTTATGGTTTTCTAAAACAGTTTGTTGTTATTGCCACTTGTTTTTATTTCGTCGCGTACTATTATTGCCCGAGCATAGTTTACAAGTAGAACCCCGCACTGGCTGCGAAACGCACCGCCCTGCTTGACGTAACCCGCTCGAATTCTTGGTCACTGTGCTAAAGCATCTTGTATTTTGTTCTCAACACTTGGGCAGGTAAATCAAAGGTAAACTCGAATCTCGCGTGCCTCACAAACCGGCCAATGAGTCCACTGCCCCCAGCTCTCAGCGTTGCCAAATACTTCCACAGGCTCCGGTTGTGAGGAACTCTTTGTTTGCTGAATGGTCTTTGTGCTTGTCCCTGATTGAAAAGCAGGATTGTGTAATTGCATTTTTGGTTAATTTTAATCTGTGCTCGTTTAAGCTTCGAGGTGATAGGTGCACAATATTCAAATATAACACCTTTTCTAATTGAAAAATAATACAATTATCATTTAATTTTTTGTCTGAAGATTCCATATGTCACACTAATGTACAGGGTGAGGCACCGCTAACTATACTCTTCTTTTTCTTTATTGAAGTGAAGAATTACCAAAAGATATTTTGAAGCGTTATAGTGCCATACTGACCTTTAAATATGAACGAGTGTAGTACATTACAAAAAAAATCGATGCGTTAAATTTTCTCTGGGACTAAATAAGATTCTTCGTTGCTATTAGAGCTAGAAGGAAATGGTTTCATATTATACACGGTGATTCCAAAAGGTCTGTAGGCGTGTAAGTACAAAAATTGCAGCACATTTCTGGGATCAAAGCAAACCGATTTAACCAAACTTACCTATCTAGTATCTACAGAAGTTTTTTGTTTCATCCAGTGGCGGAACTAAAGATGGGGTTATATTATTAAAACATCTATTTTTTTATTAACAAGATAACTATGAAACTCTGCACCAATACTAAAGAGACTGACGTCCGATTGCATGCAAAATTAGTTCAAGTAGGTAATGGGTGTAGAAATAACGTTAATTTTTATTCACCACCGGCAATGTAAGGACTCTTTACACCTATGGCGACAGGAATTATAAGCAACTGAGTACATTTGTGTACTAGTTACTCTTGGCGAAAGCACTTAATAGTGTTACATTCCTAGGACAGTGATAAGTAGACGTCAGATTGTATTTGACAAATTATATTTTATTTCGTACTTTTTTCCTGATTTGGCCCGTAATAAATCTAAACAGGCAGTAATTGCTGCTTCATTTCCACTGTCCACTTTTTAAACAAAATTTTCTTTGGAAATGGGTAAACTCAATAGCGCGTTGCTCTGACCTTTTATGGGCATAGCTAACTTATTAATTAAATTAAAATTTCGGATAACAGATGTCGTTTTTAGAAATAATTCTTTATTATAAGTTAATTTCTGCCGATAGTGAAAAAAATATAATCAGCAACTTGGAATGTAAAGACTTAAAAATTTCGTCAGAAATTATAGGCATCGGTTTTACCGTGACCTATTAAGTCTCCCTCGAATGTTGTAACGTCTTTATATTCCTTTAAGTTTAAATAACCACATATTTTGCAAACACCATATTCTCAGGTTGCCATTATTTGATATTTTTCGTTGTCTAATATGTGTTATTTAAAAGTGTACAATAAAAATTTACTGTATATTGAAAAAGTTATTATAAAATCAAAAAGTTGCTATAAAATACAAAAATTACTGTAAAATAAAAAGATACTATAAATTAAAAAAAAATACACAAATAAAAAAACAGTTTTAGTAATATCCAATTACAAAAAGAACGCCCAACTTGGCTACAACGTCCAACTTGGCCACAACGCCCAACTTCAAGTTTGGTCAGAACGTCCAACGTGATCAGAACGCCCAGTTTCGATTTTCGTCAGAACGCCCAACTTGCTCATAACGCCCAACTTCGATTTTGTTCACAATACTTACTTGTCACAAACTTCAACTCAGAATATGGTCATGATGACCAACTACAGTTTTGGTCACAACGTCCAACTTGGTTATAACAGCCAATTACGATTTTGGCCTCTACGCCCAACTTGGTTACAACGCCCAACTTGGTCACAACGCCCAACTTGGTCACAACGCCCAACTTGGTCACAATGCCCACCGACACCAGTTAAACGAGAGAGCTATCGACGCTGCGGAAACCACCGTTTTGGTCATAATTCCCAACTCCGGTTCTGGTCACACCGCCTAACTTCAATTGTGGTCAGAACGTCCAACTTGGTCAAAATGCACAACTTCGATTTTGGCCACAACGCCCAACTTGGTCACAACGTCCAACTTGGTTACAACGGCAAACTTGGTCACAACGCCCAACTTGGTCACAACGCCCAATGACGCCTGTTATACGAGAAACAGCTATCGACGCTTCTGAAACCACCGTTTTGGTCATACCGCCCCACTTGGTCATAACGCCCAATTGATTTTGGTTACAACGCCGAACTTAATCACAACGCTCAACTTTGATTTTGTTCACAATGCTTACTTGTCACAAACTTCAACTCAGAATATGGTCATAATGACCTACTACAGTTTTGGTCAAAATGTACAACTTGGTCCTAACACCCAATTACGATTTTGGCCACTACGCCCAACTTGTTTACAACGCCCAACTTGGTCACAATGCCCACCGACGCCGGTTAAACGAGAGAGCTATCGACGCTGCTGAAACCACCGTTTTGGTCATAATTCCCAACTCCGGTTCTGGTCACACCGCCCAACTTCAATTGTGGTCAGAACGTCAAACTTGGCCACAATGTACAACTTCGATTTTGGCCACAACGCCCAACTTGGTCACATTGGTAAATGTCAGTATCAACCTTTTTGCAAATGAGTAAGTTTAAATTTTAATTAAAAGAAACTCTTTTTTGTAAGTTTTGGAAACACAAGGGTGGATACATAACTATGTAAGGCAATTAAATTAAATGTCAGTATCGACCTTTTTGCAAATGTGTAAGTTTAAATTTTAATTAAAAGAAACTCTTTTTTGTAAGTTTTGGAAACATAAGGGTGGATACATAACTATGTAAGGCAATTAAATTAAATGTCAGTATCGACCTTTTTGCAAATGTGTAAGTTTAAATGTTAATTAAGAGAAACTATTTTTTGTAAGTTTTGGAAACACAAGGGTGGATACATAACTATGTATGTATGTATTATCTGTAACCTCATTTACCTTGCGGTGTCGAGGCTGCTGCTTTATGCGCAAGGCAATTAAATTAAATGTCAGTATCGACCTTTTTGCAAATGAGTAAGTTTAAATTTTAATTAAAAGAAACTCTTTTTTGTAAGTTTTGGAAACACAAGGGTGGATGCATAAATATGTAAGGCAATTAAATTAAATGTCAGTATCGACCTTTTTGCAAATGAGTAAGTTTAAATTTTAATTAAAAGAAACTCTTTTTTGTAAGTTTTGGAAACACAAGGGTGGATACATAACTATGTAAGGCAATTAAATTAAATGTCAGTATCGACCTTTTTGCAAATGTGTAAGTTTAAATTTTAATTAAAAGAAACTCTTTTTTGTAAGTTTTGGAAACACAAGTGTGGATACATAACTATGTAAGGCAATTAAATTAAATGTCAGTATCGACCTTTTTGCAAATGAGTAAGTTTAAATTTTAATTAAAAGAAACTCTTTTTTGTAAGTTTTGGAAACACAAAGGTGGATACATAGCTATGTAAGGCAATTAAATTAAATGTCAGTATCGACCTTTTTGCAAATGAGTAAGTTTAAATTTTAATTAAAAGAAACTCTTTTTTGTAAGTTTTGGAAACACAAGGGTGGATACATAAATAGGTAAGGCAATTAAATTAAATGTCAGTATCGACCTTTTTGCAAATGAGTAAGTTTAAATTTTAATTAAAAGAAACTCTTTTTTGTAAGTTTTGGAAACACAAGGGTGGATACATAACTATGTAAGGCAATTAAATTAAATGTCAGTATCGACCTTTTTGCAAATGAGTAAGTTTAAATTTTAATTAAAAGAAACTCTTTTTTGTAAGTTTTGGAAACACAAAGGTGGATACATAACTATGCAAGGCAATTAAATTAAATGTCAGTATCGACCTTTTTGCAAATGAGTAAGTTTAAATTTTAATTAAAAGAAACTCTTTTTTGTAAGTTTTGGAAACACAAGGGTGGATACATAACTATGTAAGGCAATTAAATTAAATGTCAGTATCGACCTTTTTGCAAATGTGTAAGTTTAAATTTTAATTAAAAGAAACTCTTTTTTGTAAGTTTTGGAAACACAAGGGTGGATACATAAATATGTAAGGCAATTAAATTAAATGTCAGTATCGACCTTTTTGCAAATGAGTAAGTTTAAATTTTAATTAAAAGAAACTCTTTTTTGTAAGTTTTGGAAACACAAGGGTGGATACATAAATATGTAAGGCAATTAAATTAAATGTCAGTATCGACCTTTTTGCAAATGAGTAAGTTTAAATTTTAATTAAAAGAAACTCTTTTTTGTAAGTTTTGGAAACACAAGGGTGGATACATAACTATGTAAGGCAATTAAATTAAATGTCAGTATCGACCTTTTTGCAAATGTGTAAGTTTAAATTTTAATTAAAAGAAACTCTTTTTTGTAAGTTTGGAAACACAAGTGTGGATACATAACTATGTAAGGCAATTAAATTAAATGTCAGTATCGACCTTTTTGCAATGAGTAAGTTTAAATTTTAATTAAAAGAAACTCTTTTTTGTAAGTTTTGGAAACACAAAGGTGGATACATAACTATGTAAGGCAATTAAATTAAATGTCAGTATCGACCTTTTTGCAAATGAGTAAGTTTAAATTTTAATTAAAAGAAACTCTTTTTTGTAAGTTTTGGAAACACAAGGGTGGATACATAAATAGGTAAGGCAATTAAATTAAATGTCAGTATCGACCTTTTTGCAAATGAGTAAGTTTAAATTTTAATTAAAAGAAACTCTTTTTTGTAAGTTTTGGAAACACAAGGGTGGATACATAACTATGTAAGGCAATTAAATTAAATGTCAGTATCGACCTTTTTGCAAATGAGTAAGTTTAAATTTTAATTAAAAGAAACTCTTTTTTGTAAGTTTTGGAAACACAAAGGTGGATACATAACTATGCAAGGCAATTAAATTAAATGTCAGTATCGACCTTTTTGCAAATGAGTAAGTTTAAATTTTAATTAAAAGAAACTCTTTTTTGTAAGTTTTGGAAACACAAGGGTGGATACATAACTATGTAAGGCAATTAAATTAAATGTCAGTATCGACCTTTTTGCAAATGTGTAAGTTTAAATTTTAATTAAAAGAAACTCTTTTTTGTAAGTTTTGGAAACACAAGGGGTGGATACATAAATATGTAAGGCAATTAAATTAAATGTCAGTATCGACCTTTTGCAAATGAGTAAGTTTAAATTTTAATTAAAAGAAACTCTTTTTTGTAAGTTTTGGAAACACAAGGGTGGATACATAAATATGTAAGGCAATCAAATTAAATGTCAGTATCGACCTTTTTGCAAATGAGTAAGTTTAAATTTTAATTAAAAGAAACTCTTTTTTGTAAGTTTTGGAAACACAAGGGTGGATACATAACTATGTAAGGCAATTAAATTAAATGTCAGCATCGACCTTTTTGCAAATGTGTAAGTTTAAATTTTAATTAAAAGAAACTCTTTTTTGTAAGTTTTGGAAACACAAGGGTGGATACATAACTATGTAAGGCAATTAAATTAAATGTCAGTATCGACCTTTTTGCAAATGAGTAAGTTTAAATTTTAATTAAAAGAAACTCTTTTTTGTAAGTTTTGGAAACACAAGGGTGGATACATAACTATTGTAACGAATGCGAGAACGTCGTCCAGATCGATCTAGAAGCAGGTGTGCGCGATGAGTCACTTCGAACAGATGCTCCGAGAACGGGCCCGAGGTCAAATGCGTCATGCTTCCGCCTGGAGTTTCTAGTGAGTGTCGGGACTGTCTGGAAGCTTCTGGAGGGAAATTATTGGCCATATAAATACCGGCCGTCGGACCCGCAGTTCAGTTCTGAAATAATTCTGCGGCAGTTCGAACTCACGTCGAGGCTTGTTAGAAGCCCCCATATAAATAAAAACGCGTGTACATATGAACATAAATAATAGAAATAAATAAATATATAATCGTTAGTGTTTAAGAGTGATATAAATAATAATAGTTGTTAGAAATAGTGCCGTAGTTTAAAAGTAATTTGTAATCTGCTTGATAATTCTCGCATGTGCTTGTAAATAACAATAATCGTAATAATTAA
The DNA here is from genome assembly GCA_940337035.1 of Agriotes lineatus. Classification (NCBI taxonomy): domain Eukaryota; kingdom Metazoa; phylum Arthropoda; class Insecta; order Coleoptera; family Elateridae; genus Agriotes; species Agriotes lineatus. The sequence continues at coordinate 69,592,436 of OW679199.1, read as the reverse complement.
TTCATTGTTGTAAATAAATATTTGAACCCATGTTTGTCGTATAATTTTAAATAGCCCGAACGTTAAGAACGTAACAGTGGTGTCGGTGTGAGGTTTTGTACCGGGGGCTATAAGAAAATTATTGAACAAACATTAAATAAATAAATTGTTAACAAGTGCCGATAAAACGACGGTCAGATAAATAAATTTAAGTGGAAAGTGTGGATGCCTTTGACGAGATCTCAAAGCAGCAAAATGGAAGCCCAATTAAGCCAACTTTGCAACTGATGCAAGTTAGCCAGGACAAGGCGGAAAAAAGCACAGGAGGAACTTAAGAAAGAGATCCAAGTTGGCCAGGAAGAATGAAAGCCGGCCAAAAGAAGGCACAAGATAAGGCAGAGGAAGCCGCGAAAGCACTTAAGGAATGGCTGAAGGCCGAGCAAGAGAAAGCAGTCCAAAAACTTGAGGAAAAATTGAAAGCCACTCAAGAAAACCTCAAGGATGAGCTTAGGGAAGAATTGCGATCCGGTCGAAAGAAGGCAGAAAAAGCACAAGAGGATCTTAGGGAACAGCTGGAAGCCGGGCAGAAAGCACGAGAAGAGCTGAAGGTCGGGCAGGAAGAGCTGGAAACCGCAGAAGAGGAAGTAGTCCAAAAGCTTGACGGGAAAATAAATGGAAGAGTTCGGTCTCTGTTGTTGGACCTGAGACGCGGCGAGTTGCACGTGGGTGGGGAGGAGCTTTCCCGACACCCAGGAGGAGAGATCGCGGCACAAGTGGTATGGGCGGAAGATGTTATTCTGCAGGGACGAACCGAGAGGGTCGTGGATGCATACTGGATGGCGATCTCCGGAGCAACGTGGTGCGCGTGGTTGAGCCCGATTATGCTGACATTGCGGACGAGTGCATTCTGGGAATGGATGTTGTGGATAAGTGTGAGTGCGCTTTGGACCTGAGACGCGGCGAGTTGCACGTGGGTGGGGAGGATCTTTCCCGACACCCAAGAGGAGAGATCGCGGCACAAGTGGTATGGGCGGAAGATGTTACTCTGCAAGGACGAACCGAGAGGGGTCGTGGATGCATACCTGGATGGCGATCTCCGGGGCAACGTGGTGCGCGTGGTCGAGCCTGATGGTGGCAAGAAGCTCACTCATGGTATCCTGGTAGGGAAGACGTTGGTGAAGACTGGGCTTGGGGTCCCAGTAAGGATGATGAACGTCAGCAGGGAACTGGCAACCGTCAGGAGGAACCCAATACTGGAAGGGGGCATGAGCCAACGAAAATGGAAGAAGATAGAAGATTTGGTGGCCCGTACCAAGACATCGTCGAGTGCGGAGATCATCCCAGCGGCCGTACTGATGTAGGAAATTATAAATCATTCGAGTTTGGAAGAAGAGTCTTGCTGAGGACCGACCATCCTGCTCGGAGATGGCTGCTGCAGTGCAAGAACCCTGAAAGGCAGGTGGCTGAGTGGATCGAGCGCCTAGAAGGGTTCAACTTGGGAATAAATTATCGACCTGGCACAGTCCACCGCAACGCCGATGCGTTATCCAAGAGGCCTTGCCCTGCGGACTGCGGCCACTGTTCGAGACTGGAGAGTCGTGTGGTACCCATTAATCGTACCACTGTGGTCGACGACTCGTGGGAGCCAGACGAGTTGCAGAGTAGCCAGGAGAACAACCCCGACTTAGGCGCGGTTATAGCCTGGAAGCAAGATGGCCGTCGACCTACCTGGCAGGAGGTCCCCGCCACCAACGCAACAGTGGAGACTTATTGGGCGCAATGGGACTCCTTGCAGCTGGACAACAACGTCCTGACCAGAATCTTGGAAGATGAGGACAGTAGGGCAACGAGATCACGATCGATGGTTCCAAGGAGTAGAGTGGCCGAGGTTCTGCGCTACCTGCATGATTGCTCCTCTGGAGGACACTTCAGATTGAAGAAGACGTTGCAGAAGGTCCAAGAAAGGTTCTACGGGGCAAGCTGCAAAGGTGACGTCCGAGAGTGGTGCCGGAGGTGCGAAGCATGCGCTACGGGAAACGGACCTGTTGGAAGAACGTAGAGCTCCGAGGTGGCAGTACAACGTCGGTGGTCCGTTCGAGGGTATAGCCATTGACATCGCCGGACCATGCCCCGAAACCGAAGCGGGAAATAAATACATCTTGGTGTGCATGGGCCACTTCACCAAATGGCCCGAAGCGTACGCCGTTCCGAAGAAAGAGACCGGTACTGTCGCTGATGTTCTGGTGAAGGAGTGCTTCAGCCGTTTTGGAGTCCCCCTGGAGTTACATTCCGACCAGGGCCGGAATTTCGAGTTTGGACCGTTCCGGAACGTCTGTAAGCTACTGGGGATACGCAAGACCCGGACCGCTGCCCTCCGTACTCAATCGGACGGCATGGTGGAAAGGATGAACGGAACCATGGAGAAGCATCTGTCCAAGGGCGTTTCCGAGCATCCGCGTGACTGGGGCCAGTACATGCACCTGTTCCTGATGGCCTACCGATCGGCAGTACCAGAGACAACCGGCGTCCAGAGCGAGGTGTGCTGTTGCGAAGCCTGGAGACCACGGTGGGCTGCTGCTTCTTCAGCCAGTCCATGTGCAAGAAGGGCACCGCCTGCAAGTACCGCCATCGGACCCCCACAAGAGCGAGAAGACAGGCACCCGACGCAACTCGTTCTGGGACAGAACGATCTAAGGCGGGGGCAGTGTAACGAATGCGAGAACGACGTCCAGATCGATCTAGAAGCAGGTGTGCGCGATGAGTCACTTCGAACAGATGCTCCGAGAACGGGCCCGAGGTCAAATGCGTCATGCTTCCGCCTGGAGTTTCTAGTGAGTGTCGGGACTGTCTGGAAGCTTCTGGAGGGAAATTATTGGCCATATAAATACCCGGCCGTCGGACCCGCAGTTCAGTTCTGAAATAATTCTGCGGCAGTTCGAACTCACGTCGAGGCTTGTTAGAAGCCCCCATATAAATAAAAACGCGTGTACATATGAACATAAATAATATAAATAAATAAATATATAATCGTTAGTGTTTAAGAGTGATATAAATAATAATAGTTGTTAGAAATAGTGCCGTAGTTTAAAAGTAATTTGTAATCTGCTTGATAATTCTCGCATGTGCTTGTAAATAACAATAATCGTAATAATTCATTGTTGTAAATAAATATTTGAACCCATGTTTGTCGTATAATTTTAAATAGCCTGAACGTTAAGAACGTAACACTATGTAAGGCAATTAAATTAAATGTCAGTATCGACCTTTTTGCAAATGAATAAGTTTAAATTTTAATTAAAAGAAACTCTTTTTTGTAAGTTTTGGAAACACAAAGGTGGATACATAACTATCTAAGGCAATTAAATTAAATGACAGTATCGACCTTTTTGCAAATGTGTAAGTTAAAATTTTAATTAAGAGAAACTCTTTTTTGTAAGTTTTGGAAACACAAGGGTGGATACATAACTATGTAAGGCAATTAAATTAAATGTCAGTATCGACCTTTTTGCAAATGTGTAAGTTTAAATTTTAATTAAGAGAAACTCTTTTTTGTAAGTTTTGGAAACACAAGGGTGGATATATAACTATGTAAGGCAATTAAATTAAATGTCAGTATCGACCTTTTTGCAAATGAGTAAGTTTAAATTTTAATTAAAAGAAACTCTTTTTTGTAAGTTTTGGAAACACAAGGGTGGATACATGACTATGTAAGGCAATTAAATTAAATGTCAGTATCGACCTTTTTGCAAATGAGTAAGTTTAAATTTTAATTAAAAGAAACTCTTTTTTGTAAGTTTTGGAAACACAAGGGTGGATACATGACTATGTAAGGCAATTAAATTAAATGTCAGTATCGACCTTTTTGCAAATGTGTAAGTTTAAATTTTAATTAAAAGAAACTCTTTTTTGTAAGTTTTGGAAACACAAGGGTGGATATATAACTATGTAAGGCAATTAAATTAAATGTCAGTATCGACCTTTTTGCAAATGAGTAAGTTTAAATTTTAATTAAAAGAAACTCTTTTTTGTAAGTTTTGGAAACACAAAGGTGGATACATAACTATCTAAGGCAATTAAATTAAATGACAGTATCGACCTTTTTGCAAATGTGTAAGTTAAAATTTTAATTAAGAGAAACTCTTTTTTGTAAGTTTTGGAAACACAAGGGTGGATACATAACTATGTAAGGCAATTAAATTAAATGTCAGTATCGACCTTTTTGCAAATGTGTAAGTTTAAATTTTAATTAAGAGAAACTCTTTTTTGTAAGTTTTGGAAACACAAGGGTGGATATATAACTATGTAAGGCAATTAAATTAAATGTCAGTATCGACCTTTTTGCAAATGAGTAAGTTTAAATTTTAATTAAAAGAAACTCTTTTTTGTAAGTTTTGGAAACACAAGGGTGGATACATGACTATGTAAGGCAATTAAATTAAATGTCAGTATCGACCTTTTTGCAAATGTGTAAGTTTAAATTTTAATTAAAAGAAACTCTTTTTTGTAAGTTTTGGAAACACAAGGGTGGATATATAACTATGTAAGGCAATTAAATTAAATGTCAGTATCGACCTTTTTGCAAATGAGTAAGTTTAAATTTTAATTAAAAGAAACTCTTTTTTGTAAGTTTTGGAAACACAAGGGTGGATACATAACTATGTAAAACAATTAAATTAAATGTCAGTATCGACCTTTTTGCAAATGAGTAAGTTTAAATTTTTATTAAAAGAAACTCTTTTTTTGTAAGTTTTGGAAACACAAGGGTGGATACATAACTATGTAAGGCAATTAAATTAAATGTCAGTATCGACCTTTTTGCAAATGAGTAAGATTAAATTTTAATTAAAAGAAACTCTTTTTTGTAAGTTTTGGAAACACAAGGGTGGATACATAACTATGTAAGGCAATTAAATTAAATGTCAGTATCGACCTTTTTGCAAATGTGTAAGTTTAAATTTTAATTAAGAGAAACTCTTTTTTGTAAGTTTTGGAAACACAAGGGTGGATACATAACTATGTAAGGCAATTAAATTAAATGTCAGTATCGACCTTTTTGCAAATGTGTAAGTTTAAATTTTAATTAAGAGAAACTCTTTTTTGTAAGTTTTGGAAACACAAGGGTGGATATATAACTATGTAAAGCAATTAAATTAAATCTCAGTATCGACCTTTTTGCAAATGTGTAAGTTTAAATTTTAATTAAGAGAAACTCTTTTTTGTAAGTTTTGGAAACACAAGGGTGGATACATAACTATGTAAGGCAATTAAATTAAATGTCAGTATCGACCTTTTTGCAAATGTGTAAGTTTAAATTTTAATTAAGAGAAACTCTTTTTTGTAAGTTTTGGAAACACAAGGGTGGATATATAACTATGTAAGGCAATTAAATTAAATGTCAGTATCGACCTTTTTGCAAATGAGTAAGTTTAAATTTTAATTAAAAGAAACTCTTTTTTGTAAGTTTTGGAAACACAAGGGTGGATACATAACTATGTAAGGCAATTAAATTAAATGTCAGTATCGACCTTTTTGCAAATGTGTAAGTTTAAATTTTAATTAAGAGAAACTCTTTTTTGTAAGTTTTGGAAACACAAGGGTGGATATATAACTATGTAAGGCAATTAAATTAAATGTCAGTATCGACCTTTTTGCAAATGAGTAAGTTTAAATTTTAATTAAAAGAAACTCTTTTTTGTAAGTTTTGGAAACACAAGGGTGGATACATAACTATGTAAGGCAATTAAATTAAATGTCAGTATCGACCTTTTTGCAAATGTGTAAGTTTAAATTTTAATTAAGAGAAACTCTTTTTTGTAAGTTTTGGAAACACAAGGGTGGATATATAACTATGTATGGCAATTAAATTAAATGTCAGTATCGACCTTTTTGCAAATGAGTAAGTTTAAATTTTAATTAAAAGAAACTCTTTTTTGTAAGTTTTGGAAACACAAGGGTGGATACATAACTATGTAAGGCAATTAAATTAAATGTCAGTATCGACCTTTTTGCAAATGTGTAAGTTTAAATGTTAATTAAGAGAAACTCTTTTTTACAGTTTTGGAAACACAAGAGTGGATACATAACTATGTAAGGCAATTAAATTAAATGTCAGTATCGACCTTTTTGCAAATGTGTAAGTTTAAATGTTAATTAAGAGAAACTCTTTTTTGTAAGTTTTGGAAACAGAAGGGTGGATATATAACTATGTAAGGCAATTAAATTAAATGTCAGTATCGACCTTTTTGCAAATGTGTAAGTTTAAATGTTAATTAAGAGAAACTCTTTTTTGTAAGTTTTGGAAACACAAGGGTGGATACATAACTATGTAAGGCAATTACATTAAATGTCAGTATCGACCTTTTTGCAAATGTGTAAGTTTAAATTTTAATTAAAAGAAACTCTTTTTTGTAAGTTTTGGAAACACAAGGGTGGATACATAACTATGTAAGGCAATTAAATTAAATGTCAGTATCGACCTTTTTGCAAATGTGTAAGTTTAAATTTTAATTAAAAGAAACTCTTTTTTGTAAGTTTTGGAAACACAAGGGTGGATACATAACTATGTAAGGCAATTAAATTAAATGTCAGTATCGACCTTTTTGCAAATGTGTAAGTTTAAATGTTAATTAAGAGAAACTATTTTTTGTAAGTTTTGGAAACACAAGGGTGGATACATAACTATGTATGTATGTATTATCTGTAACCTCATTTACCTTGCGGTGTCGAGGCTGCTGCTTTATGCGCAAGGCAATTAAATTAAATGTCAGTATCGACCTTTTTGCAAATGTGTAAGTTTAAATTTTAATTAAAAGAAACTCTTTTTTCTAAGTTTTGGAAACACAAGGGTGGATACATAACTATGTAAGGCAATTAAATTAAATGTCAGTATCGACCTTTTTGCAAATGAGTAAGTTTAAATTTTAATTAAAAGAAACTCTTTTTTTGTAAGTTTTGGAAACACAAGGGTGGATACATAACTATGTAAGGCAATTAAATTAAATGTCAGTATCGACCTTTTTGCAAATGAGTAAGTTTAAATTTTAATTAAAAGAAACTCTTTTTTGTAAGTTTTGGAAACACAAGGGTGGATACATAACTATGTAAGGCAATTAAATTAAATGTCAGTATCGACCTTTTTGCAAATGTGTAAGTTTAAATTTTAATTAAGAGAAACTCTTTTTTGTAAGTTTTGGAAACACAAGGGTGGATATATAACTATGTAAGGCAATTAAATTAAATGTCAGTATCGACCTTTTCGCAAATGTGTAAGTTTAAATTTTAATTAAGAGAAACTCTTTTTTGTAAGTTTTGGAAACACAAGGGTGGATATATAACTATGTAAGGCAATTAAATTAAATGTCAGTATCGACCTTTTCGCAAATGTGTAAGTTTAAATTTTAATTAAGAGAAACTCTTTTTTGTAAGTTTTGTAAACACAAGGGTGGATATATAACTATGTAAAGCAATTAAATTAAATCTCAGTATCGACCTTTTTGCAAATGTGTAAGTTTAAATTTTAATTAAGAGAAACTCTTTTTTGTAAGTTTTGGAAACACAAGGGTGGATACATAACTATGTAAGGCAATTAAATTAAATGTCAGTATCGACCTTTTTGCAAATGTGTAAGTTTAAATTTTAATTAAGAGAAACTCTTTTTTGTAAGTTTTGGAAACACAAGGGTGGATATATAACTATGTAAGGCAATTAAATTAAATGTCAGTATCGACCTTTTTGCAAATGAGTAAGTTTAAATTTTAATTAAAAGAAACTCTTTTTTGTAAGTTTTGGAAACACAAGGGTGGATACATAACTATGTAAGGTAATTAAATTAAATGTCAGTATCGACCTTTTTGCAAATGTGTAAGTTTAAATTTTAATTAAGAGAAACTTTTTTTTGTAAGTTTTGGAAACACAAGGGTGGATATATAACTATGTAAGGCAATTAAATTAAATGTCAGTATCGACCTTTTTGCAAATGAGTAAGTTTAAATTTTAATTAAAAGAAACTCTTTTTTGTAAGTTTTGGAAACACAAGGGTGGATACATAACTATGTAAGGCAATTAAATTAAATGTCAGTATCGACCTTTTTGCAAATGTGTAAGTTTAAATTTTAATTAAGAGAAACTCTTTTTTGTAAGTTTTGGAAACACAAGGGTGGATACATAACTATGTAAGGCAATTAAATTAAATGTCAGTATCGACCTTTTTGCAAATGTGTAAGTTTAAATTTTAATTAAGAGAAACTCTTTTTTGTAAGTTTTGGAAACACAAGGGTGGATATATAACTATGTAAAGCAATTAAATTAAATCTCAGTATCGACCTTTTTGCAAATGTGTAAGTTTAAATTTTAATTAAGAGAAACTCTTTTTTGTAAGTTTTGGAAACACAAGGGTGGATACATAACTATGTAAGGCAATTAAATTAAATGTCAGTATCGACCTTTTTGCAAATGTGTAAGTTTAAATTTTAATTAAGAGAAACTCTTTTTTGTAAGTTTTGGAAACACAAGGGTGGATATATAACTATGTAAGGCAATTAAATTAAATGTCAGTATCGACCTTTTTGCAAATGAGTAAGTTTAAATTTTAATTAAAAGAAACTCTTTTTTGTAAGTTTTGGAAACACAAGGGTGGATACATAACTATGTAAGGCAATTAAATTAAATGTCAGTATCGACCTTTTTGCAAATGTGTAAGTTTAAATTTTAATTAAGAGAAACTCTTTTTTGTAAGTTTTGGAAACACAAGGGTGGATATATAACTATGTAAGGCAATTAAATTAAATGTCAGTATCGACCTTTTTGCAAATGAGTAAGTTTAAATTTTAATTAAAAGAAACTCTTTTTTGTAAGTTTTGGAAACACAAGGGTGGATACATAACTATGTAAGGCAATTAAATTAAATGTCAGTATCGACCTTTTTGCAAATGTGTAAGTTTAAATTTTAATTAAGAGAAACTCTTTTTTGTAAGTTTTGGAAACACAAGGGTGGATATATAACTATGTATGGCAATTAAATTAAATGTCAGTATCGACCTTTTTGCAAATGAGTAAGTTTAAATTTTAATTAAAAGAAACTCTTTTTTGTAAGTTTTGGAAACACAAGGGTGGATACATAACTATGTAAGGCAATTAAATTAAATGTCAGTATCGACCTTTTTGCAAATGTGTAAGTTTAAATGTTAATTAAGAGAAACTCTTTTTTACAGTTTTGGAAACACAAGAGTGGATACATAACTATGTAAGGCAATTAAATTAAATGTCAGTATCGACCTTTTTGCAAATGTGTAAGTTTAAATGTTAATTAAGAGAAACTCTTTTTTGTAAGTTTTGGAAACAGAAGGGTGGATATATAACTATGTAAGGCAATTAAATTAAATGTCAGTATCGACCTTTTTGCAAATGTGTAAGTTTAAATGTTAATTAAGAGAAACTCTTTTTTGTAAGTTTTGGAAACACAAGGGTGGATACATAACTATGTAAGGCAATTACATTAAATGTCAGTATCGACCTTTTTGCAAATGTGTAAGTTTAAATTTTAATTAAAAGAAACTCTTTTTTGTAAGTTTTGGAAACACAAGGGTGGATACATAACTATGTAAGGCAATTAAATTAAATGTCAGTATCGACCTTTTTGCAAATGTGTAAGTTTAAATTTTAATTAAAAGAAACTCTTTTTTGTAAGTTTTGGAAACACAAGGGTGGATACATAACTATGTAAGGCAATTAAATTAAATGTCAGTATCGACCTTTTTGCAAATGTGTAAGTTTAAATGTTAATTAAGAGAAACTATTTTTTGTAAGTTTTGGAAACACAAGGGTGGATACATAACTATGTATGTATGTATTATCTGTAACCTCATTTACCTTGCGGTGTCGAGGCTGCTGCTTTATGCGCAAGGCAATTAAATTAAATGTCAGTATCGACCTTTTTGCAAATGTGTAAGTTTAAATTTTAATTAAAAGAAACTCTTTTTTCTAAGTTTTGGAAACACAAGGGTGGATACATAACTATGTAAGGCAATTAAATTAAATGTCAGTATCGACCTTTTTGCAAATGAGTAAGTTTAAATTTTAATTAAAAGAAACTCTTTTTTTGTAAGTTTTGGAAACACAAGGGTGGATACATAACTATGTAAGGCAATTAAATTAAATGTCAGTATCGACCTTTTTGCAAATGAGTAAGTTTAAATTTTAATTAAAAGAAACTCTTTTTTGTAAGTTTTGGAAACACAAGGGTGGATACATAACTATGTAAGGCAATTAAATTAAATGTCAGTATCGACCTTTTTGCAAATGTGTAAGTTTAAATTTTAATTAAGAGAAACTCTTTTTTGTAAGTTTTGGAAACACAAGGGTGGATATATAACTATGTAAGGCAATTAAATTAAATGTCAGTATCGACCTTTTCGCAAATGTGTAAGTTTAAATTTTAATTAAGAGAAACTCTTTTTTGTAAGTTTTGGAAACACAAGGGTGGATATATAACTATGTAAGGCAATTAAATTAAATGTCAGTATCGACCTTTTCGCAAATGTGTAAGTTTAAATTTTAATTAAGAGAAACTCTTTTTTGTAAGTTTTGTAAACACAAGGGTGGATATATAACTATGTAAAGCAATTAAATTAAATCTCAGTATCGACCTTTTTGCAAATGTGTAAGTTTAAATTTTAATTAAGAGAAACTCTTTTTTGTAAGTTTTGGAAACACAAGGGTGGATACATAACTATGTAAGGCAATTAAATTAAATGTCAGTATCGACCTTTTTGCAAATGTGTAAGTTTAAATTTTAATTAAGAGAAACTCTTTTTTGTAAGTTTTGGAAACACAAGGGTGGATATATAACTATGTAAGGCAATTAAATTAAATGTCAGTATCGACCTTTTTGCAAATGAGTAAGTTTAAATTTTAATTAAAAGAAACTCTTTTTTGTAAGTTTTGGAAACACAAGGGTGGATACATAACTATGTAAGGTAATTAAATTAAATGTCAGTATCGACCTTTTTGCAAATGTGTAAGTTTAAATTTTAATTAAGAGAAACTTTTTTTTGTAAGTTTTGGAAACACAAGGGTGGATATATAACTATGTAAGGCAATTAAATTAAATGTCAGTATCGACCTTTTTGCAAATGAGTAAGTTTAAATTTTAATTAAAAGAAACTCTTTTTTGTAAGTTTTGGAAACACAAGGGTGGATACATAACTATGTAAGGCAATTAAATTAAATGTCAGTATCGACCTTTTTGCAAATGTGTAAGTTTAAATTTTAATTAAGAGAAACTCTTTTTTGTAAGTTTTGGAAACACAAGGGTGGATATATAACTATGTAAGGCAATTAAATTAAATGTCAGTATCGACCTTTTTGCAAATGAGTAAGTTTAAATTTTAATTAAAAGAAACTCTTTTTTGTAAGTTTTGGAAACACAAGGGTGGATACATAACTATGTAAGGCAATTAAATTAAATGTCAGTATCGACCTTTTTGCAAATGTGTAAGTTTAAATGTTAATTAAGAGAAACTCTTTTTTGTAAGTTTTGGAAACACAAGGGTGGATACATAACTATGTAAGGCAATTAAATTGAATGTCAGTATCGACCTTTTTGCAAATGTGTAAGTTTAAATGTTAATTAAGAGAAACTCTTTTTTGTAAGTTTTGGAAACACAAGGGTGGATACATAACTATGTAAGGCAATTAAATTAAATGTCAGTATCGACCTTTTTGCAAATAAGTAAGTTTAAATTTTAATTAAAAGAAATTCTTTTTTGTAAGTTTTGGAAACACAAGGGTGGATACATAACTATGTAAGGCAATTAAATTGAATGTCAGTATCGACCTTTTTGCAAATGTGTAAGTTTAAATGTTAATTAAGAGAAACTCTTTTTTGTAAGTTTTGGAAACACAAGGGTGGATACATAACTATGTAAGGCAATTAAATTAAATGTCAGTATCGACCTTTTTGCAAATGTGTAAGTTTAAATGTTAATTAAGAGAAACTCTTTTTTGTAAGTTTTGAAAACACAAGGGTGGATATATAACTATGTAAGGCAATTAAATTAAATGTCAGTATCGACCTTTTTGCAAATGAGTAAGTTTAAATTTTAATTAAAAGAAACTCTTTTTTGTAAGTTTTGGAAACACAAGGGTGGATACATAACTATGTAAGGCAATTAAATTAAATGTCAGTATCGACCTTTTTGCAAATGTGTAAGTTTAAATGTTAATTAAGAGAAACTCTTTTTTGTAAGTTTTGGAAACAAGACCTACACATTTTTTCCAACACCTACAATTAGTAAAGTTTTTCTTAATTAAAATTTGAACTTACATATTTCCCTAGTGGAGAGAAATTTACCTAGGGAGTTTTCAGTATGACGGAAACAACAATTATGTCAAATTCGAGGTTAGCAGATTAGGTTTTGCGTCAGTCTGTGTCAAAACTGATGCAAAATTTAAAAATGTCAATAAATTACGTTTAAAAAACCAGGTTTGTAGTTTTAAATCTTCCTGCAACGTGAAAAAAATAGTATATGCAATTCGGGGAGACTGCTATTTTGTTTCAGTGCTACGTGACTCTCGGGCTTCGCCATCGAGTCACAAATTGCACCTAAGCAAAATAACGCATTTCTCTCCCTCATTGCATAATCTACTATTATCTACCACTACACAGTTTTTGATACTGACTAGGTACCTAACTGCTTTCTTTATTAATAAGTTTAATCAACTTGAGAATATATTTCAAATGTATAAATCGATATTTACCTTCAAAAGTGTATAAACGTATGAATGATACAACTTAAATCAACAAAATAATGTACAGTCAGACCTCGCCGTTCGCGGGGGTTACGTTCCAGAAGAATGAAACGAAGCGCAAAACCGCGATGCGCAAGTAAACACATAAATGATAAAACCGGGGTTAGGTTCCATAAACTAGATTTATTTATACCTACTATGCAACCTCAAAAAATTCAAAAATACATAAACGTGCGTATACAAACCAAAATCCCGTACATAACATAAGTCTGCCACTTGAATCTAGAGCTCGAATGTCCGTTTGTTTATTCGAGTTATAATTTTACAATTTATTTCGGGTCCGATTTGGTAATAAGAGATTCAAAGATATAGGCTCAATAATTGTGTTTACAAGTTCGTGATAAATAATGTTATTTAGGTGTTCATGACATAAACCGCATACGTCTGCTTTATTTACTTACGGCAGGTTTTATGAAGGTCACTAACCTGACGTTAACTTTAAATCGCTGTTAAAATAAACAAAATCTCATCAACACGTTGGCGCTTATGACATGTTATTCATTAGTAAACAAATTGGTATGCGCTTTTGTTTATTTTAACAGCGAATTAAAGTTAACGTCAGATTAATGACCTTCATAACACCGGCCGTTAGTGTGTGAAAGTTGAAACAGTTAACGTTGGCAATTCCATCCACGAACGGCAAAGAAAAGGGAGAACAAAAGTGCCCCGCGTAAAATCAAATCAGCGAACCGCAAAGCCGCGTACGGCGAGGTCTGACTGTATTTACTTAAAAAAGTAATTATTGATATCTGTGAAGTTTGTTGGAATATTAGCAATATCAAAATTAAAAGCACTAGTAGAAGCTCATACATTAGAAGCACACAAATTATTAACAGAATTTGAATTAATTTGTTGAAAAATCTTTCTAGCGGTCTTCAATTTATTTCTCTTTGAATCAGCAACTTACACGTTTCGATAAAACAAATCACACTTTTATTAAATTGACGTTAATGTCATTTATTGACAATGTAGTCTACTAACTTAAAAATCCTGGGGAATAAAATTCCATATTCCACTAGTGTAATATGAGGCGCTTTATGTATTTAGAGTTGGATACATAATGCACTTATTGTTTGAAAGTTGTAGATAAAGTCAACTTTATCCACTATCATCATTAAAGTGTTACTTTACAACATGACTTTAGTGGATCAAGTGCGGACAACTTTATAGGTAGGTGTTTGTTGGAAAAAGAAAGTTACTTCATTACTACATCTAAATTTTCCTGAGAAAATACGAGTCCATGCAAGCAGATAACAACAGCCTGAGTGTATATAATAGTAGATTATGTTATTAGGAGTAAAAGTGATACTTTATGTGGCGAAGCTGAAGTTTATTTAGCCGAACGTTAGTGAGGCAAATAATTCAGCTAAGCCACATAAAGGTCACTTTTACTCCGAATAACATATACTATTTTATCCGCAAACATATTCAGGTAAATTTCATTAATATAAATGTTAAAAAAAGGATGCATCGTCCGGGAATCGAACCCAGGCCACCCGCGTGACAGGCGAGCACTGTACCCTTGCGCCAACCTCTGTTGTTCAAATAACGAGCTACTGTAATGATATATGAACATACTGAATCACCCGAGCTAATAGCACACGGCCACAACAGCTGTCACACCATAACCCACGGCGACAGATGTTCCGATCCGCTGCTTAAAGGTTTATTTAAATTAAAACTTTTTCGTATTCTTTTCGAAAATAAAAACCGGCCTACGATCTAAGTCTAAAAATTAGGAAAATTTTAAGCCATCATACAATTTAATCGGTCCAGTATCTTCGGAGGAGATAGCGAACAAACATAGAAAGAAAGAAAGAGGGCAACGATTTTGTGTGCTTAGGCAGATAAACTACGCAAAAGTTGCTATTTTATCTGCTTAGGCAGATAAAGTGACACTTTTACCTTGTCAATAAAGACAAATAAGTTGTCACTTTTGTGACGTTTGCGGATAAATAAATGTATGCACAACTATGTTGCCGATCGAGCTTGCAAGAATAGGACTGTATAAACGTTCTAAAAAAGCCGCGATTTTAAATATTTCAAACAATTTCAACCATTTTCGAGAGCAAGCTAACCAGTTAAACCGTCTAGCCACGCCACATAAAGTACATATAACTTTTGCTCCTAATAACATAATATACTATTATTTTCAAACGTCATAAAAGTGACAACTTATGTGACTTGATTGTCAAGGTAAAAGTGTTATTTTACCTGCTTAGGCGTAAAAAGTGCTACTTTATCTGCTTAATCATATAAAATAACAAAATCAAACATTTCAACAATATAATATAATTATAATTTGTTATTTTCATTC
>OW679199.1:69430464-69577233 GCA_940337035.1 Agriotes lineatus | reverse complement strand
AACCTCAAGTTAATATATGAGGGTTATTTCATATATAATCCACAAGGTAACAACACTGCAGAGTAGATGATGCAATTCCAGTGACAGCAATACCAATTTCAGTTGAAGACTTGAGGAAAAAGTACGTATGTTAGTTACTTCCCTAGTGTAGGCCGTTTTGAATTGAATATTAGAAATGGAATCTGCAGGCACCTCGTGTACTATGAAAGTTAAAGATCAGCGATTGTACATAAGAATTAAAACTTTTGTTAAGGTATTTCTTGTTTTTTGTTACGCCGCGTCGGTTCTGCCGCATTCAAATATTTTACAAAGTTGTCCCTCGAAACACTCTAGACAATTTTAAAAAATTGTAATAGGAGATTAGTTAAGTCAATTTGGTGTTAAAGTTTGCATGATTAATATTATATTAAATAAAAATCATTAAGTCGTAAATAGTTTAATAAATAAGCAAAAAAACGTTTCGCACAATTAAATTGGCTTCATCAGTTTATGATAATAAGAGCATTATGTTGAAATGGTTAAATGGAAAATTACAATTCTGAAAAGTTAAAGAATAGGTTAGCGAACTACAATAAAATTCCCTTAAAAATGTGTACTTACGGTTTAATTAATTTTTGTAGAACATAACTATAATCATTACGACTTTTTTATATTTTTTATAATACTATTAAAGTAAGGAGTTAAATGATTAAATTTACATTTTAAATAAATAACTGTTATAAATTGACTTAACTAATCTCCTATTACAATTTTTTAAAATTCAATTCAAAAAGTCAAAATTTAACTTATTACTCTAGACAATACAATATGCGATTTCAGAATACGTTTCACTTGAGTGGTCTGACATGCTAAATTCGAGAAAGTACAGGTGGTCGCCTAGACGCTGTAGCTTGTCGCCAGTTTACGGTATGAGAGCGACGAGTGTACTGAGTATAAAAAGAGATGGCTAAATGCGGAATCGCAGACAAAAGAGAGAAGGAGTAGCCGGAGCGCGAGATTATCAACTAACCGAGCTTAGGAATGGTAAAACATATTCCGCTAAAGGATCAGATACACCTGATCCGAATCCGATTCCGAACTACGTGCAAAAACTAGGTTCACAGTTACGTTTCCAGTCGCCGGAAAATTGCAGGTTTCGCTAGAGGCTGGGCGGCCGGAGTAGGTCTCGCTAGACGCTGGAGCGGCAGGAATCGGATCTCGGACGGACTTGCACTCACAGTCGCATGTTACTGACTCAAATGTAGGGGTGTATGGACGAATGCAGATAGATTTCTTATATCGTGTGATTTTGATTCGAGTCCGACAGCTCGGGTCGGAAGTTTCTGTTGACACGTCTATTTCAATTGTAAAAGATTTATTTGAATGCATTAGCGGGGCATCAATAACTATTACAATTAAATGTGTTTATCGGTGCGTGCGTGCGAGAATGGTTTGAGTCCAGAACAAAAACACTTGTAAGCAGATAGAATCGTTTATTGCAATGCGAGATGCTAAGTATTCGTATTCACCGAGGATTGGGTTCTAACTGATCCGAGCTTATGCCAATGCCGTTACTTATAGCCAAAAGGGGTGAATATCCCTTTGAAGAATTCGCAGTCCCGTTATGTCAGGGCATCGAAGCCGCCAAAATTCCCGTTAGGCGGAAAGTGCAACGGTAAGTATTACAGTTAAGAATGTTACCTGGTTGCAACCCTTTTGTCGAGGGTGGTCAATGACTGCGAATTTTACCAAAGGAATTTCCGTATCTCTTATCGTCAGAGTCTATTATAATTTAAAAATATCAAATGTTTTCCCTTTTTTTATTTATTCCTTATTAATGATGTTCAAAAGCATAAAAACCAAGCAATCCGAACTTCCTCGAGTACATTAAGCAGTTCCTACTCAGTTACGAGCGATTGCGAAGCGCAAACCGCTTCGATCCATTTCCATTCCGATTTCAAATCAGAATCACTTCCCAGGAGTGAGTCTGGTATTCCGCTCCACTAGCCCGAGTTCGGTTTTGGTGCAAAACGGCGCATGCATTAAAGGAACGATGGATCAGGTGACCTACTCTTTTACGAACTCCGAATTAGGTTTACCTATCCTGGAAAGCAAACTAGGTTTAAAAGAGTATTACAACGCACGTGCATTTTTCTTCCCTTCAGCGGGTTTAAGCAACGGTTTTTAGTTTTGTACAAACTCGGTAACTCGACGCCGCTCTGTGTCGCTAGAACTGTTTTATAAATCTCTTGAGGATGGGAGCTTCATGGCAGCCGTTGCGTTGTTTGCATCTGTTCAGCTCTAAGCCACCTACACAGCTATAATTTGGGAGTCTGCTACGTCAGTAGATGCTGATTGGAAGACATAGACCCCTCCCCTCTTGCAAAACCTTTGAGATCAACTTGTTCGGCTTAAGGTACCTGTACTATATTTTAAAGTGCTTCACCGAATTGTGAGTTGTTTGCAGTTAATGCATAAATTAGCGGACTCTCGCTTGAGCAGTAATATATTTGAATTAACATCATAGTCTGTTGTTTTAAATTTTTTGACGCTTTTAGCGCTGTAATATGACTCAGTTTTAATTGGAAATACCAGTATAATGTTACATGATTATTGTTATTTAAATAGAAAATGTTATTTTGTAAGCGAAGATAGCTTGAATCCTGTACAGTCTAGACTAGCTGTTTTGCTGTCAAGCTCTCTCTATCTATTTACAGTAACCCCTTCTCTATTATATTATACTTTTGCTGTGTTGTTTATTTGTCCTATGTAAATGTTTGTACTCCGTTGACTATAACAAAGGTTCAATTTTATAAATTGGTTTTTGTCTCGCTTATTGTAACCATTTGTATTTATGCAGCCTCAGTCATTTAAAAGTGTAATAAATCTTACTTGTTAAACTACATTTGTGTTTCTTTGAGTGTAATACATTTCGCTTAAGTAATAAGGGAACGTGCCCTTCAGGCCCGCTAAATTCAAAAGTGTTAATTATTGAGGAAGTGTAAAGAAACAATGAATTCACACAGCTAAAGTAATTTGATATTTAGTTAAAAAGAAATTAAGCTTCCACATAAGTATCCTTTGCACCAGAGCTCGCTGCTTCGACCGTGGATGGAGCAGATTGATACAGATAAGGGTGGAGTTTTTTTTACGGTGGAGCCCTGGCAATCATTGAAACTTTCACGAGTAACGTAAACCATACCCTCCCGGCGGGCTAGCTAAGAACAATCGGAGGCTTAATACCGTTGCCTCCCAAAGCAAATCAACCTGTCGTAAGTGCGGTCCGGTGTTGCTGACAAATCCCGATCATACCGTAACATCCTAACATAGCCTACTCATAGGAGGAAACGTTGTGAACGAATTATACCTAAGCTTTCTTTAGAAGTATGGATATTGTCGAAACCATCAAGTTAAAGTGACATAAGAAAGTAGCAGCTAACTGGCACATTGTCAAGTATCTTTCTGAAGTCCTGCATGGATTGACAGTTTGGAGCTTAATGTTGTCCAAAAACCGAATGGGTAGCGACGTTGATTTGTAGAAAGTAAGATTAAATGCATGCATTAGTGTTGGGAATATTGCTTTGCACATAATTAAAATAGACATTTGAATATCATGGATTGTTTGAGAACACCCTCTACAATACAAGGGTTTCTAGTGGGATATGAACGATGTTGTTTTGTAACTGTGACAATAAGCACGCAAAAAAACAAAAAGTGTTGAGGTAATAAGCATCATGATATTTGCTATTTCACCATCAATGGATAACTGGACTACAAGGTTTTTGTAGTGGAAGGTTACAATCAAAGCCAATCAATAATAATTGAAGTGCAAAGACGTTTCAGGTGTCACTTTAACGTTGGAATGTATGATAGAGTTTATGCTAATAATACCATCCGCAGTTGGATAAAACAAATCGTGCCGAAGGAAGCCTGCAGAACAAGTGGATTGATAAAAGACTGTTGATTCGAACGGCAGAATACATCAAAAGGGTAAGAATCACACTTAAGCGTAGCGACATTTCACTACGTTAGATTTATTAGCAAACTCGCTTCATAGTATTTTAAGGCAAGATTTGAACTTATGTCCATATATGGCGATACGGCAGCACGCGTTGAATGTTGTTGTAATTTTACTGATATACTGCATCACGATTTCGATACTATCAATAGATTGGTTATGTCAAACGAGACACATTTTATCTCTCGAGTCACGTTAATACGCACACTGAAATAACCGAAATCATGGAGACCTTCACAAAAAGCCTTTACATTCTGCGACGGTAACAGTGTGATGTGATGTATCCGCCGTTGCGGTACATGAGCCGTATTTTTATTTCTACTTTTTTTAAGGGGGAAGTTACATATGCGAGGTACTGCGCAATGCTGGAAGAGTTTCTTCCTGAAGACTTAAAACGATTAGGGATGAATCGGGATGTTGTCTGGTTTCAACACGATGGTGCGATATCCTATACATCCAGATCAGTGTATGGATATTCTAAGAAACGTCGAAGCCTAATTTTAAATTTCGGAAACCTACACTGGTCGCCGAAAAGACCTGACCTATAACCACAGATTTATAATTATGCGACTATTTAACGCCTACGGTTTAAAATGCGCATTACACGGCGTGTGGAGCGAGGCGCTTAGAGTGTGACTTGACGCGCCACGCGCGGTGTGAACAGGCCAGCACGACGAACTTGAGGCGGCGTACTGGTTCCCGTCGATTGGCGGTAAATTTCGCGCGTGGAGTGGAGCGAGTCGGGTATAGTATTCCAACCAAAAATTGGAAAGCTATTTAAAATCCAGTACACCATGAAAAGTGTAAGTCATGTCTCAGTTGGTTTCATACAATCAGTAAATAATATTCTAATGTCAATCAGCTTTCAAGTAATGACAGTTCATCTGCAAACTGTACATGTAACTGTTTTGTTAAGGCATTGTAACATTGTGTATGATTTAAGTAGGTACTAGTTGAGTTTTTAAAACCGTATAGTAGCATAGAATAGTATATTACACAACGAGAGCTGTAGGAAGCATATTACACGCGAGTTGGAAAAGTTACGCACAAGCCGCGTAGCGGCGCGTGTGTAATTCCACGAGCGTGTAATTGCTCTATAGCTCGAGTTGCGTACTATACTTTTTCTACGATCACACTCATTTCGTTAAACGAAAAAGAAATATTTTATTAACTGTCAAACTATCTGTCACACCATCTTAAAAATTAGGCGGCTGCAGACACCGCTTCGTACAAACAACAGAAGCTAACTGTAACGTAATAAAAAAATTACGTGTTAGTCATTATCATTACGTAACACTGTTTGTAACAACGAATTTACTAATCAAGTAAACAGTGCTTAATGAGCAATTTACTAATAAAGGAGTAGAAAAAATTTTGAAAAACTTATATATCTTCCAAACTTCCCAATGCATCTGTCAAATTTGAAGGTTATCATCGAAATGTCACTGAATGACAATCAAATAGTAATTTTATGAATTAAATTACGAAGTGACTTACTGTTTTCAATGCTGGACTGATTTTAAATAGCTTTCCAATTTCTGGTTGGAATACTATACGCAGTCGCATGGCTTTAGTAGTCATAGTCATTTACGTCGGTGGCGTTGTATGTAAAATACTTCAACGAGAAATAGAAACAAAAAACTTTTAAGTGCGTAATCATGGAACTTACTTGGACCGGCTTTTGTTGTGCGACCCCATTCAAAACTTTTTTTCTCTTCTTTTGTAACAAATTATCACTGTTTAAAAAAGTGTAATAAGTTACTGGTGCAACCGAGCATCGCTTTTCGACGCCTGGACATTTTAAAATACAAAAAAGGCGGCGTGAAACTACATTCTACAGGCCGTGAGATCGCGATCGTTCCAGGCACGCATCGGCGCGCGGCACTCCGCACACCACGCGCCAGGCGCATCGCTCCACACGCCATGTAACGCCGCCTTAATAGACTAACCCTCGTACCAGCAAGAACTCAAAGAGAAAATTACTACAAAAGTAAGAGCAATAAATGGAGAAATGTTGGAGAGAACACTTAAAAATGTTATTTTTAGAAAGCTATAATTTATTCTGAATTTTAATTTAATTAAATTCTGAGAAAAATATTATCATTCATAGGTTTTAAAAGATAATTTTTACAGTGAAACAACAGTAAAGACATTTTTGCAAAAGTAAATCTTGAAAAAGTTTAAACATTATAGTACGTTTTTCGGTTGACTTACCTTAACAGCAACCATGCACGTCAACAACGCAAAGATGTTGCATAACGTGTGGTACGAGTCCACTAGAAGGGTAAGAGCGTGAGTAACATGACTTATCACCAACTCAGTAATAAAAAACGCTACAGTAAGTGTTAAAATTACGTACAACTGTACGGGCTGCAATTGTCGAAACCATTCTTTCATGGGCATTTTCTCTTCTGAAACAAAACATAGGAGTTAGCTGCAGTTACAAGATCGCCAATTGTTTTGAAGGTTTTCAAATGCATGTGAGGATTTAAGTGATGTAATCGAATTGTTTATTGAAAATGGCGGCATGCAATTAGTTTGTATAAACTTACTTAACAACGACTTAAATAATTACATAGTATGGACAACACATTATACATACGCCTAAACATATAACGAATTAAAGCTGGTAGGATAGATTACCTCCAATTACGTCATTGATGATGAATTATATTATTAGAATAGTCTACTCAGCACCACATGTGCCGGCAGTTGCCGCTAATCACTTGCAAGCTAGCATAACCTAGATTAGATAACTTTTAGCTTCCTGATTAGCATGATTTGTATAAATCAGTCTTAAGATATTGCTCCTAGTGTAAAGAAGTTCCAAGTAGTCTTAAGCTCCCATGTTTGTAAATACTTCATGGTTAAATAAAGTTTTTTAAAAATTCGTTTCGTTGAGTACCAAACGAAACTGACGTACATTCATATATGTAATACTTACTATATTGCTAGCGGCTATGAGTGGGAAACTCACGGAGGAAGTGAGACAGACAACCAACTCTTCAATGTATAATGGTAAGCTGTGCCTAAGAGCGACGGCGTCGTCCGCCGAATGGGGAAGTGGTCAAGTTTAAAATTCGCTTCTAAAGGCGGAGTTCGAATTCTCACGCATGCGCACGAGACGCGTTATACTCTAAGCGAGACTATGTCGGCGCCGTAATGTTTTCGGACGTTTCCAGGCCCTACTAGCAATATATGTGTATTATATATATGCGTACATTACCTGATCTTATGCCATTACAATATATACAGTGTCCGCCAAAAAATCGGCATAATATGGGAAAATTTTTTATTTTTGATTTTTCAAAAAAACTTTTTACGTCAATAATTTGTGCTTGTCTAAAAACATATTTAGCAGCTATGATATATACCAAGTGAATTTACTTATTTAGAAAATTGAGTTTCTCGAAATTGGCAAAATTCAAAAAGTGCTATTTTTCCGAAATTAAGTAAGATTTCAATGAGATTTTTTAGACTGTGTTATTGTTCGCTAGCTGAACAATCTCAAGGCCAGAAAACACCTATTTTTTTAACTTTAGCGAAGAATAAATTTTTCAATTCTTTAAATATTTTTCAAAATTTAACTTACCAAGACTTAATTTTAAAATTCATTTTTTATGTAAAGACTAGAGATTTATAATTGTAAAAAATAATAAAAAATTGCTCGTTTAAATTTTTTATTATATACCGGAATGTGATATGTTCCTATAATTTTTGCGTTTTTGATGCAATGTGCTTTTTAGGAGAAATATTTTTCAATTCTAATTAATATCTATTTAAATGCGGCTTCTAGAAACTCTAATCTAGCTGTGTTAATGAATTACTGTTACAAAAATCCTGTATCTCCTTTTACAGGATTTTTGTAACAGTAATTCATTATTAATTGTTATTAATTGAAAAATATTTCTCCTCAGAAGCGCATTGCATAAAAAATGCAAACATACTACTTTTCGGTAAATAATAAAAAAACCAAAGATGTAATTAACATTTTATATTATTTTTCCCAATTATAAATCTTTAAAGTCTTCACATAAGAAAATTTTAATTTTAATATTTAGTCTAGGTATGGGAAATTTTGAAAAATATTTAAAAAATTGATAAATCTATTTTCAGCTAAATTTAAAAAAATAGGTGTTTTCTGGCCTTGAAGTTGTTCAGTTAGCAAAAGGTAAAACATTCTAAAAAAAATCTGACTTAATTTCCGAAAAATAGCACTTTTTGAATTTTGAAAATTTCGAAAAACTCCATTTTATAAATAAGTAAAAATCACTCGGTATATATGATAGGGGCTAAAAAGGTTTTTAGACAAGCACAAATTATTGAGGTAAAAAGTTTTTTGAAAAATCTAAAATTAAAGATTTTCCCATATTATGCCGACTTTTCGGAGGATACTGTAGATGTGAATTTATCAAAAGCATTTAAATTCAACAGTAGGTGTTGCATACCTCTTTCCATTGTTTTATTTGATTCATTTATAGAACACTGATAATATGATATGCCAAAATTAATAACATTTCAAAAGTCTATTAAATGCCGTTGCATGTTTATCAATGCAGTTACTAAAATACCAGGAATTTTTTTATTAGTTCTGTGGCTCTTAGCACTATTTTATGCAAAGCGAATAGCTAAAAATATCCATTTAAAATTGTAATTGGACCTAATTTAAATACAACATTAAACCGCAAATCTTCAAATTCCCAAAATAGATTTCTCCTAAAAATAATGCTTAGTAGATTTAGTTGGGCCAATAAAAGAATTAAAAGAATATGCCTAATATTTTTTATTTTACCAAAATTTAAAATTAGAACCAACAGTGAATAAATTATATCAGTTTTAAATTTAATAATATTGTTACAAACCGCATTAGCCTGCTATAGCGAAAGAACTTCAGTTTTTATCTATTTAAGGCTGGGGATTGAAACGAAGAAAATTCACCAATCTTCCCTCTTGCTTTATCGTGTTGTGTGGTGCTGGTATCTGTATTAATATAGACGCACTCGAATTTTCCATTGTAAAATTTCTACCTCGCTATTCAACTTATGCAAGGGTTTGTTTCTCTGCTGAGCAGGTGTGCTCAAAGCAGATGTGGGTCAAAAATACGGACAGATGTTTTTGCCAGTGCAGATAATTTTAAGATTATTCTGTGATTTTAAGTAAAATAAGCTTCATGGCCTTTGTATGTGTGTATTATCGAAACCTCATTTTACCTTGAATCCGGTGCTTTATGCTTCTTGGCCTTTCAGTCACTATAACAAAGAAATCTCTGAAATTTAGAATAAACAGGAACCAAGTGATATTTAACTGATTCTAGCCAAATTCTGAATCTATTATGTACATTGTACAGTGACCGCCAAAAAGTCGGCCTAATATGGGAAAACAAATTATTTTTATTTTTCAAAAAAATTTTTACGTCAATAATTTGTGCTTGTCTAAAAATATATTTAGCCCCTATCATATATACCGAGTGATTTTTACTTATTTAGAAAATGGAGTTTTCCGAAATTGTCAAAATCCAAAAAGTGCTATTTTTAGAAAATTAAGTAAGATTTCAATCAGATTTTTGAGTGTGTTATTTTTAGCTAACTAATCAATTTCAGGCCAAAAAACTCCTATTTTTTTTATAACTTTAGCTAATTATTAATTTTTGAAATTTTTAAATATTTTTCAAAATTTCACATACCAAGACTTAACATTAAAATTAAAATTTTTTATGTGAAGACTAAAGATTTATAAGTGGAAAAAATAATATAAAATGTTAATTTTTTCTTTAGATTTTTTATCATTTACCGAAATGTTTGCAGAATTTTTCCGTTTTTATGCAAGGCGCTTTTTAGGAGAAATATTTTTCAATTCTAATTGATATCTATTTAAATGGCTTCTAGAAACTCTAATCTAGCCCTGTTAATGAATTACTGTTACAAAAATCCTGTAAATGTTTTCTTACAGTTGTCTAAATGAGATTTTTCTTTATCCAATTTACATTTCTAAAAAATACTAATTGTCGGTAAATAATGAAAAATGTAACGAAGTAATTAACATATTTAATTATTTTTTGAAAAAAATACTCTTAAAGGGATGAAAAGGGGTAAACTGTGTTTTCACGAATTCGTCAGCATCGCTTAGACCCGGTAAAATATCTACTTGGTGTTTGCTTGCATAGGTATCCAATGCAAATGTCTAAAAACTCATTTCGGGATTTTGCCCTAATCAACCCTTAAAGTTCGAATCTGCATTCGGGGTGAAGTATAGAACTCCTTGTATCTCCTGTGATTGTTAAGTTAGAGCATTCTTTTTTTGGTATATAGATGTGTTTTTCAAATCTTTAGAAAAGGGTTTTAGAGTTTTTTAAAATTTCACCACTAAAGCGGTACAAACGGAAAACCGAAAAGGGGTAGGGAGTTAGAATGCTTTTTTCGCTCTGGGTTCATTTCAGTATAAGACTGACTGAAATAATTTTTCGAAATTTTACCCCTAATAGGTGAAAAGGGGTAAACTGTGTTTTCATGAATTTCTAAATATTTCATAGAATAAAATGGGAGGATTTCTAAAATTCCACCCCCCAAGTGGTGGAAACGGATATATGCTATAATATATGAATACAACATTCAATAATTACATTAGTAGTAAATTAAGCAAGAAAGTACATACCTGTTACGTAAAAAACTAATCTGTAATAATAACATTTATTTGTAATAATTGTATGTGAAGATATAAACTACAATTCAATTTTAAAAAGAGTTTTCGGTAGCGGGAATGAACACGGGTCTCCTGAGCGAGAGTCAAGTATCCTAGCATATACACTATACATGGTTATAATTTCTCTTCTTCAACCAGCTATATACTTCCCAGATTCATGATATTGTAACGATTCGGCTGACAGTTATTTGCCCCAATACCTCGATTATACTAGAAATTCCAGAGACGGCTGCCGGCGCGTGAATCATAGGCTGCCGACGGGCGGCCTTGAACGCAGGTGTACGTTGGTGAATCATTTTCCAGTCGATGCTAGAGCAGCCCTGACGCGACACGTCACTGTTGCCGGAAATTCTGGAGGCTTCTGGAAGAAAATTACCGGCGTGATATAAGCGGGCGGAGTTCGCCCCCAAGTCAGTTCTGAAATAATTCTGCGGCAGTTAGAACTCACGTCGAGGCTTGTTGGAAGCCCCCATATAAATAAAACCGCGTGTACATAATCTCTCGTGAAGTAATAATAAGTAAATAAATATATAATCGTTAGCGTTTAAGAGTGATATAAATAAATGTGCTAATCCGTACGTAATAGAAATAAATAATAATAGTTGTTAGAAATACGTGTACCGATAGTCGTTAGTGCTTGAATTAATTTGTAATCTGCTTGATAATTCTCGCATGTGCTTGTAAACAATAATCGTAGTAATTCATTGTGTAAATAAATATTTGAACCCATGTTTGTCGTATAATTTTAAATAGCCCGAACGTTAAGAACGTAACAGTGGTGTCGGTGTGAGGTTTTGAACCGGGGGCTATATAAAAAAATTATCGAACAAACATTAAAATAAATAAATTGGTAACAAGTGCCGATAAAACGACGGTCAGATAAATAAATTGAAGTGAGTATTGTGCATGCCTTTGACGAGATCTCAAAGCAGCAAAATGGAAGCCCAATTAAGCCAACTTTTGCAACTGATGCAAGTTAGCCAGGACAAGGCGGAAAAAGCACAAGAGGATCTTAGGAAAGAGATCCAAGCTGGGCAGGAGAAGGCAGAAAAAGCGCAAGAGGAACTTAAGAAAGAGATCCAAGTTGGCCAGGAAGAATTGAAAGCCGGCCAAAAGAAGGCACAAGATAAGGCAGAGGAAGCCGCGAAAACACTTAAGGAATGGCTGAAGGCCGAGCAAGAGAAAGCAGTCCAAAAACTTGAGGAAAAATTGAAAGCCACTCGAGAAAACCTCAAGGATGAGCTTAGGGAAGAGTTGCGATCCGGTCGAAAGAAGGCAGAAAAAGCACGAGAAGAGCTGAAGGTCGGGCAGGAAGAGCTGGAAACCGCAGAAGAGGAAGTAGTCCAAAAGCTTGATGGGAAAATAAATGGAAGAGTTCGGTCTCTGTTGTTGGACCTGAGACGCGGCGAGTTGCACGTGGGTGGGGAGGAGCTTTCCCGACACCCAGGAGGAGAGAACGCGGCACAAGTGGTATGGGCGGAAGATGTTATTCCGCAGGGACGAACCGAGAGGGTCGTGGATGCATACCTGGATGGCGATCTCCGGAGCAACGTGGTGCGCGTGGTTGAGCCCGATTATGCTGACATTGCGGACGAGTGCATCCTGGGAATGGATGTTGTGGATAAGTGTGAGTGCGCTTTGGACCTGAGACGCGGCGAGTTGCACGTGGGTGGGGAGGATCTTTCCCGACACCCAAGAGGAGAGATCGCGGCACAAGTGGTATGGGCGGAAGATGTTATTCCGCAGGGACGAACCGAGAGGGTCGTGGATGCATACCTGGATGGCGATCTCCGGAGCAACGTGGTGCGCGTGGTTGAGCCCGATTATGCTGACATTGCGGACGAGTGCATCCTGGGAATGGATGTTGTGGATAAGTGTGAGTGCGCTTTGGACCTGAGACGCGGCGAGTTGCACGTGGGTGGGGAGGAGCTTTCCCGACACCCAAGAGGAGAGATCGCGGCACAAGTGGTATGGGCGGAAGATGTTACTCTGCAAGGACGAACCGAGAGGGTCGTGGATGCATACCTGGATGGCGATCTCCGGGGCAACGTGGTGCGCGTGGTCGAGCCTGATGGTGGCAAGAAGCTCACTCATGGTATCCTGGTAGGGAAGACGTTGATGAAGACTGGGCTTGGGGTCCCAGTAAGGATGATGAACGTCAGCAGGGAACTGGCAACCGTCAGGAGGAACCCAATACTGGAAGGGGGCATGAGCCAACGAAAATGGAAGAAGATAGAAGATATGGTGGCCCGGTACCAAGACATCGTCGACGGCGGAGATCATCCCAGCGGCCGTACTGACGTAGGAAAACATAAATCATTCGAGTTTGGAAGAAGAGTCTTGCTGAGGACCGACCATCCTGCTCGGAGATGGCTGCTGCAGTGCAAGAACCCTGAAAGGCAGGTGGCTGAGTGGATCGAGCGCCTAGAAGAGTTCAACTTGGGAATAAATTATCGACCTGGCACAGTCCACCGCAACGCCGATGCGTTATCCAAGAGGCCTTGCCCTGCGGACTGCGGCCACTGTTCGAGACTGGAGAGTCGTGTGGTACCCATTAATCGTACCACTGTGGTCGACGACTCGTGGGAGCCAGACGAGTTGCAGAGTAGCCAGGAGAACAACCCCGACTTAGGCGCGGTTATAGCCTGGAAGCAAGATGGCCGTCGACCTACCTGGCAGGAGGTCCCCGCCACCAACGCAACAGTGGAGACTTATTGGGCGCAATGGGACTCCTTGCAGCTGGACAACAACGTCCTGACCAGAATCTTGGAAGATGAGGACAGTAGGGCAACGAGATCACGATCGATGGTTCCAAGGAGTAGAGTGGCCGAGGTTCTGCGCTACCTGCATGATTGCTCCTCTGGAGGACACTTCAGATTGAAGAAGACGTTGCAGAAGGTCCAAGAAAGGTTCTACGGGGCAAGCTGCAAAGGTGACGTCCGAGAGTGGTGCCGGAGGTGCGAAGCATGCGCTACGGGAAACGGACCTGTTGGAAGACGTAGAGCTCCGAGGTGGCAGTACAACGTCGGTGGTCCGTTCGAGGGTATAGCCATTGACATCGCCGGACCATGCCCCGAAACCGAAGCGGGAAATAAATACATCTTGGTGTGCATGGGCCACTTCACCAAATGGCCCGAAGCGTACGCCGTTCCGAAGAAAGAGACCGGTACTGTCGCTGATGTTCTGGTGAAGGAGTGCTTCAGCCGTTTTGGAGTCCCCCTGGAGTTACATTCCGACCAGGGCCGGAATTTCGAGTTTGGACCGTTCCGGAACGTCTGTAAGCTACTGGGGATACGCAAGACCCGGACCGCTGCCCTCCGTACTCAATCGGACGGCATGGTGGAAAGGATGAACGGAACCATGGAGAAGCATCTGTCCAAGGGCGTTTCCGAGCATCCGCGTGACTGGGGCCAGTACATGCACCTGTTCCTGATGGCCTACCGATCGGCAGTACCAGAGACAACCGGCGTCCAGAGCGAGGTGTGCTGTTGCGAAGCCTGGAGACCACGGTGGGCTGCTGCTTCTTCAGCCAGTCCATGTGCAAGAAGGGCACCGCCTGCAAGTACCGCCATCGGACCCCCACAAGAGCGAGAAGACAGGCACCCGACGCAACTCGTTCTGGGACAGAACGATCTAAGGCGGGGGCAGTGTAACGAATGCGAGAACGACGTCCAGATCGATCTAGAAGCAGGTGTGCGCGATGAGTCACTTCGAACAGATGCTCCGAGAACGGGCCCGAGGTCAAATGCGTCATGCTTCCGCCTGGAGTTTCTAGTGAGTGTCGGGACTGTCTGGAAGCTTCTGGAGGGAAATTATTGGCCATATAAATACCCGGCCGTCGGACCCGCAGTTCAGTTCTGAAATAATTCTGCGGCAGTTCGAACTCACGTCGAGGCTTGTTAGAAGCCCCCATATAAATAAAAACGCGTGTACATATGAACATAAATAATATAAATAAATAAATATATAATCGTTAGTGTTTAAGAGTGATATAATAATAATAGTTGTTAGAAATAGTGCCGTAGTTTAAAAGTAATTTGTAATCTGCTTGATAATTCTCGCATGTGCTTGTAAATAACAATAATCGTAATAATTCATTGTTGTAAATAAATATTTGAACCCATGTTTGTCGTATAATTTTAAATAGCCTGAACGTTAAGAACGTAACACTATGTAAGGCAATTAAATTAAATGTCAGTATCGACCTTTTTGCAAATGAATAAGTTTAAATTTTAATTAAAAGAAACTCTTTTTTGTAAGTTTTGGAAACACAAAGGTGGATACATAACTATCTAAGGCAATTAAATTAAATGACAGTATCGACCTTTTGCAAATGTGTAAGTTAAAATTTTAATTAAGAGAAACTCTTTTTTGTAAGTTTTGGAAACACAAGGGTGGATACATAACTATGTAAGGCAATTAAATTAAATGTCAGTATCGACCTTTTTGCAAATGTGTAAGTTTAAATTTTAATTAAGAGAAACTCTTTTTTGTAAGTTTTGGAAACACAAGGGTGGATATATAACTATGTAAGGCAATTAAATTAAATGTCAGTATCGACCTTTTTGCAAATGAGTAAGTTTAAATTTTAATTAAAAGAAACTCTTTTTTGTAAGTTTTGGAAACACAAGGGTGGATACATGACTATGTAAGGCAATTAAATTAAATGTCAGTATCGACCTTTTTGCAAATGAGTAAGTTTAAATTTTAATTAAAAGAAACTCTTTTTTGTAAGTTTTGGAAACACAAGGGTGGATACATGACTATGTAAGGCAATTAAATTAAATGTCAGTATCGACCTTTTTGCAAATGTGTAAGTTTAAATTTTAATTAAAAGAAACTCTTTTTTGTAAGTTTTGGAAACACAAGGGTGGATATATAACTATGTAAGGCAATTAAATTAAATGTCAGTATCGACCTTTTTGCAAATGAGTAAGTTTAAATTTTAATTAAAAGAAACTCTTTTTTGTAAGTTTTGGAAACACAAAGGTGGATACATAACTATCTAAGGCAATTAAATTAAATGACAGTATCGACCTTTTTGCAAATGTGTAAGTTAAAATTTTAATTAAGAGAAACTCTTTTTTGTAAGTTTTGGAAACACAAGGGTGGATACATAACTATGTAAGGCAATTAAATTAAATGTCAGTATCGACCTTTTTGCAAATGTGTAAGTTTAAATTTTAATTAAGAGAAACTCTTTTTGTAAGTTTTGGAAACACAAGGGTGGATATATAACTATGTAAGGCAATTAAATTAAATGTCAGTATCGACCTTTTTGCAAATGAGTAAGTTTAAATTTTAATTAAAAGAAACTCTTTTTTGTAAGTTTTGGAAACACAAGGGTGGATACATGACTATGTAAGGCAATTAAATTAAATGTCAGTATCGACCTTTTTGCAAATGTGTAAGTTTAAATTTTAATTAAAAGAAACTCTTTTTTGTAAGTTTTGGAAACACAAGGGTGGATATATAACTATGTAAGGCAATTAAATTAAATGTCAGTATCGACCTTTTTGCAAATGAGTAAGTTTAAATTTTAATTAAAAGAAACTCTTTTTTGTAAGTTTTGGAAACACAAGGGTGGATACATAACTATGTAAAACAATTAAATTAAATGTCAGTATCGACCTTTTTGCAAATGAGTAAGTTTAAATTTTTATTAAAAGAAACTCTTTTTTTGTAAGTTTTGGAAACACAAGGGTGGATACATAACTATGTAAGGCAATTAAATTAAATGTCAGTATCGACCTTTTTGCAAATGAGTAAGATTAAATTTTAATTAAAAGAAACTCTTTTTTGTAAGTTTTGGAAACACAAGGGTGGATACATAACTATGTAAGGCAATTAAATTAAATGTCAGTATCGACCTTTTTGCAAATGTGTAAGTTTAAATTTTAATTAAGAGAAACTCTTTTTTGTAAGTTTTGGAAACACAAGGGTGGATACATAACTATGTAAGGCAATTAAATTAAATGTCAGTATCGACCTTTTTGCAAATGTGTAAGTTTAAATTTTAATTAAGAGAAACTCTTTTTTGTAAGTTTTGGAAACACAAGGGTGGATATATAACTATGTAAAGCAATTAAATTAAATCTCAGTATCGACCTTTTTGCAAATGTGTAAGTTTAAATTTTAATTAAGAGAAACTCTTTTTTGTAAGTTTTGGAAACACAAGGGTGGATACATAACTATGTAAGGCAATTAAATTAAATGTCAGTATCGACCTTTTTGCAAATGTGTAAGTTTAAATTTTAATTAAGAGAAACTCTTTTTTGTAAGTTTTGGAAACACAAGGGTGGATATATAACTATGTAAGGCAATTAAATTAAATGTCAGTATCGACCTTTTTGCAAATGAGTAAGTTTAAATTTTAATTAAAAGAAACTCTTTTTTGTAAGTTTTGGAAACACAAGGGTGGATACATAACTATGTAAGGCAATTAAATTAAATGTCAGTATCGACCTTTTTGCAAATGTGTAAGTTTAAATTTTAATTAAGAGAAACTCTTTTTTGTAAGTTTTGGAAACACAAGGGTGGATATATAACTATGTAAGGCAATTAAATTAAATGTCAGTATCGACCTTTTTGCAAATGAGTAAGTTTAAATTTTAATTAAAAGAAACTCTTTTTTGTAAGTTTTGGAAACACAAGGGTGGATACATAACTATGTAAGGCAATTAAATTAAATGTCAGTATCGACCTTTTTGCAAATGTGTAAGTTTAAATTTTAATTAAGAGAAACTCTTTTTTGTAAGTTTTGGAAACACAAGGGTGGATATATAACTATGTATGGCAATTAAATTAAATGTCAGTATCGACCTTTTTGCAAATGAGTAAGTTTAAATTTTAATTAAAAGAAACTCTTTTTTGTAAGTTTTGGAAACACAAGGGTGGATACATAACTATGTAAGGCAATTAAATTAAATGTCAGTATCGACCTTTTTGCAAATGTGTAAGTTTAAATGTTAATTAAGAGAAACTCTTTTTTACAGTTTTGGAAACACAAGAGTGGATACATAACTATGTAAGGCAATTAAATTAAATGTCAGTATCGACCTTTTTGCAAATGTGTAAGTTTAAATGTTAATTAAGAGAAACTCTTTTTTGTAAGTTTTGGAAACAGAAGGGTGGATATATAACTATGTAAGGCAATTAAATTAAATGTCAGTATCGACCTTTTTGCAAATGTGTAAGTTTAAATGTTAATTAAGAGAAACTCTTTTTTGTAAGTTTTGGAAACACAAGGGTGGATACATAACTATGTAAGGCAATTACATTAAATGTCAGTATCGACCTTTTTGCAAATGTGTAAGTTTAAATTTTAATTAAAAGAAACTCTTTTTTGTAAGTTTTGGAAACACAAGGGTGGATACATAACTATGTAAGGCAATTAAATTAAATGTCAGTATCGACCTTTTTGCAAATGTGTAAGTTTAAATTTTAATTAAAAGAAACTCTTTTTTGTAAGTTTTGGAAACACAAGGGTGGATACATAACTATGTAAGGCAATTAAATTAAATGTCAGTATCGACCTTTTTGCAAATGTGTAAGTTTAAATGTTAATTAAGAGAAACTATTTTTTGTAAGTTTTGGAAACACAAGGGTGGATACATAACTATGTATGTATGTATTATCTGTAACCTCATTTACCTTGCGGTGTCGAGGCTGCTGCTTTATGCGCAAGGCAATTAAATTAAATGTCAGTATCGACCTTTTTGCAAATGTGTAAGTTTAAATTTTAATTAAAAGAAACTCTTTTTTCTAAGTTTTGGAAACACAAGGGTGGATACATAACTATGTAAGGCAATTAAATTAAATGTCAGTATCGACCTTTTTGCAAATGAGTAAGTTTAAATTTTAATTAAAAGAAACTCTTTTTTTGTAAGTTTTGGAAACACAAGGGTGGATACATAACTATGTAAGGCAATTAAATTAAATGTCAGTATCGACCTTTTTGCAAATGAGTAAGTTTAAATTTTAATTAAAAGAAACTCTTTTTTGTAAGTTTTGGAAACACAAGGGTGGATACATAACTATGTAAGGCAATTAAATTAAATGTCAGTATCGACCTTTTTGCAAATGTGTAAGTTTAAATTTTAATTAAGAGAAACTCTTTTTTGTAAGTTTTGGAAACACAAGGGTGGATATATAACTATGTAAGGCAATTAAATTAAATGTCAGTATCGACCTTTTCGCAAATGTGTAAGTTTAAATTTTAATTAAGAGAAACTCTTTTTTGTAAGTTTTGGAAACACAAGGGTGGATATATAACTATGTAAGGCAATTAAATTAAATGTCAGTATCGACCTTTTCGCAAATGTGTAAGTTTAAATTTTAATTAAGAGAAACTCTTTTTTGTAAGTTTTGTAAACACAAGGGTGGATATATAACTATGTAAAGCAATTAAATTAAATCTCAGTATCGACCTTTTTGCAAATGTGTAAGTTTAAATTTTAATTAAGAGAAACTCTTTTTTGTAAGTTTTGGAAACACAAGGGTGGATACATAACTATGTAAGGCAATTAAATTAAATGTCAGTATCGACCTTTTTGCAAATGTGTAAGTTTAAATTTTAATTAAGAGAAACTCTTTTTTGTAAGTTTTGGAAACACAAGGGTGGATATATAACTATGTAAGGCAATTAAATTAAATGTCAGTATCGACCTTTTTGCAAATGAGTAAGTTTAAATTTTAATTAAAAGAAACTCTTTTTTGTAAGTTTTGGAAACACAAGGGTGGATACATAACTATGTAAGGTAATTAAATTAAATGTCAGTATCGACCTTTTTGCAAATGTGTAAGTTTAAATTTTAATTAAGAGAAACTTTTTTTTGTAAGTTTTGGAAACACAAGGGTGGATATATAACTATGTAAGGCAATTAAATTAAATGTCAGTATCGACCTTTTTGCAAATGAGTAAGTTTAAATTTTAATTAAAAGAAACTCTTTTTTGTAAGTTTTGGAAACACAAGGGTGGATACATAACTATGTAAGGCAATTAAATTAAATGTCAGTATCGACCTTTTTGCAAATGTGTAAGTTTAAATTTTAATTAAGAGAAACTCTTTTTTGTAAGTTTTGGAAACACAAGGGTGGATATATAACTATGTAAGGCAATTAAATTAAATGTCAGTATCGACCTTTTTGCAAATGAGTAAGTTTAAATTTTAATTAAAAGAAACTCTTTTTTGTAAGTTTTGGAAACACAAGGGTGGATACATAACTATGTAAGGCAATTAAATTAAATGTCAGTATCGACCTTTTTGCAAATGTGTAAGTTTAAATGTTAATTAAGAGAAACTCTTTTTTGTAAGTTTTGGAAACACAAGGGTGGATACATAACTATGTAAGGCAATTAAATTGAATGTCAGTATCGACCTTTTTGCAAATGTGTAAGTTTAAATGTTAATTAAGAGAAACTCTTTTTTGTAAGTTTTGGAAACACAAGGGTGGATACATAACTATGTAAGGCAATTAAATTAAATGTCAGTATCGACCTTTTTGCAAATAAGTAAGTTTAAATTTTAATTAAAAGAAATTCTTTTTTGTAAGTTTTGGAAACACAAGGGTGGATACATAACTATGTAAGGCAATTAAATTGAATGTCAGTATCGACCTTTTTGCAAATGTGTAAGTTTAAATGTTAATTAAGAGAAACTCTTTTTTGTAAGTTTTGGAAACACAAGGGTGGATACATAACTATGTAAGGCAATTAAATTAAATGTCAGTATCGACCTTTTTGCAAATGTGTAAGTTTAAATGTTAATTAAGAGAAACTCTTTTTTGTAAGTTTTGAAAACACAAGGGTGGATATATAACTATGTAAGGCAATTAAATTAAATGTCAGTATCGACCTTTTTGCAAATGAGTAAGTTTAAATTTTAATTAAAAGAAACTCTTTTTTGTAAGTTTTGGAAACACAAGGGTGGATACATAACTATGTAAGGCAATTAAATTAAATGTCAGTATCGACCTTTTTGCAAATGTGTAAGTTTAAATGTTAATTAAGAGAAACTCTTTTTTGTAAGTTTTGGAAACAAGACCTACACATTTTTTCCAACACCTACAATTAGTAAAGTTTTTCTTAATTAAAATTTGAACTTACATATTTCCCTAGTGGAGAGAAATTTACCTAGGGAGTTTTCAGTATGACGGAAACAACAATTATGTCAAATTCGAGGTTAGCAGATTAGGTTTTGCGTCAGTCTGTGTCAAAACTGATGCAAAATTTAAAAATGTCAATAAATTACGTTTAAAAAACCAGGTTTGTAGTTTTAAATCTTCCTGCAACGTGAAAAAAATAGTATATGCAATTCGGGGAGACTGCTATTTTGTTTCAGTGCTACGTGACTCTCGGGCTTCGCCATCGAGTCACAAATTGCACCTAAGCAAAATAACGCATTTCTCTCCCTCATTGCATAATCTACTATTATCTACCACTACACAGTTTTTGATACTGACTAGGTACCTAACTGCTTTCTTTATTAATAAGTTTAATCAACTTGAGAATATATTTCAAATGTATAAATCGATATTTACCTTCAAAAGTGTATAAACGTATGAATGATACAACTTAAATCAACAAAATAATGTACAGTCAGACCTCGCCGTTCGCGGGGGTTACGTTCCAGAAGAATGAAACGAAGCGCAAAACCGCGATGCGCAAGTAAACACATAAATGATAAAACCGGGGTTAGGTTCCATAAACTAGATTTATTTATACCTACTATGCAACCTCAAAAAATTCAAAAATACATAAACGTGCGTATACAAACCAAAATCCCGTACATAACATAAGTCTGCCACTTGAATCTAGAGCTCGAATGTCCGTTTGTTTATTCGAGTTATAATTTTACAATTTATTTCGGGTCCGATTTGGTAATAAGAGATTCAAAGATATAGGCTCAATAATTGTGTTTACAAGTTCGTGATAAATAATGTTATTTAGGTGTTCATGACATAAACCGCATACGTCTGCTTTATTTACTTACGGCAGGTTTTATGAAGGTCACTAACCTGACGTTAACTTTAAATCGCTGTTAAAATAAACAAAATCTCATCAACACGTTGGCGCTTATGACATGTTATTCATTAGTAAACAAATTGGTATGCGCTTTTGTTTATTTTAACAGCGAATTAAAGTTAACGTCAGATTAATGACCTTCATAACACCGGCCGTTAGTGTGTGAAAGTTGAAACAGTTAACGTTGGCAATTCCATCCACGAACGGCAAAGAAAAGGGAGAACAAAAGTGCCCCGCGTAAAATCAAATCAGCGAACCGCAAAGCCGCGTACGGCGAGGTCTGACTGTATTTACTTAAAAAAGTAATTATTGATATCTGTGAAGTTTGTTGGAATATTAGCAATATCAAAATTAAAAGCACTAGTAGAAGCTCATACATTAGAAGCACACAAATTATTAACAGAATTTGAATTAATTTGTTGAAAAATCTTTCTAGCGGTCTTCAATTTATTTCTCTTTGAATCAGCAACTTACACGTTTCGATAAAACAAATCACACTTTTATTAAATTGACGTTAATGTCATTTATTGACAATGTAGTCTACTAACTTAAAAATCCTGGGGAATAAAATTCCATATTCCACTAGTGTAATATGAGGCGCTTTATGTATTTAGAGTTGGATACATAATGCACTTATTGTTTGAAAGTTGTAGATAAAGTCAACTTTATCCACTATCATCATTAAAGTGTTACTTTACAACATGACTTTAGTGGATCAAGTGCGGACAACTTTATAGGTAGGTGTTTGTTGGAAAAAGAAAGTTACTTCATTACTACATCTAAATTTTCCTGAGAAAATACGAGTCCATGCAAGCAGATAACAACAGCCTGAGTGTATATAATAGTAGATTATGTTATTAGGAGTAAAAGTGATACTTTATGTGGCGAAGCTGAAGTTTATTTAGCCGAACGTTAGTGAGGCAAATAATTCAGCTAAGCCACATAAAGGTCACTTTTACTCCGAATAACATATACTATTTTATCCGCAAACATATTCAGGTAAATTTCATTAATATAAATGTTAAAAAAAGGATGCATCGTCCGGGAATCGAACCCAGGCCACCCGCGTGACAGGCGAGCACTGTACCCTTGCGCCAACCTCTGTTGTTCAAATAACGAGCTACTGTAATGATATATGAACATACTGAATCACCCGAGCTAATAGCACACGGCCACAACAGCTGTCACACCATAACCCACGGCGACAGATGTTCCGATCCGCTGCTTAAAGGTTTATTTAAATTAAAACTTTTTCGTATTCTTTTCGAAAATAAAAACCGGCCTACGATCTAAGTCTAAAAATTAGGAAAATTTTAAGCCATCATACAATTTAATCGGTCCAGTATCTTCGGAGGAGATAGCGAACAAACATAGAAAGAAAGAAAGAGGGCAACGATTTTGTGTGCTTAGGCAGATAAACTACGCAAAAGTTGCTATTTTATCTGCTTAGGCAGATAAAGTGACACTTTTACCTTGTCAATAAAGACAAATAAGTTGTCACTTTTGTGACGTTTGCGGATAAATAAATGTATGCACAACTATGTTGCCGATCGAGCTTGCAAGAATAGGACTGTATAAACGTTCTAAAAAAGCCGCGATTTTAAATATTTCAAACAATTTCAACCATTTTCGAGAGCAAGCTAACCAGTTAAACCGTCTAGCCACGCCACATAAAGTACATATAACTTTTGCTCCTAATAACATAATATACTATTATTTTCAAACGTCATAAAAGTGACAACTTATGTGACTTGATTGTCAAGGTAAAAGTGTTATTTTACCTGCTTAGGCGTAAAAAGTGCTACTTTATCTGCTTAATCATATAAAATAACAAAATCAAACATTTCAACAATATAATATAATTATAATTTGTTATTTTCATTCATAGTAACCATGGAAAAATGATTTCCAATGTATCATATTCTACCTCAATCTTGATTTTTTCACATTTCTACTGAATTATTGTTTTGTAATTTTGTTACATTTTTGCAATTTAGGTATTAGTTTGAAAATAAATTTATATAGGTTATTCGAGACAAAAATGGTTTTACGTGCAGAGCCTAGATGAACTGCTTCACTACGTTCGGCAGCCAAGCTACCAGCCTCTGCACCAGGGCCGTAACTAGGTATAGGCCGAGTAGGCCCCCGCCTACAGGCGCAACCGGCAAGGGGCGCCAAAATGGCACTGAAAAAATAATTTTTTCGTGGAACGAGGAAAAAACAAATAAACAAGTAGGAAATTTTACAAACACATTAATTTGTAATTAATTTTAGCCTAAATAATGCTAATTATAATAATCTGACTTGCACCCAATCTGTTCGATACATTTCCTTGTGCATTTTCCAAAGAGAATCTTAGATATTTACCAGTTTGTAACGGCGTTTGTTTTATAACTCTCACCTATATCATTCATAACAATAACAGCCAGTTTTATAAAGACTACTAATCTGATGTTAACTTTAATTCGTTGGTAAAGTAAACAGAAGCGCATCAAAATGTGTTTACTAATGAATAAAATGTTATAAGAACTAACGTTTTGATGCGCTTTTGTTTATTTTAACAACCTCAGCCGTAAAAGTACTAGCTTTTAGCCCGCCACATAAGTGACCTTATTCTAATTATTTTTTTGTAATACAGCAGTGACGAGAATACTATAGTACACAACAAGTTTAGAAAAGTAAAGTTTAACTAAATGAATACAGCTTGATTGAGTACGGGCGACCGAAGCGAGAGAGTAGCTTAAAAAAACTATATAAGTTTAGTAAAACTGCTTTTCTTACGAAGTGTGTCTAGGTGCTTATTTTTCGCATTTTGTATTAGTATTTATAAACAAACATTTATATAAAAGCATTATACCACATGTTCATTAAAAAAGTCAATAAGAGGCGGCTGTGGAAATTCAAACGTATGCATAATATGTTGGTGGCACTGTAAGTCTATGTCAAATTCAAGGTCAGCAGGTTAGGTTTTCCGTCAGTTTTGACACAGACTGACGCAAAACCTAACCCGCTAACTTCGAATTTGACAGTGACATTACCATATAGTCAAGTATCATTTCTATGCATTAAAGTGCCACTTTATTGAACGATTTTTGAATTTAGTACAATAGCACATTATTATA
Organism: Agriotes lineatus; assembly: GCA_940337035.1. Lineage (NCBI taxonomy): Eukaryota > Metazoa > Arthropoda > Insecta > Coleoptera > Elateridae > Agriotes > Agriotes lineatus. The sequence continues at coordinate 69,552,389 of OW679199.1, read as the reverse complement.
CAAAATGCGAAAAACAATCTTAAATTTTTAAAAACTGTAAGAGTTGGTCCACTGGTTGCACATATTACACATACATTCACTGCTTTGGGCTCATCGCTGGTACAGTGGCCCATTGCAACCATCAGCGGAACACCACAGACCGATTTCGAGAGCTTACTTGTTCTACTACTAGAGCATTTTTCGCTACAATCACTTGCCAGCTAGAATTTGCCCAATTTAAGACACTTCTGCGACACTATACGGTGGCAGATTTTTATTAAAAAAAGAATTATAGAAATCGGATTGATGGAAGACTTATACTAAATTCCGATAGAAAAAGGTTCGCGTGCGGAAATAAAGTAACGGATAAATTAATTAACTTAGTTAATATTAATTTTTATGAAAAAATCTTGAAGGGGTATAGCGATTTTAATTATAGGACATACACTACAATCCCCTTTATGTTGCTACGTCATTTGTTTTAAAAGTTATGACGTCATCGATTTTTTTTTAAATGACCACCTGTATTTTTTGTTATTGAATTTGGTAGTACTTTCTATGTTGCTTTCAATGACATAATATTTTCAATATGTTACATCTGAAAAAAAAACGAGAAAAGTGGTCTTAAAGTTTAAATATTAAAAACCAATGAAATGAGCAAAATAAATTTAGTTACCTACGTTTCACGGGCAGTCGTTGACGGCACATTCGTTTTTATTGAAATAAAAAAAAACAATTGAAAAATACAACTAGAACTCCATTCAAAGTTAATCCACCGGTAACTAGATTTATTTTGCTTACTTCATTGGTTTTTAATATTTAAATTTTAAAACCATTTTTCTCGATTTTTTTATATGTAACATATTGAAAATTTTATATCATTGACAACTCCCTAAAAAGTACTACCAAAATGAATAATACAAAATATAGGTTAGTATTTAAAAAAAGTCGATGACGTTATATCATGAAAAACAAATTACATAAGAAACTGAAAATCAGCTGAAATATGCCCTATGGTCAAAATCGCTACACCCTTCGAGATTTTTTCATAAAAATGAATATCAACGAAGTTAACGAATTTTTCCGGTACTTTATTTCCACACTGTATATGATTACTTCAAGACGGGATGACAGTGTGGCTGCGAGTATAGAACTTTATTCTATGTTTATATGTTACTACGCATAATGCAACTATTTGTTCATATTGTATTATTTTAACATATTGACATGTCTAGCTTTTCTAATTAAAATAATCTTTGCATTTTTAAAATTGAGTTGTACATAACCGAATTACAAAAGGAAATGTTTTCAACATCTTTAATACAAAAAGCGCGTTGCAAGAAAACCAACTTTTGCTAGATCGAATTATAGTTAAGAGTCTTCAAAATTATCTACAAAATAGGTAAAAAATACCTTAATGCTGCTAATAATACTGAAACACTTAGTTTTAATGCGAATTATGTGAATATGGAAATTTAAAAAAACATTGCAGCCAGTGGGATTCGAACTCGCGTTCACTGATAAATAAGTATGCTTATCGTTGCGTTATAAGTGACGCAGAGGCGTTCCGATTGTGGGCGAAATGCGCAAGTACACCACACGTTTATATGTAGGGATTTATAAAAAGTGCTACAGACTACTCGTACATAATAATATGTATTTTTTAAATTAGAATTGAGTTTTATAATCTTGTTTTCTATTCTTATTTTATTTGTGTTTTATTTTGTTATTCAACATGTAGTTGTTTCTTTTTAGAACTTTGGAATTAAAAATGTGATTTATTTTTGAATACCTAGCTGTCTGTTTTGAATACATTACATCATATATCCGTAGATAATAAATGTAGAAAGCATACAGTAACATTAGTATTTTTATTACATATATCGTTAGTATACTCAAGAGCGCAAAAAGGTTGGCTTGCCTACAATAAAAGTTTGTCTAGTTACGGCCCTGCTCTGCACATAAAGCTTCATTTTTGCTCTCAATGACATAATATACTATTTTTTAACTTGGTAGAAAAGTAACAAATTTACTGTCGCGGCTGCCGTTTCATAGCTGAGGCGAAGTACTAAAAAATGTAAAAATCAAACAATATACTTTTTAGTATCGCATGTCTTCCACTAATCCAAAAATAGGCGACTGACAATATTTCTAAATAAAAGCCTGAATGTGTGGTTCTCGGATAATCTAGTCAGATATAAAATATACGTGTATGACTCAAAACAAGCCCAACCGCAAATGTGTTACCTACATAAAACATAAATAACGTCAATATATCAAGGTCTCTGTGGTTTCGATCTAAAAGTAGCATATCCTCATGTCAAATAAATTATGGTTAGTTTTATTTTATACAGGGCGCATAAGAAACACTACGTGATTATCTGGTTAACCTACCTAATAAAGTTAAATTTGTTTGTTTGCTTGTTTGTATAATTTCTCTTAAAATAAGTAGTTGAATTATGAGACATGTTTTAAAGTTTATAAAATTTGCTCATACTGTATAATAGTACTGCAATAAGCTGCTGAGTACAAATTTTCTGGCCAACCATAAATAATTGCTTAGGTTCGCATTCAATTCTTAAAAAAATAAAAACTTTGTGTCTCTAGAACTAAACCTTTGCGAACTCGAGTTAATGAGTGGTTTTTGTTATTGTAAAAATTCTATAGATTACAGAATAGTTGCTGAATAATATATATTCTTATAAATAATTATTAAAATAGTTATATAGGTTCTCACACAACTTAGTAATAATAATAATAACAAATATTGGCTTATAACAAAAACATAAATGTATCTTCAGAATGGTTTTCCATGGCAATAATTCTGTTCGGCAAATGCACACATGCAAAAAAAAAACGCAAAATGTAAAATAAAAGTACAATTTATTATTGGTAAACTTATTACTAAAGCTGATAATTATATGCACTCAAATGTACAAAAATATGCACATATTCTTCGATTGCGCGACTTTTTCAACACCCTGTATATGCATACATTTTATTGAGTATATGCACCCAAAGTTATAATATATGCTCATAAATACTCTAATTTTTTAAAAAATAACTAGGAGTTTTCTAAATAATGTAAAAATTTTAATTATTTTTCTAATTTTTATTCAAAGACGTCATTCATTTTAACGTTTGGCTAAATAAACATGGACTACCAACGCCAACTTTACGTTGTAAGCAACATAAAAATGAGATTTTTCCCTAACGCCGCCAGACTATTATTCACCCAACACTCGTGAAATGGATTCTATGTTGGTTGATTCCTTATACATTGTCTCTACAGGAAAAGTGGGGTTGCTAGCAGTCTATGTTTATATAGTCAAAGATTTTAACAGACTTCCTCTTTCCTCTGCTTATTTTGATAGGCGCACTGCATTTCAGCTGCAGGAAGTAAAAGTATATATCTCAGTTGCACATAAAAATTTTATTAATAATTTAATGAAATAGTAAATTTTACAAAAAAATCTCAAAAAGTTCATACATTACAAATTATTGCTAAATATAACCATATATGTAAAAATCCAGAAAGTATGCTCAAAATCGTATAAATATGCAAAATCTGCAAAATGAAACTTGACTTAAACGATTTGTTTTCACATAATTAGTATACATATGCAAAAAGTTTCGCTGGCATATCAATTATATAAAATATGCATTTTCATATAATATCAGCTTTACTTATTACAATAGAAATATGTTTTTTAACTGACGATTTGAATCTATCCATTAACCAATTTTTTTACACATTCTGAAACAAGCAAACGCGAGTTGTGAATTTTAATGGAAATTTCGAGTAATTTTTTTAGAATTAACTGACAAACTGTGTTCTTCACAATACTTGATGCGTTCATGAATATCGGAGTTATTTTTTTTTATCTCTAGAAACATCTAAGGAACTGAAAGTAAAGAAAAGTAGTTTTATCGACTTAAAGATGGTATTCACAGTTTTCTAAATAACCTTTCAAATTAAATGTATTAATAGGTATGTGTTGATGATGAAGCGATAATTTTATTTTTATGTACAGGGTGGGCAAATTTCGATGTTTTCATACGGAATCTTAATAACTATAGGATATATGAAAAAATTGACCCCCATCCTCGATCTCTTTGTTCGAGAAAGGCTTAATGGTGGAAACCAAAATCGGCTAACCGTCTTTTCTTTTGGAGTTATAAATAACAATTCGATTTTTCGTTTTGTGGCTATATCTCGTTTATTTATAAAAATGCGGAAAAGCAATTTTTACGTTCTTCAGGCACCCTTTTTATACAAATTCAGTGGCGTAGTCAGTTTATAAAAAAAGTTTTGAAATTCGAGTTATAGCATCGAACTTATAGTTGTCTGGAGTATCATGAGAAAGAGGACTTAGTTTTCAATTGTTTAGTGCATGGCCTAATTTAGGTAATCAAATTTATTAATTTAAAAAAATAGTGAGTTCCAATGTTAGTTTATACGATGTTCAACTCTTAAAAATATAAAAGATGGCGAAGGAAAAATTAATACAGGAAGAGAGAATGCAACGGTGGTTACACTATTTTTAAAATGGACCGACATAAAGAGAGTATCAAATGTAGATGAACAACAAGATCAGTGGTATCAAAAATGCAAAATCGCAAAAGCGGAAGTAGAATAAGTTTAACTTGTGTATACGCGAGTAATGATCACATAAATGTATAAAAGAACTACGTAAATTGATAAAATTCATCTACCGGGTGAATATTCCAAAACCGAACATAGGCAATTAACATGAGAAAAAGGTTTTTCGCTCCCCATTTTAACTTAGAGGGTTTATAATGACATCAATCGAAAGAAGATTTTTTTTCTCATCTAATGATATGCGTATTAGTTAATTTTCAGTTGTATTTCTTTATTATTTTATCGAAAATAAACGGGGCTGCGCGCGCTATTGCGCGGTCTATCCTAATCAATATACCACCATCTTTAGGCCTATTACGTTGGGCCATTCCGTTCTGTTACATTCTCCGCCTCTGCCTCCCTCTGCCGTCCACCTGACCAAAGAAGGGAGCCCTCGGGGATCCGCCCCTCTCCAAGGGAGCCTCGGGGATCCGCCTCTCTTCAAAGGGCCCTCGGGGCTCCGCTGCTCGGCCCTTCTCCAACGGCATAATGAATCTGTCAGTTGAAGGACGTTTGAATCTGTTTATTGTCTTACGAGTCATGGCTCAACATGATTTTCCGATTTGAATTTATTGCAAATTTTTGATAAAATAATGAGAAACACAACTGAAAATTAACTAATTCGCATATCATTAGATGAGAAAAAAAATTTCTTTCGATTGGTGTCATTATAAACGCTCTAAGTGAAAATGGGGAGCAGCAATCTGCGAAAAACCTTTTTCCCATGTTAATTGCCTATGTTCGGTTTCGGAATATTCACCCGGTATATATTAAACATAAACAAAAACAGCTTAGTCGAAGCAATCACATTAAACGCTCAGAAAATATAGCAAATCCCTTTTATACGGTGCTGCCCATTGCCTGTTCTTCCGGAATTTGCTCAGCTTTTACCTGCTTAGTTTCCCAGATAATAAGCAATCCTGGATATCGAAATTCTTTAGGAATTACGATGTACATGAGCTGTTGCAAGGCCCACGTTACAGACGCAATTAAAATTAATATGTTATTGTGCTCGTGATAAGGAGTTAATTCTTGTTTTTTATTTAATTATCTTTAAATATTTTTTATACTTTACATGTTTATGAATATACAATATACATATAATAGAAAATATGAAAGCGCTGTGAGATTATGTTTGTCTTTTGTAAAAGTTAATGTATTTTTATATTCCCCGTGATTTTGAAGAAAAACTTTTGTTACTTTTCATATTTTGTTTATACGAAATATGTAATGCATATGCAACTGCATATTTTCATGCGTTCTACTGAATAATGCATGCATATAATGTCAGTTTTTGTTGTAAGCTTTCCAAGCACTGATTATAAGTAAGGTCGAGGAATAAGAAACGCAACGAGGACGAATACAAACATGGCCAGGGTAGGTAAAAAATACAGAAGATAAGAGAAATATAAAATGGGAGAGAACAGAAGTACTAATACAAATAGTAAAGATGGATTGTGTCTTGGAAAAAGTCACCAGATAACTAACTCGGTCTTTTCCTTAGTTTTATAACCGGAAATGATAGAAACACCTTTGGAATTAAATAAAATTTGTTCGGATCATCGTATTGTCCATGGCGACCTCGCAAACTGTGAGAGATAGAGATTCGGTTAAATTTTAAAATATGTTTGGCTATGGACGATATTTACATTTTTGTTTTTTTTCACTACAGGGTAAAAAATAGAATTTTTGAGTTTCCGGTTTTTTTAAATAATTTTATAGTTATCAGCAATAGCTGAAAGTTCATTTGGCACTATTAAGGTACTTTTTTACTTCTACGTATTTCAAATTGCAAGATATTTACATTAACTTAGTATTTTCAGAATTAGAATCTAAGGTGGCTATGCTGTCATTAGATAGAACTTTTTTTTCCTTTTTAATGAAATGCTTATTGCTACGTCTATTTTCACAGCAAAGTTATAAGCAAAAAACTATTTTTGCATGCAAGATTATAAAAAAATATTGAACAGAACAAATGAGATATAAAAAGTACGGGTGTGAAAAAATATCGATAACAAATGAATTTCAGTTAATAAAACTAAATCAGACATTGGCTTATAATTCAATATTTTTACGTATGCTCACAGCACTGGTAGGTTAACGAGAATTAATAAAATATTGTTTTATTCGTACATAATCAATTAAGTGGTATTTTGATTTCCAACGAAAACCAAAACCACGACGAAATAGATTCAGCTAGAAAATAGCATTTTATATTAGGCAGTCAAATTAAAAATATTGACAATAATTGACTATTAAAAATCAAAGTAATTATTATTATTTAATAATAATTACATTTGTTGGTATTTGAATTCCGTTTTGTAACTTCGTTAAGAACTGATTTCTAGAAAATAGTCACAAATCATGATTTCAGAAAATCACCGCCGTGGTATTGATATCGCGAAATCGTGATTTCATTGGCACAAAAGTCAAAAATGCTCAAATTTGATTGGTTCGAATTTATAAAATGCGATTTTCGAAGAGATAAATTTTATATCATCGTTGAACTACTTTTTACTTGAATTCTAAGAAACAAGTTTATTACTTTTTTATCAATTTAAAAAAAAATTACAACAAAGTTTATTAATAGAAGTCTGCATTGTGTTGAACTATTGTTTATATACTCTGCTCACATCTTTTTTGCATGACATTGTTGTGTTTGAACGAGGTTTACATTTGAGTTTATGGCTTCTAAATGCATTTAGGTTAGAAAAAACGTGACAAAACACCTTTACATGCAAAGTTGCATATTATATTTAAGCAAAACGGAAAATATGACTTTAGTCATTTTTATGTACGTATCCAGATTCAGTAATCGTGTAATTGAAGACATCATTAATTAAGTAATTAAGAAGTGAATGGATTATAGGTATTTTATGGGCGCCCGAGTCCCATTCATTTCGGGCGCCACTGACAATTTAGGACAAAATAGTATGTCCTGAAACGTTATCTCTGTCACTAGTTCCAACTAACGCCACGGTCGCATTTATTGTATTAATCAGAATTTAGTGCTCTTACGAACTTATAAACGTAAAATATAAATAATTACGAGATGTTAAAGTTCGTTATATAAACAATTTAATTGATATAATAGATTATAAGCATAAAAGCAAACTCATCAACTAAATAAATATATCGCAAGTTGATATAGCTTTGAATAAAACAACAGAGCATCTGCCTCCGTGGCGCAATCGGCTAGCGCGTTCGGCTGTTAACCGAAAGGTTGGTGGTTCGAGCCCACCCGGGGGCGCACTTTTTTGATTTGTTACGGTGTTTATTTTTTTGATTTGTAATGTTTTTACATTACGTGTGCATTTTTAAATGTATTTGATTATTCGCATTTTTGTACTCTGTACACGAACAAGCTGAAATGAAACTTAAAAAATTGAATGCCAGTAAATTTTGTCTGTAAAGATCTGCAATATAATTTCAAATCATACACTTTCTGATATTTTTTAATAAAAATATTTGACACTTACAAAATTATTATTATGAGAGTCTAAGCATTACATTTTTTAAAGTCGGATAAATAAAATACGCAACAGGCATGCGTCAATAATTTTTACACATAGCTCATTCAAAAAAACGGTCTCACCGTGACAATGTTTGCACATTGCCGTGACCAGGATTCGAACCTGGGTTACTACGGCCACAACGTAGGGTCCTAACCACTAGACGATCACGGCTACTGAGACCATGCGTTTACAGTCGCAAAATTCGGTATAACAACGCTGGCAGTGTAAGACTGGTTGCATAACCAATTACAACTTAATAAAGAACATCCTTACGCCTACTATTTAGACTTCTTCCTCTACGCAGATGTTTAAAACACAATCGCACTGATTAGGCTGCTAAAACCTCCACATTTGAATTTTAGGACAAATTCCGATTGACAGTTCACATTTAAAATCTGTGTCACTGTTATCAATAAGTTAATTTTACTTACAGAATATTTCTTGCGCTTGTTGCTTCACATTCCATGCCTTGGTTTCTATTTTTCGTTATAACCCTAATGAACATTCCTTCCCTCCACCGTAAGAAAGGTTTAGCCCTTAGCCTACACCACTGCAGCCCAGAGCCCACGGAGTTTAGGGCTGTTTCGGTCCATTTAGATTTAGATAACAGGCAAACAGCACATTTAAGCCCTCAGAATGAAATGTATTAGTACCTAATAAAGCCCAGGCAATTGCTTTTAAGTGTCCAAGGCTTATTTGGGAGCGGATTATTTTTTAAGTTGTTACTGGAGACCGTTAAGAGGGATTTGAAGGCGACGTTCGCTTTAAAGCCCAGGATTATGATAGATTTTACCAACTAGGAAACAATTCCAGATGCTTTATATCATATTCAAGTGCACCGTATACTGAGTAGTAAAATAGAATTTAATTTTATAAACTGAATTGGTTTTATTCTGGGACGACGGGAATGGTGGAGCACCGAAATCTCTTCCAATTAAAAAAAAAATAATTTTTGTTGGTTGTCTTGGTTACGGCTCGTAAACTATTTTTTCTATTGGTCATTAATGAGTGTCGTACGATTTTCACTAATAATTTCAAATATCTTTCATTAATTTGTTTGTAATTTAGAAAAAATAAATAAAATGTCACCAAGTGCTTTTTACTTCCTTTTGCAATAATGGAAGTATTGGATTCACCCCAGATATTAGAAATTGCGTTTTCAACAGATCTTCACGTTTTAGAGTCTCCTGAACCCAAAAAACAGATTTAGTTCATTGGTCTGACTGTCAGTCTGTATGGCGTTGAAACTTCATATTGTCTTGTGTACTATGTGGATGTGATAGAAAACTTTTGAAAAAAATTGAAAACCGGAAATATGGTGTTTACTTTTGTGATTTTATCCAAAAACGGCTTTAGCGATTTTTTTTCAAACTTCACATTTTTATTACATGTTTAATGTGTATTTTAAATAGAACGCCCGGTCTATTAATTCATTTTTAAATACGGCATATAATGTTTAAAAAAAAATCTTTTCAACTAACGCTATATTTTGTACAGTTTCTGCAAATTTCTAATTTTTCAAAATTTTTGACAAATGCTTAAAAATTAAAAATCACATTTTTGGTGAATTATAAGCTCACTGTAAAAGATAGTTGTGCGGGTGTATCACACCAGATTTTTTAGTATCTGTTCAGTAATTTTTAATTATTACACTGATTTTCAGCAATATGATAATAATAATAATAATCTTTATTAACGGTTATCCAACTATTTCAATACCATTATGATATGTTGCCACGGTGTACATGTGAAACAATAACTTAATCATTTAAAGTGGGTAAACAATAACAATTACTAACTTTCAACCAACACTATAAATTATAAAGTAAATCTTATTAAAAAAAAACAAAAAAGATATAATATTAGGATACCTCCTGTATTGTTACATTATTATATGACATTACGACTTATTTTCCTATTTGTCGCCAGTGTTATTTCATTACTTACGATCTAGAAAGTTATTTTTAAATGAATTAAACGAGTTTGAAAATATATCCACATTGCACTGATTTCCAAAACACATCATGCGTGAAATCGGTGCATTTACAGCATAGTTTTGACTATGAAAACTCACCTTAAACCCATCATCTGATCTTGTTATTCTATTAGGAACTAAAATATGTGGGCTATCAATGTAACCATGCAATAGTTTGTATAGAAAACATAGAGCATGATTTTTTCTACGTATTTGTAAAGTGTCTAAATTAATTATGTTACGTAAGTAGTCATAACCTGTTAACTCGTAATTAATTTGTTTTTTAAATGCAACATACTATCCATTCTCAAAACTCGTGAACTGTCAAAACGCTGTCAAGTTGGTACCTTGTTTAAATTCTGTTTTGGAACTTCTGCTTGCTGATTTTGGCAGTACTGAAATTTTTGAAATTTAAAAACTTGACATGTCACACTTTCTTGTAAAAAAATCCAAAACACTTTAATTTTTGTGCATACACTTCAATTGCAATAGAACAAAACGAAAAAGGGCTTTATTATTGGAATGGAAAAAAGGCTATAATTAATTATTACAAGGACAAACTTTTGACACATGTAACATAACCTAACTTTAAATATTACTAAAAATCACTAGATCCGAAGTACATTCAGGTACACTCAGCAAATATTTAAAACATTTAATATTTGAATGGATAATACCTGAGAAATTTATTCTGAACTTTTTCGATTTTTTCAATGTTAAAATTGTAGTAGGGATTCCATATCACACTAGCATATTTGAGTAGAGATCTTATAGTGCAGCAGTAGATGCTTTTTATACTTTCTATGTTGGTAGAATCAGACGTATGACGTATCATAAAACCAATAAGTTTCAAAGATTTATTTTTTATGCTATCAATATGGCAATTAAAAGTGAGCTTCTGATCAAATATAATTCCTAAATCTTTTATTTCATTTGTTATCGTTATACTGGTTCCATTTAGGGTATAATTAAGTTCAATAGGTTTATTTATTCTACTAAATCTAATTATTTTGCATTTGTCTATGTTAAGCTGGATACTATTTGCAAGGCACCAATTTTGAAGTTGAATGATGTCATTTTGCATTTTGCAACAATCCTTTTTGTTGTTATGGAAGCATATAGTTTTAGGTCATCAGCAAATAGTAAAACTTTTGCAAATGAGAAAACTTCTAGAATGTCATTTATAAAGGGGACCCGGACACTTCGCCCACTCGTCTTTTAGTACTACATCGCCCAACCGGAAGTCCACTTCGCCCAATTTTTGATATGTACCACATCGCCCAAAACGACCACTTCGCCCACATTTTCACGAGGGACACAACGTCCAACAGGACCACTTCGCCCACATCTTAGCGAGGGACACAACGCCCACATCGACCACTTCGCCCAAAATCCGTTCGTTAGAACTCGGTTAATGCACACGCACAGTGTTGAATAATAGTGGCAAAGTTCTGTGGCCACAACGCCCAAAGTAGATTCGTACGAACTAAGCTAGGTTAGGTTAGATTAGGTTAGGTCAGGTTAGGGCGAAGTGGTCTTGTTGGGAGTTGTGTCTCTCGTGAAAACTTGGGCAATATGGTATAAAAAGACGGGTGGGCGAAGTGGTCGGCAGGCGAAATGTTCAGCCACGTATGTGTGTATTAACCGAGTTCTAACGAACGGATTTTGGGCGTTGTGGTCCTGCTGTGGGCGTTGTGGGCCTATATAAACATTGGGCGAAGTGGTCGATGTGGGCGTTGTGTCCCTCCCGAAGATGTGGGCGAAGTGGTCCTGTTGGGCATTGTATCCTTCTTGAAAATGTGGGCGAAGTGGTCATGTTGGGCGATGTGGTACATATCAAAAATTGGGTGAAGTGGACTTTCGGTTGGGCGATACGGTACTAAAAGACGAGTGGGCGAAGTGGTCTGTGGGCGAAGTGGTATGGACCCTTATAAAGCAGTTAAACAGAAGTTGAGACAAATGGGGTCCATGTGGAACACCGGAAGAAACATCAATTACATATGATAAATGGTTTTTAATTTTAACAACTTGCTTACGACAATCAAAAAAACTTTTTATCCAACAAAGTAGACTACCGTGAATTCCCAGATCTTCCAGTTTGGCCACCAGGATCCCATGGTCCACTCTGTCAAAAGATTTGGCAAGGTCTGTGTAAACCGCATCAACCTGTAGTTTATTCTTGTGTGCATCAATTATGTCCTGTTTATAGATTAGTAAATTTCTAACGGTTGTTCTGCTTTCATGAATCCGTGTTGATATTCAGATCTAGTTTGCTATGGCGCCATAGAAACGTGATGTAACATCAGCCAATTCGATCTGAAATCTATATTTTGTTGAATTGCTCTTTTTACGGGAGGGGGGGGGATGTAGCCTTTTAAACCATAAAGTGCGCTCTTTTGAATGAAGCAAGCTACATATAACAGAAGATTTTGTTTGCTACATTCGTGCAAATGCAACACCACGTCGTCAGTTTCGTAACTTGCTAAAATTAGTCGTTGAGGTATCCAGATATGGCAAGGACAGACGTTAGCAAGAATGTTATCTTTGCGAGAACAAATAGTTAAATCGTATGAAAAGCAGAATCAGCAATGTGAATTAAGGGTTAGTTAACTTAAAAATTAACAACTTTGGATTATATTGTTTTGTTACGTTAAAATAAATAATTACGAAAATCGTACGACACTCATTAATGACCAATAGAAAAATTAGTTCATGAGCCGTAACCAAGACAACAACAAAATTTCTTGGAAATTTTTTGTAGGTAGACCATCCTAACTTTGAGGGTTTCTGTCGTTACGATTTTCTTACCGAATCTGCATTCGAGCATTAATTCATATCTGGAAATTAGTTTTCGTGCATTCTAACAATGTCCTAATTTTCCCTCGCGTCCCGCTCGGGCAAATTAATACGACGTTGTTGGAATGCACTCAAAAAAATTTCCGGAAAGAATTAAAGCTCTTATGAGATTATATGTGAACATAATTTATCGAAACTTAGATTAAAACCAATTTGTGTTTACTGGTTTTTAGACCCAACTTCAGTACATTTAAAAATCCTTTTTTTTATTAGGTAGTTATATTTTTACAAAATAATATACATTTAGAAGGGCATAAAATTGAAGTTTTTTGAATGATCTTATTAAGTTACAGCTAACTTAATGTGGCTTTCCAACGTGAAAATGTTCTCCACGTCTAACTCAGGAGCTTTAAATAAATTAATAAAAATAATTATATTGAGCACCAAGGGATAAAAAAGTTTGGCGAATTAGTAAAAGAAGTGTAGACATTTTCTATATATCTTTTCAGTATTGTTTGTAAAAGTTTTAAAAGGATCAATCGTTAATATTTATTTAACCTCTAGGTGGTCATGGCCGTTGCAGTTTTGACCTTGTAAAGTTTTAAACCTTATTTTGAATATGACGGTTATATTATGACATAATGTCTGCCACATTTTATGTGCATAGTTGCCAGACCATACAAAACGTAACATTTTAAATTGGTCTAATATTGCATTTTTCTCATTTGGCATACACCTTGGAACGTTTCTATTTAGAATAACAGTTATTTAATTTTTTTCTATAGGAAATGTTAAAGTGTGCTTTAATCGACTCAAAACAAAAGGTCAAGTGTTACTTTAACAGCAAGGGTAGATAAAGTAGCACTTTAACATCAAGGGTAGATAAAGTAATTTAATTTTCTAACTTTTATTTAAATTAAATATTACAGCTTCGTATTATCGTAGCAACCCAATCTAGCTACTGAGATTTTAAAATGTGATTGACTTTCCTTATTTTCTTTTGAAATTGTTAAAGTTCTTGCTATAGAAAAAAATCGTATTATAGGCTACGATAAAGTTATTACTATCCACTCTTGAACCATTAACGTTTCGACTTCGTCTCGACGTGAAACGATTCACTAGTGGATAAAATTTAACTTTATCGTCTTGTATAATAAATTACTATTATGAAAAGTTCAAACAGATTTCTAAAAAATACTGACTGGCCAAGTTGATTGAAATTGGTCTCCATAAGGACGAAGATAAATGGGAAGACGACGCACATCGTAAAAAAATAATTAGTGATCAGACTGCAAGACCTGGCTAAAATTTATAAAACCCTGAGGTTCCATATGGCCGATCCATTCGTGTTTTGTTGAACTAAAAATTTTGTCGTGGATGCGCTATTCGGGAATTTTTGTTTTTATATTTTGTATTATTAATTACGTAAAAATGTAATTGCTAATATAAAATTGTATTGAAACTTAATTTTTCACTAAAAATAAATTAATAAATTAAAGGCACTTCTCTGTTTAGCTATTTTCATATTTTCTCCCTGACGCTATAGTTTTTATAACAAACAACACTTTTTATAAAGAACGCATTTTCTACGAAAAATGGAAAATAAAAAAATGTGTCCTCTTAGAAACTCTAGCAGGGGACATACTGTATAGTAAGCAGTTATTTCAGTGCTTCTGGAGGACCCCTTTGGTGATCGTCATTAGCCGAATATAAAGCTACTAAAAAATAATATATGAAAAGGAGTAAACCACAGATCTAAACTTTGAAGTGCTTTGCTATTGCGTTACTGTTTAGTCAATTAGTTCAAAAATATTTATCCAACTATGTTACTTATAGAAACTATATTATGTTACCTTAAAAGTGACTGGGCGAATGCATAATAGTATATTATGTTACTAGGAGCAAAAGTTATACTTCATCTGGCGTGACTGGACGGTTTATCTGCCAGCCGAGCCACATAAAGATGCTTCTGCTCCGAATAACATTTTTTTCCAACATTGATAACAAATTATTTAATAAACGTTAAGAAATAAGGAATTATTTTAAGATAGAGGATGACTTCACTATAAACAACGTTGTGAACAAACTCAGAAGAAATCTGTCAACCCCCTTAATTTGCAAAAAAATTTGTAAGTATATTTTGCAATTATGTGTTGATTTTTTGAGTAAATTTTATTTATTCACTGCAGCTTTTAATATGGCAAATTTAGAAACTGATCAGTGTACGCCGCCTGAAGTAGCAAATGCGGCCAAGTTAGGCATTTTAAATGATTTATAGTGTACTTATTCCGCTGACGAGCGGAGATAATAATTTTTGTTTGTTCCTCACTTGTAAACATCAATTTATCAAAACACTGTATTAATCAAGAAAGTTTATTTTAACAAGTTACTAACAATTAACTGTCAGTTTTACAAGCGTGCTCATCGATAAATGATAGCGTGCAAAGCCAGAGTTGTCTTCCTTAGTATGTGTCATATTGATGAATTTAGTTGCTTGTCAGTTTTACATTTTGAATAAATGGTAAATTTCTAGTTATTTACAAGTGAGAAACAAATAAAATATTTAACAACACACCCAAGGTAACAGGTTTTACTGGCTCAAGGAGGAATAGAAGGATTTGACTGGCGAGCCGCAGGCTATTCGCCAGTAAAAACCCTCTTACCAAGCTAGTAATGTTAAATACTATATCTGCTGCTGATAAACGGAGATAAAGTGTTTAGATGCCTTGGTTATGAAATGATACTTTAGTATTCTCAATACAGCAGTATAGTGTCATATTTTACTGACGTTTGAAGAAACAAATATTATTACGCACGAATGGGAATATTTTACTGCTTCAAAACAAGGTGTAAGATAAGTGTTTACTACCAAGGGATATAAAGACGCCATGGAAACCAGATTGCAGTACAAATATAAAGAATGTTAATACAAAAATAACGTCAAAAGGAAAACTGCATACAAAGGTACCTAGATAAATTCGAAATAAATCACTTTGTCTATGACAAACAAACAAAAGGTTTAAAGTCAATTATTATTTATGTTTAATATATTTCATTTTTACCAATAACTTGGTATCCGTTCGTGCAAGTAATGTTGTATGCACCGCGGGACTAAAGCGTGTTTGAGCCTCTTGCATAAATATTTCTTACGCCTTCGCTTGCGAAACATAATTTATGCTGGAACTAAAACACCCACTTTACTCCCTTGGTACATAATATTTATTCGACGTTATTTTTTTAGTGACATTTGTTATGTTTCTATGAGCTCAGGACTTCCTTCTTTGCTAATAAAGCTCTATTTCCATCTTTTGTTCTATACATAATTATTATTACTTGTATATCTAACTAAAAAAGGTTACCTTAGAAAAGTTTCCTTGGAATTTAAACTAAAAAAAAAACTGCCCATTTTATGGTGTAACAAGTGGGTAGGCAACACGCTTAACACGCTCATGAGTGTCACAGATAACTCTTAATTTTATTTGTTTGTTTGTTATAGACAAGGTCTAAGCATTTGGAGTGAAACCACCCATTTTCCAGATTTAGAAAATTATTTTTGAAATTAGGAGGGATTTGTGAAAAATCATGATAATATCTAAAACCTTTTTATGGCGTGCTATAATTCATGTTGTTTAATGGGTATTTCCTTGGAATTTAAACTAAAAAAAAACTGGAGGGAGAACTTAGCACGTAAGAAACGAATATATATATATATATTTCCATCATCTCTAAGATACTTGAAATAGTAGGTCAAATTTCTTTTTACTATATTTACCAACACTAAATTACACAGTGTTCCCTAAATTAAATAGAAAACCAACCACTCTGTATAAAATTGTTGACGAAATCAAAGTTTCCCTGCAATGTTTACTGATATCACATGCTTACCGTTGTCAATATTGGGTTTAATGTTAGAAACATTATTAAAGAAGAAATGAAGATGCCGAAGACAAAAGACGAATGTTATACAAGATCTAAATATTTATTTGTAGAGTGACATGTGATTTTATAAGAGAAAGAGCATAGAAAATTGTACATTTGTGTGCATTTCTGTATGCAAGGACACAACACTAAAGCATGTGTCAAATTATCTTTTCAATGGCTATTTTAACTGTATGGTTTACATAGATGTCTAATAAAGAAATTCTGTATTACTACAAATCTGTAGTTTTATATAGAAAACAAATTGTGTAGGATATCATAGTAGAATGAACTAGTTTCGATTAATATTCTATTACATTTGCTCGTTTTTATTTCCCAGAATTTCTTGTGAACACTACATTGTATATTTTTATACAGCCTGCCCATTTTATGGTGTAACAAGTGGGTAGGCAACACGCTTAACACGCTCATGATTGTCACAGATAACTCTTATTTTTTTTTTTTGTTATAGACAAGCTCTAAACATTGGAGTGAAACCACCCATTTTCCAAATTTAGAAAATTATTTTTGAAATTAGGAGGGATTTGTGAAAAATCATGATAATCTCTAAAACCTTTTTATGGCGTGCTATAATTCATGTTGTTTAATGGGTATTTCACCAACCGGTTATATTAAAAATCGAACGTTTTGAGGAACAACAATGCCCTTGTTATCAACAAATTAACAATTAAACCTAAAAATGAACAAGGAAAACCTAGTTTTTAACTGGAATTGAGTAGCTATCAACCTCCAATATTCGTTTATTTCGTAAAGTAAAGTATAACAATCATGATTTTCTTCTATATCGCGGAAATATTGGTTTTCGCATATCCTGATTAAGAAAACTGTGTTTTCGGAGTGATATCTGTCTGTGAGTCTAGCGGTCTGTGATTCTGTGATTCTGTGAGCCTCTGTCTTCTCGACAGCCTACACGGTTAAATAGATCGGACTGAAAATTTATATCTTCGTTTTTAATATCAATTAGGAGATCCCAGTGATTATTGGTTAAAATCGGCTTTTCTTTTTCTTTCAAGGTTTTTCGGGAAAACTTGTACAATTATCTACAATTTTTGTTTAAAAATGTTCTAGGTAAACGGTATAGTTTTTAAGAAAATCGAAAAACTAGATTTTTACCAACAGTCCAAAAATAATGGGAATAAAAATTCTGATATAACGATGGGGCCACAATTATATAACGGGTGTTCATAAACAGTCGTCATCCCAGTTGCTTTGAAAAACAAAATGTTATGTCTTTGATTAATTCGTGCAACACAATGAAACGTCATTGAGTACTGTCATAGCGCATTTTTTCTCAATTTTAATAGACATACGTTTCTGAAGTCAAAACCTACTGGGATGACGACTGTTTTTGAACACCCGTTATAACAGCAATGAGATAACATGAACAAGAAAATAACACGTATTGCTTGAGTAAGAAAGAGACAAACATAGTAGTAAATATTCGAGTAGGCATGACGCTTATTTTAATTATGGCATAAGTCAACTAAACATGCCTACTAAAATAATTGTATTGTATGGTCATCTCTTTCTTACTCAAGCATTCTATTTTGTTGTTCATGTTATCTCATTGCTGTTTTATAACGGGTGTTCATAAACAGTCGTCATCCCAGTAGGTTTTGACTTCAGAAACGTATGTCTATTAAAATTGAGAAAAAATGCGCTATGACAGTACTCAATGACGTTTCATGTGTTGCACGAATTAATCAAAGACATAACATTTTGTTTTTCAAAGCAACTGGGATGACGACTGTTTATGAACACCGGTTATAATTATGGTCTTATCCATATTGCGTAATTATCTCTAACGTTTGTCAAGAAAGATTTTTGTTAGTATAGTTTTTGAAAAACTCGCAAAATTAAAGTTTCATAAACAGTAAAAAAAATCGTATGGTGACCATCCTATTTTGGAATTTTAATTATTAATTATTTGATAACGAGGTCAGAATGTTCCTCAAAACGTTAGATTTTTAATAGTTTTAATTTTGGAGAGCGACGAAATTATGAGCATGTTAGTTGTGTTGCCTACTTTGTTGTTACACGATAAAATGGGCAACTTTTATAGGATTACGGATTAAGTATGAGTAAGAAACAGAAGTAAAACGAGCAATTACAGTATTTAAATCTTGGTTTTAGGAGGAATTGCAATATTAACAATATAAGCAGCCCTCTTTTTTTTGGCGGCCGGCAGTTTTACCGTCCGGTGAAAAAACCGGCGACAAATAATAGGTAGGTATGACCAGCGTACATGCATCAATCAAGTAGAGACACTCATGCCAAATGTTAAAACCTGTCTAGAGTGCCTGGGACAGTAACTCGGGGGGTATTTCTAAGCTTCACTATCAGATGGCAGCACAAAATTCTACCAATCAGAGCCAGTTACTAGCTCTGCTACCAATCATATGTGATTACAGTGGCTATATTAATGACAGTGTGGTCAATTTGGTCCTGTTTATGATTGGTTGTTTTAAAATCCGCCATTAAGAGTCGTTTCAATGTCCTATTGAATATTTTTAGCAGTGTACGCATATTTAGTTACAAAAAGTTACTAATGTCAAAATAAGACATTGACATTTTATAAATTATCTAAAGTAGCTCAATTACTGAACACCGCTTAAGAATCAAAATAAATATTGTATCATCATTGATGTACACTTGTGTTATTTTATACACAAAAATAAAGTAAGTTCGAATGCAAACGAGATTTTAACCAAACAATAATTTTGACTTTACTAATATTTTATTACAAATGTCACTGACACCATTAAAAAAATGCACATGCAAAACCTGTCACAGTGTAACAAATTGAGTAAATGCGGTACAGGTGACTCCTGCAGTTTACACAGCTGTAATTGTAGTCCTATTTCAGTAATATTTCAGAGGTTTTCAACTGAAAATCATTATTGCTAGTTTCAGTATCACCGTTTTAAATCAGTTTTTTTATAAAATCGGAGTTATATGTAGATAAACACCCGTGCAAGTTTTAATTGATGTTAACCATCTAAAGGAGATCCGTTATCATTTGAAGAGAGAATAATTGCTTAAAATACGATTCTCTATATTTAATATGCCTGTTTATTTATAACTGCTGCCTCTATTATTGAAATCAAGCGAAGTGCACAGAACAATACCTAAGGGCGTGGCTGGTTGTTATAGAGACGACTCTTAATGGCTGCTTTTTTTAAAATTGACCACACTGTCCTTATATAGCCACTGTATATGTGATTACAGTGCCTTTATATAGACAGTGGCGACAATACAACTAAGCCACATCCCCGCCGCCATATTTAGGCAAATTTCTAACGGGTGTTTATTTAAATCCGTGATTAGAGTCGACTGTGATACGTGTTTTACATTTGGCAGTACTGAAAACATTCGAGATTTGCAGGTTAAGATTTGCGTCAGTTTATGTCAAAACTGACGCAAAACCGAACCTACTAACCTCGAATTTGACATAGACTGACGATACACTTCAGTACTGCCAAAAGTATAACACGAATCACAGGTGATTTAGCATAAACATGGCGGCTAAAACCACGTGATCTAGGGAGCCAATCAAAAATAGGACACCCCATTGTCGCCAGTGTCTATATAAAGGCACTGTATATGTGATATAGTAGAGGCGCCATCTGTTAGTACTATCGGAAAGTACCCCCCAAGAGCCGTTCAATGTCATCCAAGTCGGAAATTTGACATCAAAGGAACCGACAGTGAGTGTCTCTACTTGTTTCATTTATGTACGCTGGTATGACGTTTGAAAATAAAACAACTTCATTGATTGTTTAATTTCATGGCAGTATCTGCAAGTGTACACACAAACGGAAAATTCGCCGTCGCAAGAGCAGGAAGTTTGCAGAGGCACCTTGAAGAGTACCGTTCATTGTGAACGAAGTACGAGCCCTCCGATTAATTCATAACAGAAATTGCAGATCTCTATCAAGAAATATCTTGGAAGAATAAATAGTAAACATAAAATGGTCTGGCGTAGAGCTAGCTACTTGTTTCAACAGGATAGAAGAAAATCTCGGAAAGCATGAAGCTCAGAAAATTGAAACTAATCGGCCATGTATTACAAAGAGAACAAACTGTTATAGCTTGCCAAGCACTTGAATGAAACCACTGCCGGATCCAAGGGGGTGTCAGTGGGGTCAATTGACACCCCCTTGGGCCTCTTAAAAAATGTAATCGGATACAAAGTTAACTGCTTTGTTATAATTATAAACAAAACGCACCCGTATAGCATCCGCTCGTAACTTAAATTTGAATTTGCCGAATGCTTTTTCAACATTCTTCATTTCTTTTTAATTCCAATAGGCGGAAATATGTCCTCACTTCCCAGCATTGGTGGGGTTTTCGTCGCTGGTCGATGTCGGTTCTGTGACCCGCCTAGTGCTTACCAGGCTCCACTAGAAAAAAAAATGAACTGCACCTGGTGCATAGTTATCGGCGTATTTTTAAATTTTGCTAATAATATAATGTTTTCATAGTTTGTTTTAAATTGTACAAGTAATTAGTCAAAGTTTAAAATTTTCAAATCCTGCAAAATTTCAATTTTAGAGTTAATTACTCGTATGTATTTATACAGAGATCACAAGCATTACACAAAATAAGGCATTTTCCTAACTGGTTTTATAAATTGTTATTGCAAATTTATTCTTTTTGTTTTATATTTTTTAGAATGTCGCCACCTAAAAAACAAAACCATTAGACGCCTTTATACAAAAACCAAAAACCACTGCCTTTCATGTCAATTAGGATAAGACCGTAGACATTCAAAATCCATAGAAAGCAGGTGATTTGCCAACAAATTCCACAGAAACTGAAACTGCATCCACTTCTATCGTCGCTAATAACGCGGAGATTGAAAGTTGGTCAAACGACATCAGAGCTTATTTTGACAGCACTGATAGACTTCTTAGAAGTCTTTCTAATCTAAAGAAAAAATAATTATTAGAGAGACCTTACGTTCCCCGGAAAACGTGCTTCCTTTCTCGGAAAAAAAATTACATGTGAAAGTAATTAATATACATTTTAATATTAGTTATTTGGATAAATATACTTAGCTTGTCTATTCGTATATAAAACAAGAAGTTTTTCTTGAAATGAAGCATGTTAAGTGGCTCAACTCGTTTTCTTTTTTAATGAAAAACAGTTGAATTTAGAGGTATGAAGAACATATCAAAAAAAGCTCGTTAACAACGCTTTTCAAAAATTCATACAGGGCCTTTCATTTGAAAAAAAAACCCGAAATTATTAAATTTGCCAATGTTCCGCACCATGTATATCAGTAATACCCAGAACCATCATTTTACACTGGAAAGGTAGTTCACGAAAAGCATACTTTTTTGGTAACGTTTTTCTTCATTTAATTTCAATTCTCTTACAGCAGCCGCCTGAAATTCAGCATTTTTTTGTATAAAATCGTTCAATGCAAAACTGTCAAGTTACCTAAATATAGGAGATTCCATTTAAAAAAAAATAAGTTTGATTCGCCACACTTTTTTGAGCCACCCTATACAATCAAAACTATTTTAGTAATGTGCACCATACCTTCGTACTTATAACTTTTATATAGATAGTATTTTATACACAATATTTATGTAACTCTCATATTTTTAGAAATATAATTTACCCCCCCCCCCTCGATCGTTGTCAGACCCTGCATGTAGTTTGCCTTTATTTTAGCATAGCTAGAACGGTTTTGAAACCCGACACCCTGATAGAGTAACAGGGAATGGCGAAGAAGAAGAAGTAGAACGGTTTATTGTTCCTTCTTTTAAATAGTGTAAAGTTTACTTTTTTTGTTATTTTTGTATAGCCGATATAACTAAAATGGCGGTTCAATATTCCTCTTTTTAAGTATAGTGTTAATTTAACTTGTCTTTTATTTGTTGAAATCGAAAGAAATCAAATATGAAGAGTCAATTTTTATTTGTTACCGCTTTTATTCTAAATATCTACCTAGTACCATTCCATAGTTAGGCACCACCTACCTAAACTATTAGTTTAGCCTTAGTTAGTAGTTAGTATAAGTTGTGGGAAGACTGACGTTAAGCAAGTAGGCCTTTATAGGCTCTTTTTGTCAACCCCGTGGACAAGGTCTAGGCATGCAGAGTACCAGGTACCTTAGTCCTACTTAAAATTTTGCCGAGACTAAGGAATTGCAACTCTAGCCAGGGATCTTTTACGTGCACAAATCTTAGTAACATGGGACCCACGGCTTTATATTACTTGCAAATGATTGCATTCTGTACAGGTTTTCATCCGCATTTTTATTTTTTAAAAACTTCACCGGAATCGTGGATCGAACTCTCGACCCTTAGATCAGTAGCCAGAATGCTTAACCACCACTGAGCTATGGAGCCCTGCTTTAGTTTAGCCTTACTGTTCAATCTACACAACTTAGTCGACCCCCCTCCCCCTTAGGAAGTCTCTGGATCCGCCTATGAATGAAACCTTCAGGGTCAACGGCGAAGTGGACGACCAGTAACCACATGGAGAAGAACAGTCAACTAAAGATCGTTCTTTTAAATTTGACGTGGAAGTCGGCGCTGAAGAGTTCATTGTGAACGTACCACATCAGCTGTTTCAACCGAACGTTACTTTGCGTTTGTTGTCATTTAGTAAATTGTGTATTCAGAATCTTTCTTTACAGAATATCAGCTTCTCTAGATAGACAGATGTATTCTGTAATCTATAGCTGTCAGTTGTTTGTGTTTGGTAATGTAACCTTTTAAATTAAAATGGTTTTGCTACAAGACACATAAAATTTTTATGATCGAATCTTATTTTCGTAACTGCGGTCGAGTTGATGGAATATAGCAGTACTCAATTCATGATTATTTTGAATAGTTTCAGCAAGAAATTTTAAACTTTGCGGAACTGGAAGTGAGGTTGTAAAGTTATTCTAGTTACTTCTTGCGTTAGAGGTAAAGTGTTTTTTAAATAATTAAAGCGTTATGTAATGAATAAAGTCAGAGGCGTGCTATTATAATTACCTTTGATAACTGACTTTGACAGTACTGGCTCCACAAACATTCACCTACTCGTCAAAGCCATCTCTTTATTATGACATAAATTAGAACTGTCATAAATGCAAACCTTTGTTAAATCAACATTTATGGATTAATAACAGAAAATTTAAGGTCGTAGAAAAAATATTGCCTGCAAACTCGTACTAAAAGTGTTATTGCACTCGTGCATAAACATCAACTTTTGGCACTTGTTGTATAAATAGCTATTATGGACAGTATATAAACGATGAATAAATCATTAGACAACTGTTTGCGGAGTAAATTTACTTCTCCAATAAACTAATAGGCAAATAAACAAAAGCACATCAAAATTAGTTTACTAATGAATAAAAGGTAATAAGCGCTTCTGTTTACTGTAACATCTAATTAAAATTAACCTGTATGGATTTATTAGCTGAATAAACTTATTTTGCGTTTCTAATACGCAAATCTACGGAATAAATTAATTTTTTCTATAGCACATGTTAAAGTGTGCTTTTATCAACTCAAAACAAAAGGTCAAGTTTTACTTTAACAGCAAGGGTAGATAAAGTAGCACTTTAACATCAAGGATAGATAAAGTAATTTAATTTTCTAACTTTTGTTTAAATTCAATATGACAGCTTCGTATTATCGTAGCAACCCAATTTAGCTACTGACATTTTGAAATGTGATTGACTGTCCTTATTTTCTTTTGAAATTGTTAAAGTTCTTGCTATAGAAAAAAATATTGTATTATACACGACGATAAAGTTATTTCTATCCACTCTTGAATCATTAACGTCTCGACTTCGTCTCTACGTTAAACGATTCACTCGTGGATAAAATTTAACTTTATCGTCTTGTATAATAATAGTAATTTATTATACAAGACGATAAAGTTAAATTTTATCCACGAGTGAATCGTTTAACGTCGAGACGAAGTCGAGACGTTAATGATTCAAGAGTGGATAGAAATAACTTTATCGTCGTGTATAATACAATATTTTTTTCTATAGCAAGAACTTTAACAATTTTAAAAGAAAATAATGACAGTCAATCACATTTCAAAATGTCAGTAGCTAGATTGGGTTGCTACGATAATACGAAACTGTCATAGTTAATTTAAACAAAAGTTAGAAAATTAAATTACTTTATCTATCCTTGATGTTAAAGTGCTACTTTATCTACCCTTGCTGTTAAAGTAAAACTTGACCTTTTGTTTTGAGTTGATAAAAGCACACTTTAACATGTGCTATAGAAAAAATTACTATTATTCTCAATGTAAATATTGTTTAGGAAATAAAAAGTTTTATAATACCGATCATAAAAGTATTTAAATATTGATTAGGTATTTAAATATTTTAAAAGTATTTAAATACTTCTTCTAGGTTTTAGATAAAACTAAAATGTAAAAAGACTTGTGAAGTATTTAAATGGTAATGCAGTATTTATAAACTTTTTCACAGTTCAACAACTCTTCAAAACTAACTGTAAAGTTCATAATTTTCTTTCATTCAAATACTTAGTAATAATTGTAGTAACCCAAGTAGTAAAGATGGCATAACTTAATAAGCTATTGTAACATGTGAGCAAACGAAAGTGAAATCAAGCTTGGATTTGAAAATTAAAAAATATGTCGATTATTAATTCACATTATGTTACTGATCTAGAATAAAATACACATACATAGCCTAAACAATTGCATAACTTTCACCGACACTCATGTCAAAATTTTATTCGAAAATTAACATAAAAACCAACACTTAAACAATATTGCATCTGCCACATCAATAATTACGTATTAAGTTATAAGAACTGCATGTGTAATTTAAAATTTAATAATGTAAACTTGACACTTCTACTATTATAATAACTGTAATTTTTAGATTGAAAGCATCAGAGGTAATAGACCACATGACTTAATTTTTTCAAAGCCAAGCTTGATTTCGTTTTCATTTACTCACATGTTACATGAACTATTAAAAACCCAAAAAATGTATATTGGTTTGCGGTGCATGTATAGTTTAGAACATTTAGATGCTATATTTCGGCAAAAAATCTTCAAATCCAGAAAATATTTTTTTGATCAAATTACTTATATCAAATATTAACAAAAAAGTAAATCCATGCGCCAAGTTGTAGCCTTTCAGCTAATAGCAAATTTTAATATCAATTTAAATATTTCAGTTCAAATACAAAGTTGTTATCCTGTACTTGAGAGTTTCTGTTTTTACCTTTTCAGATTAATTTTCATACTGGTGATTGTTGGTCATCACGAATCCATAATATTGTATATTAGCTTTTCCTTGCAGAATATCTAATGCTAAAACCAGTGGCTTAGAAAGTTTAATGTATTCTTTCAAATACTCGACTTCTTTGTTTTTTTGCTAAAATTTGGATTACAGACTCATAGTGTGAATTCCAACGTATAATGCCTAATGCCAGAATAGCTCAAATGGTGACCTATAGGACGTTTAAAATTACGCAAAAAGTATTTACTACTTAGAAATATGTTTTTTAAGAAATAAATGTAGTTAAATACTCTCAATATATTTAAATACTCTCGAGGTATTTACTTACCTTTATTTCATCAAAAAATATACTTCCAACTAGTAAATACACTGCGTAATTTTAAAAGTCTAATTCGCCATCATTTGAGAGTATTTAAATACTCCGAAAATATTTAAATAGTTAGCTTAAAAGTATTTAGATACTTTCAAAAATGTATTTAAATACTAAATACTTTGCAAAGTATTTGCACCTACAAATACAAATACAGTCCATACTACAAAGTATTTAAATAAAAACAAGTATTTACAAATACAAATAGTATTGGGATTTTTGTTTACTTTACTTTAGCATAAAGGTTTTAGGTTCACTAAGAAAGAAGTATTGGAGGCCAACAACTTTATTAAATTGTTATTTTTTTCTATAATATTTATGTATACATTCAATTATATAATTCATGTGTTATGTTAATGGTTAATTATAAGATTAATATACGAAAGGTTTATCTACTATGGCAGTTTCTATATGATACTTTATACGGAAATATTGAATTAGAGTTCATATCAGTTTGATTTACATTGATTAATCAATCATGAGTTTTATAGAAATGTGTTCTTTCTTTCTCGAAAATTCGGCACCTTTAGGTAAGATAAATTTAAAGAGCTCTTTATACCCTCTTAATTTATTTCTATCTTTAATGAAGGCTGTTAAATGATTTATCGGCTAACTCAATTCACATTTCTAAAGTATAAGAAATACCCATTATTTGACAGATACCTGCGATATAACATTAAAACCTAATTGACATTTACAAATAACTATAACCTGGTGGTTAACTATTTCGTCCATGCTAATCTTGTTACTGAAAAGGTAATTGAATCTTCTTATGATACCGATGGGGCCACAATTATATATAACAGCAATGAGATAACATGAATAACAATAGAACACGTATTGCTTGAGTAAGAAAGAGATAAACATAGTAGCAAATATTCGAGAAGGCTTGACGCCAATTTAATTATGACATTTGTCAACTAAACATGCCTACTAAAATAATTTTTTCGTATGGCTATCTCTTTCTTACTCAAGCATTCTATTTTGTTATTCATGTTATCTCATTGCTGTTATATATAATTATGGCCCCATCCGTATTATTATAAAGTTATTAACGGTAGATTGAACTTCATATGTATATTTTAAACTTGTAGCTTGACATATTTTGGGTTTTGACCGAACTGAATAGTTTATATAATTTTCTTGCGGTTTAGGACTAACCTAACTAAAAAGGAGGCGAACCTATGCTGCCAGGAACTGTTGCCTTGCCCATTGAGTTGAACTCTGCTTAACAGGAAACAACCTCATCGTCAAACTAACGAAGCGATTTTTTGGGTGAGAATTAATTATGGTCTAACATTGTCTTCTATTTCTGTTAGGTCCCCCAAAAAGGTTTCATCGAGACTACGGGTGACTCTATTCCACTGAATCATGACGTCCCGTGCTCAAAGATCAAAAAGCTAAACCAAAGACACTTTCTATTAAGATATTTAACTACCAGTTAATTCGTAACTGCTTGTTCTATTAAAAGCCTGCCCAATGAATTAATTCTATTTGCCTGAAAAGTCATTACTTCTTAATATAATGTAGAATTAGCTTCTAATTTATTTGCTGCTGCACGATATAAAGCCCCAATCTGTTTTTTATTCAAAACAGGAAGTGGTTTCTTCTTTAATTTTTAATTTGAAAATTTTCAAATTAGCCTTCTATTTGAAATCAAAAAGAACTAGATGAAGATTATGCAACCTGTATTCTAGTAAGTACTTTAAGTTGTCTAACTATCAGGTTTTGCGATCATTTAGATTTATTATATTTTAGTAGCTCGACTTTGGAATGCTACAGTTTGGTTAAGATTCTATAACAAATATTTCTCTACAGCTTTTTTATGGCAGTCGAAAACAATAAACTATATATTTCTTCGTGAGCCACTTGATGCGATTGGAATATGTTGGAATTCGGTTCGATTGGAATTTATCGCTACAAGGTTAGACATTAGAAACACCTATAGTGAATTTCGAGTAATTGAGCTTTTGATAATTATTTTGATAGTGGACATTTAGAATTTATAATAACTTGAACTGTGAACGAATTTGTAATAGTTTACCGATAGAAAACTTTTAAATCTTAGTACATATCTAAAACTATATATGGCAATTCTGACATAAAGTTGTAATATTTATTCAGAATTTGACGTATTACAATTTTCGTTAGATAATAATTTGTTATGGATATAAACATTTACGAAAGGAAATTTATGTAATTGTTATTACATTAAATAATTGAGGTTACATTTTATTGTTATTGCTCATTGTGTTAATTAATACTTCGATGGGCTCTATCATAGTATATTTTAAAAAGCTTGGCGACCAGTAAGTAGCAAATACTGCCCAGCTCTGTCTAGTGGAGGTTAAGTAATTTTATATTTCAGGCATATTTTACTTTAGCGTAGTTTTGGCGAAATTATGTATCAGTTTAATGGATTTGACAACATTGTCACAGGCCACAAACAATTACACAATAATTACATTGGAACTGTACCTATGGAAAACATATCATGGCCAAGCCTAATCCCAGTCAATCGAGAATGTCCTATACTCGTACTATATAAAAAAGTATGTGGTAAAGTCTAACATTTTTCTTTTACAATAGATTCCAGAGATGAGACTAACCAGTGTGTGGTTGTAAAATGAGCCCAACGAAAATAATAGCCCCTACAGCGATTAACAGTGAAGAAGTGCGGTTTTGTGCACAATTATTGAGGCGACATCTGGAGGAAACAAAAGCACTTACGCTTCTATAATATATTATCGACAGCTTGAAAAGGGACAGCAAAAAATCCTCCACAAAATGCGGTCTTCCGTCGAACCATAATTTTATTATATTGTTGGTGTGACACTTGCAGTGCCATTATGAGCGAGCACAAAGGTGAGTACTTGTATTTCGAGAAATTTTATGCTCGACATATATTCGTCTGAAAGACACTTGCGGCGGGTACTTTTATTATGCGACAATTTCATGCAATTGTGCCCGGCGACGTGTGAGAACAAATCATAACTGTCACAGCAGCCATTGAGTTGGGGATCCATCATCCCTATTGACAGATGCGGCGTCGGGTTGCAGGGGGCTGGCACACAATTATACCGAGGATCGATTTTTAGATTACGGCGGCTTCCGCAGGAAAAATAGCGGCCGGTTTTTCTTAATTCGCCGCGAAGTTACTCCATCTTCGTTACTTTTCATTACGGCGGGAATTAACGCAATTGCTGCAGTCACATATTCATTCTCATTAAGGGATGTAGCGCGTAGCTTAATTGTGGTCCTCGAGGAGCAACAACCCTCGCGAGGGCTTTGTTGACCTACTGCGACCCGCTCCCTAATAAAACTCGCGCCTTCTTTAATCCAACTCAATTCAACGGTCGTAATCTCATTAAACGTTTCTTTGGAAAGATTCGCAGTGTACTTTGAAGAAATTTGCTTTCAAGAACTTTTATTGCCTCGGAAAGTGCCTTTTTAATCGCGGACCAAGAATTCGATTTAAACGAAAATCACTCGCTGGAGCTCTCCGGATTTAACGCAATCGCTTTCTTTAGCTCCTGCTGTAACAAGTCGGTAGTAGCTATTTGGTCGTTTTTCCAATCGAAGTTGCTGCTATTGAACAGTTTTCATTTCTATTACGAACTCTTTCAGAATAAATAGATGAGCTATTCGACTTTAATTTATTTTTTATTAAGAAAGAAATTCAGAGCAAGTCGTGATTTGAGATTATTGCAATGGTTTTATTTGCAGCCTATTTACTTCATACACGTCAACGTAAATACCAAATTCGAAAATCAAATTGATCTCAACGGTTAACGGTGTATTTATTTTTAATATACAGTATGCCCAACTTAAATGTACGCAGCTTTAAGCAGGTGAGTATGATACACATACACCATTCGCCATTGAAATGTAATGTGTGTTGCATACTCACCTGCTTAAAGCTGCGTACATTTAAGTTGGGCACCCTGTATTTATATTTATTTAATCGTAAGGCTCTGCATGCAAATTAAAGAAAAAATTGTTTCATCCAAATTTCAAAATTTAACTTAACGTTCGTAGTGAAGAACAAAAAACAATAAGAAACTATAAAAGCAATTTTGCTACTGGTAAAAAACTTATGATGGAGACACATTAACGTAATTTATCAATTAACTGTCACGAATAGAAACAGACAAACATAACAAAATAGATTTATTACTTAAATCTTACCTCATACACTAATGGGTAAGATACCCGTTAGTTATTTAACAAGATATCGGTAGAGTGTCATAGGTTCAATCAAAGGACCAACTTTATAATACTGACAATTACTTACTGGGCGCCAGGCTTTTTAAAATATAAGTAACTTTCCAATACTACAATAGAGCCCATCGAAGTATTAATTAACACAATGAGCAATAACAATAAAATGTAACCTCAATTATTTAATGTAATAACAATTACATAAATTTCATTTCGTAAATATTTATATCCATAACAAATTACATATTATCTAACGAAAATTGTAATAATACGTCAAATTCTGAATAAATATTATAACTTTATGTCAGAATTGCCATATATAGTTTTAGATATGTACTACGATTTAAAAGTTTTCTATCGGTAAACTATTACAAATTCGTTCACAGTTAAAGTTATTATAAATTCTAAATGTCAACTATCAAAAAAATTATCAAAAGCTCAATTACTCGAAATTCACTATAGGTATCTCTAATGGCTAACCGTGTAGCGATAAATTTTGTTTGTGCAGAAGTGTACAACAACGACCCAATAAATCTGCTAGTACAGTGACGACCAAACCAACACAATCCCAGTAATGACCAATCGAACCGAATTCCAACGTATTCCAATCGCATCAAGTGGCTCACGAAAAAATATATAGTCTATTGTTTTCGACTGCCATAAAAAAGCTGTAGAGAAATATTTGTTATAGAATCTTAATCAAAGTGTAGCATTCCAAACTCGAGCTACTAAAATATAATAAATCTGAATGATCACAAAACCTGATAGTTAGACAATTTAAAGTACTTACTAGAATACAGGTTGCATAATCTACATCTAGTTCTTTTTGATTTCAAATAGAAGGCTAATTTGGGAATTTTCAAATTAAAAATAAAAGAGGAAACCACTTCCTGTTATTAATAAAAAACAGATTGGGGCTTTATATAGCCCAGCAGCAAATAAATTAGGAGCTAATTCCCAGCTTAAAAGGATACAAAATTGGAAACTGCTCATCTGTAAGGTTGTAATTATTCTAATTCTACATTACATTAAGAAGTAATGAGTTAGAGTCACCCGTAGTCTCGATGAAACCTTTTTGGAGGGCCTAACAGAAATAGAAGACAATGTTAGACCATGATTAATTCTCGTTTAAGAGCTCCTCACCCAAAAAGTCGCTTCATTAGTTTGGCGATGAGGTTGTTTCCTATTAAGTAGATTTCAACTCGATGGGCAAGGCAACAGTTCCTGGCAACATAGGTTTGCCTCCTTTTTAGTTAGGTTAGTCCTAAACCGCAGAAAGATTATATAAACTATTCAGTTCAGTCAAAACCCAAAATATGTCAAGCTACAAGTGTAAAATGTACATATGAAGTTCAATCTACCGTCAATCCTTTATCTAATAGGCTTGTCTGTCCGGGACGCTGTTTCAGCAGCCAAACCGTAAGAAATAGAGAAAAAAGTTATTAAAGTTATATGTTTGGAATGGTCATGTCAGGTCAAGAACCGAATTTCAGTCTCTAACACTAATTATTATCTTAATTATCCTAATCCTAACTTTTTAGGTTAGATTTTAGGCAAATTTTATCAAGGCGAATGTGACTGGTAGTTTGCTACCAACAATGACGTCATATACGTACGTGTGGTAAATACGCGTTCTATTTGAAAACGGGTCTTTTTTGTTTTATTAAATGAGACATTTGTCTATCTGGACTGCTAGTATCTTTATAATAATATAATAATTACCTTTTCGGTAACAAGGCTAAAATGGATCAAATAGTTAACCACTAGGTTATATTTGTAAATGTCAATTAGGGTTTAATGTTATACCGCAGGTATCTGTCAAATAATGGGCATTTCTTATACTTTAGAAATGTGAATTGAGTTAGCCGATAAATCATTTAACAGCCTTTATTAAAGATAAAAGCAAGTTAAGAGGGTATAAAGAGCTCTTTAAATTTATCTTATCTAAAGGTGCCGAATTTCCGAAAAAGAAAGAAAACATTTCTATAAAGCTCACGATTGATTAATCAATGTAAATCAAACTGATATGAACTATAATTCGATATTTCCTTATAAAGTATCATATAGAAACTGCCATAGCAGATAAACCTTTCGTATATTAAACTCATAATTAACTATTAACATAACACATGAATTATATGATTGAATGTATACATAAATATTATAGAAAAAAATAACAATTTAATAAAGTTGTTGGCGCCCAATACTTCTTTCTTAGTAAACCTAAGACCTTTATGCTAAAGTAAAATAAACAAATATCCGACATTTATCATACCCATATCGCAGCTGCGGATTGTGCTAGTCGGAGTTATGTGATCCTTCTAAGGCAGGTTGTAATAGTTGATACAAAACTATGAACATTTTCTTACCCTAAAGATGTCATTCGGCTCTTTTGTGGTAGTAAACATTATATGCCTTACAGGAGAATCTCCTAATAAGTCATTGTACAGACCATTATGAAATGGGGACTTGGCTCTAGCAAAATTTGCTAAAAATAGTGATTATACACAATTGTTTACCTTTGTTATATTTTAATTCTACATCTCTTTTGTTTCACGATGGAAACGAAATAAGTTATCAACCTCGTTAAAATCCCCTAACATACATAAATAAATTTATTAACCACAAGAATTGTCGAACAGACAAGTTCAAAATATACTTGTCTTCTACATTAGTTGCCTAACAAGGAAACGCAAAATTTCTATTATTTAATATTTTAAACGTAACATAACCTTAGTTTAATGTTTAAGTTTTATATACAATTTAATTTGTAAAATATTAGTTCATACTTTTATTCATTATTAGTCTGCATTAAAATTTCCTCGTACAAATTTTGTTTCAGTGTTTGGGTATTAGGCCACACTACAAAATTAAAAATATTAGAACAAGGCTGTTTCGGAGGAGAAATCTACTTTCATTTTGAACAATTAACTAATTAAATTAATATTTTGAGTGGCCAATTTTTGTACTCCATCGATAAAAAATAATTCCGTTGCCTTTTAGTTATTTTTCCATGTAAAAATTGAGACAATTTAAAATAGGTGGTTTATTAACAAGCATAAAATTGTATGGAGCATTGTTCATTACCACGACACACTTACCATTCATTGCAATTAATGCAAAAAAGGTTGAGCTTTCAACCACCTTTCAAAAATGTTGCTATTCATGATTTTGTGATAATATTTATGTTCAGTTGTTATCCAGAATTAAATTCGAACTGTCTGTAATCCTGCACAGCACCAACACGTAATACAGTAAATCTGCTGCCTTCACTTCTGCTTAGATTTCAAATCTGCGTCGTTAATCCAAATGCATATCTGCGAACCATTTTTACACGACCACGTAGATTAATTTTTCCATTGGGCTCTAAATATTGTAAATTATTTCTCAAAAACATGATTTTCTTTCCTCAAAAATCTTTTAGTTGTATTAAAATGTATCTACTATTAATTTCTCTATACTTCAAATTCATGCTTCTAATAATTTTGTGTAATGTCGATTTCGGCCTTTCAAATTATTCCAATTTTTTGAAAATTTTAATTAAAATATTCCCCATTCTTATAAAACTCCCAAAGTTTCAGACCCAAGTCTTTTCTAAAACGATCATCGTTGAAATATAATTATAGTTTTCTTTATGCTAGGATTCTGGGATATTCTTTCTTTATTATTTTTTTTAGAAAAACGACTATAACAGTTGAAGGTTTCAGATACCATGACACTTCTTATCAATGAATTTCATTTATTGGAATATTATTTTATCTTAATAATTGTTTTTCAAATCTCAAAACATTTTCTGTTATTTTTAATTTTCCTAACTGAAAGTCATGATGACACATTTTATTTGATTTTTTTAAATGTTAGAGTTTTTACATATGGTAGGTATCCTCAGCTTATATGGGTGTTACAGTAGGTAAAAAAACCTGTAACAGTTTTTCAAGTTTTTTGGCGGGTCACAATACTAGATCCCTCATCTCCAAATTAATAATTCCTTTATATGCACATTGCACATGTACTGCTTATTGCTTAATCCCATCCTAGAAATTTTAATATATGTGGTTGCCATTTCGTACAATCGTTAATATTTCTTTTTAGTTTAAAGTTGCAACATAAAAAAAACTATTCTGCATTCACTCTAAATGTTAAAACTAGCAGACAGTTGTTTTTAGCGCTTTACAATAAAATAAGTAAAACGTCCGCCTTCTCTAATCTTGTTTATTTGATGTTCCAGGACTAATGCAAGGTTGAGAGTAAATTCCCGCTTAAATAACAAATGAATATTAGAGCCTAGGCCTTACGAAATTCTATCATTTATCTTTCTTGCTAATTTGGGGATTTCTGTTCGACGTTTCATAAATGTAAATCATGGGATGCGTCTTGGTAAACCCTTTATAACCTACATCGATTTTAAATACAGGATGGGAGCAACTACAGTTTTTATTTTTAATTGAATGGTTATATTTACCTTATTTTCTTAACCACTGCAGTTAAATAATTGTGAACTCGTTATTTTACTACAGTAGAAGTTGTGTGAAATTCATTTCTGTACTGGGTAAGAAACTTGGAACTTTAATGTAAACATTTTCTAATTTTTTTTTGTGCAAAAGCATCAATTTATGTTTGTATGTTAATATTTTCGCACAGTAAATTCCATGTTTAAAACATTAATTGTAAGCAGGGTATATCCTGAGAACTGCTATAACAATACTAATGCAGACAATATTTTAGATATAAGAAAGGTTTAACGGTAATAATTTGTAAGTAAATTTATTTCAAAATGTAAGTGATTTGAACTTGGTTGATATCCGTTTGTATAGTATTAGATTAGCATTTGTTTATAGCGGACTTGGAGAGATAACAATGGAATAAATTATAAGATTGACATGTAGATTTGTGCTCCATATTTAATTGATATTTTTACATAATAAATAATCATTTTTATCTACAAGAATTATATCATTGTGTTAAGCAAGTGGTCTAGTTCATATGTGAATGTTTGCGGCAATTTCCGCAACAAAAAATTTTCATTTCACCAAGAGCATTTCCGAGGGCTGCGGTAGCGAGCCACTTCAAGATTACGAACTAGAGTTGCAGCCAAAAATAGGGTCCAGAGCCAGCGTTTTCCACTGCGACGCATCAGGCAGGAGTGCAGGACACCGACCAGCAGTACAAACACCGGGGGAAACCGTTGCAGAAGAAGATACTAGCGAGGTCCCTTTCCGATCACCGAACGAAGACACCTCAAAGTTTAAGGTACTGTAATAAGCTAAATATCAGTGGGAGCATCCAGAAATGTGTGTGCATGCGAGACAATACCGTACTGAACAAGATTCAAGCATCTTCAAGCCTCCAGCGAAAGTGCTTTTCAAATTATTAACCAGAGTCCAGTTGTGAGGTTAGTTGGAGATTAAACAATTGCAGAAATTCAGTCAGCTTCCCTTCTGACGTCATAAGACAAATTAATTCCTGAAACAAATAAGAATAATAACCGCCAAAGCACTACGATTTAAATAAATACCTCTTCGACTGTTCACAAATTTGATTTTTAAAGTCAACAACGCTTGCATTTTTGTAATTTTAACAGCAGTGCATACATTTGCGACTGCGTATTTGGAACTAATTCGGGTGGCCAGTAGTGCACCAATTTAGGTAAAAATTTACAAATTATTAGGAATTGAATAGAGTTGAGTGTCTACCGAGCTAGCGTTACAATAATAAATTGCAGATAAATAAAATATAAAAAAGGCATAATACTATTTATTTGGGTCAAGTAAATTAAAAATACAAATCAGCAAGATTATTTTAATCAGTTTCAGTCTTACATTAAATTTTAAAAACCATATCAATTAAATAGAAAACTCAAAGTGGAGCTATCAAAGCAATCCATCTCAATACATCAGCATTGCCAACGAACGGGTAGTAACACAAATCACAGGCGTCGTTAAGTGCTTGCTACCAGACCAGTATACAAAAAATGTTATTTTTTAATATGTGTTGGGCATACAAATTTAATTTATATTTCATTATTACAAAATAGTAATAATAGCCTAACGTTCATTACAGTATCTTTTAAATTCTGTTTTGAAAGCGAGAAGAAGAGATATTGAAAATATGTAGTTTCCGAACAATGATAAATGTGTA
The DNA here is from genome assembly GCA_940337035.1 of Agriotes lineatus. Taxonomy (NCBI): domain Eukaryota; kingdom Metazoa; phylum Arthropoda; class Insecta; order Coleoptera; family Elateridae; genus Agriotes; species Agriotes lineatus. The sequence goes on along the minus strand of OW679199.1, from coordinate 69,515,570 downwards.
TGAAAAAATGTGTGCCTACGTGTACAACCTGACAATTTTTACTTCGTAAAAACGTTTTCCTTCTTTGGTGCAGAGAGTACACATATTCTACACAGATTTGCGCAGAGAATATGGCCATTTGCTGCACTCCTATGTCAACACTTTCTGCACTCCGATGTCGAATGATAATCATGTGATTGGCTAAAACTGGAAAATGTTATTTTTTTTGACATTGAAAAATTACATTTCCTATAGATTGGGAAGCCGTCGTAGAAAAATAGTATATAATACACATGTGGAAAGGACATTGAAAGACGCATTGGAAAGATAGAGCGCGAGTGCTAACGAGTGTCTTATCCAAATAAGCATTCTTTCCCACTTGTATTATTAAAAAAATAGAATATATAACATGTTCATTAAAAAAGTCGATAAGGGGCGGCTGTGGAAATTCAAACGTATGAATAATATTAGTGATGGGCATAACCGGACAATTTTCATAACCGAATTATTTGCATTCGAATGATACTAGTAACCGAATGATTATTTGAATAATCATTCGAATAAATGTTGGCTCTCGATTCGTTTCGATTAAGTCAGCCGGTTGGCCGGTTGGTGGTTCACCGTCATCTGCATCGACATCGGTTCACCGTCATCTGCATCGACATCGTAACTTGCAGATAGCAGAGGAACTCAGTTAATCGTTAATTATTATAATAATTGTATAAATGATTTTTATTTGATTTCTAAGGTTGATTAGCCCGATTACTCGTACATTCTTCCAATCTATAACCAAAACATAATATGTACGGTCGGCGCCTTAGAAATCGGGACACGTAATATGTTGTTCTAGTCTTTGGAGTATTTTTTCTCCGGTTACTTCATTAATGTGAGATGGCATTTCATAATTGACAAACAATAAACAATCTGACGTAACAATTAAAACTATAATAACTGCAAAAACCCAGTTTATACACTTAAAAAATACATGCAAAATATATCATAATAGTGTGTAGTGTCCCTAAGGCGCCGACCGTATATTATGTGTTATGTATTGGAAATTAAGAGGTATTTATTAAGAAGTGTAGAAAGAAAGAAATATGCGGGACTGCTTGCTAATCGCAATAAAAACAGTGGTAAAACGTTTATCTTTATCGATCGGGTGGGTTAAAGGCGCCGCCTCTTGTTTTGAACCTTTGGAGATGTAAGCAAATAAAACATTGTTTTATCGCTTGATGCGTTTGCAGTTTTTAGGCGTGCAGGTTTCAGGTCTCCAGAATTTGATAATTTGATATTTTTGATGATAGGAGGTAGGTACGCGATAACCAAATGGTGTTTTCAGTACAACCTGCTTTGTTTATGAGTTATGAATGTTATGATGTATTTATATTTACAGAATTTCGAGCACTGCATAGGTCGCTGAGATATGGCACGTAGTACCTTTGAATAGAGGTTTTATATTCAAAATGTAGTACCTATCAGCATGAGGTTATTTTTCATTCGAATACTTGGAACGAAAACCGAGTTACATAGGTTATTTCAATAACCGGATAACCGGTTATTTTTCATTCGAATAAGCCCATCACTAAATAATATGTTGGTGGCAGTGTAAGTCTATGTCAAATTCGAGGTTATCAGGTTAGGTTTTGCGTCAGTTTTTTAATGCTCATGTGGTACTATTGTCGAATATACGTTCGTAAATGAATTTGGTTTAGCTACCTATTGGGGTGGTAATTACTCACTTTGTAGTAAATTACACATTAAAATTGCTGCAATGAAAACAGGTGGATCAATTTTAATCAAATTTGAAATATCCTAAAAATGTTCTTGAATTGAAAGGTATACTATGATTTTTCAGGTGGCAGTTTCTCTACATTTTAATTACAGTGTTACCATTACAGATTAAAGATATGAGAAATGTATTTACCAACCGTTCAAGTTTGAACAAACAAAATAGTTGGTTATTTAGCTTTTTTGTCGAGTGTTTGGTAGTAAATCTAAACCCATTGGCGTAACTAGGATTTTTGGCTGGGGAGGGCCAGGCCCCCCAACCAACCATCGTCAATACCTATGTATACCTATGAAGACAGGAATTTACGTACATGCATAACCTTTTCGCATACATTTATTTGCTTGTTCTTTGATGCCGTTATACGAGGGCAGTCTCGTAAATTTCTGCAGTCTAATAAAACAATGTTCAGTAACCAAAATTTGTTTTTATTATTTTCTCAAAGTATTCCCCCTTAAACTCAACATTTACGCATTCGGTAAAACCAATTTTCAAAACATAAATTCCACAATTTTTGAGTCACTTGAGAAACAAGGTTTTTGAAGCTTTCCACAGCATCTTCGGGAGTTACAAATCGTACACCACGCATTTTTTGTTTAATGGAGGAACTAGAAAGTAATCGGAAGGTGCTAGATCGGAACTGAATGGGGGATAAGTTAGCAATTTTAACTCGAAAATCTCTAAAAATTATTTTATTTGATGTGCGGTATGACTAGAAGCATTTTCATGGTGCAGAACGATCTCACCCGTTGGGCGCCATAAGCCGAGATTTTTGAATAACGTCTGGCAGGCATATAGTTGTGTACCATCCTGCAGTAACCCTACGTTTAATTTTAAGCACGACAGTTGGGATAAGTCCTGATTTTGAATAGAAACAAGCAATTATTTTCTTACCAACTCTTCAAAATCGCTTCACTCTAACTGGATTATGATTTGTTGGAAACACCCATTGTGCTGACTGCCGCTTAGAATCGGGTTCAAATGCATATATCCAGCTTTCGTCACCAGTTATTATGTAAACTGCTTTAGATCTACCTTCATCATATTTCACATGCTGTTGTTGTGTTTCTGTGTGTCTGTTAAACTGTGTGGTATCCACCCAAGACAGACTTTTCTTACACCCAAATGAATATGTAAAATCTTGTGTATTGCAGTCATGCCAATGTCCAAGATGCTTTTAATAATTGTGTAAGTGACTCGATTGTCCTACTGAAGCATTCTTCGCACAGCGTCTACGTTAGTATCAGTAACTGTTGAAATTTGTTTTCGCAAAAATCGTCGCTGACTGAAACTCGTTCAAATTTAAATTCGTTAAACCATAAATATGCGCCTGGCCACCAAAATCAGCACGAAGTCATTTCTTTCAGAGGAAGGGAACTTTTAAAGTCATAGTAAATCATGGCTCTAAAATTTTCGCCCCTTATGTTCATTTTTGATGCACAACACTTATTTCAAAACTAACTGTATAGTAACTAAATTTGAACTGTTAAACTAGAAAACAACAAACATTTGTTTATGGCAAGTTACATTTCGATGGTACACTTGATATATTGGTTTGCAGAAATTATGGGTGCTTCATACTCTCTTAATACTACGTGTCTAAGGAGCATATCAATACATTATTTTACGGTTCATAAACAACATAAAAATGTATAGATTACCTCTTGCAACTCAATGAGGTTGACGATAAAAAATATTATTCCAGGAGAAACATCACTTGGTTTCCATTTGCACGTTTTTGAGCCACAATTTTTATTTTTTTCTCCGCCTCGAAGCAAATACTTTCTGAAAACATCAGTATCCTTTTAATTGTTTTTGTGATATCTTTTTATTCTATCTTGGGCTAGCAACTGTGGAAATTAAAGCACCACAAAATGCTCTTTGCGGTACATAAAACACTATTCAACATAAAATTCTGAATCGTACTCTTTAAAGCTATAAACTCAACTCTTTCGGCAAGGCAAACATCTAAATAGTAAGTCACCTTAAGTCTGAACTGGACGATCCTATAATAGGCAGCTAGCTGTATGTGCCCAGTGAGTAGTTACCAATGCACTCAAGTTTTCAACTCATTTACTTACCCGCATATGAAATAATTGCAATTTTATTTTTCTGTGAACATAAATTGATCCTTTATTTGTTTAAACTTAAGAGAAACTAACAAAAATTGTGTAAATTTAACTAAAAAAATATTCAGACGAAAGCAGTGTTTTCAAAGTAATTATTAGCTAACTAATAACGTTTTTTCTTGTATATTATTATTCAGTAGAGTCATCCGTCCAACATATGGTATTTATACTATAATGTTTTTAAGCCAAAAAAGGTAATAAAACCAGAAAATGTAAGAATGTGTGAGGGTCGATAACCAACCTCTTAGTATAAATGGGTTAATAAAATAAGCAGATTTTTAAATTTATTTAACCTCTATTTTTCTGGGGTGGGCCAGACTGCACTCTGGGGAGGGCCTGGCCCCCCTGGCCCCCCCGCTAGTTACGCCAATGTCTAAACCTGTAAACTGACTACAACACCAAATATTGTTTATGTGCGTTTTAAAAACTCGAGATTTCTGAGAAAGGTGTTTAAAGAAGGAATCATAGTTATTAATTCAATTACATGTGAAATAGTAAACGATACCGGCTAATTGTCCATTCGTTCATTGCAGATGTAACGCAAATTTGGATGATGACAGTAATTTTAAACTAAGTTGTTATTATTAGTTAATTTTTATCTGCAAAAGTAAATATTATTAGAAAGGATAAAACATAAGTTTGTTTCTTACATGTTTGTTGTATAAAAGGGTTATGGTTGCACAATGATATTAATAATTCAAGGCAGGCACATTCTGAGAGAAAGTTAACCTAAAATATGACATGGTTGAAAAGTAGGAATCTGTAATTTTGTGATATTTGATTTTTAAGGTTTTGGAGAATATAAATAAATAACAATAACAAACGGTGTGTGTACAAAATTTAGAATTAAAAAGACACCAGCTTTAAAGTCAAGCTAAAAAATATAAAAATTCAATTATATTAAAAATAAATACTGGTATGTGCCCAGAAAGAGCGTTCTTTATAAAATAAATGTGGTCAGGGTATAAAGTGTGGAATAAGAAACATGAAGACGTTGGTGGTATGCGTGTAGCATAACTAGCAGGCGTTGCTGCCCTACGGTGCAAAGCAGTCCAGGCAGTAGATGCAAATCCATTATTTCAATAAAAATAAATTGAGATCGAAGATAGGAAAGCCAGAATGTAAGTGAAACACAAAGACAATATTAAAAATACCAGATGTGAGTGAAAATATAGAAATTTAAATGAACAAAACTACTAATTTAAAATTTTAAAATTGAAGAAAGCAAATTATAAATAAATTAAAGACAAGCAAAGGTAACAGTGTTTAAACAAAAAGGTTTATGAAACGATTTAAAAATAAACATTAAATTAAACTGCATGTAAACATACAGGATTAATTATTTAAAATTGAATTTAATAGAAAATTTAATAGCGGTAATTTGATTAAACCTATAAATATTCAAAAATACAGATTTATAACCAATAAATGTAAATTGCTTCATATTTATAGTGTTATGTATTTTATTTGTGTATGTCCTGATTCATTTGTGTAGTAACCCAACGAGATTGAGAGTCGTACAGTTGATTTTTTATAAATCCATGCTAGCTGAGGACCAATCAAATTAAACTAAAATCATAAAGGATTGTAGCAATATGCATATATAGATTGGCCTCCTTGGACAAGGTTTTAAATATTTTAAATTAAATTGCTTTTTTTGACGGTTATATTTGGGTGTTAATTTGGATTTGTTTGTATCGGTATCTATATTGATCTAGAATTGTATATTTTTGAACGAAATTGCAAGTTATGAAATATAGTTCAGTACTTTGACAACTTTTATTTAGTTTTTGATATATTACTGCATTAAACCCCCAATGCTTACTATAAACGTTATGTTATAAAGTTTTGTAATTTTTGAAAAAGAACAATTGGAAACATGTTAAATAACTTATTATAGTTAACCATTTCCTCCCCACGTCTCTTTTATTTTAAAACGTATACTTCTGAGTTGAATTAAAAAAAAAATATCTATTAATCTATTAAACCGAAAATAGTTTGTCTGTAAGACAAATACTCACCCTTCTGAATTATATGATGGTTTCCTTGTAAAAATAACACATATGGGGCCCACTAACCGTTAATGTTAATGCTCAGCTTATCTGTTAGAACACAATTACTATTTTTCTTTATATACATGCTAGAAATGTATGAAATGTTCGCTGAGTATCATACAGATGGCGCTGGCTTCGTATCCTTCGTATGTTTTTATCTATCAAGTAGATTAATTTTTACAGCCGGCCGGCTAAAATAGATAATTAGTGATGGGCATAACCGGACAATTTTCATAACCGAATTATTTGCATTCGAATTATATTAATAACCGATTGATTATTTGAATAATCATTCGAATAAATTTTGGCTCTCGATTCGTTTCGATTAAGTCAGCCGGTTTGCCGGTTGGCGGTTCACCGTCATCTGCATCGGCATCGTAACTTGCAGATAGCAGAGGAACTCAGTTAATCGTTAATTATAATAATTGTATAAATGATTTTTATTCGATTTCTAAGGAGTTTAAACCATTGAGAATAGCTATATCAATACTAATCATAAAGAAATTATAAATATGCGAATACAAAGTATCTATTGAATCTATTTTTAGTTCCTAAAATTCTCTAGTAGCCACCCTTCCCTTTTCGCTTGCACATCATACCGGTATATTTTAGAATCCATAATTTATCTACCTTCAGCCTTCCGCGGTTCTAAGGACTCACACTTAAAATTTTCAACATCGAAATCCACTTCTTGTCTCGACTGCTCCGTTATTAAAAATTAAATATAAATCTGTTACGATATTGGAAAATCTTATTTCGCTTTCTGTTTATCCCCTATTAGGCATAATCAACCGCGTTTCGAAGCAAAAATTTAGGCCGTTATAAATTAATACCAACACAGCTTCGGCAAATCTCATACTCAGCAGAACGTTATCTTTAATAGGAACGGCCCCATAAATTTAACTCGTCGACTGGGAGTCTCAAATGTCTTAATAACATCAAAAAGCAGCCGCGAGCCTCACTTGGGTCAATCAAGTACATACGTAGAAAAGGTTATATGAGTTATGAATGACGTATTATTTACAGAATTTCGATCACTCGCAGGTCACTGAGACGCGGCACGTAGTACGTATCAGGATGAGGTTATTTTTCATCCGAATACTTGGAACGAAAACCGAGTTACACAGGTTATTTCAATAACCGGATAACCGGTTATTTTTGATTCGAATAAGCCCATCACTATAGATAATGTTGAAATTCGTGCTGTGATTAATTACCCCGTAAAGAACAGTTCAACTACTGTAATAAGGATCCCAATGGTGTAATCTTAATTGAGTATTTGAAAAAGGGTACTACAATAAACTCCCAATATTATTGTACATTGCTGGAAAAATTGTAGACAAAGATCGCAAAAAAGTCACCATTTGTAGCGCCATCATGATAACGCCCTGTGCCATCACGCCAAATTCACCATCGTAAGACTTGCTAAATTGCATTTCCAAGTGGTCCCCTATTCACTGTCTTCTCCAGATCTGGCTGCCAGCAACTGCTCTTTATTTCCAAACCTGCAAAAGTTCTTGGTCGGTATGAAATTGGAGTTAAATGAGAAAGTGGTCAATGAAGAGAATAGCTATTTTGAAGGTCTTAATGAATCAGTATAGGTATAGAAATGGTGTAAACGCCCTTGGGTACCGTTGGATAAATGTATTGAGCTCGCAGGAAACTATATGTTGAAAAATAAAAGTGGTGTTACCATAAATTTGTGTTTTTTCTGTTGCTCAGCGAACATTTCATTAATAATTTGTCAAATTATAAATAAGCAACACAGCAATTCAAAATTTTACGCACATTGTCTGTTTCATTGGAATTTGGCAAGCTTTTAGCTGCTTGGTTTTCCAGACTTCCCATATAGTGAGCAGTCACGGATTATGACATTCTTCAAGGTATTACGAATTCCGTAAATTTCTAATGCAGTGTGTAAACGGAAATGTCGTACACAGGAATACGGCAATGTTAAAAATTACTAAGCATCAACTATATCTGTGGTCATGTATCATAGCAACGTTGATTGTTTTATTATCCGCGCAACGAGAGATTCCTGTTATACCTTTGGCAGTACTGAAGTGTATTGTTGGTAGCACTGGCAGTTTATGTCAATTTAAGGTTAGTAGGTTAAGTTTTGTTTGTTATTTGACACAGACTGACGTAAAACCTAACCTGCTAATCTAAAATTTGATCATATTTGTTTGTTTTTTAATGGACAAGGTCTAGGCATGGAGAGTACCAGGTACCTTAGACTAAAGGAGTTCCAACCGTAGCAAGGGATCTTTTACATGCTACACATCGTAGTAACATGGGACCCACAGCTTTCACTTCCGAATGATGACATTTTGTAGAGGCTTTCATCTGCATTTTTAAAATTTTTGAAAACCGCACCGGGACCGGGAATCGAACTCGCGACCCTTAGATCAGTAGTCAGGATGCTTACCACTGAGCTACCAGCCCCGGCTATCATATTTGTTATAGTCCTGGAAATACACCAAGTCAAAAAACAAAAGAGTAACGTTTTTTTAGTTACTTTTTGCATGTGTATTCTTATTTCACCTTTTAACAACAATCGTGTTAATCGTGGTAACGAATATACATGGGTGAGTCAATAATTATTCACAATTCAACGTTGGATCAATTTACTATTTAAATTCGCACCCCAGGTGATGCCTTTGGAGATGCATTAATTGTTAGACAGGAATACAACTTCTAAGAATTATATTTTAGCTAAAAATTTATTAACAGCAGTCAATATTCATTATGTAAAAAAGAAACAATTTTTATACAAAATCATTTTCATCAAAGCTCATTGTCCCTTCGTCCGACGTATCGCTGTCTTCTGAACTTAAAGTAATTACAACGGGTTCATTATTGGAAGCATCTATATATTTTTCGGTCTCCCACGCTGAAAAGATTACTTTTTCTGAATATCGAACATAATTATTCCAATGTTCATCACTAGCAGCAGCTAATGCCTTAGACCAGACATTTACTACATCCTCTGGGGATGATTTAGTTTGTAAAATTCCTGCGTCATACAGCAGTTTAGCCTCTGACCACACCATTTCTATTGCATTATAATGGCAATGATTGGGCAGTAATCTCAAAACCTTGTGGCCATGTTGTGCTGCGTGAATGTCTAAATGATACATTTTTTTCGGTAATTTCAAACTATCCCATATTTCATCTTTCATCGCCGTCTGTGGGTAATCAATGCCCTTAATTTGTAACCGTTGGATCATTTTCCTGTTTGTCCAGCTTTGGCAAGGGACTTCTTCTTGGCATCTAGAATGATAACTAGCGTTATCCATTACAATTAGCGATGGTTCATTCAAGCTTGGTTAATAGTTATTTAACCAACAAGTGTGTTAATGAAGGCGATTAATAATGGAAACTGTTTAAAGCACGTACGAGCGATAGCGAGTGAGTGCCTTTAATAGTTGAGATTATTAATCGCCCATTAACAAACGAGTTGATTACAACATTTTTTCGTTGACCGCAAAATCTTTTTTTGTGGCGAAAAATTTGATTAATACAACTAACCTCCATGCAAAATATCATCAAAACGTCAAAATCACAAAAACAGTTAATTAATGAAAACAAGTGTATTAATCAAAAACAGTGCATTAATAGATCTATTAATCCATCCTTTTTTAGGAAAAATTATTCATTAATATTGAAATTAACAAGCGGTCAACGAAAAATAACTATTAAACTTTTCTCTTTTGTATATTGTCTGAGGAATGACGTACGCTTGCCACTAATATCATATTAAGTTTTCTGTTCGAAATCATAAACTTGTAGGTACAATATTCAATGTTTAATTTTTTTAAAGATAATCAGAAATTTATTCTTAATTTCTTAGTTTTGTGAAAAAATGTTTTACTTAGGCACATTTGCGAGTGTGGCTTAGCTGACACATTCTCCCTAAATTAAGTTGCATTTCTTTGCGCTTGATTGCTAAACTTATTTTAATTTTAGGTTTTTTATTTACTTTTTACGTTGTTGTGGTTTTGCATGTATACGTTTAGTATTGCTCATGTAAATGCTCAGTCACTCACTAAGAATTTTCATATCCTAAAACTTCATGTAGAAACAAATAATTAAGATATTATGGCGATAACAGAAACATTTTTAAATAATAATATACTTAGCCAATTTGTTAGTATTGATAATTATAATTTGTTGCGAAAAGACAGATTAACATTTGGAGGAGGTGTTGCTTTATATATAAAATCTTCGTTGAATTTCAGAAACATACCGATCCAGACGTATGATTTATTCGAACAACTTTGGATTGGTGTAAATTTAGACAAGACGAGGCTTGCAGTGGGTGTCGTATATCTACCTCACAGGAACAGATATCGTGCTTTTATTGAAGGATTTGAACAAACCGTAAGTAACTTAATAGCTACTCATGATGATATCATTTGTGTTGGAGATTTTAATATTGATCTCCTACAGCCTAATTCAACTGAGTCCTCTCAATATTTATCAATGCTTGAGTCATTTGGTATTAAGCAATTAATTTGTAATCCCACCAGAATTACACTCTCTACTGCAGCTTTGCTTGATCATATACTCACCACTAATTCCGGCATAGTTAGTACTTCTGGTACAAAAAATTTATATCCGTATTCGGACCATGAACTCGTCTTCTGCTGCTTACAAACTGAGACTATTAATAATTTACCATTAATTCATACTTTTAGAAATTTTAATAACTTTAACCACATACTTTTTCAGCAATTATTAACACAAGTACCATGGAATAATATACTTTATTTTGATGACGTTAATGATAAAGTACAGTTTTTAAATAATAGCATCCTTTCAATTTTTAATATCGTAGCTCCTTTAAAGACTTCAATCTTTCGGAAACCTAAAGCATCCTGGTTAACGGATAATATTAAGTTCATGATGACTATAAGAGATAAAGCTTTAAAACGCTTTAAAAAAACCAAAAATCCTGTTCATTGGGAATACTACAAATCTTTGCGCAACTTAGTGACATTATCTATCAGGAATGAAAAGAAAGCTTATCTTAACCATACATTTGCCCAACGTAATGTTAAAGATTTCTGAAAGGATTTGAAGCAATGTACGGATCTTGCTAACAAAAAGTCAAACAAGATTCCCTTACACCTTAAAGATGTTAATATTATTAATAATTTTTTTATTGATTCTACGCAGCAGTTTGGTGACGTAGATCCTGAAGTCTTGCAGCTTTATGCTCAAGTAAGATCTGATGTCTCCTCCAAATTTAAATTTACTTTAGTGTCCGAAACTGATGTAACTAAATATTTGAGAACAATTAAATCTAATGCTATTGGGTCTGATAATATCAATTTGCTAATGATCAATCTTTGTTGTCCCTGTATAGCTCCATATATTACTCATATTATTAATAGTTGCCTTTCGGAATGTATATTTTCCGAGCAGTGGAAGATTGCAAGAATACTGCCTTTAGCTAAAGTAATTTCTCCCAAAGAGGTTAAAGATTTGAGACCGATTAGTATTTTGCCAGTGTTGTCGAAAGTCTTGTAAAAGATTATGGATTATCAAATTAAAACTTTCTTAGATGATAATCAGCTTTTTCCATCACTACAATCGGGATTTAGATCAAACTACAGTTGCATGACAGCGCTGCTTAATGTGTCTGATGATATTATACGGGCAACGGATGAAGGAAAAGCGACGGCATTAGTACTGCTCGACTTTTCCAAGGCTTTCGATACCATCAACCACTCTCTGATGCTTGCGATTTTACATAGCTTCGGGTTTAATCATTCGGCCATTTCATTAATAGAGAGTTATCTGCGAGGTCGTCAGCAATGCGTTGCTTTAGAAAATAATACTACTAAAACTGTTGCGCGAGGTGTGCCTCAGGGATCAATATTGGGTCCATTGGGTCCATTTTTTTCTCATCAACTTTGTGTAACAGGCTATCCCACTGCTCTTATCATCAGTATGCTGACGACACGCAGATATACCTATCTTTTGATATAAAAGATCGTCTAAATGCATCAATATTAATTAATGAAGATCTGAGTAAGCTAATGGAGTTTGCAGCTTCACATTGCCTTCGAGTTAATCCAGCTAAATCTGTAGTTATGTACTTTGGATCTGGACCTTCAAGAGACATATTGCTGCAGGACTTCGTTGTTCGGATAAATAATGTACCGTTGCCTGTCTCTGAAACTGCCAGGAGTTTGGGGGTGATTTTTGATCAAAATCTTCGATTTCGAGAACTGTCAATTCTTGCATTAGAAAAGCCTATAGTAACCTGAAGTTGTTATATAACCATAGACGAGTATTAAACAAGGAAATTAAAACTGTTCTTTGTGAGGCATTAGTTCTCTCTCATTTTAATTACTGTGATGTTCTCTATGGCCCTTGCATTGACAGTAACACAGCTCGGAAAATCCAAGTTGTCCAAAATTCTTGTTTGAGACTCATATATGGTGTTAAGCGTAGGCAACACATCTCACCAAAATTAAAAGAAACCAATTGGCTCAACATGGAAAAAAGACGCTTACTGCACGCTTCTGTTTTTTATCATAGGGTGATTCTAAAGGACTCTCCTCCATATCTTACTCAAAAAATACGTTTCCGTACAGATATTCATAATTTGAACTTAAGATTTAGGGGTCTGATTGTACTACCAGCTCATAAAACAAAGTTTTTTGAAAGGTCATTTACTCACAACATTACCAAGTGTATAATTCTGTACCAAAGTGTTTTAAAACTGTTTCGGTATCTGTTTTTAGATCACGAATGAGAGAATGGCTTAGCTCTAAGTAGACTAATAGTAATTTTTAAAAAACATATCAAATTTGCGAGTGTCAGTAGCTATAATTTTCTGCTTTCGTTTTGTTGTATTTGTAAACCCACAACAACTACATGTGTATATATCCATATATATGTTTAGTTTTTTAGCGGAGGTGTGGTAGAGCAGTGGCTTTTTCTTTTTTTAGAAAGAGCCACCTGAATACCTTCGCTTTTCCAAATGTGTGTGTGTGTATAGTGTTATTAAATAATGTGCAATATTATTTTGGAAATAAAACTTATATTATTAATATACAGTTGTTCTACTAGAAACTGCCTGTTACTACTTCTCTTGAATTTGAAACCAATTTTATGAATTCAGGTATTTACTGATTTCGGTGAACAGGTAAAATCTGGCCATTCTTCGGAAAATCGTTGATGGAGCGATTTAATTGTTACGTGCTCTTTTTCAACGTACATCTTGTGAATTATTTCTCGTAATGAGTGTAAAATGGTGGGATTTACCTTAGTTTTGTTCTCTTTGGCTTTTTTCGAAACTGTCTCTGCATAGACTACATCTGAATAAGTAGATGAATTCTTTACCCGATAAATAGTTCTTTCGGAAATTTTCAATGCTTCGGCTGCTATTTTCATGCTATTTTTCCCTTGAGCTTGACAATCATTATTATGTCTCTCAAAGTAAGAGACTACATTCAAAATTAAGTTTTTAGATTGGTCACTAAAACGTTTCATGTTGGAAGAAATTTAAAAAAGCAAGGGATCAATTTGATCTAATAATTTGTCAATGCTTAATGACATGTGACGTTTCAATAATTAAAATTTAGTTACGACGTTCATTTTTCTAGTAATTTTCTTTCTCGTCCAGTTTACTATAAATAAAAAGAGAAGGAATTTTTGACTTGGTGTATTTCCAGGACTATACACATATCAATTTGACTGCCAGTGCCACCAACAATACTCTTCGGTACTGCCAAACGTATAATACGAATTCCCTCGCATCCCTTTTTCCCCTAAGCTTTTCTCTCGTAGTGCAGACAATAATAGTATATTACACAACGAGAGCTGTAGGAAGCATAATTATTACACGCGAGTTGGAAAAGTTACGCACAAGCCGCGTAGCGGCGCGTGTGTAATTCCACGAGCGTGTAATTGCTCTATAGCTCGAGTTGCGTACTATACTTTTTCTACGATCACACTCATTTCGTTAAACGAAAAAGAAATATTTTATTAACTGTCAAATCATCTGTCACACCATCTTAAAAATTAGGAGGCTGCAGTCACATCCCTACACCGCTTCGTACAAACAACAGAAGCTAACTGTAACGTAATAAAAAAAATTACGTGTTAGTCATTATCATTACGTAACACTGTTTGTAACAACGAATTTACTAATCAAGTAAGCAGTGCTTAATGAGCAATTTACTAATAAAGGAGTAGAAAAAATAAATAACGTAGCTATGTTACATAACCACACATAGTCGAGCTTTTGTAATTTTTAACATTGTCTTTTTCATATGTACGACATTTCCGTTTACACACTGTAAAGCGTGTTACATATCAAAAGACGTTGACATGTCACGAAACAATGCGAAACATTTTGGATATGAGTATAAAGACGCAGCAGCAAACTGTTCCATGAGTCGAGCGAGTAAGAAAAATGTTCCACCTTTGAGTTACTTGAACCGGCGATTTTCCAGAAATGGCACTTTTTAAATTTTTTAGACATAAAAATTTTCTTTAAAAAAAAGAGACCTATAAAATCTATAAAACGATTTTTGATGGAATAACTGTTATCAACCAAAAGAAGTACATCCAAGATATTTTCCATTAAATAAGAAATGGCAAACCAAGGGATTGCGTTAATTTGGAAATTATTAATTCAAATAAGGATCTTTCAATTACTTTCGAAATATAGTTTTCAAACTCTATCTACGAACATTTTTGGCATTCCTTTGAAAAGTTTTAAACCTTTGTTCAACTGTGAAATCAGTCTTGTAACCGTTTTCGAGAAGTCAAACATTTGTTGCAATGAGTTTAATCACATGATTCACTAAATTTGAGGCAGTTAAAGTTAAGCGAAAGCCGCTTGTACTACGACGCTTCTTTCTAAATCTTCTTCTGTACTGTAATCTCCTGTAGACGTCAGAAGCGCAGCATCAATAAATGTTTCTACATCACTATCGTTTTGTAACTGCACCGAAGCCGAGTATACTTGAGGAGACAAGTGCAGAAATATGATATCGACAACTCAAATAAATTGACACTAAGTGAATCGACAGGGAGACCTGAGTAAATAAGAATCTGTCCGTGTCATATTTCTGATACTAACCTGAGAGCGTGTTGCGTGAGCGCCGAGCGGTTGTGCACCTTCACAGTCTCAGCGGCAGCACTTATCTTTGATTTTGAGAAGAATGAACGGAAATTGCGTGTAAAAGCTGCATCGTTCAGATTCTACTGATGGCGAAAATTACAAAAATCTGAAGTGGAGGCTGCAGCTAGCAGCTTTCCCTTGTTTATTGGTCTAGACGCAGAGACTGATTGGAGAAAATTACTTTTAAACTTGTTACTTTGTTTTACTCGTACCTACTTTCCCAATTGTTTACTCGTATAAGTGAAACTGTTCGCTGAAAGAATTGTAACTGAACGTCTATTCCTTCAAAGAAATACCAATGCTAAAGATTTTTTTTTCAAATAGGTATAAAAGGGATAGCATGGTAAAGCGAACTGAGACAGGTTAGTGTCAAGTAGGTACATAGAAAAGACAGTAACATCTCGCTGGACATCAGAAACATTAAACTCGAAAGCTCTACGTTTTTAATTTCACAAACATGATTATTTAGGCTTAGAAGAATAATCAAATATGGAATCAAGCAGCTGATTTTAGTTTAGTGTTAGTACTTTTTGCCAAAGAAGAATTAGTCACTACATTTCTTTTTAACAACAGATATTCTACTTACAGTATAGTCATCAGTTTGAAAACATTCATCTTTTGTTCTTCCTCTTGATTTGAATATAATATGTTAAAAAAAGTGCTTTGATATCATGTAATGTATTACTGACATTCATTACCAGGATAATGATGTTTAAAAACTGGGAGATGCTTATAACAGGAAAAAAATTGAAATTAAACCTAAGAACGAACTCAGTGTTATGGAGGACCAACAATCTTTAATTGCAACTGCAAGCATTGCGTCATACAGATAATTTGTATACGCTTACTTAACTACGACTTGAATAATTTAAGTAGTGTAGGCAACCCTTTATACATATGTCTAACTATAACAACAAACAACGATGTCACAATTAACATAAAACAAGAAGAAAATGGCAATAAGTAAACATATAGCCACGCTAATAAATTAATAATACTAAATACTGTCGCACCTATCAAGCATAAAGTGGGGGTAAAAGTACGGTCGATAATAGGATCGAAATGTAACCTAGTGGTAGGCTATGAGTAAAATATCTATAATATAATTTTCCTTAATGTGTGTTTGTCTGTCTGTGGCACCACATAAAATCTCACGTTCCGGCTTCGCAGATGTTTATATTTGTTTAGGTTTTGTTTTTCTTATCTGAGCGCTCGGCTATTTCACGTGCGCGTAGCGCGCAATTTGCTTGTTGTCTATAAATTTACTAACTGCAGATACATGAAACACTAAAAATATATATGATAAGACAACGTGCTACATTTGTAATAATTTATTGAAAATTTATTCTTTGATCGTATTATTTAATGAAAAGGCAATTTTTTTCTTTTCCAGATTTGATTACTTTCAATTACGTCATTTATGACGTACGTTGCTCGAGAAAATGAGAAGTGTATCAGCGACTGATATTTAGAATTTTTGGATCGGCTACGCTTCAAAGGGAAGAATTAAATTTCTTTGCGTGGACCCATATCCTGATCTTCATTAGTAAATCAAGAAGGTTTAAGCAGGAAAAGGTGACATCGGAGGTGGTTGAGGGGATGGCAAAGAGTTGATAAAAAAGGGCTATGAAAGCCTTCTTTCTAGACCTCAGTCTCTCCACAACTACTACGAACTAACTAGCTAAGCGCAATGAAGAAAGAGGTAATACTGAATATAAAGCAATTTGTGGGTGACCACTGTAAAAAAAACTTCTATCTCTTTCTAGCTCATCAATCATTACTTTGATCCTTTTCTTTCCAACGTTTTCTGTCGGTGGATGGTCTTTTAAATTCTATATGAGTGGCCAGCTGGATGAGCACTGTGATGTATTACTTTTTTTGTCGACACATCGCGATAAATTTCACAAATAAATATTGACCCTCTACCTTAATAAAGTATGTTTTTTTAAAATTAATCATAATTGCAGTATATTATATTTCTTTTGCGTTTATTACTTATTAAAGCTTTGTTAAAATAAAGTTGATCAAAAATTATTTTCATCTAGTATGGCCATGGAATACTTCCTAATTTATGAATGCAACTACATTTATACTTAAATGTCTAACTTGACATTTGCTTTTATGTGAGTTATAGTTGCATTCTCCCAACGAAGCCTTAGCCATCTTTACCAACGCTTCCTATTTGGATCAACTCACCGCTGAGCCCCTGATCTTTCACAAATGTTCAACTGAACACCTTCAACTCGTTTATTGCAACGGCCTTCTTAATGTTAATGCTCTACGATGATAAATTTTACAATACTGCATATCTCTACTACAATCCCACCCAGTTCCATTCCAGTCACTGCAATGGTTTAACAGAACCACTGATCCATAATGTTTA
The DNA here is from genome assembly GCA_940337035.1 of Agriotes lineatus. Taxonomy (NCBI): domain Eukaryota; kingdom Metazoa; phylum Arthropoda; class Insecta; order Coleoptera; family Elateridae; genus Agriotes; species Agriotes lineatus. The sequence goes on along the minus strand of OW679199.1, from coordinate 69,498,091 downwards.
CCTTTATATTCTTGAATATTTCCTTCTAGTTAGGAATCATTGTATTTCTTACACTGTTTTAGTACACGAATCCTCTTGGTTTGAGTTATACTTTATTTAGTATATTATCCAATATTAACTTATTCGATACTTTTAAATTTATTCCACTCCAAATTATAGTTTCTTAATTTTTAAAATACTATAAAAAACTTATTTATTTTTCCAAATACCTTCTATAACTTAGCACTCAGCTTAGCTACCCAATTATATACACTGTAACGCCCCATTTTATTTTTGAGTTCCTTGCGAACCGCACCTTCGATTCTGTTCGCATCTCTAACTTAAAAAATTACGCTCGTACCTCTTTCCGGCGAACCCGCGCGAAGGAATGTTCAATTTTCCCCAAAAACGCTTAACCGGCAAGATAAAGTTGGCTGGTTTGACATTTTTCGAGTTGCGTTTGTCAAATTAAGTGCTCCGCAAAGGCGGTTGTGAAAGCATAACAATCAATATTATATTAATATCTTGATCCAAGAAGACTATGCATTTTAATAGCATTTTGTTTCTTGTCAACAATTATGGTGTACGCTCCAAGCGGCGTCACTTGCAAATGTGTTTAAGCCCGATATCCATCTGAGGGTTGTTATTTTTGTTCCCGTACTAATTAAGTGGCAAATCGGCCTTTATCTTCCGGCGAAATATCCTGCCGGCAATAGTCTCCTAGAATTCTCTGGTGGACACACAATCGGCACGTGCTCTGAGCCAAGGTCGTTTCCGAAATATGTATATTCAATCCACGAATGCTGCGTATCGCAAGATGTCTTCACACCTGGTGACTGTCTTCGAGATCGCCTTGAAGAATCGTCCCACTTCACAGTAAGTGCATACAATTTGCTATTCAATGTTTTGATGGTGTCGGTAAGGGAATATTTGCCTGCTATAAATTGTGTATTTATAACAAAGGCCTTAGGGGATAAAATCGCAGGTGTTAACGTAAATGCCATAGCTTTATCAAACGCTAATGCATTATCACATAGGAAATCAGCTGAAAGCATGCCTGTGTGTGCGCTGTAAGATATCACTTGCGCAGTGTGACCTTGAACCTTGAATTTTTCGAATTTTATTTTCAAAGTTTTGCAAGCCAAGGTTCGGGCGTTTCTTTTGTCAACGCAACCGTTAATGTTGCTAGCGTTAGAATTTTAATTTGTTGTGTTCTTTCGAATTTTAAATAATTCATATCAATTGTGTGTTTGTAATTTGGGTGACTCCAAATTTACTTAATCATTGTTTGCCTCTGTAGTGCGGCATGATTTTACCTGGAATCATTTGTCTTTGTTTATTAGCTCTTATACAACTACATTGGTAATTTTTACATTTTTGGTGATATGAAAAGTCTATTTACTGTTACTGGTATATTTTTTTTGTTAACTATACTACGATCCTTCATGAGCCTCCTCGTGTTTATTTTTTTTAGATTTAGGTTGAAGTAGGAGGCATCCAAGGTAGGCGGTGATTTGAGTTTGTAGTTAGGTTTGTGATTATGGTGTGTGTAACGACTGGCGTCCATTTGTATAAATTTATTGGGTTTTTTTGTAACCTTAAGAACCGCTGCCTGGTCCTTATTTTGCCATATTTTGCCGTGGGTTAGAGCTAGTTAGTACGGTACTCAACCCTCGTTTAAAGCTGGTTACAATATTTATTTAGATTAAATAATGTACATTATTAAAATTTCAACAATTATAAGTTCAACAATTATGTTCGATTGCCATCTTTTACTATCAAGTTGCATTAATGTTATAAGAATTAACATAGTACAAAGTTTTCTAAAGAAATCAAATATAATTCAAATCCTATATTAATTCATTTAAATTAATCATTTATCCTTGCAATCGACATAAGGTACAAACTATTACTTTTTTCTTCAACGGTAAGTATATAATCATGACAAAATATTACTTTGATGTGCGAGATAAAATTATGACTATAAATCACATTACAACAAAAATATAACATTTAAATAAATGACGCATTTGAAAGTATTTAACATTATATTTAGGATTTACTATTAAACATACCTTTTTTTTAAATTATGAAAAGAATCAAATATGTTCGCAAAACGTGTTTTTTTTTACTTCCAAGCAACGTTACAATCGATTAAGTGGGAATATTCAGTAATTATTTTGAATATTAGAATGACATGCAGTGGAAAACCTTACAAATACACTACAATTAAAACTAACTACGTAGTTTATATTTTTTTATTAGTCACTATGTGTACTTTAAATTGGACTAATTTAGATATAAGTAATAATATAAAATTAGAATTCGTGATTTCAACGGTTTCATTGATAACTTTAACCAGGCAGCTACTGTTACGTCAAAAATGTTGTCAATGACGCTCTTCCCGGAATTACTGTTATCGTGTCAAATTCGACAACGTGGGTATTGCGATAATTGTGCATTCTAAAAATGAAAACTACTAATCTGCTGCGAACACAGTGAGGCTATAAAATTGTCGAACCAGTTTGCACAAGAGCATTATTTGTTTGCGACGATAAGCCCGTCCATATTTGGCACTTATCTAAGTATTGGGACAAGTTTATGCCAATTAAAAAGGTTTATCTGCGCCAAGAGCGTTTAATAAATATTCGTAATAACAAAAATTAATATACATGGATTTCGGATTTAGCCTTAATCTGGAGTACTTATGTGTGGCCTTATCTGAAATGAAGCGTCGGGTTTAATATAAATTCTTGTTTTATTTGACGATTTGACGACTTTTACACTGTTAAATGTGTTGGACGCGGTAGTTTATATAATATTAAAGTTTTACCCATTTATTAATGCCAAATTTATTTAGTTAAAATATTTACACAAAGAACATATTTTTCTGAAATCTTTTTTTCAGTTGTAATTTTACCTATCTAAACAGATTTGCCATTCAGAAAATACATAGATACTATTTTTTGTCATCCTCAGTAATTATAAAACATATATACAGCTGCATTTCAGTTTTCTAAAATAATATTTAAATTTAGCGATGGTGCTCTAGAGAGGAAGTTTTCAATGCAAGCATTTTATTTGGAGTCTGCTTTCTTTAGTCAAGGAAATATCTGTTGCAGATGAAATAGCAAAGTGGTACGAGTACTTGAACTAGAAGCGGAGAAGCGCTCTTGATAACATTTTTGTAAGTACAAAACTCTTGAAAATAAACATTTAGAAATATATGTATCTATGAGAAAAGTACAAGGATTGGATAGTTGCTATTAAAACATACAATAATATGTAGCATATAGTGGTAATGATACCAATTAAATGCACACTACTAAGTAATAACTAGAAGTTAATTGCAATGGAACTGATAATGATGTGATAATAATTATTACTTGTACAAGTAAGGGAAAACTCTTTCTTTGCACATTGTACACATGATTTTTCTAATACTAAACATTTAAACGTAGGTAAAATGTTTTCCTTTAAATTTATCACCATAAAAACAAGTATTCTGACATACAGTTGCTGCGGCATTGCTGAGAAAAAAACATAGACAAAAATGTTAGTGCTTTCTAAGTTACTAATTGTGGTGTAGCAGGTTTGGCAACGCTGTGTAACTGCGGATTATCCTAAGGGGCGAAGTGCAGGTACCCGGACGAGAGTTTTGGGTTAGTTTTAAGACATTCGAGTTGTGGTCTTGTGAACAGTAACTTGTATTTGTATGAGATCTGTCTAAGTTATATTTATTTAATAAACATATATTTCCACGACAACATCTTTAATTAGCCTTAACCACGAGGACATAACACTAATTTACAAAAAATAAGCAATTTGTGCATTTTATTGCTAAGAGAATAGTAGGAAGTGAAAACGGGAGCGGTTCAGTGGAACATCCTCGCAATTCTCCTGATATTTGTGATGAAGCAAGTATAGTAGCTTTAAACCTATTCACAGTGAAATCCAATGTGGGATATGCAAATAAATGCAATTTATTCATAAATTGAAGCAAGAAGAACATAATAAATAGGTACTCGGAAAATGTTCTATTTGCTTATTTTTAGAAAAGGCAAGATTTTAAGTTGTGAATGTTGTGTTTACAATATTCCAGCTTAAAGACACCGTTCCTAAAGAGACAGTCAGTTGAATACAAGACAAAAGTTCAAGATACGTGCCAGGACTAATAGTAGTATTGTAGTACTTGTTGTGGGGAGACTGATGTCAAACAAGTAGGCCTTCATAGGTCCTTTTTTCCAATCCCGTGGACAAGGTTTAGGCATGCAGAATACCAGGTACCTTAGTCCTACTTAGAATTTTGCAGAGACTAAGGAGTTCCAACCCTAGCAAGGGATCTTTTACATGTTACACATCGTAGTAACATGAGACCCACTGCTTTACATAATTTGTAGAGATCCTGCATATAGTTTACTATATACAGGGACTCTAATCATTTCCGAATGGCATTCTGTAGAGGTTTTTATTGATTTAGTAACCTTAGTTTTTATTCGCATTTTTTAAATTTTTAAAAACCTCACCGGGATCAGGGATCGAACTGTCGAGCCTTAGATCAGTAGCCAGAATGCTTAACCACTGAGCGATAGAGCCTGGTCGTGCCAGGACTAACATTAAAAGATTTTTATCGGTAGAGCAGGATGAAGGTAAGTAATCATTAATAATTTTAGCCTCATGCCTTTCTAATATTGTTTAAATTTGTCGTAGGTTATATTAATTTTTGTATTAGCTGGAGTAAGTAGATGTGACATTCAAAAAGATGTCAATTGATGACATCTACAACAAAGAATCAGCTTTGGTTGTAAATCTCTCTGATACCACAGGCCGAACCAGTCGAGTTACTGATGTTGCTGCTGGAGTAGAAAATTCGCTAGAACCTTCCAGGAAATATGTAAGACCATCTATCGAAGATAGAAGAGTTTTCGTTAACTATAAAACAGGAAGCTCTACGATACAGCAGAATGAAATTAATACCTTTTCAAAAACACCCAGTTATACCGATGGGGCCACAAATGTATATAACAGCAATAAGATAACATGAACAAAAAGATAACGCGTATTCCTTGAGTAAGAAAGAGATAAATATAGTAGCAAATATTCGAGTAGGCCTGATGTCTATTTTAATTATGACAGATGTCAACTAAGCATGCCTACTAAAATATTTTTTTCGTATGGTCATCTCTTTCTCACTCAAGCATTTTATTTTGTTGTTCATGTTATCTCATTGCTGTTATATATAATTATGGCCCCATCAGTATAACCCAACTCCGCCAGTAAGAAAGGACTTTCTATCCCACTTTTATTTTTCCCTTCCGATAGAGGAAAATTTTTATTTTGCTCTATAACATGACAATTGAAAAGTGATTTCTTCATATTGTTGCAGAAAAGTATTTAGTAAAAATGTACGTCTATGTATGATCGAAGACTATTATCCTCTGGAGGGCTATGGAACTGTTTTGTTAAAAAATTATGTTGGCAGTCACATCGGCATTTTATATCTGTCAGTTTAAGGTTATATCTAATGTCATTTTATCAAATACAAACATTTTTGTTGAATTCATATAAAAATGTTAATAACATAAACACCTACGGCTGTTCAAAGTGATTTCTTCCATTTTTCATACACAGCACCACTTTGTGTTCAGCATTAAACATTCTGTCAAGTTAAGTGGTTCTGTTAAAATTGTATATGTTACATTATTAAGTACTTTTTTGCGCTCCTGGGACTAAATGACCTACTTTAGGCGTAATTTTGAATGAAATAAAAATGTAATCCCCCAGGGATTAAAAGTGGTCCTTTATTTACAACATTATCTTAGTTACTCATCTATATGTCCGAAGCCATCCATTTTTTCGAATCGAATGCATAAATTAAAAAAAGCAAAATCAGATTTATTTGAAGATTTGTGGTCGGGGGGTGCACAAAATAGCGTATATACCTGGGGACCAAAGTGCCTTTGATCCCTTGAGTGATTATTGCCCTCATCTTCGTCTCGGACAATAAACTTCACTTGCGGGATCAAATGATGCACTTTTGTCTCTTGGTATATAATATTCACCACTGCAAACATAAATTAATTTTTTAAAAGTGTTCGATCATACGTAGAAATATGTGAAGAAAAAAATACAAGTGAAATGTGGTAGAACCCAATATACGGAAATAAAAAGAAATTGCACATTCGAATATAGGGTTTCGAGAAACTATAAAAACTAACTGTTTAAGAAAACCACCTATAAATTGAAGTCTAAGTGATTAGGTAATATAGTATGATCAAAAAGTATTTTCATTTAGTATGGCCATGGAATACTTCCTAATTTATGAATGCAACTGCAACTCACTTACAAAGCAAATGTCAAATTTTGACATTAAGTATAAACGTAGTTGCATTCATAAATGAGGAACTATTCCATGGCCATAGTAGATGAAAATAATTTTTGATCATACTTTAGAAAGGCTGCGAAAGCGAATAAAATTGTCTACCACACACACTAGTAATGCATATCTTCTAAAATTAAAAAAATTAAATTAAACTTGTACTCATTGGGCTGTGGAATGAAACGTCACGTTAGTACTAGTATTGAGAAATGTTTATAATGTCCATATCAGGTTACGTTGTGTAAGCTGCAATGAAATAATAATGTAACGTCATTTTTAGGAACAGAAATCGTTTACTGAGGAACAGCAAATGAAATGGATCACCCTGAACTAATGTAATAATAGTACACACGTTGAAAATGTCTGCCCTCTTACTCCAAAAACGTTTGAACTCGACTTCTCGTTCTATCAAAAACATTTTGTAATAAGCGAGACGAGTTGTTCACTTTTTTACATTTTTTTAAATTCTAAGTTTCAGTTCGTTTAAATCATTGATGAGAGTCTTAAACGTGGTGTTTTGAAACAGGGCTACTATAGAAAAAGTCAAAAACAATCATATTACAAGAACGAGTACTCCAACCAAAGATAAGATGAGATCCTGTCATTAAAATATTTCCGTAAAAATTAATCGTTTCTTCAGCTGCATGAACTGTTTAATAAAGAAAGGTTACAACAATTCGTTCATGTACCTTCATGCGTCTTCGAAAAATATTGGTCCAACTAACCTACCCAGACTCCTATCGTCTGTGGATGAAAGGGTGCATCAATAAACTGCAACGTGAGGATTTTTTACTACTCCACGTCCGCTTATTCTGGGACGTAACATACACGGTGCACCAGAACGTTTCCTCTTTTTGGAAAAGTATAACTGGGTTTATAAAAATTGTACTCGTCAAATACTTTTTATTTTAATATACAAAAAAGGAACAACTACTTATAACAAATAAAATTATCAAGATGCCTTCCTTCGAGACTCAGCAGCTTCTCAAGGCAGAACCGAAAATGTTCCATAGGTCTGGAGTAAACTTTTGATTGTGAGAGGTATTAAGCGCAACTAGAATTATTGCCACCCAATTTTACGCGAATGCCTGCGGTTTTACACTTAGCGTTACTTCTCTAGAACTTAAAAATTTAGATTGATTCAACGAGAACCCTTGGTTCCAACACGTTGGGGCGACAGCTCATACTGCAAACCTTGCCATGCAAGTCGCACGGGCTATATTCCCAGGAAGAGTGATATCTAAACGGAGGGAATATTAATTGGCCACTTAATTATCTGAAATCAAAGGTTTATAGTAAAATCCTCCCGTTTGGACCAATTGAAACAAAACATTAGTGAATAAATTCGGGCAATTTGTCCAGACCTGGTTCTGCCCAGAAGAGACGCCAGCGCACGAAGTAAGACATCTTGGTAAAGTTATTTATCAAACGTAATTTTCCCTTCTTTGTATATTAAAATTTAAAAAAATCTGTAAAGGGCCTTACTAGGGCGTGGTGACATTAAACAATTTGAAAAATGAAAGGAAACTAGGGGTACACATATCTTAATGTTCCTAATAATACTGAAACAATAAACAGAAACACTTGGTAATGCAAATTACATCACTCTTTAAATAAAAAAAACATTACCAGCGCCTGCAAATGCGATTTCAATACTCGCAGTAGGACCTCTCGCATTTGTGCGATATGGCTAGATTAAACATAACACACTTAGAGTTACTCTTTTTGTTTCTTTTGCAACATTTACACTGTACCTGTTGGGTCCCATTTTCGTCAAGCGTAAAGCCTAAGATATGTGCAAAGTATTTTTATGTACTTCTCAGTTAAAGCAAAAGTAAACAAAAGAGGTCAGCGGGCGTAATAGAATTTCATCGTCCGCTGACGTCATTTTAGTTATTATTAATAAACACATATTAATGAAAACCATATCTACTTGCAAAGATACTATTCCGCTACAATAATTGTAAGAATTGTCCTGTTTTCATTTCGTGTTTTATATAATCTGGAACTACCTTTTTAAAATTTCGATTGCACATAAAGTTTTGTATGTACCTCTGGCGTAAGCAACTTGTTTGGTCTTTGTCGTGTTATAGCCTTCGGCGTTACGTACTAGGGGCGGCCCTAGGAATTTATCTAGATGGTACGAGATATCGAGAAGGGGCCTCCACAATGATTTATGAAACATATAACATTGTTACATGTAAAAACTAAGAAAATAAATAATAACATGTAATCTTACTTTATGCAGCTGGTAATATATCCGTTAGCTCCTGAATAGTATAATGGTAAAGTGGTTGTTGTTTAAATACAAAATAAAGGACAAATCGTTGCAATCATTACATTAATGAATGGGCGCCAGGCTATTAAAATATCGAGAGATTAAAAAAAACTGATGACAGTTTGTGTCAAAGCTGACGGAAAATCTAACCTGATAACCTCGAATTTGACATAGACTTACAGTGCCACCAACATATTATTCATACGTTTGAATTTCCACAGCCCGCTGAGGATCAGTTTTTTTTTTATCTCATGATACGTGACTTAAAGTACCTCTATAGAGCCACGCGAGATAGCTATACTGATCGCTTAAAAACACAAAGTATCAAAAAGCTAAAACTATACACTTAATAATACCGATTGTATTTAATAGATTAAGTATATGTAAATGTTATGAAACAGGGTCTATAAGCTCCACGATTACGTGCCAATAAATTGCTCGTTTGTAACTTTTCAATAAAATTCAATAAGTCAAATTGTGGCTGGTGAAAAGCGAAATGTAATTAATGATTACACAAATAATTGTTGTATCCCCCTTTTATATTTTATCCAATCTGCAAAACTTATTTGGCTAACTACAAGGCAAGCATGAAACTCAGATCTCATTGGGTTGGGATCATAAACGGACTTTTATTATATTCGTAAACTCAGCAGTTCGAATGCCCGGTTCTTGGTAGATCAAAAAATCCTTGATTTGACAAATGACACAAAATGTCGCTAGTGGTGACAGCGTATTTGAATGTTTTAAAAGTGAAATTACTGTGAGAAACGCTTCAGGTAATTATTCAAATTTTCCCGCTTGCAACAATTAGCACTGTTTTGTTTCAGTGATGACGTAGGAACACCTCCTCTTGCTTGTTTCGTGACGTACAAAGGACGCCAAAACGTGCATTTGTTTTTGTTTGCTTATTTACGTTATTCTGCCAGCGCAGACATTAAAATAATTAAAGATCATGAAGTATTAAGCATGAAGTAATGACTTTCTGACCAGTAAGCACATAACCTTAAAATTTACTTCTTTAAAAATCAGCGCACCAGATTGAATCAACCACTGGGAACTTTACCCACTGTGAGAACTTGCAACTGGTTCGGTGCTCAGAATGAATCTATAAATAAGACGAAAACTATGACAGTATCGAAGCACGTCCAAGAAGTTCGTTAAAGTCAATAATGGTTGATAAATCAAACTGAATAAATCCAACTGATAAAGCCGTAGACAAATACTTGCTAAGTACTTTAACGCTATGTCATGAAATTGACTTACCACTTAGTTATTACTCGGGCTTATAAGCGTAATTGTAAACACATAAATCATGCCTATTAAAACAGCAATAATAATAACCAATTACTATACAAACTAAAAAGACCAATTAACTCAAATAAATTTGCTTAGAAAACTGTCTATAGGTTTTCTGCTTAGAAATGTCTATCAACAACCGCCTAGCTTCTTCTTTTCTACTAACAAGTATATAGGAAAGAAAGGCAATAGCGTCAAAGTCCCTTAACAATTTGTGAATGTTAACAAAATAACTTTAGCTATTTATTTATTAGTCTTGTCACCTAGAAAGGTGTAGAAACTTCCAGGAATTAAATTAATGACTTTATAACTTTATTTGGCGAGTAGGTGCCTTTTAAAAATAAATAGTTAAAAGTTAAAAACCAGGTAAATGTGCAGCTATATGATCTAGTGCAATAAATTGCAGACGTTGTCAATTTAGTATCCTCTACAGAAATTTATCATGAAAATTGTGTGACCAAAACCTCCGGAACACGAGAAAAAATGGCTATACATTTGATTTGTATACTTTTTAATATAGACTGTGCCTGCGGTATGGGGCGTTTGAGACATTTAAAATTTTTCTGATGATTTTGGCGCCCCTTATAAGAAGGCGCCCGGTTCGGAAGCAACGCTCGCACCATCCTAGGGCCGCCCCTGCTTCGCACTTCGTGTTATAACATTCACCCTGCTGGTTAAAAACGGCTGTTTAAACCCTTGTCACATAAATAACTATTATTGGTTGTTTATAGTTTTTCTATTTCCAATTTGGGGAAATTTCATGACCATAACTTTTTAGCTTCAAAATGAAAATGTCTTTAAGTTTATAGGGCCTTGTAGATAGAATTTGGAAGAAAAATTAATACAGTTCGATCATAGAAAAATGTTGCAGCTATGGACAAAATAATTGTCTTACATTAATTCACGTATTTATATTTAATTCATCGATCAACTTAACACTCATCAAATCTGGGTGTGTTTATTGAAATCATTTTCTCACCGGAACATAAGTTTAAATTCCATCATATTTTGTCAATCGGGTTCCCGAAAATGAAGAATTGAAATAGAGAATCCAAGCTTGCATTAAGGAATTTAGACAAAAAATGTGATTATTAAGGAAAAGTGGCAATATCTAATTACTTTGCTTACTTGCTAAGACATGTAGTTCAAAATCCATGGCCTTCTTTTTATTGTGTCACTGTATTTACAAGTTTTAAAAATGCAATTTCGATCCAAGACCAGAATTGCTGAAAAGAACAACGAATCATAATCATGAAATTTAAGTGAATAATCGTTGAGCACAATGCCAGTTCTCGTAATTTGACTGTCCAAAAAGCGACAGATACTGAAAATCATTTTTATAAATTTTTATAAAATTTTGTTTATTTAAAATGGCATTAGTAGAAAATTTTGAGTACAATTTTCAAAATCTTGTTATATCATTGGCTATTACAATGTAAGGGAAATAGACAAATATATCAACACAAACTTTCAATTCTAAGGTCGACAACGCCGCATTAGCACCCGCCTTCTAGACATCGCACAGTTTGCGGCGTTCAAGATAAATTTAATGCGCTCTCTGAAAACGAAATGAATCATTGTTAATGTACTTCTCGCCTCCGATAGCGATATTTAGGCTGGTTTTGTAAAGTATAATGTAACACGTGTTAGCCATAAAGGTATCCGATATCTACTAATGGATGTGTGCGAGATGTCCCACAAGCGTCTTTTAATGTCCCAACGTATTGCGACTCGTGGGATTTGGTCAGGCTGCGGTTCAAACCGGGTTCGCGGCAATTAAAAACGATGCCGGAGATCCCGGCATTTTGCCCCTGCAAATAAAGTTATTAGTTAATATGTATGCGGCATAAGGACCGAGTGCGTGATCGAAGGCTGCATGGGGTTGGCGCCCTGGGGATGGTCCGTCAGGTCTTATTACCTCCCCCGCACGTGACCCGCAACAGGGCAAACTCAACCATGACTAATACCTCAATCTTTAATACTACGGAGACTGAGACAAGGGGTGGGTCCGGTATGATAGCAAACACGGCCCAAGGGTTGCGGCTGGAGACCAAGAAAATGCTACTGCAAAATCATGTCGCAGCTTAAGTGATTTAGATGAGTTTGGAATCAATTACGCTGGGAGCTGGTGGTGGGCGATAGAAGGGATTTATGAATAAGCATGAGGTATTGTATCAGACGAGAAGTTAGAAGAAAATGCATAAAATTGCGTGCTTGAAACTTAGGACATATAATTTCGTAAAGATTATGTTTCAAACAAATGCTTCATAAATCTGCATTTACAATCGTATTATTTCCTCCCTTACCATAGAAAAATCATTTTTATTTCATACTGATGTCGAAAATAACATTTTTCGGATTGTTTATGGTACAAAAAATGGAACATTAAAATCCTAGTACTTTAAAGTAAAATTTTAAAGTTCAAGTATTTTAAAACTTATTTATTGTACAAAAAATGGAACATTAAAGTCCTAGTACTTTAAAGTAAAATTTTAAAGTTCAAGTACTTTAAAATTATACGTCAGTTGTTGACATGAAATTTGAAATGATTTACCACTTTTTATTTAAAATTCATTAAACTTGCAGTATGCAATAAACCGTTGTATTCACCACGAACGAAAAGTGTTTTTAAAGGTCCTCCCAAGTAATTCCGTCCTCGGCTGACGCCTCGGACGTAAACAACTTTCTCGTCTTTAAAATGCCACTTTTCGTTCTAGATAAATAAACTACTATTATATACCATATATATAATCGAAACCTTTTACTCTTTAGAGGGCTGTGGAATTGTTTTTTTCTTTATTTATGTTGGCAGTCGTTGACAGTAAAAGTGAAATTGGCACTTTACATCCGATAGTTTAAGGTTACATTAGTAATGTCATTTTAACAAATACAAATGTTTCTAATGAATACTGAAAATGTTTATAACGGAAACAACTACTGATGTTCAATCATCACTTGGTGTTTAGTATTAAACATTCTGTAAAAGTTTAGTGATTCTGTCAAAATTGTATTATAGATATTTATGCATTAAAAGAGGTATGAATGTTTTTTCCATGAGGTCTGTAAGTCAACTGAAGGTAAGAAGCATGAATATCTCCAGTGGTGCATATATTTAAAATAAGAATATGTAAGTAACATCAAGGATTGCCTGAATATATGGTTGCTAAGACGTTGTTTCTAGTTGCATGGCGAAATAATTTGAAAAATCCTTAGTTATGAGTAGTTTTTCATATTTTGTATCTATGACGAAATCAACAATATAATATTGCTATACTATGGCAGTCCAATCAAAGTTAATGTATTTGTAAAAATTCTTACTCTTAAATAAAATGACTTGAAAACGATGTTTATTAAAAATTTGTGGATGTAGGAAAGCGGGTAAGGGGGGGGCATCCATCCAGACAACACTTCAAGTCACGGTAAATTGTTTCTGAACTTATATTACATTTTCGAAATTTTTCAACATTTCAAAACTTTATAACAAGTATTTTCACAATATAAGTATCTACACGATGTTTTTAAATTGTCCAGAAGGGTAAGTTTTATTCGAGGGATACCAGATTAACAAGCTACTTAGTGTAGGAGGAATAGACTTAAAGTAGAGACAACGAGCCAGTTTATGTACGTCATCAATACACTTTTGCAAGGTCCATTCAACGCTAACCCCAAATAAATAAAAATAAGGTTTGTTTTTATAAATAATTCCTCGAAAAGAATTATGTTTGTACCAACTTTAAAAATAAAACCATATATTTAATAAATCTGCTAATATTTTGGAGTTTTATCGATTTATAAGGAACAAATTGATTTTTATTGTCATATTTTCCGCTCTTAGATTGGTGTAACATCATACTTTGTTTACATAGTATTTCTAACCTAACTTATTGAGATTGTATGCGGATTGTTATAAGTTGCGCTTTTTCGTAGTTATTTAAAACTTATTTATTGCGTTTACGTGTGTTGTGTGGTGGAAATAATGCCGAAAGCTTTATGTAAGCAGTCAAAACAGCTTATAGCCTCCCTAATACGCTATTTTGAGCAAGAACGCGACAATGGAGGACCCTTGATTTCTTTAGCTGCTGTACATTTTGGAATTAACGTATAATTGGAGAGTTGCAAGTGCCTTGCATGTATGTATACCAACCGTTAGTTCAGTTTCACAGACGGTAAAATCAAATGAACTTATCAAAAGCCCGAAGTGGAAATAGCTGAGAACGAAGCCCGTAGTGGACATTGACGATTTCGATTAAGTAGCCATAATAAATGTGGTTTATGAAATGTACCAAAACAGTGAGTGAATCATTTACTCTCTTTTGCTGAACATTACAAGTGAGAATACTTTTTTGTTAAAACAACATATTACTCGGACATCTCTATTGCGATTTTTGAAGGAAAGAGATGTTTTTAAGGGAGGTTTATCTTCGTTAGGAAAGGTTCTGAATGTCATAGGATTCCACTGGAAAAAGGATGATCCACGCAGAGAGCTCATGGAGTTGGATGACATTGCTTTCTGTAGAGTAGAGATTTTAAGGAAGTACATTAAAAATTTGCACCAGGAAAAACCGCCACACTTTGTATACTTAGACGATACCTGACTTTTCGAAAATGGCACTGTTTGTAGATCATGGCAAAATGATAGGAAAAAATAAAATCAAATGGAAAAAGGTCAACATCGTAAGTTTAATAACTGCATTTCTCCCTTCTTCTTCTTCTTCTTTTTCAAACTTTTCCTGTCCAATATTGAACATAGTTCTCCCTTTTTGACTTCTATGTTTGAGCCTTTCGCATCCATCTTTTCCCAGCTACTTCCTTGATATCATCGGCCCACCTTTTTGTGGGGCGCCCTGCTTTTCTAGTGTTGCCTCTGGGTCTCCAAGTTAAGAGTTTGTTGGTCCATCTATCGTCAGTTGATCAGGCAGCATGCCCAGCCCAGCTCCATCTGAGTTTCGCAGCTCTCTCGATCAGATCTGCTACACCAGTCTTCCCTCGTATCCAGATGTTTCTTCTCGTGTCCTTTAAGGAAACTCCCAGCATCTTACGTTCCATCGATCTTTGTGAAACAGCGAATTTGCGCACAATTTTTTGTGTAAATACGATCGTTTCTATTCCATACGTGAAAACAGGAAGAATGCAAGCATCAAATACCTTAGCTTTTAATTTCAGTGGAAAATCTTTTGCTCTTAGAATAAAACTTAGTTTACCGAATGCGGTCCAGCTCATTTTTACCCTTCGATCTATCTCTGCTTCTTGATTTTCTTTTCCTATCTTAATTGTGTGTCCTAGATATACGTAGCTGTTTACTTTTTCCGGATTTTCTTGATACTTCGTTAAGTTGTTCTAACATAACGCCGATTTCTTGTCCACTTGTGCTTATCAAGACTACATCATCTGCATATCTTAAATGATTTAACTTCTGTCCATCTAAATTTACTCCCATATCTTCCCAATTTAATGTTTTGAAAATGTTTTCTAGGGCTAATGTAAATAGTTTAGGAGATAATGTATCCCCTTGTCGAACTCCTCTGGTTATTGGAAACTTTTGTGAAATGCCATCTATCTTTACTGCTGCTGTAGCTTTCTGATATATGGATTTTATTAAATTTGAGTAACAACTATCTATTCGACAATCGTCTAATCCTCGATAGATTGCATTTATTTCGATGGTGTCGAAGGCCTTCTCGTAGTCGACGAAGCCCAGTATCAGAGGAATATTGTACTCATTACATTTTTCAATCAGCAACTTTATAGTGTGTAGATGGTCATTTGTTCCAAATCCCTTGCGGAATCCTGCCTGTTCAATAGGTTGGTATGTGTCGAGTTTGGCGGTTAGTCGATTCGTTATTATTTTTGATAAGACAGATGAGACAGTAGGCTAATCAGCCTGTAGTTCTTAATGTTAGTTTTACTTCCTTTCTTATGTAGTAATATTATTATAGCATTATTCCAGTCATCGGCTACACTTCCAGTTTCTAGAAATTTATTGAATAATGCTTTAACTGTATTTAAATAATATTAATTATCTATTTTCTTAGATATACGGTGCTTCATGCTGGAAATAGAGATGGATTTATTCCTGGTGCCTCACTGATATTTACATAGAGCACAAAAAACCCAGATTACCACAGGGAAATAAAACAGGATTTTTTTAAAATGATGCGAACACCAGCTTCTGAAAAATTTGGAAGAGCCATCAATTATTGTTATAGATAACGCAAGTTATCATAGCACAGTGGCCGATAAAACGCCCAATGCTAGTTAGAAAAAACAAGATATTATTGATTGGGTAGCAAGCCGGTCAGTAAATATTGAGGAGAATGTTTTAAAAATAGAATTATTGCAGTTGGTTGCACAGGAAGTATATTAAGTAAATTTTGTGTGCTAAAGTAGTGACGATTTTTTTTCAGGCACAAACCTCCATAAACGTCTGTCGCAGACCACCTTGCTGAACAGTATGGACATACTGTGCTCCGACTTCCTTCCTACCATTGTATTTTCAACCCCAGTGAAAATATTTGGGGGAGTGCCAAAACTTATTACAATAAGCATATAGGTGAAGATGGGTACGACGTAGAAAAAACCCTATATGTGTGGCAAGAAGCGTTAAGTCAAGTAACAGCTGAAACGTGGTCAAATTGCGTTACACATACAGAGGGCATTATACAGAAGTGGTGGAACAGGGAAGTGGGTTTTGACGTAGAAGACATTGCTCCAATAATAATACAAGTCAACGACGAAGAATCTGATGACACTTGTGATAGCGATTAATTATATTGTAGATAGTTTGTGGAGTTATAATGTATTTAAATAAATTTACATTTTTAGTAAGTTTTGTTAATGTTCGTTTTAAGTTATTTTACTAAATTCATAGATTAGATCAATTTAAATAAATAATAATCACTGTGTAATTTGACGCACAATAATTTCTAATACTTTGAAATTAATTGCAATTTATAATTTTACTGTTTGGTCGGTTGAATACTGTTTGGTGGTTTATTTAAGTCGTTTCTAAACCTAGCGTAAACGGAATATATATGTGACATCATGACTGGTTGATGTCATGCATAAATTGACTCGTTTCCTTGACTATAGCACTATCCACATATATAATAGACTTGTCCGGGACGCTGGTCCGTCCGGGACGCTGTTTCAGCAGCCAAACCGTAAGAGATAGAGAAAAAGTTATTAAAGTTATATGTGGAATGGTCATGTCAGGTCAGGAACCGAATTTCAGTCACGTGACACTTCCGGTTTTCGATAAATCACGTGATTTCCGTCCGTCCGGGACGCTGTTTCAGCAGCCAAACCGTAAGAGATAGAGAAAAAAGTTATGAAAGTTATATGTTTGGAATGGTCATGTCAGGTCCGGAACCGAATTTCAGTCACGTGACACTTCCGGTTTTCGAGAAAATAATATTTTAAAAAATATTATTGTTTTTATTTAATACGCGTTCTATTTGAAAAACGGTCTTTTTTGTTTTATTAAATGAGACATTCGTCTCACTGGTTGCTAGTTTGTTTCCTATTTTTCATATATCAGTAGTCACCACCTAACGCTACACACTTTTTCCACTTTTCCTGGATTACAATATTCGCTGAGACTGTAAGTCTGTTTCCTGCTCGAGAAAATAGCTACTACTAGACCTTGAAGCTTTCCCTTTAAGTTTCTGATTACTCACAGAACGCTATATCGGAGCTATCCGTTAGATCTAGCTTAAGTAATCCTAATTTTTGCATTTAAGCTTGAAGAGATTGAGCCTTGCGCACTCTTATATTGCCGTGAAGAAGAAGAACCCCTTTCGCCAACAAATTTGAATGCCTTTCCTATATAGCACAACGTAGTTTCTCAAGTGCGATGGAATAGCTACATGTGTTGGAATTTTTCGCAAAGACGAAAATCGTTATGCTTTCCCTCCATTCGTTCCTCTTCTGAATTATTAACTTAGTCACTTCTGTTATTAGAGGATGTATTCATTGTAAATATTGATATTTATTTATTTATTTATTTATTTATCCAAATTTGATACAAACAGGCCAGAGACCCATAAAAGTATCCACTATTACAGTAAATTCACAATAATAATACATAGGTATATTAAATCGTTAACTTATCTTTTTTCAAAACTCTCTTAAAAGAAAACAGAGACAAAGTGAAATATCAATATTTGAACAATATTTATTAAACAATTCATTAAACCTAGTAATTGGACAATTTCTGCCCAGATTAGTATTGTAGCAGTTATAAGACAATTGTGTGTTCGGGTACTACGCTGAGGAACATGATATGGTACTAAAACTACTAGATGAGGTGAGTCGTAATGTTGCTGAAGAGGTTGAATATTATATTGTATTTTGCAGTATTTCTATGCCAAATTGACAAACATTGTAAAGTAGATTCCATATCATACTAGCGAAATTTAACTTACTAAACACAAATGTGAAATATATAGCTTTAATAACAACCTCATTTTGAAAATCATTACAAGATCGATAAAATAACGGAAGTCCTTTGCTGCACTTAGTGATTAAGTAATCAATATGAATGTTGAAGCTCAATTTGCTGTCAAAGTACACACACAGATTTTTGATGTAAGTAACTCTTTTAATGATGATGTTGTTTAAAGAATATTGAAAATCAATTGCCTCATAATTTCTACAGAAACATATACTTGCACTTTTAATAATATTAGGATGTAGTTTATTAAAATTACAGTATTAAGAAAATTTATCTAGATCAGCATGAGTAATTAAACAATCTCCAACTAAAGAAACTTTTCCAAAAATGTTGACGGCTTTTACGGTTCATTCGCGCCGCCATTTGATTCGAGATCGGTAGTATTTATTGCGTATTGTTGCGCATCTTTTCAGTTCTGATGTCTTTGATGCTCAGTTTGTATTTCGCGCGCTAGCGCCACGCCTACTTCCTTGCTTCGAAAGTTTGATATAGCTTGCGATTGTCTCGAAGCGCGTCCTTTTCCACCTCAATGGGCGAAACAAGATGGAGTCCGTTTAGCAGTATTGATATTTCGGAGGATTCTTAGGCTGCCGTTAGTTTTTGGTTGTGTGCCACGCCATTTGGCGGAGTTTGCTACCGAGTGTTTCGCACTCGCCTGGAACTTGTAATCTTTGCCTGAGGTACCTCATTTTTGTATTTGTGAATTATTGATCATAGCAATTAAATTGTTGGAACTTATGATTCCGATTATGTTAACATATTGTGAATCTTGCTGTGATTATATTATTTGAATTATAGTGTTATGTGCATTCTAGATTTATTTGTTACTACGACCTATACTTGAGTTGAGCTTCTCTTTCAGATGTATTGTGCTACCTGAGTTTACGTATTCTCGTTTGAATGCCTGGATCCACTTGGCGTCATTTGATTAAAATCCGTTGGCGCTCTTTTTGAGCATTTAACGAATTGTGCACGCCGTCTCCGAACCTAGCTAGTCGACCGGCAATTGTATCCAGGTAGTCACATTGTTTATTGGTTTTGAGAGATTAGCCAACGGAGACTTTTTATGATAACACGTCGTCTGCATACAAAAAATATTTGAGCGGCGAAAACACTGTTTTAAGTCAGTAATAATAGGAATAATAGTGGACCCAAGTGAGAGCCTTGCCGTATTCTCGAGTTACCAGGAATGGCGCAGACTTGAATCCATTTATATTACTAATTTGAGAACGATTGAAGACATAAGAAGACAACCACCTCAGAAAACAACCCCGATTCCAGAAAGTTATTGTTTCAATTTTAGGTGTAAATAAATATTATGTGATTATATTTTGGTCATGGGTTCGATTTCCGCGACCGTCTGCTCTGATTCAGGGTTTCAGGTGGTTTCCCTGAGTCAACAGAGTACTTTTTCTGAGATAAGTGCTGGGGCAGTATTTCTCCACATTTCCTGTCCATTCTTCTATTTTCCACCCCTCCTTTCTCTCACCCACCCTATAACTCCCGTTATTGGCTGAAGAGGGACGCAAGGTCCTTATAGCAGCCCGCCCCCAGTTGGGAGAATTGAAATTACCTTGAACCCTTATACCCCTTGGCAATATATTGCGACTAAAGCCTCGTTCAAAGCTTGTTGGTCTTGACCAAACAGCGGTGGTTCATTTGGTTCTGATTTGATCGAAATAAAATTTCATCAAATAATAATCAAAATAAAGCCGATTCTAGGCAACACAGGTAGAATTTTCGTTTTTTTAATTCTTAATATACAGGCGGATCAATTTTTAAAGATATAAATACAAATGCTAACGTTGGAAGATTAGGTACGATAGTAGTTGAAACTAGTTTTCAATATGTGTACATTAAAAATCTCTGTTTCGTAATTACATTTTGTTTGTCATTGTTTAATTCCCAACTGCAAACGAAAATTAATGGCTTACTTCCTCTTGCAAGTTTTCTAATTTTCGAGAACAAAACCACCAAATTTGCAATTAATCGGTTGGTTTAAATATATTTCTATGCGAGCTTAATCAAATAAGTCCAAAACATCGTTAATTATGTAAATACGCAACTAGAGTAATAAGCAGATTCCGAAAACAATGTTTTAATCATCTGCTGAATAGAAGCTCATTAGCGAACAAGTATTAATTAACTTCCCGTGTCGATTATTTAATTACTTATCTGCCGTAATTCGTCTCCAGGATTACTGCAGCTTTCATGTTTTTGCGATGACTGCAAAATAAAAATCTTAAAATTCCATTCTTTTAGTTGATAGCTCTGTCAATATTTTCGCACCAACAACTTGTAATCAAAGTAAGTTATCTGTTTACAACGAAGTCTTAATTTAAATTGACTCTTACTGGAAGAGCATTTATTAAGATAGTGAAGCAGCACAACCGGTTCTTGTTTCAGCAAAAGCGTGCAAATTTATATTATCCTACCTGTTGACGTATAACACGTAAATGCTCAGTTTAGTGTCTTGAAATGGATTAAAATATTTGTTTGATTTATTGTCAGATAAAATATGTAAATTAAGTAACAACCAGCTTGCTTAATTTGTGTTTTCATAATTGGGCTGTGCCCATTTTACTCTAAAAGTGAAAAGGGAAGTGCTTACTAATTTTTTGATAAACTATTATCTTTTACTATGAATATTTTGTTTTAGCTTTGGTTTGTTGATTCACTGACATGTAAATAAGTAAAGTATGAAGTAAAGAAATTTGCAAAATGTAATACTAAAACGTATGCAAGCATAAATGGAATATGAAAAACCATAGTAACGCTAACGCGACTTCTAAAAAATTGAGATAGATTGAGACAGAGCTCAACTTTTGCAAACCTGTTTTATCTAGTACTACCCATTTTCTGTTCCTCGGAATTTGGTAGTCTTTGGTTTTCTAGACAATGAGCAGTCATGGATGTCGACATGCTCCAAAGGATTACCGGCAAAAAATAAAAATCTATTGGGAACATATAAAAACTTACTTCTGCAGATGATCGTGTACTTTCGAATCCACTTTAGGAATAATTTTAGCTTACAGAACACGTCGCGAGTAAATTCTGCAACACTGACATTCAATACTGTGCGATCACAATAAATTTTCAACTGATGAAACTCTAGATCACTTGATTTCGTGATGAGGTTGCCTATATGCGGCTACATTTCCTACACTTGCAATTGATTATTCCTCTATGATGACATCACATAAACGTTTGAGAGATAATGTACTATACTATTACTTATCATCATAGTAGTTACAGTTATTAGAAGATAATTATTTTAGTGTTTATTTTATTAAGGTTACTTTAACTGTTTAACCGTTAGTTACATAAATATTTAAGCTTGGGGCTTTGGTATTCTTGTTCTGAAGAAATGGAATAAAACATAAAATGTTTATTCATTATATATTTTTTTATATACTGTTTCTTAATTTTTATTTATAAAACTGGAGTTTTCTTGTAATGTTTTCAACAAGTATTGCACACTCCAGACTCGATCATTTTTGCACAATTAATTCTGCTCAATTACTTAATTTCGCCCTATGGTAGTCAGAATTCCAAGATCCGATTCATAACTCAAGTATATAGACCAAGTACACATTAAATAAAAAGTATTTAGTGCTCTGTAAATTGCCACTCAAGTTCTCTTAAATTGGAATTACTTATATCATAGAAAATGAAATAAGTTGGGGGGGGGGGGGGGCTCGTCCTGGACAGTTCTGCATCAAACGATATTTGGTATAATCTTGGTTGATAGCCGGCATTGCTGACGCCGCCGAAAATTCTCCTGAAGCTGCGTTCTACCGGGTGGCCATAAATATCTGATATCACATTACCTTTGGAATCAACACCGCTTTATTAAAGTGATGAATTCAACTAAACTAAATGTCATTAATGTCATCACAACTAAAATTCCCATCTGTCAAAGATTATTACAGATAGCAATAAGTAATGGAGTTAGAACAGGATATTTTTATAATCGAGTCGTAGGCTAAACTGCAGAATCTGGGGCACATTCCCTTCCTCTTATTGCATTTTATTACAATATATAGGTACCAATACTTATCGTAATTGAAATATAATGCTAACCAACATTTATAAGTAGCTAGTTCCATGGCTACCGGGATCTCAGATATTTATGGCCACCCGGTATAACGGCCGGTTCTGGAACTAAATACGACAGCGCTAAATGGCTGATTTGTTTACATTTACTGTCAAACAAATATTGTTAAATTTCTACAAACAACCCTGGTCGAGGTGCTTATCGGAGGTGAATTGGCTCGCACTAGACTGTCTCTGAGGCTACTTTTCACGGCCGCCGGAGCGCCACGATATGCTTTACCTTTATCTTTTAAAAGCCCGAGCGCCCGCAAGGAGGTTCACCGGAAGGTCAGAGCGGAAACTGTGCTGTGCCCTTAATTAATTCTGCAGGTAAATCGACCTGGTGGTTATCATGCATAAATCTGCATGTTTGCCGCGTCTTCTCTGGAAGCGTATTGTTGTTATTTCTGCTGTCCGGTGTTGCAGTCCTGATCCATAAGGACGCAGAGAAAGGTAGCTGAACCTCAAGTCTTGTAACCAACAAGCCACAAACTCGACCTGGAGAGCAGGCAGGATTCGTTAGAGAATGATCGTGTATACACCAGATCTGCACTATTCAACAACTACTTGAACTAGGAAAAGCAAAAAAAAAAATGAAGAGGTATATTTAGCATTCACAGATCTAAGAACTAAATATACTTAATTAGCTTATCACTATAACAGCGACAAAGAAGTGGTATAAAGAAAACAAATTAGGTATTAAGGTGGGACATAAACTAACTCAAAGTTTTAAAACAATGGTCTTATAAAGGTAACTTCCACTTCACCTATCCTATTTAAAATAACTACATTTAAAACAAAAACTTAAAGCATGGAAGAGAAAATGCGAGGGAATGACGATACAGATTAAAGACTCTCTCAACTCGCTGACGACCAAGTGGTAATAACTGCTCAAGACGACACAGATCTAAGTTACATGATAAGTAAACACCAAGAAGAATATAAAAAATCTAACATTTATTAAACTTTGAAAAAAGTTAAGTACCTAAATACATCAAAAGAACCAACCACCCCTACCATCACATACATGGAAAGAGAAAAGATTAAATTGATATGGGTGCGTATGAAAAGCCAGCCACAACAGATGGATAAACATCATCGCGGACTAGAGCTCATTGTGGAGAAGAAAAAGAGGACGATCCAGGAAATAATAATAATAATAATTTTATTCGTTTTCGACGAAGTGAGTGAGCTACTGGAAAGAAGACGTATGACGGATAAATAGAAAAATACAGAGGACTGGAAAGTCGCATTGAGAGAAGAAAGACGACACTAGTTGTAGAAATTCTTTATATACAGTGTCAAACAACAATGCAGAAGTGGAAGATATTTCTAAAACTACGAGAGTTACATAAAATTTGTTTATATAAAAGGGGTGCACATACTAAAATAGTTTTTATAATACAGGATGGCTCAGAAGGGCGTAGCAAGCCAAACTGTTTTTTTTATCTAACGCCCTATATTTGGATCACTTAAAGGTCTTTCGTTAAAGGTTTTGAGAAATATTAACGATTTTATGCAAACAAATGCTGAATTTCAACGGGCTGCTGTATAACCAATGTTACCAAAAAATTATGTTCTTCATGAATTACCTTTCGAGTTTAAAGTAGTAGTTCTGCGTATTAATGTTAATGTTAAAACTTTGCAAATTTAATCATTTCCGGGTTTATTTCCATTTGTTTTAAGATTCACCACGTTGGGGGGGGGGGGGGGGGGAGCAAAGAGAGAGTCGCGAGGTTAAAGCGGAGCTTGGCAAGACATATGGCAAAACAGGAGATAGCACGATGGACAAACACATTTTGCAGTGGAGACCAAGGCTACACACACACAGCGTGGGACGACTCCAAAGACGATGGACTGGTGACATGACAGAAAAAATTGTACAATGAAACTGGCAACATGTTGCACAAGACAGGACACTATCTAACCAAAGAGGCCTACGTCTAGAAGTGGATACGAAGGCTCTGAAAAAGAAGAAGAATAATAATTTCGGATTTTTTTAAATGGAACATTTTGTATACTTTTTAACTTTTGAAATGCTCTTTTAATGAGCTCTCTTTGATAATCTTTAAAAAATAAATTTTAGCCATTGTTGATACCAGAGATGATAGACACTTCTGTGTGAAGTGTAGTACCTCGAACTTTACCTTTTTTGGGATATTTGATGGAAAACCAAATATAAGTATTTTATGTTGTGGAATTTACAATTTCAGGAGCAAAAATATTTATGTCATCTTTAAGCATTGTTTTCGGAATATATTGCTACCGTCCTTTATGACTTTAGTTTATTTTTAACGATATGAATAATTTTCTCTCAGGGTTTTATCATGTTATATCCTATCTTACCTATCTTACAGATTTCTACTTTTCAACCACTGCACTGTGACATTTAGCTAAAACATGTCATATTAAGGTTAACTTGTTCTTAATTTGTGCCAGTCTCCAATTAGTATGTATCAATGTGCAACAATAACCCTTTTATACAGCAAATATGTAAGAAACAAACATGTGTTTTATCCTTTCTAATAATATTTACTTTTGCACAAAAACTGATAATATACCAACTCACTTCAAAATTACTGTCATCAACCAAATTTGCAACCATCGAATGGACAATTAGCTGGTATCGTTTACAATTTCCCATGTAAATGAATTACTAACCATGATTCTTTCTGACTGATATTTGTTTCAGTGATGGACAGTCAAATTTGTTGAAGAAACTGACGATTCCATTGTATGAAAGAGATTTTTTAATGATAAATCCGTACTGCTGGACTTAGTATGATTTTAATTTGTATTATAATTAAGCGGTTTGTTAATTATATTTTATTTAAAATTCTTTGCCATTTTAAGACCACATATGGTTTCTTTAACTTCTAAAAAACTTTCAACATAAAATTGGAATTCGAGTGGAAAAAGGAGGAAGGGGGTAAGTTCATATTTGATCTCTGCTGAGCTTCTCCAATTTTTTAAATGCATTTGGAGCCATATATAGTGGAATGTAATAACACACTTTAGAAATATATATTCCATTTTAATTCAAATTTGCAAACTATGCCTTAGGTGTTCTCTCTTTATTGAAATATTCACTCGCCACAAATTTTAATTATCTTTGATTGACATAAATCAGCCTATTTAAACTGATGTTAACTTTTAGATATTTTTTGGTATAAGATCCAGTGGATAAATTTCAAAAGAAATTATTTTGCAGCAACTGCAAAATTATTAATTTACGAATCCAAATACATTATTTGTTTTATATTTGTTTGATGAATCCAATTTACTAATATTTTTCTATTCAGACTTTTGGAAACTTAACTTTCTCCCCAACTTACGGTAGCCATCCACCTTCAAATAATCCAGCAAAACATATAACTGGAGCTGCATTAATTTCCAGTCATGTTAGTTCTGCTCTGTTAGCGTCTGGCAACAAGTTAATTTCGGAAATAATTTTCCTAAGTGATCTTTAATACTACGCGGGAGATAATTAAATTCCGATAGGGCTTGTTTAAGTTTTGGCTAGGCTCAGTTAATTTTGGTGCACGTTTAATTAATGGATAGCGATCAATGGGTAGCGAAGGTTCGCTGGGTTTATTTATCGTTCGCAGCGCTGCCGCTGGAGAGAGCGACGGTTTCAAATTAAGATCTAAATAAATAACTTCGGTATAGTTAAATAACCCAGTTAATCATGGCAACTTGATACTCGAGTGTTATTGACGGAAGGGATACTTTCTATTCGATTGGAAAACGTTCTGTATTGTAAGGGTAGCTTCCATTAGTTTCATATTCTTGATTAATCGAAAGAATGGCAAATTATAATTCTACTATGATTATATTTAGTTTGAGTCTACTGTAACTCATAAAAATAGCTTGTACCTTGAATAGTTTTCTACAATTAAACCTTTTACTGAGTCAGGAACACAACAAAAAAAACGTAAAACCGGTAAAGACGTAATTGATTGCACTACAAATTAACATTGTGATAGAAAAGGAAATTAGAGGTTATACATTGAAGAGGGACGATTTCAAGAAACATTTTAAAAAATCTGTCAGAAAATTAAGATCTCAGAAAATGGTAAACTGATAAAACAAGAGAAATAAGTAATGAAACAAAGTATACAGGAAGCAGCAAAAAAGGTTGCAGAATTGTGAAGTGGATCACGAAAATAAGAGAAAAGGTAAAGGCAAAGAAACATAGAGGGAAGAAATAATTGCAAATAAGAAATGATGAAGTAAGATGACTGTGACCCATATAAATACAGACGAAATAATACTACAAGTACAATATGCATGTCAAACTATGGAAAATGTAGAATATCGAAACGATGTAAAATTAAAGAGAATAAGTACCGATCGAGAGACATGGACAGTTGCAACAAACCATTCAGAAAGCAGATACTTTAAAGAAAAAATAGAACAAACTAACAAAGAGAGGAAACGATCTGCGATTTTTAGACCTGAAAAAATATGTATGTAAGGACGACACACAAAAACCCAATTACAGCATGCAAGGCAACAAGCCAAATCTCGAACTGCAGAACCATCAAAATTTGTAATAATTAGTGGGACATCTAACGTGTGGGTGTGGACACAGTGTGCACTAAATCCATGTTTGAGTAGAAGAAATAACCAGAAAATAAAGTACTAGAAAAATAAGAAACGAAAGTGATGCAATTTGGATAAATACAGTTTGCAGATGACATGCTAATAATTGTAGAAAGGAAGACTTGTAGTATAAGGTAAACGTATACAAAACGATTTACGAAAATTAAATGTAATAAATATTTAACTGAAGCAGTACTATGACAATAGCGCCAGACAGAAATCAGGACAACAACGTGTAGAAGAAGTGCTCAGGTTTAAGTATGTGTATGATAGCAGTAACGTGATAAATAAATGAACTGAAGCTACAGGAAGAATATTTAACAATGTTATGATTGTTATACACACTCCTGCTTTTTCATTTCAATGCGACTGCACAGACATACAGCCTGTTAATCTCTAACAAAAAGACAAAATTCATAACAATGACCAAGAAGCCCATTAGATGTAAACTCTTAAACTACTGTTAGACTATCAGACAAGGTCTACGTGTTACGTATATGGGCATCACAATAATTACTGACGGAGTCGCATATAGTACAACTCGAGCGTCGAGCGAAATATTTTGCCGGGATGATGGTCACCTCGCAGAGCTGAGCGAGAGATTTTCAGACTTTGCTAAACAAACATCGGGCGAGCGGTCGGCCCTCGATAATGAATAGGCGACGGTCATTCGAGGATTCGTTTCAAATGGCGTCGATTCACAGGCTCATGCTCGTCTACGCAGGGGTGCATCGGTATGTGGAAATGATACGAAATGATTACAGTGCTGGGCTTTATTAATTCCTTAAATTTGTAGGGAACGTTGACATAAAATCTTTACGATAATTCGCGACGACATGGTAATCGAAAATTCCCAAAAGCGATAGCTTGCGTTTTGTAAAGTCAATTGGATCAGATACTTCACCATAATTTGCCTGAGCGGCACGCTAAAGTTTCTTCAAACGGCCATTTTATGGAACAATTCACGAATCACACGCAAACATTGCTTAATAGTCCCTGGTCAATTTTAAAACTAACTAGCTTATTCCACGCCGGTAGACGTAAGATGAGCGTAAAAACGCTTACTTTTTCAGTAACCTCTCTGCTTGAAGACCGATAAAAGCTTGAAAACTTGAATTTGCACAAGGGGCCAATGGAAGCGCATATTCCAATCCCATCACACCTCCTGGGTGTGAAACCTTACATATTTCAAAAATGATTCTAACAATTGTTGGTGTTTTAAGTTTCAGTTCAGCTAACTTCTTAGTATTTAAAAGTTATAATTATTTTGTTTTTCGCTATAAGCTTTAGGTGTTGCACTGGTTGCATAACAGAAGATAGTTGTTCTTGTACTTCCTCATTAGGTTGATTATCCTTTGCCGTGAACACGTTCGCAAGATGCTCTGCAAAGATATGAGTTTTTCCTTTATTGTTTGTCTATGGTTCCGCAGTCAGTATTTGTTTACTTATAGGAGGAGTAGAGGTCTTTGGTTGTCTTACATTTAATAGGTTTACAACTCAAATGGTCATATCTGTTAGTACTACTAATAAAATTTTTGTAGGAGTGGTCTTGTATTTCTTTGAGTGTTTTATTTAATTGATTTAGTGTGGTTTTGTCGGCATCGCAGTCATACTTTCACTTCACTTTTCTCTGGCTCTTCTCCATTTAGTAACAGGTTTTTTTTTGTACAACAATGTTGGACTTAATTGTTATGGGGTGGCTTGTTGGGTCTGTTGTAGTAATGTGACTACATTATTTGAGGTTTCTTCGAGTTCTTCAGTTGTTGATGTATAAGTTTATGTAATCATTTATTTTATTTCTACAATCATCTCAGTTCATTTTTTCGTTATAAAGGAGAAGAAGATCCCATTTGCTCAAAATGCGGGAGAGATGAGAAAACATCCGTCCACTACTTGAGGCAATGTGAGGCGTAAGAATGACTGCCAATACGCATAGCACCGGAGTTGTGAGTATACCATTATCATTTATTTGCTAAATTAAGTTGATAGTAACCTTCAATCATGATATTTTTGCGGCCAAGTGCTCTTGTTCAATTATGTCTTTTAGTATTAGTTGCAATCGTTATCATAACAAATATTCCAGGTAAATATTTTTTCTATTTTTTTAAATATAAATAAGTTAACGAAAAAAAAAATACTAAAATAGCTTTTATTAAACAGACATGGCTGCTGGTTGTCTTTCTTTCTCGAACATGTTTCTATTTTTCCTTTATCATTTACAAGAAAAACTATAATGTTTTATTAAAAGGACTAGGAAGTACATGTTTCGTAACCTTAATATTTTCAGTACATAAAGTAGCAACAAACAAATATTCGTTATGGCATTAAATCAAGGATGAAAATTATTGCCCACCTGACGAAGCACGCAGATGCTCTCAAACAAAATCCAAGAAGTGCAGAATTGCGAAGTTAATTAAGAATTAAAAGCAATTTACCTAAGGAAATTGTTGAAATAGGATGTGAACTCTAAAACAGACTTCACGTTCATTTCGTGTTATAATTCACTGCGTTAATTAGCAAGGGAATTCTGCAAACTTTGCTTAAATTGGCGCTTTGATACATTCAGCCTTATAATTACAATTACGTAGCGTATTGGATTCGTCAGAGATAAAAGCGACTTCCGAGAGCCTTAATATTACCAGTTTTATTCACAGCTCCGAACTTTTAGTCTCTAAATTAAACAGAGCTAGATCTGGTATATAAATTTTGAGGGCATCAGCAAGCTGTACTTTACGACACGTGTCGCCCGTAAAGAATTTTTGATGATATTTTCGTGAATTTACTTCACTACCTTGTAAGGGCGACACTTTCAATATTAGATTTTCCTTAAAACAGCAGGTGGACTGGCTGACTTTTGTAAATATTTGTTCTGTGTAATTGCATGTGCGAATTGTATTCTGTGTAGAATAACGTTTTAAAATAATTAACTTCTATAATGACATATATACTAGAGATCTTGTTCAGAGCTCGGTCAACTTCATTGAGAACTTACAGGTACTGAAACTTTCCTGGCACTGTAACCTGCATATCACTAGACAATAGTGTCATGGTATATTTATACTAATCAGAAATTGACAATCTTCCGGAAATTTAGTTTAGAAGCTTTACTTTTTGCACAAACAATTGTTTCAAGACTTACTAGCATGTTATATAAAAATTCGTATCCAATGCTTTATTGACAAATATGTTAGCAATGTTTGACGATAAATTTTGTTCATTTTTTTATGTGATAAGTCAAAATACACTCTCTCTGACAACAAATAGACTTTTCCAATACAGTATGTACTTCCTACATAAATAGTTATTATCAATCTTGTTGTAGTCCTCGATATTAATACTATTACCTTTTTACGTTTCGGGGCTATTAAAAATTATACGACGCTTCTTGGAAATAGCATTTATTTACAACGATTTATCTTAACTATTTACAAAGCAACTATTAAGGCGGAACACAAATTATTTACAAACTAATCAGGAACTATTCCTAACAACAGATATACTTTATTTATTTATATTTACGACTTAACATTAATGATTTATATGGTTATATTTATTTGTTATTTATGCGTTATTTATTTCACTAGAGTTATGTACAAACGGGTTCATTCATATTGCAGTTTACGCGCCTCGAGTTGGATGAGAACTGCCCGCTATTCCTGCGGGCGCGTATTTATCTTGCCGGATAGTTCCTTCTGGAAAACGTCTCGAGTTCGCTCGACCTTTCTGGCAGCTCTGATGTGTCACGCGTATTATTCACCGAGGCCGCTCTCGATCGATCTGGAAGGCCTGACTCACCCGTCTCATGCAGCCGGCTCCAAGGTCGTTCTGCAACGCTGTCGCGCGGGACGCTGAGTCATATATCTGGGGCAACGGCCTGGCTGCAGGATCGTTACAATACAATATCATCAACATACACAATAAATTGTTTGTTATTTATATTTATTGTTCAACTTGTTTTCCGAATAATATTTTCCAATACGGTGTCAAAAAGCTCTGCTGAAAGTGCATTGCTCTGTTTCACTGCATTATTACTTACAACTAATCTCATCTGTGTCACCTGCATTAGATTCTAGCCCAGCTGTATTGTATTCTAAGTAATTTTTACTATTCTCAACCTTTTATAAACTTTATTTATTATTTTGTGTTTTCCTGTTCTATTTCATGCATAATCCTGTTATTAAACCATTGTTTCTCTTTTTTTAACAATGTATATCCATCTCTACTATTTCTTCGTATAATAATAAATCTTTCTCTTTATTTGTTTTCATCCACATTAATCTTGCTTCTCTGGTTTGTTTATTGCTTGACATTCCAAATTATAATTACCATTCCTTTTTTTCTGTTAGTAACTCAGTTCTTTTTTGCAGTTTTACTTGTTTTTTCCATATTTGTTCTGGGTTGTCCTTTGGCGTTTTATCACTCCCTCTAACTCTAACTTCAAATCTTCCTGGTATATAATTATATTTTCTGGATAGTTTCTGTATCTTCCATTTAAAAAAAATAACTTGTTGTTTTCTAATACCTGTTTTTGCTTTAATTTGCTTATTACTAAGTAATGGTTTGTATTAGCGTTTGCTCCTATATACGATCTAATATATTAAAATGAATCTGGGTTTGAATTCTTGCAATTATTTTAATATTTATTTTATAATTTAGATTTTTTAGCTAGGTACTCAAAAATGTCTTATATAAATATGCACCGATGGGACAAGCAGATAAAAATCAATCACCTCGGTGAAGATCTGGCCAGCAACAGCTCTTGTACCTCTACAAAGTCCTGCAGATGACATTCTCCAATGCAGCTGGTCTCCGCAGCGAACTCACCCTCGGTACACCTATTGTCGCCCGATGGCACCGCTGACGAGCTCAACCAATGGTCCTTCTTAATTTAAACTCTGTTCAAATCAATAACAGATTTATTATATGGTTTCTGCTCAGAAACCAGCTCGTAACAATTTTCTTTTTGCTTGTTGGAGCCCCAATTGTACAGCTTGCTATTTATTAATTAATTAATTGCCTAGAAACAGACACCTCATATATTTTTGTATCCACTTAGTATTAGATTTGATTATAATTTTTAAAATGTCGCAACGGTTCACTTATAGTAATTTACGATACAAGTGCGTAAAGATACTCTTTAGGCACGAGTGGGATAGAGTTAAAACGCGAGTGAGCGAGCGTTTTAAGCCCCGCGAGTGACTAAAGATGCTTTACGCATGTGTATCGTACAATATTTTATTTACGATAGAATCCAGAAAACACGGTAATATAACAAAAAAATTAATGTAAATTAGGATTACCAGCAACCGGTCGTAATTTTGCGTGTTTTAAAAATTTTAAAACACGTTGCTACTGACAACGTGCCTAATGAAATCTTTTAAACACGTTACTACTGACGACGTAAACTAATGAAAACATGTTATTAAACAGTCGTTTTACAAACTTAAAACTGCCAACTAAAAGGCAATTTTACACACTGTCATAGATAAAATACATTTTACTGATTTTTCTCAGTTCATGCTTTCAATATAACTGGAAGGTACCTTGTCTCTTATCTTAATATTTAACTACATATTGTTTCTGTCATGCATGCGCAAATTTCCTTGCAATTATTTACATGCTCTATATGCCCATATGTCTTTAACCTTATTAACATAATTAAGCATTACTTTTAAAGCCATTTCACAGTAAAAATGTGCTTAATTATCTTACGTTAGCCAATCTTTTAACATTTCTGTTCAGTTACTAGTCTCTCAAATGCTACCTACTCCGAATTTAAGTCAATCATGTTCACGACAAAAAAACATTTAAGCCTTATCTTTACATATCACATCATTTATTAAACTTTTTATTTTATCTAATATAACACTTTTAACGACTAAATCATAACCAATTCTGTTATTATTTTGATATAATTATTTTAAACAGAACCGCTTCCGGGAAAAATATCATAGCAATATGATATATTTGATTTCCTTTTCGTAATCTTGGGATTTTCCAAGTCGCTTTGTTTTCTGTGGTGTATAGATTATGGTCACGTTATTGAAAACTGCTAAATTCCATCTTTTTGCCATTGTCGTTAATTTTTTTTGTGAATGTCCCTGCATAAAATGAAGGAAAATAGTGAAACATGCCGGAATACACAAAACACTATTAAAAACGAATATGCAAAAAGGATGCATCCAGCCTAATATGTACTTGAAACTTAATAAATTACTACATGCTTGTTTTCTTCTTTTATTTTTTATATATTTGGGTAGAAGATAAAAACATGTTAAGTGATTGCGATTTTATTATTAATTATAATGTTTCGAAATTTGTACAGTACACAAGATAATTAAGCCTGCTTTGTTTTTTATATTTCGATATTCTTGAGATTTGAGCCAGAAAAGAAAAAAGTCGCGAAATTATAAAAATGCGTATTGGTTCAATGTCTGAATAAAACATAAATAATATAAATACACTAGAGTAAACAGGTGGTACATGGTGTAACGTGTTATTATTGCAAAATGGATAACAAGTCTACGAAACTAGTAACTTAAAGTAGATTTTAGGCTAGGAGTTATTAGCATCAAATAAAATTATCAAAACCTGTTACTGGTTAGCTAGAATTTCCCTGAATATTTTCAAATATCGCAACGCTACGAGAGTATATTTGAAGGCTCCCCACATAGATTCAATGCAGACGGCGTACACTTTTTTAAATGAAGTAATTACCAAATATAATGAGCTCCAAAAAATCTTTAAATTACAACAAATATACTCAGATAGGTTACGAACTTATAAACTCAGTTTAGGATAGTGTGCTAATAAAACTAATTTTAAAGTTGTTATAGTTACACGTAAAATCAACTTTAATGTTTATATATATTGAGATTCTAATGGTGTATTTTCTCAACAGTAACATCCCAAGTGCATTAAAATAGCCGATTAAATTTTGACGTTTTCTATCAGAATGTTTTGCTAAGAAATTTGTCAAGTAAATTTGCCGTTTATAAAATATATAAATGATATCAACTCCTGCATCAGCAGTACATCTCGATTAAAATTTTATGCTGGTGATGCTTTGCTGTATAGTAGCAGTCAACATGTTCTTGATTGCATAAACGAAACAAATAACAACCTAACTAAACTTGGCAGTTGCTTTAATAAAAATAAATTAAAAATAAATATCGGTAAAACAAAATGTATGTTTATTTAATCTAAGGTAAAAAAAATACCTTTTGAGATTTCTTCATATTTTCACGTTTCAGGGTCCCTAGATGAGGAAAAACAGGTTTTCTCAATTCCGTCTTTCTGTCTGTCCTAGTGTTGGCGGTATAACGCAAAAACTATTTGTTGGAGGAAGACGATATTTTGCATGTGGCTTGAAACAGAATATACATTCGGTCAAATATTTACAGGGTGAGAACCTTAAGAAAATAAAATGTTGTTTATTTTTGCCTAAAGTGAGGAATAGATAAAAGCAATATTTTTGATATAGCTTAGGTTTTTACTCTTGATTAAAATAGGACCCAACAGATACAGGGTAAGTATCGTAAAATAGATAAAACTGTGCAGCAACCGATGCCGACGTACCGGCGTGCACTAGCGATTAAAGCGGCGGACTAGAAATCATTAATCGGATTCCGCTTGGGTGAGCCTTTGCAAATTGATGTAATTCACGCGAAAGAAGTCCCTGTAAACCATTTCATCGATTTTTAAAAATTAAATGGTAGCTTATTATAAAGACCGCATATATTAAAATGGTCTTTAGCCCGTTACACAACTCTGCTTGCAGAATCAATAATTAAAGCAAGTCAATAAAAGCACAGAGCTGGGGTAAGCAAGCAACTGCAAGCAGTCATATTAGAAATTTTAATTTATGATTACATCGGTTAAGCATTGCCGATATTAACTAAAAATACTTTAGAATAAATGGCAACAAGGCAAAGCTCAAATCGTAATTTGGATTCACTGTTTTATCAATTAACGTAAATTAAGAGGTTGGTGCAATGTAAAGCCAATCTATAATTCAACAAATCTATCACCAAAGGCATTTATTACATGCAGGTTAATTAAATTCACATGTCAGTACAATTGATTAAGTACAGTTCTATGAACTTTTTAAATAAAGGTAAAAAGGACAGAATGTTCAATACAGTGAAAAAGAGCACAATAATAGATCGAATAAGGCTATAAGAAAATGGAGCAGCAATATCTGAAGAAATGGCGAAAATAAGACAGGTTTTATAGAAAATGCAAGGAAAGCACACCAAAGGAAGTAGACAAAATTTGTGTTTAAAAATAAGTCAGTGTAATGACACAAGTGAACAGACAATTAAATTAAAACTTTGTGAGTGGCACTAGAACTTAAATAAATTGCAAACATGGACAAACAATAATTTAGAAATAAGAATATGTACAGTTTTATAATTAATTTGTAAATCTAGTTTATAAGAAGTTGCATTGTATTCAGTTAACATCCGTTTTTTATGTAGCCAGATAGGCAATTGTTGTTAACGAACTTGAAGAGAAACAATTGAAAATAAATGAATTCAAGACAAGCCAAATTGTGTCTCCAGATTATTTAACTTTTATACCAGTTAACATTAAAATAAATTAATAAAAATTATACCGGCTTGATCAGCAGATCCTAGTGCACATGTGTGAATGTGGGCAATAAAATCCAGCTCATAAAAAATATTTTCTACGGTGACCGTTTTCGAGAAGATCGGCAGACCAGTTCAGCTTTCCGAGCATCAGTTGCGGGCTTTAGCCAAGGTCCAGAGCCTGTGTGAGAGTGTCAGCAGTTCCGCCCGGTGTGTACGAGGCCAGCACAGCACCTACAGCATCCCGGGATTCAAGAATCCAGCCGCAAACTGCAGGAGAAGCCCTCCGAACCACCAGCCGCAGCCTAAGTAAGGTTAAGGTTAGTGATGTCAAACAAATAAGAGTGCTAGAACTACGAAATTTACCACGAGGAACGAGCTTGTTGAGAGAAAGCCGGTCCCAGTTTTACAATACGTCAAAATAGTCCAGGAGTTCCAGAATTTGTAAATCTAAGTTGAGGTTATGTAGGGACGCCTTAATGAAACAACTGATGCTAGAGACGCCACTAACGATCTAAAACAAAACACAATTAGGAACGCTTAATAAACCGCGAAATTTGATTTACCTGTTAATTTGTTCATGGATTTGCTTTCAAATTCACTAATCAACAAAGAATCGAACCGCATGTAAGATCAATTTTGTAGTAGATAATTTAGCAGCGGGGCGAGTTTGCGCATTTGCTACTTCTAAATTTCATAGCCCAGTGGCGTAACACGGGGATTTTTATTTTGAACAAGTAGGGAAACCCAACCAGATTTTGAGTCCATGTCTATTGAAATTGAGCTAGCCATCACATATTTTATTTGCAGATGTGTGCTATACTAAAAAAGGGCAAAACACAGATTCAATGAACCCATTGATACGGATAATTATTGATTTTAATCAGTTAAAATTTGATTTTAAAATAAAAATAAAAATATGTGTAGGGTATTTATTTATTTAAATCATAATAATTATATTAACAATATACCTTTACAATATATATGTATTGTCGGTAATGTCATTTTACCTTGCGCTGTAGAGGTTGGTACTTTACACGCTTGCGTCTGGCGGTACAATGCTAAACTTGCCCAGAATTCGGGTTACAACGTTGGAGCGCGCCTTTTGTGCTTTCGCAGCAACCATTGTGTGAGGTGTGTGGCATTGTGATGTGTTGATCTTATTACCTTATCTCTTAGGTCTGTGGTTTTGAGTAGAGCACAGTTAATTTGGTGCCCAACTGTGAATGGTCTCACCGAGCCCGATTCGAAAAAATTCCGGCCCCCGCAGGATTCGAACCGAGGACTTGCTTAATGCAAGCCTAACACTTTCCCAACTGCGCTACCCGGCTTCTCAAAGATCGCATATATATCTTTTATAATAATGAGTAATAAGACATGGCTAAACAGCAATTTCTCTTTAAAAGTTAGAAAGATCACTAGGTAAAATAAATTTAAATTTAAAATTAAAACAACGCACAAACATACCAACGTACGTCTACATCGGCACTACGTTGCGCGACAAATCTCTTTGAAGTGCAAGTAAAAAGTTTGTGTTTAGCGAACCGTTCACATTTACGCTCATTTTAACGCACACGCACAAATTTGCGTCAAATAAACCTTAACGTAATTATTTTTTAAAAGGTCCAGGTAGTCTTTACTTTATTAACATCATATTTTAAGATATTGTACAAAAGAAAGTTTTATTTCTGCATTCAAAAGTATGGGTTCCACCAGAGTGTTATAACAGAACAATTATAATAAAAAAAAATACTTGCAAACTGTGTTTCTGTTTTATATTATAAAATGAATGAACTACTTCGCTGCATACCACTTTAAACATACTTAGAACACTAGAACCGCAACTAGTACTTTCAGATTTATTAAAACCAGCACAATGCCAGATTTCAGCTCTGTTAATTTCGCTGGTAATTCGAATTCTCTTGCAGTAATGGAGTGCGCATTCTGCGCTTAGTTTTGGGTTTTGGACGCTGGGGCTTTGTAAGTTTAAACAGTTTTCCCCAACTTAGTTGTTTAGTATGGAAGCTGTAATGAGTGACCAACGGGGCAGGACAAAAGCCACAGGGGTAATGTTTCCATGCGGCGAATTTGAGGCAGCTCGTATATATTGATCTAACGCCATCGTTTAGGTAACTCCTGTGACAGTCCGGGGTACAGCACCACCGAAATATTCGAAATAACCTCATTAGCACTATCCTTTTAAAAAAATTGGCATTTTGCCGTGGGCGCCTTTGGCGGCTCCCATTGAGGCGGAACCCCAATTCGGAAACATTAGAAAATTCGAATTGCAGAACAAAGCAAATTGTTGCCCGGCTGAAATGCAAATCAAAATTTTGCTCTTAGCAATGGAAATTGGACGAACGGCTGGATTGTAAGCTCGCTGCATGGAAGCTCCTGCGAAAATAGCTCGCGTTCAAGACCTAACATCGCGCATTATTCACCCTCGCATTGCAGAAATACGCAATTTTAGAGGTCGGGGCGTACGGTGCATAAATAACAAGACTTGCACAACGCGGTTTCGGTCGCGGTTACTGTGCTAAAATAAAATTCTTGCAATGCGCTCCAAATGAAATCGAAGAGCCGAGGGTCTTGAGGGATCTCACAAAGACACGCCAACTGCATGCGAAATCACTGTTAACGTCGACCTTTTGAAACCGTCGATGAGTTTTGCTTATTTTCAAATGGACTATTAGATTTAACGCAAGAATATATTATTACTGTAGAGTGTGCGTCTGAAATCCGCTATTCAACTATTATTTTGTTAAACATCCATTTTACACATCAATCTTACTTTAATCATTAGGGTCTACTATGATTTGAGCAATATGCAACTTCTTGGTTTCAGATGTTTTTTAATCCGGCACATAGGTATAACATAAGTCTAGTTATCCTTGAAAATGATGTTAATAAGTTGACTGTGGTTTTTGAGTTCTTACATTTAATTTGTATGTGTGAAGTACCACCTATTAATTTAAATGCAAACGCAATTACCCGTCAAACATTCTGGTGCTCCACTTGACAAATGTGTACGTTATAAGTGTACGCCGGATTTATATGCACTAAAAAGTCGAAATATGCAGGCAAAATATGCACCTGAAAATACAAAATATGCATTAAAAAATCAAAATAGGCACACTTATTTTTTTATGTCGGCATTCCCTCCCTTTTAAGTACTGAGTAAAATTAGGTAAAAAGCAATATTTTAGTATTTCTAAGTAAAAGTCAAATTTAAATTTCTTGAAAACCTCGAAGAAGCTTGAACATTTTAAAATTTCAAAACGATTTAATTTAAAAATCGCAAAAAGTATTATGTGTGCAAAAAAATACGCACATATTGTAAAATATGCATTTATATAGCAATATGTGCACAATAAAAATTATATTATATTATTTGGA
Source organism: Agriotes lineatus (assembly GCA_940337035.1). Taxonomy (NCBI): domain Eukaryota; kingdom Metazoa; phylum Arthropoda; class Insecta; order Coleoptera; family Elateridae; genus Agriotes; species Agriotes lineatus. The sequence goes on along the minus strand of OW679199.1, from coordinate 69,459,020 downwards.
ATCATCTGAAAAGCAAAGAAAACTTTAAATTAATACGATATCGACGAGCAACAAATTCTGCAAATTCATTTAAATCTGGCCGTTAGTTATAAGTTATAAAGCGTTTTTAGTATAAATTTATTACTCTTTCTTTGGTGCAATAATTAAATTTACATTTGTTAAGTATAGTAACCATACCATATAGCAATCATACTTTCAAATGTCGTTACCAAGGAAAATGGGGCTTCATTATGGCGACCACTTGTGAAATCTCGACAGAGTTTGATAGAAACTGTTACACAGGGGTTTTCGAAGCAGCTGATTACTGTAAATTTTGACGATTTTCCATCACCGAAATGAAAAAGATTATATTATATCCAATATACAAGTGTAATTAATACAGCGAATCTAGGTAGCGATCATCGTATTGTACGAGCAAAGGTATATGTTAACATTAAACATAGTACCTACAATAATAAAGAAAGCTAGCAACATGTGATCCCCACGAAATTAACGTAGACTGGCTAAAAATGAAAACTGCTGAATACAACAAAAAACGTCAAAAGTATATGGCATCGAAAAATACAAAAGACGCTCTCGATGATTGCAATGCAGATATAGTACGTTGCACAATAGAAACATTTCAAATGCCAGAGCAACAAAGCAAGCACAGCACAAGAAAGAAAACCTAATTAAAGAACTTTTTTTTGTTATAGGCTGGTGTAATAAGTAATTGCCGGATTTATATGCATTTTAAAGTTTTTTTGCTAGTTGATTTTGTATGAATGTAAAGTTTTCTTTTAGTTTCGGATTATTCTAAATAATATAATATAATTTTTAATGTGCATATTATTGGATATTTCGCATATTTTACAATATGTACACATTACCATGACCCACACCTCACACAATGGTTGCTGCGCAAGCACAGTAGGCGCACTCCAACTTTGTATCTCGAATCCGTGGCAGCATTGTACCGCCAGATGCAGGCGCATAAAGCACCAGCCTCTACACCATAAAGTAAAATGAGATTATCGATTATACATACTGCAATGTGTTGTATGCTTTGCTTTGTACTATTTGTAAAAAAAAATAATAAATACATACAATCCACCACATACCTTAATTACTTTGATTTTGAATTTTATGATATCAATTCTAACCGATTGACTATTTAATTTCTAGGTTCGATTGATATTTAAAATTTTAAATAGTAGTTTGCCCTCAATTTATGATTCGCTCATCGGTATAATATTTACTTTGCTAGCTCAATATTGCATGAAGACTCGTCTCTCATTTAGGCTTGGGTTCCTAGTTTGTTAAATTCAAAGTTAAAATATTACTGGCACGCCACTGTATACAAGTGAAATTAAACTTCAAAGCGCAAGCGCTCGACCTGTCAAACTGACTAACATAAACAGATTCGAAATACGTTGAAAGTTCGTGCGTGTAATTAATTTTAAAACAAGGATTCAATGAGCAAATTACTAGGTAAGTGTTTGAATTAAACCGCCTTTGGACGGCGTCAGTAAGTTCCTTTGTTTTCAGGCTAATACGTCCATCGGCTTGATTAAAAAGGACGCCTCTGCGATTTTGTTTATTTTAACTTCCAACTGGCCATTTTAATTACAAATCCTAGATTACTGGTTATTCATGGACATCAAAATAAATCGGATTCCAATTCCTTGGTTTGTACTTCAGGTATGATCGCATTTTCAAGCCTTTGGAGCGGTTAAATTTTTCGTACACTAACCTCACAATGCTTTCAGGAAACGTAACCGCTAAAGGACCCCCCTGCGTTGCCTGTCGTTGATGCAGACCCCCAAGGATGCTGGAACGCTGATGTAGTTGCTGCCGCTGGTCCGCTTGGTGCTCTACAACGTCCTCTCACTGCTGTAGTCCTCTCGTTTGCTGCTATCGGAGAATCGTATACCTCCTTCGATGACGGCTCCAAGATCGGAAGCCACCACCTCGGTGTAAATTTAATTTTGGGTAAAAACGCTACCCACACTTCCACATATGCATTAAATTGTGCTGAACACAATGGAGTAATTTATTTTTATGTAGGTTGACTGTAAATATACAATTTCTTTCATTAAAGTTGCAGCAAAATTCAAGCTGTCAGGTATAATTTTTATTCAATTGTCTATTCCTTTTTATTTTTGTCCCTGTGGGATCTGGTCGGATTCGAACCTCCTACCTCTATAATGGCAGCCTTAGCCATCTGAGCTAACAACTATGATTATTATTTACAATGTTTTACTTCTATAATAATTGTTCTTTGAATTTTAGATTTTCTGATTATTTATTAGTTCACCAATTGTTTTACATCCGCCTGCTTGAATTTCCTATTTATTCTGAACCTGTTTGCTTTTCCTCAAATTTTCCATCTTGATGCTGCATGTAAATTGCCTGGCTTTGTGCTCTATGGCACATTTCTTTCCTTAATCTTTTTTCTTGCCTCCTATATTTTTAAAATGCTCATCATAATTCCATTTTCTAATTTACTTTAATTTCTACGCATCATTTGACTTTACATATTTTGAATCTTTCTGTGCCAGTTTTACTTAATATGGGTTCGGCTTCTATTTTGCCCAAACCTTTTATATTTTTCTAAATTTACATTACTGACTCCAAACCTTTGAAAATCGAGTTTCATTCCCTTCTAGATTATTCAAATAATTCGAATGTTAATGGCTAAATTTTCCAATGTAATTTCAAACTGACAAATTATGTGAATTTACACAGTTGTGCGAATCATCCCAACTATGTGCTTTTGTGATTTAATCTTTAATTAGTCTGCATTGCTACCAGAGCTGAGTGGAGGGCTAAATACCATTACAATACATACATACATACATATTACTTTACAAATATAGTACTTTTGCGATTTTTTAAATTAAATCGTTATGAAATTTTCAAATTTTTAAGCTTATTCGTGTTTTTCTAGAAATTTAAATTTAACTTTTTCTTATAAATGCTAACATATTGCTTTGTACATCTTTTACCTAATTTTAATCAGTACGTAAAAAAGAGGAAACGCCATAATGAGATATATAGTGGAACCTGATTCCAACCGTTAGTATCAGTATAGATAAACTCGTCTTGTACCTACCTGGGTGTGTGCGTCAGGTATTCGTCAGCACCAATCGAGCGCACTAAGTCTTCCACCAGCCCTTCTCCACCGCGTCCTTAATAATGCAGCGATAAGCTACTACGTGAAGCAGTTTTCTTTAGCCAAGAGGGTAAAGCGTTTGATTAGCAATAATACTGCTCATGGCTATGTCATGTCAGAATGTTTTCAGTATTCTTAGGAAACATTAAGATATTGTTATCTATTTTGTAGGTACATAATTTGAAACACTCTTCAAACGTCATATTGTTGCATATATTTTTATATTTGTTACTGCCAAAAATAATTCATTTTAGTTCCTTCTCACGCTTGTATCCTTGCTGTAATTCATTTATACAAATGAAATTTTTATAGTCTAAAGTAAACGACCCCACTTTGTTACGTATTCCTGCTTTACTGACAATCAATTCATTTCCTAAAAAGCATTTAGGCAGATACTATGTGCCTAGTAAAATAGTATTTTCTTAGTCAAATAGCAATTGAATAATTGATAAAGTCATTTGGCTAGGCACATAGCATTTGCCCAGCGAAAAGCCATTTTCCTAAAATAACCATTTTCCTGCGACATATCGATATATCGCCCAGCCCTAGACTTGTTTCTTCTTGTTTGGCAACGCTTCCAATGATCATACTGTTAGCTCTCGTTGTCTATCAATTAATTGCTAACTATACTGCTCAACAAGTGAATTGGACCACCGATAAAAATTGTATTTGGTAGATTACGACACAATATATATATATATATATATATAAGTAGGAAAGGGGTGAGTTGTCGGGTTATCGGTCTGGTGATTAAAGAAAAGACTATTTAGTCATGTCCAAGCTTTCGAAATTTATTTTAATTTCTTCATCAGGGATATAACAAAAATCTTAGTAACAATTATACTGGTCAACATAGAGGACGGACGAACAAATTACACATTAAAATTTCGATGGATGATTTCCATAATAATTATAGTAGACAAATTAAAACATTGCAGCAATGTTTTAATTTGTCTACTATAATTATTATGGAAATCATCCATCGAAATTTTAATGTGTAATTTGTTCGTCCGTCCTCTATGTTGACCAGTATAATTGTTACTAAGATTTTTGTTATATCCCTGATGAAGAAATTAAAATAAATTTCGAAAGCTTGGACATGACTAAATAGTCTTTTCTTTAATCACCAGACCGATAACCCGACAACTCACCCCTTTCCTACTTACTATTGAGACGGTCGAAAATACCAAACGAATTATATATATATATATATATATATATATATATATATATATAAGTGTTTGTTTTATAGTATACACATATTAAGCAAATTTAATTTCACTATTCTCAAATATTAACTGACGCATTAACAAAATCATATTCATAAAATAAAAAAAATATAAAAAGACTATATTTAACAAAAATAAGAGGAAGAACAAAAAAAAGGAAATAGTTTTTTGAGTCCCCTCGGAAGTTTTAAAAATTTTTGGCCACGGTTCGGCATACTTTATATGTAATATGCTGTCAACATTTGGGAAAAATTCAAAATTTTCAAATGATAACATTTTATTAATGTACTTAGTTTATTTTTAAACCAAATTATGAAAACAAATGCTTTTTATAGTGACACAATCCTAAAAGGTTACCAAAAATCCCACGACTCTCCTTTTGGTAAATATTTTTTTAAATTGTACCAATATATGCAAATGATCCAGTTCATTTGTTGAGCAGTATATATTTACTGTTAGTTCATATTGTCCAACAACGACTATAAGTTCCCTATTGTTGTTGCTTTTTGTCTTATAACGACTATAATTCGCGTACTGTTGTTTGTTGTTGTTTACCATGAGCTGTCATTTTTTTGTCTAAAAAAATTACTATAATATGTGTATTGTTATTTCTTATTGTCTGGCAGTGATTGTACTTTTCATACTTTTATTTTTGTTATCTACTATAATTCGCGTACTGTTGTTACTTATTGTCCAGGAGGGCCTATAATTTTCGTATTGTTATTTCTTCTTGTCTTGTCTAGCAACGACTATAAATTGCGAGCTCCTGTTTTTTGTGGTCTAACAATGGTTACACTTCGCGTACTGCTGTATCTGGTTGTCTAGCAACGACTATAATTCGCGTACTGTTGGTTTGATTGTTTATGAACCACTACAATTATCGTACTGCTATTTTGTTCTCTAGCAACAACTATAATTTCCATATTATTAGTTCTTGCTACCAAGCAAGGACTAGAATTTGCATACTGTCATTTCTTATTATCTGTTACCTGTTATAATTCCCGTATTATTACTGCTTGTTGTGAAGCAAAGACCATCGTACCCATGTTGTTATTTGTTGTTGTATGTAGTAACGACTGTAATTCGTGTGCTTCTGCTTTTTGTTGTTCAGCAACCACTATAATTCCTTATTGTGAGTGTTTGTTGCTTAAAAGTGACTATAATTCGCGTACTGTTAGTTCTTGTTGTCTATCAAGTGCTGTAATTCCCACTAGCCACTATAATTTCCCTATTATTATTTCTTGTTGTCTAGCAACGACTTCAATTTGCTTACTGTTGCTTCTTGCTTGTTAGCAACCACTATAATTGTAGTACTCTTATATTTACCTCTAGCAATTACTATAATTTCCATATTGTTAGTTGTTAAACAATGAATAAAATTCCTGTATTGTTATTTCCTATGATCTATCAACGACTATAATTTGCACAATGTCGGTTCTTGTTATCTGCGAGCTGTTAGAATTCCCGGATTATTAGTTCTTGTTGTCAAAAAACTACTATAATTTCCCTATTTTTTATTGTTTGTTGTCTAGCAATGACTAGAATATTCCTATTGTTATTTTATGTGGTCTAGTAACTATTATAATTCACGTACTATTGCGTCTTGCTGTCTGGCAGCCACAATAATTATTATTCGGTTATGTTTGTTATATAGCACCTGCTTTACTTGGCATACTATTATTTCTTGTTGTCTAGTAAGGGCTATAATTCCCATATGGTTAGTTCTTGTTGTCAAACAACAAGCAGAGTACCTTTGTTGGTATTTCTCATTGCCGCGCAACTACTATAGTTCGCAAACTGTTGTTTTTTGTTGTCTAGTAAGGGCTATAACTCCTTTACTGTTAGTTTTTGTTGTCTAACAACTACTATAATTCGCATACTGTTGTTTGTTTTTGTTTAGCAATAACAGTAATTCCCATATTGTTTTTTCTTGTGTTGTCTAGCAGCGACTATAATTTTTGTATTGATATTTCTTGTTGCTTAGCAACGAATATAAATCGCACTCTGCTAGATCTTCAGTAAAATAAGCTAAGTTCACCTAGTTAATTTTTAATTTACTTAGTTAATGTTGAAAACGGAAGTAGATTTGTCTTAATATTTTTCATTTTGTAATATGGCAAAGTACCCAAAGAAATAGCATGATTATAATTCTCGTACTGCTCTTTTTGTGGTCTAGCAATGATTATACTACACGTATTGTTGTTTGATGTTGATTAGCAAGGAATATAATTGTGGTGCGTTTTATCTTGTTGTCTAACAACGACTATAATTCGCGTACTGTTTTTTGTTATTGTTTAGCAACCACTATAGCTATCGTATTCTTGGCTAGCTAGCAATAACTATAATTTTCCTATTGTTATGTTTTGCTCTCTGGTAGCGACTTTAAATTTTCATTCTGTTCATTTTGTTATCGAGCAACTACTATAACCCGCGTACAATTGTTTCTATATATATCTAGCAACTTACTTACTTAGCTTTTGCTGTCTAGCAACGGCTCTAATTCCATATTGTTAGTTCTTGCTATCAAGCAAGGCCTGCATTCTCTGTATTATTTGTTGTTGTACAGTTGTTTCTTGTTGTTTAGCAACGACTGTAATTTATCTACTGCTAATGATTATTGTTACTGTTACATATCGGAAACATGAATTTTGTGCTGTGAGGACTCACCGTAAAGGTATCACTTATCCGATAAGACAAAAAAATGTGTGTATTTTAGCCAACCCATGCCAAATAAAATCACTGGTTACATCCAATGGTGGAAAGACAAAGTAGAGTGCGAACATAGTTTTTTTTTAACAAGGGCGGTTGTATCGGCATTACTATAACCAACGTGATCAGCTGTTACTAATCTGCCTTAATTATTAGAAATTGTTGTTTAGATTCATCAATGGGACTTTGAATGCTGTATTTCCGTTCACCAATAGTTTGGAACCTTATTTTTAAATTATGATCGATTTTAAAAAATCTCCGGTTCTGGTGAGATAAATTTCACAAAACGCGTGACTAGTTTAGAAAAGAAATATGTCAAAATTTTAATGAATAAGCTAACCGTAGGTTAAGATTTTAAAATTATGATTCAGTGTTTAGAAGTTCATACTGTGTTTTTAAATATCTCGTTTTTTAAATGTTATGCTGCTATTTTCAAGTAAGACTATCTATAAACAATCCGCAATAAAAAATCTTGCAAGCCCAATGGATACCTACATTAATAACTGTATACGGATAGGTTTTCTTTATAGCTATTGCGCTAATTTTGAATTATTCTTTCTCAGCTATGGTGACCCAAATTTGTAATAGCCGTAACGTATCCATAATACAATGGTAAACTTCATGGGCACGTGGAATCTATAAAATGAATTTTGAATCTAGGGTAGCTAAAATTATAGTAGAATGGCTACGATGTATCTTAAAATAGGCTAGATTGATATTTCTGGAAAGGCCAATTCGTATTTTAAAAAACGAAATGTTATTAACTTAGAATTTATCAGTTATAGGATAGTTGAATTTTATTAATTCCACAATTTCTACTAGTAGGAATCATACCAAATGTTGGTTATAATGATTAAACAAGTCATTAAAAAGCGACCACGTAATTTTCAATGAGTTAATATTTGAATAACAATTTATTGTTGAACTAAGTTTAGTGATAAAATTTAACAATAAAAATAACTGGCATTTTAGTTTAAATATTAAGTTGGACAATACTATACAGCTGGTTGAGAGTGTAATCGTATAGTCCGGTATGGTCTAGTGGCTAGGATACCTGGCTTTCACCCAGGAGGCTCGGGTTCGATTCCCGGTACCGGAATATTTTTTAAATTGTGGTTTGTATTTCGCAGCATAAATTACGAATAATGTAACAAATTTACTTTTTTAATTAAAGTCCATTACAGTTTCAACATTAGCTTAAAACCACTTAAATAATATTCTAACATTGGAGTTTCCCGGTTATTCAACTATGCCTGAAGTTTCACAAATTTTCTGTTTAATTATAGTGACTTAAAGGCCAAGCAGCTTATTTTATTTCACTTTATCTGCTGGAATTTTCGTAATTTAATAATTTTTAGGATTTTTCAAGGAGCCATGTTATTATTTTAGTAGACAAAAAATCAAATATATTCAGCTCATACGAAAAACCTTCGTCAGTGTTAAAATGTTACATGTTTTAATTTTATTGTTACATCTGGAATTAGAAAGTTAAAAATTAGGAAAGTGAAGAGCTGATTCCTCACTTTCCTAATTTTTAACTTTATATCTATTTCCTGAATTAACAATAAAATTAAAACATGTAACATTTTAACACTGAAGAAGGCTCTTCGTATGAGCTGAATATATTGTATATACCTACATAAATTTAAAATCTGAATTTGTGTCTACTAAAATAATAAAATGGTTGCTTGAGAAAAAACAAAAGATTATTAAGAATGTAGATGACTGGGATTATAAAATTATATAAACAGTTATATTTCAATATCATATTAAAGCCGTGTAAGGATTTAACGATCAGTATGCCAGTTTATCAGCTGATAGATTCTACATTTTACACAAAATATACTTTCAGAAAAATTAAATTAAGATGATCAGGTACTACTCCTATTCAAAAAGGATATTCGTAAATTGTCTACTAGGTTTTTGCTCAGAAAATTTATTATTTTTAGGCAACTGGGTATTTGCTTTAATTGAGCAGTCAGCATTAAACTCCTTAAAGATTGCATAATTAATGATTTTTTTTTCATTACAATTGTCTCATAGGCACGTAAAAATTACTTCCGGGAACATCAGCTACAATTACGACGGACAAACACTATCCGGTATGGTCTAGTGGCTAGGATACCTGGCTCTCACCCAGGAGGCTCGGGTTCGATTCCCGGTACCGGAATATATTTTTATAACATACGGCATCTGTACCAAAATAGATTTTTAAATTTCATCATTTTTTCCCTTTATAATATACAACCCTCGTGCATTAATGAAATATTTGTAACATTACTGGCAACATCCGATATGGTCTAGTGGCTAGGATACCTGGCTTTCACCCAGGAGGCTCGGGTTCGATTCCCGGTATCGGAACATAACTTTTTATTGATGCTGACGTTTATAGTGTAGTTAGAAGATTCTGATGTTGTAGCTACTTTGCGCCGTATTGCAACTATAACATCCGATATGGTCTAGTGGCTAGGATACCTGGCTTTCACCCAGGAGGCTCGGGTTCGATTCCCGGTATCGGAATCATACTCTTTATTGTATGCTGAGTTCTATAGTGTAGTTAGAAGATTCTTATGTTGTAGCTACTTTGCACCGGATTGTAATTATAACATCCGATATGGTCTAGTGGCTAGGATACCTGGCTTTCACCCAGGAGGCTCGGGTTCGATTCCCGGTATCGGAACATAACTTTTTATTGATGCTGACGTTTATAGTGTAGTTAGAAGATTCTGATGTTGTAGCTACTTTGCGCCGTATTGCAACTATAACATCCGATATGGTCTAGTGGCTAGGATACCTGGCTTTCACCCAGGAGGCTCGGGTTCGATTCCCGGTATCGGAATCATACTTTTTATTGTATGCTGAGTTCTATAGTGTAGTTAGAAGATTCTTATGTTGTAGCTACTTTGCGCCGTATTGTAATTATAACATCCGATATGGTCTAGTGGCTAGGATACCTGGCTTTCACCCAGGAGGCTCGGGTTCGATTCCCGGTATCGGAATAATACTTATTATTGTATGCTGAGTTCTATAGTGTAGTTAGAAGATTCTGATGTTGTAGCTCCTTTGCGCCGTATTGCAACTATAACATCCGATATGGTCTAGTGGCTAGGATACCTGGCTTTCACCCAGGAGGCTCGGGTTCGATTCCCGGTATCGGAATAATACTTTTTATTGTATGCTGAGTTCTATAGTGTAGTTAGAAGATTCTGATGTTGTAGCTACTTTGCGCTGTATTGCAACTATAACATCCGATATGGTCAAGTGGCTAGGATACCTGCCTTTCACCCAGGAAGCTCGGGTTCGATTCCCGGTATCGGAACATAACTTTTTATTGATGCTGACGTTTATAGTGTAGTTAGAAGATTCTCATGTTGTAGCTCCTTTGCGCCGTATTGCAACTATAACATCCGATATTGTCTAGTGGCTAGGATACCTGGCTTTCACCCAGGAGGCTCGGGTTCGATTCTCGGTATCGGAATAATAGTTTTTATTGTATGATGAGTTCTATAGTGTAGTTAGAAGATTCTGATGTTGTAGCTATTTTGCGCCGTATTGCAACTATAACATCCGATATGGTCTAGTGGCTAGGATACCTGGCTTTCACCCAGGAGGCTCGGGTTCGATTCCCGGTATCGGAACATAACTTTTTATTGATGCTGACGTTTATAGTGTAGTTAGAAGATTCTCATGTTGTAGCTACTTTGCGCCGTATTGCAACTATAACATCCGATATTGTCTAGTGGCTAGGATACCTGGCTTTCACCCAGGAGGCTCGGGTTCGATTCTCGGTATCGGAATAATAGTTTTTATTGTATGCTGAGTTCTATAGTGTAGTTAGAAGATTCTGATGTTGTAGCTACTTTGCGCCGTATTGCAACTATAACATCCGATATGGTCTGGTGGCTAGGATACCTGGCTTTCACCCAGGAAGCTCGGGTTCGATTCCCGGTATCGGAACATAACTTTTTATTGATGCTGACGTCTATAGTGTAGTTAGAAGATTCTCATGTTGTAGCTACTTTGCGCCGTATTGCAATTATAACATCCGATATGGTCTAGTGGCTAGGATACCTGGCTTTCACCCAGGAGGCTCGGGTTCTATTCCCGGTATCGAAACATAATGTTTTATTGTATGCTGAGGTCTATAATGTAGTTAGAAGATTCTTATGTTATAGCTACTTTGCGCCGTATTGCAACTATAACATCCGATATGGTCTAGTGGCTAGGATACCTGGCTTTCACCCAGGAGGCTCGGGTTCGATTTCCGGTATCGGAATAATACTTTTTATTGTATGCTGAGGTCTATAATGTAGTTAGAAGATTCTTATGTTATAGCTACTTTGCGCCGTATTGCAACTATAACATCCGATATGGTCTAGTGGCTAGGATACCTGGCTTTCACCCAGGAGGCTCGGGTTCGATTTCCGGTATCGGAATAATACTTTTTATTGTATGCTGAGGTCTATAATGTAGTTAGAAGATTCTTATGTTATAGCTACTTTGCGCCGTATTGCAACTATAACATCCGATATAGTCTAGTGGCTAGGATACCTGGCTTTCACCCAGGAGGCTCGGGTTCTATTCCCGGTATCGAAACATAATGTTTTATTGTATGCTGAGGTCTATAATGTAGTTAGAAGATTCTTATGTTATAGCTACTTTGCGCCGTATTGCAACTATAACATCCGATATGGTCTAGTGGCTAGGATACCTGGCTTTCACCCAGGAGGCTCGGGTTCGATTTCCGGTATCGGAATAATACTTTTTATTGTATGCTGAGGTCTATAATGTAGTTAGAAGATTCTTATGTTATAGCTACTTTGCGCCGTATTGCAACTATAACATCCGATATAGTCTAGTGGCTAGGATACCTGGCTTTCTCCCAGGAGGCTCGGGTTCGATTTCCGGTATCGGAATAATACTTTTTATTGTATGCTGAGGTCTATAATGTAGTTAGAAGATTCTTATGTTATAGCTACTTTGCGCCGTATTGCAACTATAACATCCGATATAGTCTAGTGGCTAGGATACCTGGCTTTCACCCAGGAGGCTCGGGTTCGATTCTCGGTATCGGAATAATAGTTTTTATTGTATGCTGAGTTCTATAGTGTAGTTAGAAGATTCTGATGTTGTAGCTACTTTGCGCCGTATTGCAACTATAACATCCGATATGGTCTGGTGGCTAGGATACCTGGCTTTCACCCAGGAAGCTCGGGTTCGATTCCCGGTATCGGAACATAACTTTTTATTGATGCTGACGTCTATAGTGTAGTTAGAAGATTCTCATGTTGTAGCTACTTTGCGCCGTATTGCAATTATAACATCCGATATGGTCTAGTGGCTAGGATACCTGGCTTTCACCCAGGAGGCTCGGGTTCTATTCCCGGTATCGAAACATAATGTTTTATTGTATGCTGAGGTCTATAATGTAGTTAGAAGATTCTTATGTTATAGCTACTTTGCGCCGTATTGCAACTATAACATCCGATATGGTCTAGTGGCTAGGATACCTGGCTTTCACCCAGGAGGCTCGGGTTCGATTTCCGGTATCGGAATAATACTTTTTATTGTATGCTGAGGTCTATAATGTAGTTAGAAGATTCTTATGTTATAGCTACTTTGCGCCGTATTGCAACTATAACATCCGATATGGTCTAGTGGCTAGGATACCTGGCTTTCACCCAGGAGGCTCGGGTTCGATTTCCGGTATCGGAATAATACTTTTTATTGTATGCTGAGGTCTATAATGTAGTTAGAAGATTCTTATGTTATAGCTACTTTGCGCCGTATTGCAACTATAACATCCGATATAGTCTAGTGGCTAGGATACCTGGCTTTCACCCAGGAGGCTCGGGTTCTATTCCCGGTATCGAAACATAATGTTTTATTGTATGCTGAGGTCTATAATGTAGTTAGAAGATTCTTATGTTATAGCTACTTTGCGCCGTATTGCAACTATAACATCCGATATGGTCTAGTGGCTAGGATACCTGGCTTTCACCCAGGAGGCTCGGGTTCGATTTCCGGTATCGGAATAATACTTTTTATTGTATGCTGAGGTCTATAATGTAGTTAGAAGATTCTTATGTTATAGCTACTTTGCGCCGTATTGCAACTATAACATCCGATATAGTCTAGTGGCTAGGATACCTGGCTTTCTCCCAGGAGGCTCGGGTTCGATTTCCGGTATCGGAATAATACTTTTTATTGTATGCTGAGTTCTATAGTGTAGTTAGAAGATTCTGATGTTGTAGCTACTTTGCGCCGTATTGCAACTATAACATCCGATATGGTCTAGTGGCTAGGATACCTGGCTTTCACCCAGGAGGCTCGGGTTCGATTCCCGGTATCGGAACATTACTTTTTATTGTATGCTGAGTTGTATAATGTAGTTAGAAGATTCTTATGTTGTAACTGCTTTGCGAGCAGAGCTGGGCAGTATTTGTACTTGTAAATACTTTTTTTATTTAAATACTTTGTAGTATTTAATTACTAGGTATTTAAATACTTTTTAATGGGATATATTCGTATTTGTAGGTGCAAATACTTTGCAAAGTATTTAATGTTTAAATACTTTTAGGCTATTTAAATATTTTTAGACTATTTAAATACTTTAAGAGTATTTAAATATTCTCTCTAAATATTTTTAGAATATTTAAATACTCCCAAATGATGACGTATTGAACGTTTAAAATTACACAAAAAGTATTTACTTCTTGGAAATATATTTTTTAAGAAATAAAGGTAATTAAATATCTTTGAGAGTATTTAATTACTTTTATTTCTTAAAAAAATATATTTCTAAGTAGTAAATACTTTTTGCGTAATTTTAAACGTCTTTTAGGTCATCAGTTGATCTATTCTGATTAGGCATTACACGTTGGAATTCGCACTATGAGTCCGTAATCCAAATTTTAGCAAAAAAATACTTATAAATTTTAGCAAAAAAAAACTTATTCTATATGAAAAGCCTTCAATTAAACAATATTGCTTGAATAAAAATGACGTGGAGTATTTGACAGAATACTTTTCTAAGTCACCGGTTTTAGCATTAGATATTCTGAACGTAAAAGCTAATATACAGAGTGTTATGGAAATGAGTGCAAATATTTTAACCAGTGATAGAGCTCACCAAAATTTGACGAGCCGCTTGGAAAGCAAATCTAAGTCAAAAGTGAACGACACAAGTATATTAAACCTGCAAAGTTCTTGCACAAAAATCATGCTGTCAATAACTTACCTACCTCAATTGATAAAGGTGAGGTACTGACTTGAGCATTTTTACGCGCACGAACGACTTACGCGCACACACGTTCGTGCGCGTAAAAAATGCTCAAGCCAGTACCCAGCTTAAAGTACGTTGGCGACCAGATGTGAACCAACAGTTTTATCAGTACCCCTGCAGTTTTTGTTGGTTTGCATATCAAAGAAATGTTTTTTGTGTTTCGTGCCATTAGGCCCTGAACACACGGGGATTCCGTATCCGAGATTCGGTATGCGGGATACAGAATCTGAGTCTGTTCAGACACGACGATTGAATCTCAGACGCGCACCTTCAGTCACTTGCAGTGCCGTGCTGTTATGGACCTAGCATTGCTGTTCTTTGTTTCTGTCGAATTATTCTAGAAGTGCTGTACTTAAGGTCAGGGATTGGGCTCTACTAAGCTAATAAATTGTTCATTGTCAAATAATGTACGCTCTATGATCGTTGTATAGTAAGGAACGCCTTGCTTATTCGATTTAAATAGAAGTTGAAGAAAATCTGCTACGCCTATGATATGATATCATAATGTTCTGGCTGGCAAAAGTAGGTGTGTCCAGGCTCTGGTACACGTGGACTTATATGCTCCATATGCTCCAATGGTAAATCGGTATCCGAGATACAGAATTTCTCGCCGGCGCGGCGGCCGAAATGGAGAGATAAGGAAAATCGGCCGCCGGCGACACATTCTGTATCTCGGATACCGATTTACCATTGGAGCATATGGAGCATATAAGTCCACGTGTACCAGAGCCTGGACACGCCTACTTTTGCCAGCCAGAACATTATGATATCATATCATAGGCGTAGCAGATTTTCTTCAACTTCTATTTAAATCGAATAAGCAAGGCGTTCCTTACTATACAACGATCATAGAGCGTACATTATTTGACAATAAACAATTTATTAGCTTAGTAGAGGCCAATCCCTGACTTTAAATACAGCACATCTAGACTAATTCGACAGAAACAAAGAACAGCAATGCTAAGTCCATAACGGCACGGCACTGCAAGTGACTGAAGGCCCGCGTCTGAGATTCAGTCGCCGTGTCTGAACAGACTCAGATTCTGTATCCCGCATACCGAATCTCGGATACGGAATCCCCGTGTGTTCAGGGCCTTAACTTAAAAATTATTCCATAGGCGAGGCGAGTATGGATTTTTAGAGTAAATTTGTTTTGAATTTTAACTCAGTTTTGAGGGCGTTTCCGAAAAAATTATAAATGGAGAAGTTGTTCAGTTTTGCGAGTTCTATTACGGGTTAAAATATTTGCACTCATTTCCATAACACCCTGTATATTATAGATTCGTTATACCAATAATCGCCAGTATGAAAATTAATCTGGAAGAAAATCTTAAGTATTTTTCTTCCTCACATATAAAAAATGTAACCTCAGATGCTAAATTTGAAGGACAACTTTGTATTTGAACTGAAAAATGAACATTGATCTTCAAATTTGTTATTAGCTGAAGGCCTGTTATGTATATGTATGAAAACGAAAAATTTAAAAAAGTGTTTATAATTTTTTAAATTTATATTTGTTTATAACCTTGTTTTACTTTTTTGTTAATATTCAATATAAGTAATTTTATGAAAAAAGTACTTTCTGGATTTTAAGATTTTTTGTCGAAATATTTATAAAATAACATCTAAACTATGCATTCACTACAAACAAATATAGATCTATTTTTTGGGTTTTGAATAATTCATGTAAAATAGCTTAAATTATGCCAACTGTAGTACTTGGCTTACTACAATTATTACTAGTATTCGAATGAAAGGTAATTGTGAACTTTAAATTTAGTTTTGAAAAATTGTTGAACTGCTAAAAAGATTATTCTGCATTACTATTTAAATACTACACGTCTTTTTACATTTTAGTGATATCTAAAAACTAAAAGTATTTAAAAACTTTTAAAATATTTAATTACTTTTTAAATATTTAAATACTTTTAATTGCTTTTATAAAAGTATTTTACTATTAAATATTATAGGTATTTATTATTTAACGCGGTATTGCAACTATAACATCCGATATGGAGGATACCTGGTTTTCACCCAGGAGGCTCGATTTCGATTTCCGGTATCGGAACATTACTTTCTATTATATGCTAAGTTGTAAAATCTAGTTATAAAAATCATAGTAGTTTGGGTTTTCACGTTCTAACGTTGCCAACTCGTTAGAATTCTCTACAAAATTTACTTGTCTCTATTTATAAAATATAAAATAATAATAAGAGGCCGAATAGAATAACCATGTTAGCAGAGTCAATGGCGAAAGACAAAAATATCACGTTCCTAATACTGATCAAGGGTAGATAAAGTAATTTAATTTTCTAACTTTTATTTAAATTAAATATTACAGCTTCGTATTATCCTAGCAACCTAATCTAGCTACTGAGATTTTAAAATGTGATTGACTTTTCTTATTACTTCCTTTTACTATAAAGGAAGTATTGGATTCACCCCAAAAATTCGAAATTGAGTTTTCAACAGATCTTCACGTTTTAGAGTCCCCTGATCCCAAAAAACATATTTTTTTTCATTGGTCTGTGTGTCTGTCTGTGTGTCTGTGTGTCTGTCTGTGTGTCTGTGAACAGAATATCTCAAAAACGAAAAGAGGCATTGAAACTTCATATATAAGT
Source organism: Agriotes lineatus (assembly GCA_940337035.1). Classification (NCBI taxonomy): domain Eukaryota; kingdom Metazoa; phylum Arthropoda; class Insecta; order Coleoptera; family Elateridae; genus Agriotes; species Agriotes lineatus. The sequence goes on along the minus strand of OW679199.1, from coordinate 69,442,022 downwards.
TTTGTGTACTATGTAGATGAGACAGCAAGCTTTTGAAGAAAATCGCATAACCGGAAGTAGGTGTTTACTCTTGTGATTTTTCAGTTTTTTTAAATTTTTTCAAAAACGGCTCTAACGATTTTTTTTAAACTTTACATTTTTCTTACATTTTTAATGTGTATTGATGTGAGATAGGTGATTTTCCAGTTGAATACTTCTAAAGGGGGTTTCTTTTGTTTTTTTTTTCAATTTTTTTTATTAACTCCTATTTTAAATAAAACACCCGGTATATTATTACATTTTTGAATTCACCTTAAAATTCTAGAGAAAATTTGTCTCTTCAACTAACACTCGATTTTGTACCGTTTTTGTAGAATTTGTAATTTTTGAAAATTTTTAACAAATGGTTAAAAATTTAAAATGAAATTTCTGACTAATTATAAGATCACTGTAAAAGGAAGTTGTGTGAGTGTATCACACCAGATTTTTTTTTATTTGAAATTGTTAAAGTTCTTGCCATAGAAAAAAAATTGTTTATACACGGCGATAAAGTTATTACTATCCACTCTTGAATCATTAACGTCTCGACTTTGTCTCGACGTTAAACGATTCACTCGTGGATAAAATTTAACTTTATTGCCTTGTAAAGTATGATCAAAAATTATTTTCATCTAGTATGGCTATGGAATAGTTCCTAATTTATGAATGCAATTGTGTTTACACTTAAATGTAAAACTTGACATTTGATTTTTAAGTGAGTTATAGTTGCATTCATAAATTAGGAACAATTCCATAGCCATCCTAGATGAGATTAATTTTTGATCATACTCTATAATAAATTACTACTAATAATGCCCCATAATATATTTTATCTACAACTGCTTTGATAAGGACTTATCATGTTATTCATTGGACACTATTTCCGTTAGGTAATGAAGCTAATTACATCACTAGTAGTGTAATAAACTTTCATTATACCACTAGTGGTATAATTAATCATCTGGTCATGTAGCAAGAAAAAACACCACAAAGAAAAGTAACGTCAATAGCATCTAACGGTACTTCTTATGAGCCACATTACGTTCAAACTGTCTTAGAAAATAATAATAGCCATATATATATAGAAATGCCGACGATATATTTGTACTAACTAACAGTGAGTAAAGTTATCAAAGATAACTAGAGTAAGTCATTAGAACTAGTGAAGAAGATGGCATGAAACTAAATATCTTAACAAGAGTAGGCATGGTAAATAGAAGGAATTGTGTCAAAGTAATGACATAATGACATTTGCCTACTAAAATATGTTTGAAAATGACAGATCCAACATTTTTCTAAATGCACTTTTCTCAATGTTGGGCAGTAGTAGATAAAATTTTGAACAATACATGTGTGAAAATGCATCATTACATCATTGATATACGTGTGTGTAAGCACACTTATTCCACTTTATAGTAAATAATTATTATCTACTTTGGTGTTTTAATGTGGCTATTAAAGCACTGAAAACAGTGAAACAGTGAAAAAAGATTTGTTAAAAGAGAATAGATTAGAATAAAATAAAATCGAAAGCGCAGTCCTCAAAAGTCATCCTCAAAATAGAATTCCTAGTTTTAGAGTTTCATTATGATAGCCACATAGAAGACTTATAAGTAGTTGTAAATGGTGTGAAACTACATTATGAAAACAAATACAAAAATGCACCTTTAAAAAAAATTATGATGGAAAAATGAAAGATAGAAGATGCCATTAAAAACTTAAAAAGGTAACTATAAATATTATGCTAAAATTCTTACTGGCGTGAGAACGAAAAAGTATAAGCTTGAAACAGAATAATAAATAGTACTTACCGAAGGCTTTAGTTGTACTTTGATAATATTACTGCCTTCGAATAGTTGGTTTGTTCATGTTTAGTAACGGATGTGTAGATTCATCTAAGAAAACACAGTATAAATCATGATTCATGATTGATACAAATTGCTTTCGAGACTGTATACAAGAGCAGTGCGAACATAAGCAACAAATTACCCGTTCTAAAAGATACTGATAGAAATAGAGTGCCCCACCAATAATTATATTTTAAAAAATGGCAATCTGCTATCAAAAATATGAAATATGGATTCCATTGTATTCAGAATCAAGACTATTTTCAGAATAAGTACAAATTGTAGTTGGTCCCATTTGAAATAAGAAAGTTGTTTAAAGTCATTTCTAACCAGGTCAGAAATGTTGACAAGTTCTCTTTATCATCAAATAAATTTACAAAGTATCCTTTCATTATCTTGACAATTAAAAGGTTTCAAGCTACTTCTGTACGACACTCTGTATATGAGATACAACTGCAATAATGTATTGTTTTCCAATCATAAATAATAATGAAGTCATTGACTATTAAAAAATATAAGGTAAATAACCGACTAGTAAACTTGCCGTAAATGTCATTTGCATTATTAGGATAAACTTGTTTCAAAGTCATGTTACCTAGTTCCAGGGGCGGCGAGTAGACGGGTGCACGGGGGCGACCGCACCCGATCACAAATTGTTACGGGTGCGACGCACCCGATGAATTGTAACAGTAAAATAATATTTTTCAAAACTATTTATTTGGAATGGTAGCAGCATGTGCTAACCAGCATCAGCCAGGGGGTGTTATGACCGGACTACCTGTCTTGATTGGGACCGGAAGTACAATTTAAGGCTTATCGCCTAGGTACCGGCTAGGGTAACTACTACCTAAATATTTCCAAGAATTCAATGTTGCTTATTTCATGATGGATATTTGCAATTTGCTGAAGTAAACGCCTCAGTTGCCAAGTAGCATTTGCGTTGTTCGCTCTACGTAGTTGTCTGCCTATACAGTGGAGAAGTTTTTGATAAAGCAGGAAAAATCGACTAGTGCCGGAGATGGAAGGCCGCTTCAAAACCCATCATGTTCAAACCTCGATAAAATAAATGGTATGTTATACATTGTAACTTATATTGCCATTTTCGATATGTCAATCTAAAATATTATATTCTAGTTATTTATTTATTTAGAATAATTCAATGTAATTTTAATCACAAACTACATAACTTTATGCTGGGATTAACTAAACTTAATTTTACCAATATTGTATTTTAGAAATTATTATTAGTTATTTCATTAATTACAAGAATTTTTTAATTGCAGATATTGACACAAAAAGAAAATCCACAAGGAAATTTTTGCATAAGTGATCTTATCAGTTTAGGTGGATAGATTACAATCTTCAGGCGGATAGAGTATTTTGTAGGACATGCTTAGAGGCAGCAAAAACAGAAAAACTTAATTCGAGGCCGCTACTGGGTCCAACAAAAATGCCTATAAAAGTTTTTGTTAATGGTTGTTCTTCGTGGAATAAAGCAATAGAGCGGTTTAAAGATCATGAACGTTCAAATTTTCATTTCCAAGCAGTTGGTATTGTGGCGTGTAGTGAACGTGGTGTTAATGTCTTGGCTAGTCTTAATACCGAAAAAGAAAGTCAAATGAAACAAGCTAGAGTTGCTTTGCTCACGTTTATTACTAGTTTAAAATATTTAGCAACGGAGGGTCTTGCCATTAGAGGCCACTCCGATGAAAATTCGAATTATTTCAGGCTTTTAAAGACAAGATCTGAAGATGTACCGGAGTTGCGCTTAAGGTTACAAAGAAATCAATACAAGTGGATTTATATACTCTTTATTTATTTCTTTAAAAACCTGAAGATTCCGAAATGTGTAGTATAAGGCACCCGATTGAAACTGTATAACTCGCCGCCCCTGCCTAGTTCCTTATTCATTATAATATAAGTAGGTCCCTTCAGAATTTCTTTATCATTGTCGGAATGGGTATCACTTTCACAGATGTCAACTAGTTATATTACGCTGGCCATTGCAGATTTTTATCTCACTTCTGAAATGCTGAAAACCAGAACAAAATAAAACTCACTTATTTTTACGTCTTAACTCTTTGGCACACTAACGGAGAATGAGTGTATCGCTTGTAAGGACTATAAGGAAACGCTACGAATAAAATATGTGTGACACTTTGAGCTAGAAGTCCTCTGTGTGGTCTTAGCTTTCTGCAGACTGTTACTACGTTACTATGGGCTGGTCTTACCTAGTTCATATTCATTCTAATATATGAAGATCCCTTGAGAATTTCTTTATCATTGTCGCAATGGGTATCACTTTTACACACGTCAATTACGTATATTACGTTCGCCATTGCAGAGTTCTATCTCACTTCTGAAATGCTGAAAAGCAGCAGAAAATAAATCTCACTTACTTTTACGTCTTTAATCCTTGGCACCTTGACGGAGAATGAGTGCTTGGGTTGTAAGGACTATACGGATACGCTGCGAATAAAATATTAGCGAAAATTTTGTGTTACAAAGTCCTTTATGTGGTCTTGGCTTGCTGTAGACCTGCTTCTACGTTACTATGGCCTGCTCTTAAATAGTCCGTATTCATTCTAATATCAGTAGGTCCCTTGAGGATTTCTTTCTAATTTTCGCAATCGGAGCTTCACAGACGTCAACTACGTATATCACGGTCGCCGTCGCAGATTTTTAGCTCACTTCTGAAACGCTGAAAGCCAGGACAAGATAATACTTACTTACTTTTACGTCTTTACTCCTTGGCACCTGAATGCGGAACGGATGCTTCGCTTGTAAGAACTATAAAAAAACGCAAGGAGTAAAATATGAGTTACATTTTGTGCACCAAGGTTCTCTACGTGGTCTTGGCTTTCTTCAGACCTGTTGCTACGTTATTATGGCATAGTTTCATTTCATTCAAATATAAGTAAGCCCCTTGAAAATTGTCGCAATGGGTATCACTTTTACAGACGTCAATTACGAATATTACGCTCGCCATTGCAGAGTTCTATCTCACTTCTGAAATGCTGAAAAGCAGCAGAAAATAAAACTCACTTACTTTTACGTCTTTACTTGTTACGGTATCAAACGGTTCTTACGACGCCTGCCGATGGGCAGGCACCGATCGCTAGACGAATCCGAGAAATGTGGCGCTCTCACTCTGGAAAATACGAAAACAGGCTAAAGGCCCCAGCTGAAATGCGCTCAGGGAGATGGGCGGAGTTAACACCGATACGCCACAGGGCCAGCGTCACTTAATACGTGTTGAAGGTTATCTAAGAATGGGCGCCACCAGCTCTGACTCGGGATCCCCACGTTCTGCCGGAACTGGACGGCGGAACGGGGCGGGGTTACAATCAAGTACTACTTCTAGTAGCACCTGAATAGCTATTTCGAGAAAATACGCGAATAACTATTTCGAGAAAATCGCCGTACAATGCCAGTCGCAACCACCTACCTGGAAGGCCTACCCTCCGCGTCTGGTCCTCGCCTCACAGCTGAAGTGGCACAGCGACACAATCGCCCTGTAATATGTATACACCAACACAATAGTGTCAAGAAGAAACAAAACGGCGACAATATTAATACGTCTATTGGATCCCTGGGGGTGATCTAAATACATACATATATACACAGGTTTTAAAAGAAACTTAATGGTTAAGCCCAGCTGGAGAAAAGCGTTTAATGCCTAAGGGGTTGGCGTACAGTCGAGTCGGGTACCTCCTCCAGGCTAGGTGTAATGGGTAAACGTGGGCTTAAACTCAACGGCCGGTCGCCGTTACGAGTGCAAACAAAACCTGAATTCGGGCCCGAAACCTCTGAACACCCTGTACTAGGTCGTGATAAAATTGCCTGGCGGCACAAACCAACTATAGTTAATATTAAATTTAGGCGCTGACGGCGCTATCGATTAAGTGGGCTAACGGCGAGCGAGCTGACCCACACTACTGAATTTTTCAGCAGAGTGTACTTTCACTGCACTCTTTCACACAAAGTGTTCCGCCCACAACGTACGATTATAATTCGAGACGGCGTAGGCATGCCACAGTAAGTCTCACAACGGGGTTACTTCGCTCTGGCACCTCACTGCAGCAGCTCGCAAGCGAGCAGCAGCACACATAAAGTTAATTGGACAAAACAAGCGTCAGTACTCACAAATACTATTTTTACAAGGAGGTACCACGCTCTGGCTTCGCATTGCAGCAATTTGTATGCGAGAAGCGGTACTCACAAAATTAGTTGAACAAAGCAAGCGTCAGTTCGCACAAATGCTATTTTTACAAGGAGTGTACCACGCTCTGGCTTCGCATTGCAGCAATTGGTATGCGAGAAGCGGTACTCACAAAATTAGTTGAACAAAGCAAGCGTCAGTACTCACAAATGTTATTTTTCAAGCGTTACCTGACTAGCTCGGCCATCTTGCAGATGGGAAAACTTCCCTGGCAGCAAATGGTATGCGGGACTTGGCATTGCGGCGAAGCTCAAACGATGCGGAAGGCGAAAATGGCTGGCTTACTCACGAGTCCCCTTGTCGGGAGAAGTCTGCGATGACCTACCTAGGTTATGCAGAACTTGAGGACGTCGCCGTTGCAATAAATGGACACAGCGATTATTATCCCGCACGCTTACTCAAAGAACTGCGGTTATTAAGTTAATAAATCGGCATGTTGCTGTATTCCTGCGACGACTCGTTGCACCGAGAGCACCAACCGTTTCACACGTGTAGACTGTATAGCGAGCCCTTACCGGAACTCTCATCTGCGGGAAAGCACGACGACAAGAATAGCCTTCGCGGCCACGGCACAAACTCAAAGGCAGGCGCCCTCAAGCGCCGAAACGCCCGAGGACGCCCAACGTGGCAACACAATAACTAACTGCCTTGTTCACGGCCTGCGATCAAGATCCAGACTTGCTACAGGGTGGTCGAAATTTAGAGAGAAGGATTCGGTGTTTGTGAGTTTTTGCGATGAAACGCTTAAATGGCGGGAAACGGGTTTTAAATATAAATAAGTTACCCTAAAGGCGAGAAATTTAAATCAAATTACTGCCGACGCCAAATGGCTTAACATACTCCTTCGAACCTTGGCGGAGAATAAGTGCTTCGGTTGTAAGGACTATACGGAAACGCTGCGAACAAAATATGAATGAAATTTTGTGCTAGAAGTAGCTCTATCTGGTCTTGGATTCCTGCAGACCTGCTTCAACGTTATTATGGCATGGTCTTACCTAGTTTCTATTCATTCTAATATAAGTAAGCTCCTTGAAAATTTCTTTATTATTGTCGCAATGGGTATCACTTTCACAGACGTCAAATACGTATATTACGCTCGCCATTGCACAGTTTTATCTCTCTTCTGAAATGCTAAAAAGAAGGAGAAAATAAAACTACTCACTTACTTTTACGTCTTTACTCCTTCGAACCTTCACGGAGAATGAGTGCTTCGGTTGTAAGGACTATACGGAAACGCTGCGAACAAAATGTGAGTGAAATTTTGTGCTACAAGTAGCTCTATGTGGTTTTGGCTTACTGTCAACCTGCTTCTACGTTACTCTGGCCTGGTCTTACCTAGTCTCTATTCATTCTAATGTCAGTACATCCCTTGAGGATTTCGTTATCATTGTAGCAATCGGAGCTTCACAGATGTCAACTACATATATCACGCTCGTCACCGCAGATTTTTATCTCACTTCTGAAATGCTGGAAACCGGCAGAAAATAAAACTCACTTACTTTTACGTCTTTACAACTTGGCACCCTGACGGAGAATGAGTGCTTCGCTTGTAAGAACCATAGAGGAAGGCTACATATAAAATTTGTGTGACGTTTTGTGATACAAGTTCTTCTATTTGGTCTTGGATTCTTGCAGACGTGCTTCTACGTTATTATGGGATGGTCTTACCTAGTTTCTATTCATTCTAAAACTCCTTGAAAATTGCTTTATCATTGTCGCAATGGGTATCACCTTCACACACGTCAAATACGTATATTACGCTCGCCATTGCATAGTTTTATCTCTCTAAGAAATGTTAAATGAAAAAGAAAATAAAACTGACTTACTTTTGCATCTTTACTCAGGACACGTATTAGGACCAGGAGATCACAGAATAAATTACGGCTCCGTAAATATACTAGCCAGGACTAAAAAAAAATACTTCCCTGTGTTATGCGTGAATCCCTAGAAATTATTAAAAATCCAAACAATTTCAACCGAGAAGACGGCTACCGCCTTAGTAACACATGGAAGGTAGCTCTGCAAAACCAATCAATCCATAAACAAGTTTCATGTCAGCAACCAAGCGGAAAAACGACAAGTCCCAATAACATACTAAATGTACATGATCAGCCAACCGTAACGGCTCCTCGGTATATAACCAGGAGGAAAAGGCACCGACATCAGTCTTTAGAAAACTTCTGAAGAAGCTGACAGCATGAGCAGCGAAACGTCAAGTTCAAATCGACGACCACGGCATAACCCGGAAGAACCTACCATTATGGACAACCACCGTGAAATCCTGTATTCGACTGTTTCAATGTTCATTGTATCTTCTTTTCGTTTCGTCATCATCATTACATGTGTCTTTTTAGTATTAATTTTATACCTTATTTTATTAGGGTGTTGTTCCAAGTGTATAATTTTTCCCGCTGCTGATCATGTAAGTCAGTGATACAGCCTTAGTAACAAAACGTGTAAGTCGGTGATTATATTTGTTTGCTGCTTTTTATTGACAACGGGACTTATAGTATTTAACATTACAAGCCAGGTAAAACAGGTTTTACTGGCGATAGGATTGGGATGACTGGCAAGCCGTTAGGCGAGCCTGTCATATCCTTGAGCCAGTAAAAATAGTTACCTGGCTTGTACTGTTTACTGTCCACTCGTCTATTATCAACCGTCTCCATACTATTTGTCTTTTAACTCCTTCGAATACGCTTTCTAGGTCTATATATGCAAAGAATGCTTTTGATCGACATAACCGAATTTTTTGGATGATTTGTTTGATAGTGAAAACATGGTCTTGTACGACTCGTCTTTTTCTGACAACGTTTTGTGATTCTCCAAGTGTTGGATCTATAAATCTTATTAAATAATCTTCTTTCTAGTATTCATTCGTATGTTTTCCCTGCTCAACTCAATAATGTTATTTCTCTGTAGTTGTTCTTGTTACTGTCCGTGCATTACCCTTTTTATATATAAGTACGATAACTCCTACTTGCCAATCTTCTGGTACATTTCCCTCTTCCCATCTCGTGATACAGATGTCCAAGAAAAACTGTGTGCCTTTTGCTCCCATGTTCGTTAGCAACTTGGTCACAACGCCCAACTTGGTCATAACGCCCACCGACGCCTGTTATAGGAGAGAGCTATCGAAGCTACTGAAACCACCGTTTTGGTCACAACGCCCTACTTGGTTACAACGCCCAATTTCGATTTTGGTCAGAACGCCCAACTTGGTCACAACGCCCACTTTTGATTCTGGTCACAACGCCCAAGTTTGATTTTGGTCACAACGCCCAACTTTGATTTTGGTCATATCGTCCAGATGGCACATAAAGTAAGAATAATGTGTATCTAAAATTATAAATTAAATTTTTAAGGTAATAGGTAGGCAAATTTTCAAGTTCCCATAAGTAGTATTATAGTATATTATTATATGAGCGATTATGACAGCCATTATTCACGAAGATGACATTTGCGCCACAAGCCGAAGGCGCGTGGCGCAAGTCATCTGAGTGAATAATGGCCATAATCGCGAATATAATACGATATTTTATCTACTCCTATGCAATAGGAGCCTTGTGTTCATATTTCAGAATTATGACATTTGTGACAGCTGTTAACTTCAAAAGTCATTTAATAATAAGAATGAATTTTGTGATTGGCTACAACCTATTGAATAATGAAAATAGAATTTTCTGATTGGTTGCAAACCGTGAATTATGAATCATAATTCATGGCCATTGTGCAGTAGGAGTAGATAAATATTATTTATTTTTGATAATAATTCAGTGGCGTAGTGCGTTTTACAAAAAAGGTTCTAAATTCGAATTATAGCTTAAAGTTGTATTTTTTATATGGAACTCATAGTTAGCTGTGGCATTATGAGAATGAGGATTTTTCCCATTTCAGTGACATACATATATCGTATGGGACCGATTTATTCATTTTCACTACTTTATAGCAACAATTCACAATTTTTAATATTTCGTCGTTTTCTAGTTGAAGGCTTGTGCCATTTGGAATATACGTGATTAAACAAAATTTCGTTTGATTGGCAGAATTAATCACGTTGATTGTTGCTTATAATATTATACAGTGTCCTTCATACATTTGGACACATATGGAAAGTTGTTTCAATATCCATTCATCAGAACATTTTATTCTCCATTAAAACCTTTGCAGCTTCTCAAATAAAAAATGCATTTGCAAACATTTAAATATTCTACTTCATATACGAGGGAAGTTCGAAAATATGAAAATGATTGAAGAACAAAGTACCCTTATTTTTCAAAATACACAAAAATGTTAATTGGAAGTATTTGTTATAACATATCAATTAAAAATTGTAATTGATTTGGAGTATTATTTGCTCCGTTTGTTATTAAATTATTTTGAGAATACATACTTGTTTTTTGACACAAAATTGAGATTTGTTAGCACTAATTTCGAATCACGTAATATCCTGGTTGCTAAGTGAGGGGAAACTCAGGTTTATAGTACACGTTTATCGTATCAGTTGATAAGTTGACTTTAAAGTATCTCATTTGGTAATACACAGGGTGGTAAGAAAAAAAATAGGAGAAACCAGTAAAATTTGTTTTCGGGTCAAGTAACTGTGACCTTATATATGACACCTAGTTTTAACTTCTTCACAAAACACTTTTGTCTATTTTGAAAAGTAAGGATACTTTATTCCTGAACCATTTTCATATTTTTTAACCTCCCCCGTATACGAAAGAAGATATTTAAATTTTGGCAGGTGCATTTTTAGTTTGACAAGATGTAGAAACTTGTACCAGGAATAAAATTTTCTGGCAAGTAGATGATAAAAAATCCATGTGTTACAAATTTTTGACGGACAGTGTATGTTATATTATACAGATTGTCGGTGGATAATCTGAACATAGGCAGTCCAATGAGATAGAATACAGTTTATGAACTTTGTATGCGTTATACAGTAATCGACATATATGAATTAAAATCTAGTATCCCAGAATTCAATGTTTTCTAAAAACAAAACCCCTGGATTCTGCGGATATTAGATGTTAATCGCATATTACTCTATTCTGTCTAACGCATACAAAGCCCATAAAGTGTATGCTAGCTCATTTGATTGCCTATGTTCACATTATCCACCACCAATCTGTAGAGTTCATTTTTGGATACTGGTACTGTTATAGATTTATGCCAGTCGATTGGTACTTCTATAAGTTCTACTATTACTTCCTTTTACTACTATAAAGGAAGTATTGGATTCACCCCAAAAATTCGAAATTGAGTTTTCAACAGATCTTCACGTTTTAGAGTCCCCTGATCCCAAAAAACATATTTTTTTTCATTGGTCTGTCTGTCTGTCTGTCTGTGTGTCTGTGTGTCTGTGTGTCTGTCTGTGAACAGAATATCTCAAAAACGAAAAGAGGTATGGCATTGAAACTTCATATATAAGTTTTGTGTACTATGTAGATGAGACAGCAAGCTTTTGA
>OW679199.1:69160048-69430364 GCA_940337035.1 Agriotes lineatus | reverse complement strand
AGGTCATCCAAATCGAAATTTTGACATCAAAGGAACCGACAGTGAATGTCTCTACTTGCTTGATTTATGTACGCTTATTATAACATCCGCTAGTGCAGGGGTGGCGAACCATTGGCACGCGTGCCAATGATGGCACGCCACAAAATAATTTGGGCACGGCAGTAATTAAGGAATTTAGGTACCTGATCGAAACAATTTATATTTAACAATGGATTGAACATGAAGCTTCAAGGTTCAAATAAAACAATTATTGTTATGATAGATCGCATTCATGCTTTCGAAGCTAAACTGCAAGTTTTCAGTAACGATATTGTTACCAAAAACTACAAGTATTTCCCAAACTTGAAAAAAAATCTCCAGAGATTTGGATTTACCTACATGAAAAACCAGACCAAGGAAAAGTCACTGAAGAGTTTAATTCGGTAATTAATTCTTCAATAAAAAAATTTCAACGAGATTTTCTCAGTTCAAAGAATTATCGGAAACACTGAAATTTATTATATATCCTGATGTAATTTCACTTGATAAACTGAACTTGGCCAAATTTGATTGGTTGGAAATTGAAGAAATTGAAATGCAACTGATTGATTTCCAGTCTAGTTCAATATGGATTCAAAAATTTTTCGAAACAAGGAAAGAGTTGGAATTAAATGAAATAGAAAGACTATATGTATCAAGCAATATAAGTAAAAATGTCAATATCAAAATTATGGAAACGTGGAATTCAATTCAGACACATTTAGCAGTCTGAAGAAGCTGGCTTTTGCTATCTTAACAATATTTTCATCTACCTATGCTTGTGAGCCATTATTTTCAGAAATGAATAACATTAAAGACTCGCTTAGAAGCCGTTTCTCAGATGAATCCAATCCAGCTTGCATTCTGCTAAAAGTAACAAAGTATGGAGCTAATATAAGTTATTTACCATCTAATTTGCAACAGCAGAAGTCGCACGAATTTTTTCTTTCATTTATAAACATAGCGTCACTATTGCTGTACAAAATGTATATTTTTTTGTTGCAAATAAAGAGTTTTAAGTTGATATTTTTCCCCATTAATCACTAAGTCAAGATTGTTTGATGGCACGTCATGGCCTCATTAAACATTTATTTAGAAAAAATGGCACGTAGATGAATAAAGGTTCGCCACTCCTGGTCTAGTGGCTAGGATACCTGGCTTTCACCCAGGAGGCTCGGGTTCGATTCCCGGTATCGGAATAATACTTTTTATTGTATGCTGAGTTCTATAGTGTAGTTAGAAGATTCTTATGTTGTAGCTACTTTGCGCCGTATTGCAACTATAACATCCGATATGGTCTAGTGGCTAGGATACCTGGCTTTCACCCAGGAGGCTCGGGTTCGATTCCCGGTATCGGAATAATACTTTTTATTGTATGTTGAGTTCTAAAGTGTAGTTAGAAGATTCTTATGTTGTAGCTACTTTGCGCCGTATTGCAACTATAACATCCGATATGGTCTAGTGGCTAGGATACCTGGCTTTCACCCAGGAGGCTCGGGTTCGATTCCCGGTATCGGAACACTACTTTTTATTGTATGCTGAGTTCTATAGTGTAGTTAGAAGATTCTTATGTTGTAGCTACTTTGCGCCGTATTGCAACTATAACATCCGATATGGTCTAGTGGCTAGGATACCTGGCTTTCACCCAGGAGGCTCGGGTTCGATTCCCGGTATCGGAATAATACTTTTTATTGTATGCTGAGTTCTATAGTGTAGTTAGAAGATTCTTATGTTGTAGCTACTTTGCGCCGTATTGCAACTATAACATCCGATATGGTCTAGTGGCTAGGATACCTGGCTTTCACCCAGGAGGCTCGGGTTCGATTCCCGGTATCGGAATAATACTTTTTATTGTATGCTGAGTTCTATATTGTAGTTAGAAGATTCTGATGTGGTAGCTACTTTGAGCCGTATTGCAACTATAACATCCGATATGGTCTAGTGGCTAGGATACCTGGCTTTCACCCAGAAAGCTCCGGTTCGATTCCCGGTATCGGAACATAACTTTTTATTGTATGCTGAGGTCTATAGTGTAGTTAGAAGATTCTTATGTTGTAGCTACTTTGCGCCGTATTGCAACTATAACATCCGATATGGTCTAGTGGCTAGGATACCTGGCTTTCACCCAGGAGGCTCGGGTTCGATTCCCGGTATCGGAATAATACTTTTTATTGTATGCTGAGTTCTATAGTGTAGTTAGAAGATTATGATGTGGTCGCTACTTTGCGCCGTATTGCAACTATAACATCCGATATGGTCTAGTGGCTAGGATACCTGGCTTTCACCCAGGAGGCTCGGGTTCGATTCCCGGTATCGGAACACTACTTTTTATTGTATGCTGAGTTCTATAGTGTAGTTAGAAGATTCTTATGTTGTAGCTACTTTGCGCCGTATTGCAACTATAACATCCGATATGGTCTAGTGGCTAGGATACCTGGCTTTCACCCAGGAGGCTCGGGTTCGATTCCCGGTATCGGAATAATACTTTTTATTGTACGCTGAGTTCTATAGTGTAGTTAGAAGATTATGATGTGGTAGCTACTTTGCGCCGTATTGTAACTATAACATCCGATATGGTCTAGTGGCTAGGATACCTGGCTTTCACCCAGGAGGCTCGGGTTCGATTCCCGGTATCGGAATAATACTTTTTATTGTATGCTGAGTTCTATATTGTAGTTAGAAGATTCTGATGTGGTAGCTACTTTGAGCCGTATTGCAACTATAACATCCGATATGGTCTAGTGGCTAGGATATCTGGCTTTCACCCAGGAGGCTCGGGTTCGATTCCGGTATCGGAATAATACTTTTTATTGTATGCTGAGTTCTAAAGTGTAGTTAGAAGATTCTTATGTTGTAGCTACTTTGCGCCGTATTGCAACTATAACATCCGATATGGTCTAGTGGCTAGGATACCTGGCTTTCACCCAGGAGGCTCGGGTTCGATTCCCTGTATCGGAACACTACTTTTTATTGTATGCTGAGTTCTATAGTGTAGTTAGAAGATTCTTATGTTGTAGCTACTTTGCGCCGTATTGCAACTATAACATCCGATATGGTCTAGTGGCTAGGATACCTGGCTTTCACCCAGGAGGCTCGGGTTCGATTCCCGGTATCGGAACAATACTTTTTATTGTATGCTGAGTTCTATAGTGTAGTTAGAAGATTCTTATGTTGTAGCTACTTTGCGCCGTATTGCAACTATAACATCCGATATGGTCTAGTGGCTAGGATACCTGGCTTTCACCCAGGAGGCTCGGGTTCGATTCCCGGTATCGGAATAATACTTTTTATTGTATGCTGAGTTCTATATTGTAGTTAGAAGATTCTGATGTGGTAGCTACTTTGAGCCGTATTGCAACTATAACATCCGATATGGTCTAGTGGCTAGGATACCTGGCTTTCACCCAGAAAGCTCCGGTTCGATTCCCGGTATCGGAACACTACTTTTTATTGTATGCTGAGTTCTATAGTGTAGTTAGAAGATTCTTATGTTGTAGCTACTTTGCGCCGTATTGCAACTATAACATCCGATATGGTCTAGTGGCTAGGATACCTGGCTTTCACCCAGGAGGCTCGGGTTCGATTCCCGGTATCGGAACACTACTTTTTATTGTATGCTGAGTTCTATAGTGTAGTTAGAAGATTCTTATGTTGTAGCTACTTTGCGCCGTATTGCAACTATAACATCCGATATGGTCTAGTGGCTAGGATACCTGGCTTTCACCCAGGAGGCTCGGGTTCGATTCCCGGTATCGGAATAATACTTTTTATTGTATGCTGAGTTCTATAGTGTAGTTAGAAGATTCTTATGTTGTAGCTACTTTGCGCCGTATTGCAACTATAACATCCGATATGGTCTAGTGGCTAGCATACCTGGCTTTCACCCAGGAGGCTCGGGTTCGATTCCCGGTATCGGAATAATACTTTTTATTGTATGCTGAGTTCTATATTGTAGTTAGAAGATTCTGATGTGGTAGCTACTTTGAGCCGTATTGCAACTATAACATCCGATATGGTCTAGTGGCTAGGATACCTGGCTTTCACCCAGAAAGCTCCGGTTCGATTCCCGGTATCGGAACACTACTTTTTATTGTATGCTGAGTTCTATAGTGTAGTTAGAAGATTCTTATGTTGTAGCTACTTTGCGCCGTATTGCAACTATAACATCCGATATGGTCTAGTGGCTAGGATACCTGGCTTTCACCCAGGAGACTCGGGTCCGATTCCCGGTATCGGAACATAACTTTTTATTGTATGCTGAGGTCTATAGTGTAGTTAGAAGATTCTTATGTTGTAGCTACTTTGCGCCGTATTGCAACTATAACATCCGATATGGTCTAGTGGCTAGGATACCTGGCTTTCACCCAGGAGGCTCGGGTTCGATTCCCGGTATCGGAATAATACTTTTTATTGTATGCTGAGTTCTATAGTGTAGTTAGAAGATTATGATGTGGTCGCTACTTTGCGCCGTATTGCAACTATAACATCCGATATAGTCTAGTGGCTAGGATACCTGGCTTTCACCCAGGAGGCTCGGGTTCGATTCCCGGTATCGGAACACTACTTTTTATTGTATGCTGAATTCTATAGTGTAGTTAGAAGATTCTTATGTTGTAGCTACTTTGCGCCGTATTGCAACTATAACATCCGATATGGTCTAGTGGCTAGGATACCTGGCTTTCACCCAGGAGGCTCGGGTTCGATTCCCGGTATCGGAATAATACTTTTTATTGTACGCTGAGTTCTATAGTGTAGTTAGAAGATTATGATGTGGTAGCTACTTTGCGCCGTATTGCAACTATAACATCCGATATGGTCTAGTGGCTAGGATACCTGGCTTTCACCCAGGAGGCTCGGGTTCGATTCCCGGTATCGGAATAATACTTTTTATTGTATGCTGAGTTCTATATTGTAGTTAGAAGATTCTAATGTGGTAGCTACTTTGAGCCGTATTGCAACTATAACATCCGATATGGTCTAGTGGCTAGGATATCTGGCTTTCACCCAGGAGGCTCGGGTTCGATTCCCGGTATCGGAATAATACTTTTTATTGTATGCTGAGTTCTAAAGTGTAGTTAGAAGATTCTTATGTTGTAGCTACTTTGCGCCGTATTGCAACTATAACATCCGATATGGTCTAGTGGCTAGGATACCTGGCTTTCACCCAGGAGGCTCGGGTTCGATTCCCTGTATCGGAACACTACTTTTTATTGTATGCTGAGTTCTATAGTGTAGTTAGAAGATTCTTATGTTGTAGCTACTTTGCGCCGTATTGCAACTATAACATCCGATATGGTCTAGTGGCTAGGATACCTGGCTTTCACCCAGGAGGCTCGGGTTCGATTCCCGGTATCGGAACAATACTTTTTATTGTATGCTGAGTTCTATAGTGTAGTTAGAAGATTCTTATCTTGTAGCTACTTTGCCCCGTATTGCAACTATAACATCCGATATGGTCTAGTGGCTAGGATACCTGGCTTTCACCCAGGAGGCTCGGGTTCGATTCCCGGTATCGGAACAATACTTTTTATTGTATGCTGAGTTCTATAGTGTAGTTAGAAGATTCTTATCTTGTAGCTACTTTGCGCCGTATTGCAACTATAACATCCGATATGGTCTAGTGGCTAGGATATCTGGCTTTCACCCAGGAGGCTCGGGTTCGATTCCCGGTATCGGAACAATACTTTTTATTGTATGCTGCTTTCTATAATGTAGTTAGAAGAATCTTATGTTGTAACTGCTTTGCGCAGTATTGCAACTACTAGCTGAAACCCGCGGCATATGCCGCATTTAAAATGTACGACAAATGTAATAACTTTTGTTGCACTAAAGAAAGTTTTAAAAGCACGCTAGAGATTGGCAGTAAGGAAAAGTTCCAAAAAATATATTTTCAAATGGAAAGCCTCTGGAAAGGAAACGCTCACCTCTGGAAGGCGTCCTAATTAATACGACATTGTTGGAACGCAGTAAAAAAAATCAGGAAAGAATTAATACTCTTATGAGATTATATGTGAGAATTATTTGTGCCACCGAAATAATTTTCAGCTGCTTGCAATCTTTGTTTCTTTTTAGGTTTAAGCCGTTGAGGCGTTGAGGGTCATAAAAATATAAATGCGGTAACTCAAGTCTCCAGTTACGCCGTTACTGTTATTGTTAAATAACTCGATTAATTATTATTGTTCTACAAGTTAAGAAAAGTGAGAGTTTTCCAGTAAATGTAAAAGTTTTACGTGAGCATGGAAGAATCACTTTTCCAATGTGTTGAACATGCAATTTTTCCGTGTAGTTGACAAAAAATATCTTTTTAAATAATTTTGGTCAAAGTAATGAAGCGCAATGTTTACTGTACTGTATAAATACATAGTCCGGCAACGAAGCGGGGGTGGAAGATATTTCTAAAACTATGAGAGTTACATGAATATTGTGTATATAAAAGTTGTAGGTACGCAAGTGGTGCACATTACTAAAATATTTTTTATTATACAGGGTGTCGCAAAAAAGTATGGCGAATCAAACTTACTTTTTTTTTAATAGAATGCCCTATATTTGGGTAGCTTAAAAGTTTTGTATTGTAATACTCATCATTTTCATATAAAGTTGTATGGATCTAACGTCAACTGTATTGGAGATATTAACGATTTTATGCAAAAAAATGCTGAACTTCAGGCGACTGCTGTAAACGACAGAAAACAATCGAATGAAGGAAAACGTATCTTTCAAGTGTAAAATGGTGGATCTGGGTATTAATGTTATATAGGGTGCGTGCTCAATATTTGCAAATTTAATATGTAATTTCGATTTTTTTTTCAAATGGAACGCCCTGTATGTTTTTGTATTTTTGAAGAGCCCTTTTAATGAGCTTTCTTTTGATATGTTACTACATACTTCTAAGTTCAACTGTTTTTCAGATATGTGGGTTTGAACATAAAAACAATTTAAACCCCTTAAGATGCTTTATTTCAAGGGATAAAAAACAAACGCCCTTAAAATAGTGATTTAAACGCATGATCTCTCTAAAAATAAAAGCACAAAACCAGGTTTAGAAAATATAAATTCAGTCAGTGTTGATACAGGAAATTATAAACACGAAAAAAAAACGATAAATGCAGAAATAAGTTAATTCCACGGTCAAATTAAATCAGATAAAATAAAGAAAAGCCAATACACCAAAAGATTATACGTAGTTACACTAAATGTTCAAATAGTTCTCCTTTCCTGCTCTGAGCATTAAAGCTGTATAGAGAATTCATAATCTGCAAATATAATTAGTTTGATTTATGTAAATGGAACACCCTGTATATCCCTGTATTTTTAATGAGCTTTCTTCTTCCACTTCATTTCTTATCTCAAAATTCGGTCGATTTTCAGATTTAATTTTCTCCTGCTTTTTTTCGCTTTTTTCGTATTGGTTATTTCTAGTTTTGAGTTCTGGTTCAATTTTTGTATTTTAAGCTTGGTTTTATCTTTTGTTTGAAGAATTCAAGTATTTAAATCATTATTTTTAAGGCGTTTGTTTTTTATCCCTTGAAATAAAGCATCTTAAGGGGTTTAAATTGTTTTTTATGTTTAAACTCGCATATCTGAAAAACAGTTGGAACTTAAGAGGTATGAAGTAACATATCAAAAAAAAGTTCATTAAAAGAGCTCTTCGGAAATACAAAAATATATAGGGCGTTCCATTTGAAAAAAAATCGAAATTAAATTTGCAGATATTGAGCACTCTGTTTAACATTAATACCCAGATCCACCATTTTACACTTGAAAGATAGTTTACAAAAATCATAATTTTTTGGTAACGTTTTCCTTCATTCAATTGTTTTCTGTTGCTTACAGCAGCCGCCTGAAGTTCAGCAATTTTTTGCATAAAATTGTTAATATCTCCAAAACAGTTGACGTTAGACCCATACAACTTTATATGAAAATGATGAGTATTTCAATACAAAACTTTTAAGCTACCTAAATATATGGCATTCTATTTAAAAAAAAGTAAGTTTGGTCCGCCACACTTTTTTGAGACACCCTGTATAATCAAAACTATTTTAGTAATGTGCACCACCTTAGTACCTACAACTTTTATATACGCAATATTTATGCAACTCTCATAGTTTTAGAAATATCTTCCACCCCCGCTTCGTTGCCGGACCCTGTATAAATCAACCATTATACATTATAGAATAGAGCTTACTGGAAAATGGATGAATCTGTTATTAATTCATTTAGTTCATTTTTAGGTGAAATCAATATGATTTTGAGCAGTTCTAAAAAGTATCAAAAAGTCACTTTTTTTAATGTCACCATTGGCAATGTGAAAAAATAATACATTATAAGAAAAAGAAGAGCATAATTTTTCCCAAGATGTGAGTTTGCAGCCGAGCACTACAAATACACAGAGGGAAAATGGGGTTCTGCCCTGCCGTGTTTATACAATTTTTTCAACCGCCAGGATCAGAACCGTAAGAAACATATTTTTCGACGACTGACATCGAAAGTAGATTTTTCCCACTGTCATTTGACAACAGAAAGTTGACATTTGCCGCTGAGCGTGCGTTTTCATCACTTTGCCGCTCGCCGAGCGTTTTGGGTATCCGCGTGAACAAAATAGCTAGCCACGTCCGAATGTTTCCTTGACAATGCCCGTCATTTGTCGAAATAATCGCGTCACATGTCTAATAGACTGCGCGAGTAATGTTAACTTGATTGTCAATTAATATTTGCAATAAAATGAAATATGATATTTTCCATTAATAACATGCTCAGTCGTCGAAAAAATAGTATGTATGTTTCGAGCTAAAAGTGCGCCTGCCGCTTTTGCATGACTGCTGGTTTCGGCTTTGCCTCAACCAGCAATATTCATGTGCAAGCGGCAAGAATGCACTTTCAGCTCTTAACATACAATATACTATTTCATTACTCTAAATCAAAATTATGCTGTAATACGGATTGGGCCATAATTATATATAACAGCAATGAGATAACATGAACAACAAAATAGAATGCTTGAGTAAGTAAGAGATGACCATACGAAAAAAAATTATTTTAGTAGGCATGTGTGGTTGACATCTGTCATAATTAAATGTGCGTCAGGCCTACTCGAATATTTGCTATTATGTTTATCTCTTTCTTACTCAAGCAATACGTGTTATTTTCTTGTGTTATCTTATTGCTGTTACAGTGAAATTCCCCTTCGCGGATACACGGACACCTCCCTTGGACGGACAGTTTCTCACGGTCCCGACCGACTGTCATATAATTTGCATTGTGTTAACTCCCTCTTGGACGGACATTCTCTTGAACGGACGCGGACACAAGAAAATGTTCTCATTTTTCTGTCGCAAGTGTCGCTGTTGCATTTCTCAATCGCGCCGCACGCCAACTTCGCTGCCTGCCTTCACTGAGGGACTTTCGCGAGTTAACCGGGGATTCACCGACTTCAATCTTTCGGTACACGCGGGGATTCAGTATTAGTCTGACGTCTATGCGGAAAAGACACAGTGGGCGACACATTCATTGTAGAAATGGCGCCAAATATAAAAATGCTCACGCTTAAACAAAAAATTGAGATTGTTGAAGTTCCCAATAGGGAAAAGTTAAGTGTAAGGAACTTATCCAAGCGTTTTGATATCGGAAAAACACAAGCTGCTGATATAATTAAACATAAAGAAAGTATTTTGTATGTAATAGTATTTTGTAAGGTAACAAATCCTTATTTTTTCCTTAAGTTTTAAGTTTTTTGTTTATTTTAAAAACATTTACATACATATACGTTTTAAATGTCCCAATTTCTTTAATTTTAGTTTTCATTAAAAAACCGATTTTTTTTTTCGTATTTCTTTTAGGCGGGCACCCCTCTTGAACGGACACTTTCAGTCGGTCCCGTTGGTGTCCGCCCAAGGGAGATTTCACTGTATACAGACAGATCAATAAAAAAAAAAACAATTAGGGCAGGCTGTGATATGTGTTATACGTTTGGCAGTACTGAAGTGTATTGTCAGTCTATGTAAAATTCAAGATTTGCAGGTTAAGTTTTACATCGGTCTGTGTCAAACAACGAACAAAACCTAACCTGCTAATCTCAAATTTGACATAGACTGACAATACACTTCAGTACTGCCAAACGTATAACACATATCACAGCCAGCCCTAATTGGTGTTTTTATTGATCTGTCTGTATATAATTGTGGTCCCATCGGTATTTAGCAGTCTTTGGACTTATTTTACGAATACCATGACAACAGACATTTTAATTTTGACCCTTGAGAGAAAATGTGTTCTTTCTGTGACAATTCTTGTAACCTAAAATATGATTCACCATTCTCTATTTGTGATTGCCAACTGTCCTTGTATCTTAAAACAAAAGCAATTAAAACTGTGACAGTAAGTACCTGAAAAAATTAATTGTGATTTTGCGTCAAATGTATTTTTCCCTCTTTATTGTTATTAGTCTTCTTCTTCTTCTTTGGTCCGTTAGCTGTCGGTCCGGGCGGGACGTCCCCGCAACGAATACGCTGCTGTCGGTGCCGCTAGGTCTCAAACTCCATGTACGATTCGTTTCCATTCTTGACGATTTTTGGCGACGTCTTGGGCATCGATAACCGATAATCGCTGATTCTTTAAGTCGCCCTCGATATTTCTTCGGTGCCGATCGCTGAATTCCCCAGTCTGCCGGACGGTCTTGCCACAGAAGTTTACATGGCAAACGGTTATCATCCATTCGGCAGACATGTGCGAACCATCGTAGTCGACGTTTTTGTATTTGTTCTGTTATCAGTGTTTGTTGATCACATCTTCCTGTAATTGTTTCGTTTCGAAGGCGGTCGCGGAGCGAGTCACCGAGAATTTGCCTGAAGCATCGCATTTGGAAAACCTCAAGCTTGTCAAGGTCCGGCTTGAGCAACGTCCACGTTTCCGATCCATAAAGAAGAATGGGAAGGATCAGCGTTCGGTATAAGCGTATTTTCGTTTTGATGGTAGTAGTTGTTCGTTTCCATACCCACCATTTGAGCAAGGCGATTGTTGATGTTGCCTGCCCGATGCGGCTGTAAACGTAGGCCGTCGATGCCACTTTCTTTTCCTCAACCAGCGATCCCAAATACATTGAGCGACAAAAGTCTGGGTTCACGAATAATTTTTCCTATTTTACATACTCAAAATGGTTTCTGGCGCTTAAAATCTGATGTCAATGTTTACGTATCAATAAACAAATTTAGTGCTATAGTGGGCTAACTCATAACCATACAATTGTTGAAATATTGAGATTTTGTTTCTGTCGTACATTACTCAAGTTTTTGATGAAGTTTTGTTAAGAATCGCGTTGGCGTTGTCAGGGATATGTTTACAGCATGTCAATTGTTTCCGATAACTGTCAGTATTAACTGTTAATTCTACGCCACGAGCTCTAATTACACATTCTAGACGTCTAGGCATACTGCTAATCAATCGTGCAAGATTTTCTTGTGGTAACCTATCCTAATGTCCGAGGCCAATTAGGGCGAGTGCGAATTGTTCTTCCCAGTTGATCCCACACGTGTTCTATCTGGTTCAGGTCTGGTGAGCAGGCTGGCCAATCCAAAGGTGTAATTCCAACTTCGTTTAGATATTGCAGAGTAATGTTGGCTACGTGTGGCCGTCCATTATTTTGCATTAAACGAAAGTTGTTACCAACAAAATGACTATACGGAACAACATATTCCTCAAGAATGTTCCTAATGTACCTATCTGCGTTGTGGACTGCTCTATCATAGATGTGAAGCTCTGTGCGAGCATCTGAAGAAATCCCTCCCCATACCATTACCAAACCTCCAAAAAAATATGAAGTTGTGGCCATAGCACAAGCAGCATAGCGTTCTCCTGGTCTTCTCCATACCCGTGAAATACCATCTGGAGCATCCAAAGTAAATCGAGACTCATCTGTCCATAATACGCATCTCCATTCGGGATCCCCCCCAGTTTTGGTAAGTTCTAGCAAAATTTAGTCGATTATGTTTGCGGCGTACTGAAAGTTTTGGACCAATGGCAGCCCGATATGGTTTCAGATTGTTTTCGTGAAGTCGTCGCTGAACTGTACGTGGCGATATTTGAATATTTCTGACAGCAGCCAGTTCAATAGCAGTAATTGTAGCTGTTGCAGTGAGATTTATTAAAGATTGTAACAACATAAATCGATCATCATGGGCGTTAGTTTTCCTTGGTCTTCCTGATCGTGGTCTGGCTGTTAGTAAACCGTCTGCTTCATACCTCTGCCAAATTCTTAGAACCCCGTTTTGTGATACTCCGTACCTACGTCCTGCATCTCTCTGGCTATGTCCTTCTTCAATGTGAGCGACTATTTTTGCACATCTTACTGGAGATATCAGCATTTTGGCACGGAAGTGAGAATTAACAGTTAATACTGACAGTTATCGAAAACAATTGACATGCTGTAAACATCATCGACATATAAAAATGGACCGCTAATGGACGACTGCGCAACTCTTTGCGTTAGAAAGAGAAAGAGAACACTTTCAGAACTATCTTTTCTTTTCCTGCCGGCCTCCTATTGGCCGACAGAAAATGTTCCTTTTCCTGCCGGCCTTCTATTGGCCGACAGAAAATGACGTCAGAGCGACAGGGCGGTCGCGCCGTACGCTAATGTGCGCCAACAAGGACAGAGCGTTCTCAAGTCATATGCGTTCTCTTTCTATCCCGTTTGGCTCGCGCAGCTCTGACTAGCGGTCCATTTCTATATGTCGATGGTAAACATATCCCTGACAACGCCAACCCGATTCTTAACAAAACATCAAAAACTTGAATAATGTACAAAATCGCAATATTTCAACAATTGTATGGTAATGAGTTAGCCCACTATAGCACTAAATTTGTTTATTGATACGTAAACATTGACATCAGATTTTAAGCGCCAGAAACCATTTTCAGTATGTAAAATTGGAAAAATTATTCGTGAACCCAGACTTTTGTCGCTCAGTGTATTTGAACATTGGAACCTGCTCGATTTGGGTTCCATCAAGGTAAACGCTGGCTTTCGATCCATCCGTTGTGAGCACTTTGGTATTAATAAATTGGGAGTAAAATAACCCGGCTTCTTGGCAGCTTCAAGGAATGTATCGTAAACTTGGCCATTAATGGTTTTCAAATCATCAAATGACAGCTGAGATGTTACAATTCTATCTACGTCTTCTGCAGTTCGTAACTTGTCGTCTCCTAAAATGTAGTATTTTGTAATTGTTTAAAGTTTTGAGAGGTATCTTTATAAATATCTGCCGGCTTCTTTGGCAGCTTCAAGGAATGTATCGTAAACTTGGCCGTTAATGGTTTTCAAATCATCAAATGACAGTTGACATGTTACAATTCTATCTACGTCCTCTGCAGTTCGTAACTTGTCTCCTAAAATGTATTTTTTTGTAATTATTTAAAGTTTTGAAGAGTATCTTTATAAATACCTGCAAGAATTAAAAGCATGTGACAATGTGGTAATCCCCTTTTTTGAAATTCTGTTACACAAACAACCATAGTTCCCAATTCAGTGAAACTACACAACACCACAACTTTGTAAAACGTAGCCAAATCTGAAAATTTGTAGGTTATCTAACCTAAACTTTAAAGACACGCCTTTTTAGAGTGTGCGTACGGCTTCAATTTTGGGAGCGTTTAGTTACACAGATATTAAATTAAACAAATGTAGTAGTCTTCGAAGCTGTGTCAATAGTTTTAGAAAAACATAAGCAATAGGCATAATAAGTAATTGTTTTCTGTGATAATATCGCTATT
Source organism: Agriotes lineatus (assembly GCA_940337035.1). Classification (NCBI taxonomy): domain Eukaryota; kingdom Metazoa; phylum Arthropoda; class Insecta; order Coleoptera; family Elateridae; genus Agriotes; species Agriotes lineatus. The sequence continues at coordinate 69,416,582 of OW679199.1, read as the reverse complement.
AAACGTACTGGGAAGTTTGTTTACAAAAACCCGAAAATAGAAATGTATGAATGTAACTATGGTACTTTTCATTGTGTAAACACGGCCTGTAGTCTTCTCCATTATTATAGAGGTATGATAACATCCAATATGGTCTAGTGGCTAGGATACCTGGCTTTCACCCAGGAGGCTCGGGTTCGATTCCCGGTATCGGAACATAACTTTTTATTGTATGCTGAGTTCTATAATGTAGTTAGAAGATTCTTATGTTGTAACTGCTTTCCGCGCAGAGCTGGGCAGTATTTGTATTTGTAAATACTTTTTTTATTTAAATACTTAAATACTTAAATACCATTTTTAATGGAATATATTTGTATTTGTAGGTGCAAATACTTTGCAAAGTATTTAATGTTTAAATAGTTTTAGGTTATTTAAATATTGAAATATTTAAATACTTTCAGAGTATTTAAATATTCTCAAAGTATTTACATTTTCCCAAATGATGACGTATTGAACGTTTAAAATTACACAAAAAGTATTTACTTCTTGGAAATATATTTTTTAAGAAATAAAGGTAATTAAATATATTTGAGAGTATTTAAATACTTTAATTTCTTAAAAAAATATATTTCTAAGTAGTAAATACTTTTTGCGTAATTTTAAACGTCTTTTAGGTCATCAGTTGAGCTATTCTGGCATTATTAGGCATTACACGTTGGAATTCGCACTATGAGTTCGTAATCCAAATTTTAGCAAAAAAATACTTATTAAATTTTAGCAAAAAAAACGTATTCTATACGAAAAGCCTTCAATTAAACAATATTGCTTGAATAAAAATGAAGTGGAGTATTTGACAGAATAGGTTTCTAAGTCACCGGGTTTAGCATTAGATATTCTGAAATGAAAAGCTAATATACAGTGTTATGGAAATGAGTGCAAATATTTTAACCAGTGATAGAGCTCACCAAAATGAATAACTTTTCTATTTATTGTTTTCCATTTAATAGCATTTTTTTTCAATCATTTATCTCCCCTAAATTTGACGAACCGCTTGGAAAGCAAATCTAAGTCAAATGTGAACGACATAAGTATATTAAACCTGCAAAGTTCTTGCACAAAAAACATGCTGTCAATAACTTACCTAGCTCAATTGATAAAGGTGAGTACTGACTTGAGCATTCAGTACCACCCCGAATTTACGTGCGCGTACGCGGCAACACGCACGAACGCAAACCATCGCTTGTCGTGTTCGTGCGCGTAAAAATGCTCAAGCCAGTACCCAGCTTAAAGTACGTTGGCGACTAGATGTGAACTAAAAGTTTTATTAGTACCTATGCAGTTTTTGTTGATTTGCATATCAAAGATATGTTTTTTTGTGTTTTGTGCCATTAACTTAAAAATTACTCCATAGGCGAGGCGAGTATGGATTTTTAGAGTAAAATTGTTTTGAATTTTAACTGAGGGCGTTTTCGAAAAAATTATAAATGGAGAAGTTGTTCAGTTTTGCGAGTTCTATTACGGGTTAAAATATTTGCACTCATTTCCATAACACCCTGTATATTATAGATTCGTTATACCAATAATCGCCAGTATGAAAATTAATCTGGAAAAAATAAAAACAGAAAATCTCAAGTATTTTTCTTCCTCAAACATAAAAAATGTAACCTCAGATGCTAAATTTGAAGAACAACTTTGTATTTGAACTGAAAAATGTAAATTGATCTTCAAATTTGTTATTAGCTGAAGGCCTACAACTTATGGCAAAGATGTAAAGGAACTGTTATGTATATGAAAACGAAAAATTTTAAAAAGCGTTTTTTAAATTTATATTTGTTTATCTAACCTTGTTTTACTTTTTTTTTTAATATTCAATATAAGTAATTTTATGAAAAAAGTACTTTCTGGATTTTAAGATTTTTTGCCGAAATATTTATAAAATAACATCTAAACTATGCATTCACTACAAACAAATATAGATCTATTTTTTGGGTTTTGAATAATTCATGTAAAATAGCTTAAATTATTCCAACTGTAGTAGTGTAGTACTTGGCTTACTACAATTATTACTAGTATTCGAATGAAAGGTAATTGTGAACTTTAAATTTAGTTTTGCAAAATTGTTGAACTGCTAAAAAGATTATTCTGCATTACTATTTAAATACTTCACAGGTTTTTTTACATTTTAGTGATATCTAAAAACTAAAAGTATTTAAAAACTTTTAAAATATTTAATTACTTTTTAAATATTTAAATACTTTTAAAGTATTTAATTGCTTTTATAAAAGTATTTTACTATTAAATATTATAGGTATTTATTATTTAACTACTTTTTGGTCATAAAGTCATAAGTATTTAGTATTTAAATATGTATATTCGATTTTCATAGAGTATTTAGTATTTAGTAGTTAAATACTTTTTAAAAGTATTTTGCCCAGCTCTGTTTGCGCGGTATTGCAACTATAACATCCGATATGGAGGATACCTGGTTTTCACCCAGGAGGCTCGATTTCGATTTCCGGTATCGGAACATTACTTTCTATTATATGCTAAGTTGTAAAATCTAGTTTTAAAAATCATAGTAGTTTGGGTTTTCACGTTCTAACGTTGCCAACTCGTTAGAATTCTCTACAAAATTTACTTGTCTCTATTTATAAAATATAAAATAATAATAAGGGGCCGAATAGAATAACCATGTTAGCAGAGTCAATGGCGAAAGACAAAAATATCACGTTCCCAATACTGATCAAGGGTAGATAAAGTAATTTAATTTTCTAACTTTTATTTAAATTAAATATTACAGCTTCGTATTATCCTAGCAACCCAATCTAGCTACTGAGATTTTAAAATGTGATTGACTTTTCTTATTTTTTATTTGAAATTGTTAAAGTTCTTGCCATAGAAAAAAAATTGTTTATACACGGCGATAAAGTTATTACTATCCACTCTTGAATCATTAACGTCTCGACTTTGTCTCGACGTTAAACGATGCACTCGTGGATAAAATTTAACTTTATCGCCTTGTAAAGTATGATCAAAAATTATTTTCATCTAGTATGGCTATGGAATAGTTCCTAATTTATGAATGCAATTGTGTTTACACTTAAATGTAAAACTTGACATTTGATTTTTAAGTGAGTTATAGTTGCATTCATAAATTAGGAACAATTCCATAGCCATACTAGCTGAGATTAATTTTTGATCATACTCTATAATAAATTACTACTAATAATGCCCCATAATATATTTTATCTACAACTGCTTTGATAAGGACTTATCATGTTATTCATTGGACACTATTTCCGTTAGGTAATGAAGCTAATTACATCACTCTAGTAGTGTAATAAACTTTCATTATACCACTAGTGGTATAATTAATCATCTGGTCATGTAGCAAGAAAAAACACCACAAAGAAAAGTAACGTCAATAGCATCTAACGATACTTCTTATGAGCCACATTACGTTCAAACTGTCTTAGAAAATAATAATAGCCATATATATATATAGAAATGCCGACGATATATTTGTACTAACGAAAAGTGAGTAAAGTTATCAAAGATAACTAGAGTAAGTCATTAGAACTAGTGAAGAGGGTGGCACGAAACTAAATATCTGGACAGGAGTAGGTATGGTAAATAGAAGGAATTGTGTCAAAATAATGACATAATGACATTTGCCTACTAAAATATTTTTGAAAATGACAGATCTAACATTTTTCTTAATGCACTTTTCTCAATGTTGGGCAGTAGTAGATAAAATTTTGAACAATACATGTGTGAAAATGCATCATTACATCATTAATATACCTGTGTGTAAGCACACTTATCCCACTTGTATAGTAAATAATTATTATCTACTTTGGTGTTTTAATGTGGCTACTAAAGCACTGAAAACAGTGAAAAAGATTTGTTAAAAGGGAATAGATTAGAATAAAATAAAATCAAAAGCGCAGTCCTCAAAAGTCATCCTCAAAGTAGAATTCCTATTTTTAGAGTTTCATTATGATAGCCACGTAGAAGACTTATAAGTAGTTGTAAATGGTATGAAACTAGATTATGAAAACAAGTACAAAAATGCGCCTATTACAAAAATTATGATGGAAAAATGAAAGATAGGAGATGCCAATAAACACTTAAAAAGGTACCTAACTATAAATATTATGCTGAAATTCCTACTAGCGTGAGAACGAAAAAGTATAAGCTTGAGACAGAATAATGAATAGTACTTACCGAAGGCTTTAGTTGTACTTTGATAATATTACTACCTTCGAATAGTTGGTTTGTTCATGTTTAGTAACGGATGTGTAGATTTATCTAAGAAAACACAGTATAAATCATGATTCATGATTGATACAAATTGCGTTCGAGACTGTATGCAAGAGCAGTGCGAATATAAACAAAAAATGGCCCGTTCTAAAAGATGCTGATAGAAATAGAGTGCCCCACCAATAATTATATTTTAAAAAATGGCAATCTGCTATCAAAAATATGAAATATAGATTCCATTGTATTCAGAATCAAGACTATTTTCAGAATAAGTAGAAATTGTAGTTGGTCCCATTTGAAATAAGAAAGTTGTTTAAAGTCATTTCTAGCCAGGTGAGAAATGTTGACAAGTTCTCTTTATCATCAAATAAATTTACCAAGTTTCATCTCATTATCTTGACAATTAAAAGGTTTGAAGCTACTTCTGTACGACACTCTGTATATGAGATACAACTGCAATAATGTATTGTTTTCCAATCATAAATAATAATGAAGTAATTGAAAAATATATGGTAAATAACGGACTAGTAAATTTGCCGTAAATGTCATTAGCATTATTAGGATAAACTTATTTCAAAGTCATGTTACCTAGTTCCTATTCATTCTAATATAAGTAGGTCCCTTCAGAATTTCTTTATCATTGTCGCAATGGGCATCACTTTCACAGACGTCAACTCAGGGCCGTAGCTACCACCGGGGCAACCGGGGCAGTGCCCCGGGGCCCCCGAACATAGGGGCCCCCGAAGACGGAGGAAGTTTTTTACGAAATTGTCTTTAAAACGTTTTGAACTAAACTTAACCTGTTTAAACGTTAAATACAGTTTTATATTAAACTCAATGTGAAGTAAATATGTGTTTTGTCTGTTTTAAACGCCCATTCTTCTATCTTAACAGAAAAAAACACCAAATAGTAACCCTATTAAAAAGTCTTACTAAATGAAAGTGATGTAGAGGTAAAGGGGAAGATAACATGGGGGCCCCATAACTATTTGTTGCCCCAGGGCCCCCAAGCCTGTAGCTACGGCCCTGCGTCAACTAGTTATATTACGCTCACCATTGCAGATGTTTAGCTCACTTCTGAAATGCTGAAAACCAAAACAAAATAAAACTCACTTACTTTTACGTCTTAACTCTTTGGCACACCGACGGAGAATGAGTGTCTCGCTTGTAAAGACTATAAGGTTCTCATTCTAACATCACTATGTCCCTTATGAATTTCTTTATCATTGTCGCAATGGGTATCACTTTTACAGACGTCAACTGGGTATATTACGCTCGCCATTGCAGATTTTTATCTCACTTCTGAAATGCTGAAGAGCAGGAGAAAATACTTTTACGTCTTTACTCCTTGGCACCTTGACGGAGAATGAGTGCTTCGGTTGCAAGGACTATACGGAAACGATGCGAATACAGGATGAGTGAAATTTTGTGCTACAAGGTGCTCTATGTGGTCTTGGCTTTCTGTAGACCTGCTTCTACGTTAATATGGCCTGGTCTTAAATAGTCCGTATTCATTCTAATATCAGTATGTTCCTTGAGGATTTCTTTACCATTGTCGCAATCGGAGCTTCACAAACGTCAACTACGTATATCAAGCTAGTTATCGCTAATTTTTAACTCACTTCTGAAACGCTGAAAACCAGAAGAAAATAAATCTCACTTACTTTCACGTCTTTACTCCTTGGCACCCTGTCGGAGAATGAGTGCTTCGGTTGTAAGAACCATAAAGAAACGCTACATATAAAATGTGTGTGAAGTTTTGTGCTACAAGCTCTTCTATGTGGTATTGGATTCCTGCAGACCTGCTTCTACGTTATTATGGCATGGTCTTACCTAGTTTCTATTCATTCTAATATAAGTAAGCTCCTTGAAAATTTCGTTATCATTGTCGCAATGGGTATCACTTTCACAGAGGTCAAATACGTATATTACGCTCGCCATTGCATAGTTTTATCTCTCTTTTGAAATGCTAAAAAGCAGGAGAAAATAAAACTCACTTACTTTTACGTCTTTACTTCTTGGCACCTTGACGGAGAATGAGTGCTTCGGTTGTAAGGACTATACGGAAACGCTTCTAATGCCGCATGCTGTGTGGATGCTTAATTAATTCAATAATAATATCCAAATATCTAATGGATATCATGTGATAACAGTTGTGTATATAACTGGTGGTAGTTACCAATAGGCAACCAGTGAGTTGTTTACTTCAAGTGAAAAAGTATCTTTAAAAAGAATAATCTACGTTTGAATAATCATGTTAAAGGGCTATATTTCCTTTAATTGTGATATTAATATTTGTATATTTGATACGTGGTAGCAAGATAGCCTTCTTCACGATTAAACTTGACCAAAGGTCACAACTATTATTCAAATTATAATTTCAAGATTGTTTGAAACCATTTGAAGTGGCAATTTGTACTTCAATCAGTAGGAAGTGAAAGTGAGAGTGTTTGTGGCATGCTGTACTACGGTATATCGAGGTATTAAGCGGTACGAGAGCTACAACGAGCTATTTTGGTCTTAAACAACTCAAGAGAGGTGTTTGACGACTACCATTCAGTTAGGAGCTGATAGAAAATACACTCAAGGTACAAGTGAGTCTTCGTGAAGGTTAGTGTATTTCTATTATTTCATAAAGAAATAACAAGTTTGGCACGACAAAATTATTGGAAAATATTGTAATTTAAATTTAGAGTGTAATGTAGAATATTACATTTTCTAAATTTACATTGATTCGGGTACTCGACGTTTTCGGAAATTATAATTAGAAATTATCTTATTTTGTTCTAGGGTATCTTTAATTAATTTTAACATCAGTTTGGAAAGAGAACATTTGATTAAACAATTTGACAACATTTAGTTGAATGATTGTAATGTCAAACCAATCTTAATTATACAATCTAACTGAATAAGAAGAGTCAATTAAATGTACGAAGGAGTGTAAGTGACAAAGATTCAGTCTTCAACAATAAGGAGATTACTAATTTCAACCTTAACTCATTCAGCTGAGGAAGAAATAGAGTCGTATTTGCTCAAAAAACTGTCTAGCCGAGATAATTTTTAAATAAAAGTCAAGTGACATAATTTCAAACGTCATGTTTTCATTGATGAGATATGTCAATTTGGAAATAATTCAATAAGTAGCAAGGTAAGTGTTTGATAAAGTATTCTTGATACTACTTCTGTTAAATACGCAAGAGGTTAGATACCTAATTTATTATTATTGGTAATAACCGCTATAGAAAGAAGGGTATTACAATTGGCACCTCAAGTTAGGTTCCCATCTGACTTTCGAGGGATAAGCACACGCCTGCTACGCTCTGCTATCTTTGAAAGTGAAAGTTCAGTTCAGTTCAACTCAGTTCAGTGACATTCAATTGATAAGCAATAATCGCGCGGCTCGCTGCTAGTAAACCGTATGTACAAACATATTAATTTATTAATTCTGTGCGCATAAAAATTAACAATAACCCATGTTCCCTATGGGAACTGGGTACGGTCCTGGCCCACCAGGCCCGCCAATGCAACCTACTCCTGAGAATTACGGATTCACATTCAGTTTCCCTAACTACCAGGGATATCAACAACAACACAACCAATACAGTAGTCAGCCAAACCCACAGCTCCCATACACAACCTACACCCAAACGATACCTCCCGCCTATGCAATAAACCCCAATGCTCCCGTATCACAGCAGACAATGAACGCCAATTTAAACCAACAAGTAATTAATTCTACCAGCCAAAATAAATCCAACAATCCAGTTTCGAACGAAAATCCACCGGAAAACGACGAATCCGACACTACTTCTGTAAACATGGATGACGAAGCCAGCGATTCAAACTCAAAAAAATCTAAACACGTGTGGCAAACAATCAAAAAAAGAAAAAGAAACAACCCCCAACCACACTTAACAAGTCAACAATTCACGCAAACAAATACATCCAATAGATTCGAGGTACTTTCACAAGCCACAAGTAGCAACGCTAACCCGGAGCAAACACCCAGCACGCAGCAACCTAAAATCACAAAACCACCACCTTTCTATATTTACGGAGTGAATAACTACAATGAGATGATCGAAAACATAAGTACAATATTAGAAAAAGAACAATACTACACAACGGCGTTATTGAACGACACGATAAAAATAAATACCAACACGTCAGATTCCTACAGAAAACTCAATAGGTATCTTAAAGACGAAAATATAGTACACCACACCTACCAACTTAAGGAGGAAAGATCATATAGGGTGGCTATACGAAATCTCCATCATACAATCCCAACGGAGGTCATCATAAAAGAACTAGGTAAACTAGGACACGTAGTTCGCAACATCATTAATATTCGTCATAGACTAACTAAACAACCACTACCATTATTTATGGTCGACTTACAACCCAAAGATAATAATAAAACCATATTCGATGTAAAACATATCAGTAACATCAAAGTCCTAGTCGAGCCGCCTAGGAAGAAGAATACTATTCCGCAGTGCATCCGCTGTCAGGAATACGGCCATACAAAGAGTTATTGCAACAAACCCTTTGCATGCGTTAAATGTGGTGGGCACCACGAAACTTCTACCTGTAAGAAACCTCAAAGCACTCCAGCCAAATGCGCTCTTTGCAGTGGAAATCACCCAGCTAATTATAAGGGATGCTCAGTGTACCAAAATATACAGAGAGCCAGGAATGCACCATTCAGAGGAGCACCAAACCAAATTCGCCCACAACAGTTACCGAATATAAGCGATTTCCCCCCACTTCGGAACCAAATCCACAATATAAATAGCGATACCACAAATTCCTTTCAAAATAAACTGCCCTACTCACAAATAACAGAAGGAAGAACTAATAACCACCCAAATAATGATCAAGCGTCATCCATAAACCAAATGCTTTCTAACTTTCTCACTGAATTTAAATCGATGTTTTCTCAATTAATTAGCCAAAACAGCATGGTTCTAAACATGCTCTCAACAGTTATCAACAAACTAGCTTAAAAATGGCGGGTTCATTGCGCATTGCTATCTGGAACGCTAATGGCATCGCTAACCACATCCCAGAACTGATTTCTTTTTTGCAACTACAAAGTATTGATATACTATTAATATCAGAAACTCACGCAACGTCAAGAACAGTAATAAAAATTCCGCTTTATACTGTATATCTAACTAACCACCCAGATGGTACGGCACACGGAGGATCGGCAGTTATAATCAAGAACACAATCAATCATCACGAATGGAAATCTCATCAGACGCATAAAATACAAAGCACAAGCATAAAGGTTCAAGCTCTCCCTTATCCACTGATAATAGCAGCAATCTACAGCCCTCCCAGACACCCTATCTATACTGAAGAATACGAAGAGTTCCTGAATACTTTTGATACAAAATTCATCATAGAAGGTGACTGGAATGCTAAAATCACAGCGTGGGGGTCCAGGCTGAATAACCCGAAAGGCCGGAACCTATTGCGGGCTATTGAAAACCTTAGATGCAGTTATCTCTCAACTGGTCAGCCCACCTACTGGCCCACTGATACAAACAAACTGCCAGACCTACTTGATTTTGCAGTAACACGCGGAATAACAAATACTTTCACACAAGTAGAAACTAATCACGACCTATCATCTGATCACTCCCCGGTCATAATCACCCTTAGTACGACAATCATTTACAAAGAACCCACCTTAAAACTATGTACCAAACTCACCAACTGGGACCACTTTAGAAGTCTACTAGAAGAAGAACTCAACCTTACTATCCGAATTAAAAACGCTGAAGATCTTGATGAAGCAACCGAATATCTGACGACAATGATACAAAACGCTGCCTGGCAAGCCACGCCCAGCACAACGAACCATCCGCAAATACACAATATCCCCCGCCACATACGAGATCTTATCGTCCAGAAACGAAAAGCACGAAAAAAGTGGCAAAGAACAAAAAATAGAAACGACAAAACCTCGCTCAATAGACTTACACACCAATTACGTAACGTGTTAATTGAATCAAGAAACAATACATTCCAACAGTACATTACAAATCTTTCACCCGACGATCACACGATATGGAAGGCAACCAAAAGATTCAAAAGGCCAATTGCAGCTATACCTCCCATCAAGAAACCTGACGATACTTGGGCCAGATCAGAAGAAGAAAAGGCTGAAACGTTCGCTGAACATTTCGCTAACGTATTCACGACACCGCAACCTCAGCAAAATGAAGACGATACTGAAATTATATCATTCCTGGATGCCCCTTGCCAATTGTCAGTACCAACGAAACCCTTCTCATCAGGTGAAGTACGACAACAAATACAAGCCACCAATACCCCTAAAGCCCCAGGATACGATCTGATAGTAGGAGAAGTCCTACAAAATCTCCCCAGAAAAGCTATAGCACTCCTCACCACCATCTTCAACAGCATCCTCAGACTATGCCATTTCCCTGTCCAATGGAAGTTCGCTCAAATTATTGTAATCGCTAAGCCTGGAAAACCACCCGCACAACCCTCCTCCCACCGACCAATCAGTCTTTTGCCCTTAATATCCAAGGTATTCGAAAGACTACTGCTAAAAAGAATACACAAAGACGTAGATCTAGAACACATAATACCACACTACCAATTCGGATTCCGTCAACATCATTCAACGATCCACCAAACCCATCGAATCGTAACACACATAATGGAGAGTCTCGAAACAAAACGAATCTGCACAGCCGCATTCTTAGACATCAAGCAAGCTTTCGACAGGGTATGGCATGCAGGCCTATTATTCAAAATTAAACTTCACTTCCCAAGCCAATTGTACTTGTTATTAAAGTCATACCTAAGCGATAGGATATATCAAGTTAAGATCAACAGCACTGTGTCTAACTACCACAAGATTACCTCTGGAGTCCCGCAAGGCAGCGTGTTGGGTCCCTTACTGTACTTGCTGTATACCTCTGATACCCCTACCGTAGACAACACCATAATTGCAATGTTTGCCGACGATACGGCTATTCTTTCAATCAGTGAAAATCCGGAAACAGCAACATCACACCTGCAAAATCATCTCAACACTCTTCAAGACTGGTTTGGCAAGTGGAGAATAACAGTGAATAGCGATAAATCTGCACACGTCACGTTTACCAATAGGCGCATCACGTGTCCACGTGTCATATTTAACAACAACCCAATACCTCAGAAGACCGAAATCAAATATCTCGGACTGCACCTGGATCAGAAATTAATCTGGAACACGCATATCAAAACAAAAAGAAAACAAATCGATCTAAAAATAAAACAAATGAACTGGCTGGTCGGAAAACGATCCCAACTATCCATACAAAACAAATTACTCTTATATAAAGTAATACTAAAGCCAATATGGACATATGGAATCCAGCTGTGGGGATGCACAAAAGCATCACACACCAAGATCCTACAAAGATGCCAATCAAAAATCCTTAGAATCATAACAGATGCTCCGTGGTACATCACAAATGAAACCATCCACAACGACCTAGGAATTCCATATGTGGCGGACGAGATCAAAAGGCTTGCAAAATCGTACACCAATAACTTGGCAGGGCATGAAAACCAACTCGTGGATCAACTGTCTAACCAACCGACCGTCACTAGGAGGCTAAAAAGAAAATGGCCACAAGACCTACCTCTAGACGGCAACCAAAACCAGTAAAATAAATATGGGGTAACGGCACTGGCCGAACCCCCCTCATGCTACATAATTAACATTATAACATTTACTTATTACTCTTGTAACGAGTAGATTGTAAATATGCAAAGTTGTTAATAAAAAAAAAAAAAGTAGGGTTAAGCATTTATATATATTACAACTTGGCTGAAAAACTTTCAACGCAGAACCAAGGTGTGATATATTATACTCTTCGGCACCTTGACCCAGAATAAATGCTTCGCTTGTAAAAACTTTAAAAGCAACTTAGGTAATTGTGATTCACATAATAGATAACACTTTACAAAGCAACACGTTTCGTAAGAGGCAGTTATGGATTGATCACTTAAATACTGAATGGCATAGTTGTATAACGATTATCTAATAATATTTAATTACAGCCATTGCGACGTTATAATGCTTCATCTCCAAAAATAAATAAAAGCTACGCAAAAACTTCGTTTAGTAGGTATTAAGGCTTTACAGTTGAAATTAGAGCTAAGGAATGATTACTGTCTTAACAAAATGCTTAAACGACTAAAAAGAGCATTAAAACTGTGCATTATCTTACATTGCAGGTATTTTTTGAAGAAATAGACTGATTCAAGTTGTGGTAAATTTTAAAACATTTAACAGTTTACACCAAAATTGAAGCAGGGATTATTAAAAGAATCATGTAAACGGGAAGTTTCAGCACCACGGGAACAGTTTATTAGTACGATAGTGGATTTCAATGATAGTGCGCTGCAAGGAGTAGCCGTGTGTTTAGGTGCTTCGTCAAAATTCAGTATGTAAAATATTTAATGAACATATAACGCCATATAAAAACCTAGTTAATCCTTGACGAGATAACCTCGAACAGTATTTTCGCAGGAGCTGGTTTCGCTTTTTTTGGCATTGAAGAGAAAACCGGAGAAGATCTCGAACAACTGGCAATGAAGGTTTTTACGGAAAAAATGGGATTAAAAATCAAATTCGATTTTATCGACCGCTGTCATCGAGTAGGTCGAAATAACCCTGGCGTCAAGAAATCCCGAGCTATCATTGTTAAATTTACTAGCTATAAGTATAGTAAATTAATTTATGATATCAAATCAAAGTTAAAAAGTTTCGATATACAAGGTTGTTATGGAAATGAGTGCAAATATTTTAACCCGTAATAGAACTCGTTAAGCTGAACAACTTCTCTATTTATCATTTTTTCGAAAATGCCCTCAAAACTGAGTTAAAATTCAAAACAAGTTTACTCGAAAAATGCATACCCGCCTATAGAATAATATTTTAATTTAATGGCACAAAACATATAAAACATTTCTTTGATATGCAAACCAATAAAAACTGCATAGGTACTGATCAAACCTTTAGTTCACATCTGGTCACCAACGTACTTTATCAATTGAGGTAGGTAAGTTATTGACCGCAGGTTTTTTATGCAAGAACTTTGCAGTTTTAGGTCCTGGACACACTGGGATTCCGTAGGTGAGATACAGAATGCCGGTTACCGAATCTCGGTCTGCACAGACGCGGCGACTGTATCTGAGACGCAACCTTTAGTCAGTTGCGAGAACAGTCCAATGCCGTGCTGTTATGGACCTAGCATTGCTGTTCTTTGTTTCTGTCGAATTAGTCTGGATCTGCTGTATTCAAAGACAGGGATTGGGCTCTACTAAACTAATAAAATTTTAATTGTCAAATAATGTACGCTCCATGATCGTTGTATAGTAACGAACGCACTGCTTATTTAATTTAAATAGAAGTTGAAGAAAATCTGCTACGCCTATGATATGATATCGTGTGTTCTGGCTCGCAAAAGTAAACGTGTCTGAACGGCTTCATATGCTCCAATGGTAAATTGGTATCCGAGATACAGAATTTGTCGCCGGCGGCCGAAAAGGACAGACGAAATTCTGCAGCCCGATACTGTATGCGTCGCTGAATGTCGTGTGAACAGCTCCATTTGAACGCGTGTATTTTCTGTATCTGGGATACCGGAATCTCGCATATAGAATACACGTGTATCCAGGGCCTGGACACGCATACTTTTGCATTTCGTGGAAATATTGGCTTAGTTGTAAGTAACGGACCAGGACTTGTTGGTCAGTTTCGATGTGGAATCCTTGTTCACCAACGTACCAGTAGAAGATTCGGTAAATCTCATACAACAATGCTTCGTTCCCCAAGGACTCCGAGAAGACGTCACAGAGTTAGTTAGGATGTACCCCACGACGACCTACTTTCTTTGGGAAGGAATGTACTACAAGCAAAAGGAAGGAGCCGCTATGGGATCCCCGTTATCTCCAGTCATTGCTAACATATTTATGGAAGCCTTTGAAGATGAAGGTATTCAGTCCAGCCATCTCAAACCTAAATGCTGGTTTTGCTACGTTGACGACACTTTCGTTATATGGCCCCATGGAAAAACAGATCTTGAAGCTTTCTTGGCACACTTAAACAACCACCATGCCAAAATAAGATTCACTATGGAAACTGAAGAAAATGGACGCATACCTTTCCTGGACGTGTTAGTGAAACGAGCCACTAACAACAGATTAAGCCGTACAGTGTATCGAAAGAAGACTCACACTGACCGCTATCTGCATGCTTCGTCTCACCATCATTACCAACAAAATAGATCATTGATCAAGACACTTATTCATCGGTCCAACGCTATTTGTGACGAGGACAGTGAACCACTAGAACTGAGACATGTGGAACAAGCTTTACAGAGGACTGGCTACAGTCGATGAGACATCAGGAAAACGTGCCAATATACCATAAAACCGAAAGAACCTAAACATAAACCTATTAATTACGCCTGCCTTCCTTTCATCGCCGGAGGAACCGACCGAATAAGAAAGATCTTAGATAAGAAAAACATCGGTGTCCACTATGGTACAATAAGAAAGGTCGAACAATTGATTCCCTCCAAACAAAGATTCTTTGCACAAACTACAGACAGAAGGTGTTTACCAGCTCCAATGTACTTGTGGCAAATCTTACATCGGACAAACGGGAAAAAGCATTCAATGTCGAATAAAAAACACCAGAGCTACACACGACTTGGAAACACAACAGGACTAAAAAATACTTCCGTCGTGTTATTCGTGAATTCTTAGAAATTATTAAAAATCCAAACAATTTCAACCGAGAATACGGCTACCGCCTTAGTAACACATTGAAGGTAGCTCTACAAAACCAATCCATCCATAAACAAGTTTCACGTGAGCAACCAAGCGTAAAAACAACAAGTCCCAATAACATACTAGATCTACATCTACCTCGGTATATAACCAGGAGCAAAAGGCACCAACATCAGTCTTTAGAAAACTTCTGAAGAAACTGACAGCATGAGCAGCGAAACGTCAAGTTCAAATCGACGACCACGGCATAACCCGGAAGAACCTACCATTATGGAAAACAGTCGTTAAAGCCTGCATTCGACTATTTCAATGTTCATTGTATCTTCTTTTCGTTTCGTTATCATCATTACATGTGTCTTTTTAGTATTAATTTTTATGCTTTATTTTATTAGGGTGTTGTTCCAAGTGTATAAGTAATTTTGTAGTCCCCGTTTACTGCTGTTTGTAATTACAAGATTATATGCAAATACGCATGCAAGTATTTCTACTGGTTCTAATTTTCCGGTTTCTACATATAGTTTCTTTAAAATTGGCTTACATTTTCCTATTATTTCGCGTATGAATAGATTGAAAACTATTAGAGTTCTTACCCCTCTTTGTCTCAACCCATCTCCGGTTTCAAATTTACCGGATTTTCTGCTTTTACTGATGACATAATTGATATTCTGTCTGTACAGGCTTTAAATGGCTGTTTACTGTCCACTTGTCTATTGTCAACCGTCTTCATAGTATTGGTCTTTTAACTCCGCCGAATGCGCTTTCTAGGTCTATAAATGCAAAGAATGCTTTTGATCGACATAACCGAATTCTTTGGATAATTTGTTTGATAATGAAAACATGGTCTTGTATTCCTCGTCTTTTTCTGAAAACGTTTTGTGATTTCCCAAATGTTGGATCTATGAATCTTATTAAATAACCTTTTTTCTAGTATTCATTCGTATGTTTTCCCTGCTGAACTCAATAATGTTATTTCTCTGTAGTTGTTCTTGTTACAGTCCGTGCATTACCCTTTTTATATATAAGTACGATAACTCCTACTTGCCAATCTTTTCCCTCTTCACATTTCATGTTACAGATGTCCAAGAAAAACTGTGTTCCTTTTGCTCCCATGTTCACTAGCATTTCTGAAGTGAATTTATCATGCGCTGGGGCTATTCCGCTTTTCAGCGCCTTAATCACCTTCATAATTTCTTTTTCTGTTATTGGACCCGGCCCTTTCGTTTTCTTCTGTATGTAGTTTTGTGTTTCCTTTTAAATCATTTTTTACAGCTACTAATTCTTGGAAATACCCTGTCCATCTCTCCATTATTTGTTTGTTTATCAGTTAGTATTTATTCTTCCTTGTTCGTAATAGTTGTAATATATTCGATCTCTCGTTGCAGGCAGCCTATCTTGTCCGTCATTTTCTTCTTTTCCTTCCTTAATTTGCCATTTATTCCTTCCATTCCGTTTCTTGTTATATTATATCTACAATTTGGTTTTAATTGTTTCCTTAAATATTGCTCCTTCTTCTTTTAGTTTTTGTATTTCCTTGTTGTATTCATTAAAGTCCTTGTTAACTATCCCAGCTAGGTTCTCCACCATTTTTTGTAATTTATCTATTTCCACTGTTACTGGTTTTTGGATTGAGCTTTGGTTTCCTTCTTGTTTTGGGGTATTTTATCTGCCACTTTACTTTTTTTAAAGATATCTTCTTCTCTACTGTTATCTTCTTCTTCCGTGCTCTTTTCTCTTTTCCTTTTAAGAACTTATTCTCCTTTGCGGGGACTGTACACAACGCTCACTGGCCACAAACCCCAAATCAGAATTTGGTCATAACGCCCAACTTCTAATTTGGTCACAACGCCCAACTTGGTCATAACGCCCAAAAACGATATTGGTCACAACGCCCAACTTGGTCACAACGCCCACCGACGCCTGTTATAGGAGAGAGCTATCGACGCTACTGAAACCAGCGTTTTGGTCACAACGCCCAACTTGGTTACAACGCCCAATTTCGATTTTGGTCAGAACGCCCAACTTGCTCACAACGCCCAACTTGGTCACAACGCCCACTTTTGATTCTGGTCACAACGCCCAACTTGGTCATAACGCCCAAGTTTGATTTTGGTCACAACGCCCAACTTTGATTTTGGTCATATCGTCAAGGCGGCACATAAAGTAAGAATAATGTGTATCTAAAATTATAAATTAAACTTTTAAGGTAATAGGTAGGCAAATTTTCAAGTTCCCATAAGTAGTATTAATATTATTTATTTTTGATAATAATTCAGTGGCGTAGTGCGTTTTACAAAAAAGGTTCTAAATTCGAATTATAGCTTACAGTTGTATTTTTTATATGGAACTCATAGTTAGCTGTGGCATTATGAGAATGAGGATTTTTTCCCATTTCAGTGACATATATCGTATGGGACCGATTTATTCATTTTCACTACTTTATAGCAACAATTCACAATTTTTAATATTTCGTCGTTTTCTAGTTGAAGGCTTGTACCATTTAGAATATACGTGATTAAACAAAATTTCTGCGTTGTTACAATACCACCGTTTGATTGAGAGAATTAATCACGTTGATTGTTGCTTATAATATTATACAGTGTCCTTCATACATTTGGACACATATGAAAAGTTGTTTCAATATTCATTCATCAGAACATTTTATTCTCCATTAAAACCTCTGCAGCTTCTCAAATAACATATACGAGGGAAGTTCGAAAATATGAAAATGCTTGAAGAACAAAGTACCCTTATTTTTCAAAATACACAAAAATGTTAATTGGAAGTATTTGTTATAACATATCAATTAAAAATTGTAATTGATTTGAAGTATTATTTGCTCCGTTTGTTATTAAATTATTTTGAGAATACATACTTGTTTCTTGACACAAAAATGAGATTTGTTAGCACTAATTTCGAATCACGTAATATCCTGGTTGCTAAGTGAGGGGAAACTCAGGTTTATAGTACACGTTTATCGTATCCGTTGATAAGTTGACTTTGAAGTATCTCATTTGGTAATACACAGGGTGGTAAGAAAAAAATAGGAGAAACCAGTAAAATTTGTTTTCGGGTCAAGTACCTGTGACCTTATAAATGACACCTACTTTTAACTTCTTCACAAAAAATTTTTGTCTATTTTGAAAAATAAGGATACTTTATTCCTGAACCATTTTCATATTTTTTAACCTCCCCCCGTATACGAAAGAAGATATTTAAATTTTGGCAGGTGCATTTTTAGTTTGACAAGATGTAGAAACTTGTACCAGGAATAAAATTTTCTGATAAGTAAATGATAAAAAATCCATGTGTTATACATTTTTGACGGACAGTGTATGTTATATTATACAGATTGTCGGTGGATAATCTGAACATAGGCAGTCCAATGAGATAGAATACAGTTTATGGACTGTGTATGCGTTATACAGAAATCGACATATATGAATTAAAATCTAGCATCCCAGAATTCAATGTTTTCTAAAAATAAAACCCCTGGATTCTGCGGATATTAGATGTTAATCGCATATTACTCTATTCTGTCTAACGCATACAAAGCCCATAAACTGTATGCTAGCTCATTTGATTGCCTATGTTCACATTATCCACCACCAATCTGTAGAGTTCATTTTTGGATACTGGTACTGTTATAGATTTATGCCAGTCGATTGGTACTTCTATAAGTTCTACTATTTTTTGAAAAAGTTAATGAGTTAAAAAAACAATGCTTAATGCACCCCTCGGCACTGAAGTTCCGTTTTATCTCTCATGTGGTTTATTTGCCTTGGCCCTTCGATCCTCGGCAACTAAATCCACATTCGTGATAAAAAGCTAAACTTCAGTGCCTTGGTATACAAACTACTATTATCTACTAAAATCTCGTTGCTAAAGTAATACTTTATTGACAAGTGTGGATAAGTAATTAAGTAAGGCAATTAAATTAAATGTCAGTCAATATTTTTGTAAATGTGTAAGTTTAAATTGTAATTAAAAGAAACTTTTTTTGTAGATATTGGAAACAATTTTGCGCGTTAGACAAAAATATGTTTTCCGCCAATCGTACTAGAACTGTCACATTATTGACAAAATTTTGTTGAGCAAAGTCAAACATTCCATTACATCAGCCGTTGCTAGGTAATTTACAATAAAACTGTACAGGAATAATATTCCCGGCCTATGCAGGGAATATTCGAGTACTATTTCCTATTTTTTTTTATTTACTCGTATCGAGCGGCGGAAAAATAGTATGTGTATCTTGGGCAAATAGCAACGTTCCCAGACTCCTGTGTTGTTGGGCTCGGCATTCTCCTCGCCCAACAATATTTACAGTCGTCTGGGAATGTTACGCTTTTCGTCCTAGATACACAATATACTATTTCCAACTCCTACAATTATTGAGGTTTTTCCTAATTAAAATTTGAACTTAATATTTCCAAAAACACTTAACACTTGATAGTTTGACACAATGATATCGTTAGTTACCAAAGTACACTGTGTTATTTCCTATGTTTTTTTTTATTCACAAAAACTACAATTTATTCGCTAGATTCGCGTAAAGCTAGTCTTTAGACACGAGTGAGACAGAGTTAGAACGCGAGTAAGCGAGCGTTTTAAGCCCCGCGAGTGACTAAAGATGCTTTACGCATGTGTATCGTATTATTTTATCTACGATAGAATCTAGAAAACACGGTAAATATAAGAAAAATATTTAAATGTAAATTAGGATTACTAACAAACGGTTGTAATTTTGCGTGGTTAAAAATTTTAAAACACGTTGCTACTGATGACGTTATGGTATATTTTGAATTTAATGTAATTCTAACGTTAAATACCCTTGTAAAATATGTGCGAAAAAATAGCCTATATATCAATTATTGTCTAAAATAAATTAGGTTTTGACCTCTGTGAAGTTAGCACCACAACTTCAAAAATTGTTATTTTTTTCAAGAGTTCCCGTTGCACCCCAAAGAGTTCTAGAGTTCCTTGCTATTTTTAAAAATAGTTCTATGCATTTAAGAGAAAAAAATGTGGATCGAAAATTTGGGTGGCTAACTTCACATTTTCATCGGACAAATACCACTATAACTCTTTTTCAGTCATACTTACTAAAAAATGTCATTACACTTTTCGATAGAACTCGTCGGGTGCTACTAGAACTCTAACAAAAAAAAATTTTAAAAAAAAATTTTTTTTATTAACCAGAAAAAAATATCTCTTTAATTTTTTTAAGTTCGGTAGTTCTAATGGAGTTCTAGTAGCACTCCGGCAAGTTCATCGATAACTCTAACAACATTTTTGATAGAACCGGAAGTAAAGAAGTTACGCCGATTTTTGTGTTAGTATTTTTACAAACGACGAAGTCCTGAAAGCAATTTTTTAAAAGTTCCGGTAGTTCCAATGGGAGTTGTAGTACCACCGCGGACGAGTTCTATCAATAACTCTAATAACATTTTTTGATAAGACTCGAAGTAAAAAGTTATCTTTATTTTTATGTAAGCACCTTTACAAAACGACCCAAGACCTGGAAGTAATTTTTAACAGTTCCGGTAGTTTTAATAGGAGTTCTAGTAGCACCCGGACGAGTTCTATCGATAACTCCAATAACATTTTTTGATAAAACTCGAAGTAAAAAAGTTACGTTTATTTTATGTTAGCATTATTACAAAACGACCCAAGAACTGGAAGTAATTTTTTACAGTTCCGGTAGTTCTAATAGGAGTTCTAGTAGCACCCGGAGAAGTTCTATGATAACTCTAATAACATTTTTGATAATACTCGAAGTAAACAAGTTACGTTTATTTTCATGTTAGCACTTTTACAAACGACCGAAGACCTGAAAGTAATTTTTTACAGTTCCGGTAGTTTTAATAAGAGTTCTAGTAGCACCCGGACGAGTTCTATCGATAACTCTAATAACATTTTTTGATAAGACTCGAAGTAAAAGAGTTACGAGCATTTTTGCGCTAAAACTTTTACAAAACGACTAGATCCTAGAAGCAATTTCTTTAAAATTTCTTCGGAAGTTCTTGTGGGACTTTGGCGTGTTCTATGGCAAACTCGAAGGACTTTTTTCATAGAACTGGAATTGAAAAGGTTATGGGTATTACTTCCAGGTCTTGGTCGTTTTGTAAAGGGCTAACACAGAAATACGCGTAACTTTTTTACTTCGAGTCTTATCAAAAAATGTTATTAGAGTTACCGATAAAACTCGTCCGGGTGCTACTAGAACTCCTATTAGAACTACCGGGACTGTAAAAAATTACTTCCAGGCCTTGGTCGTTTTGTAAAAGTGCTAACACAAAAATACTCATAACTTCTTTACTTCCGGTCCTATCAAAAAATGTTATTAGAGTTATCAATAGAACTCGCCGGAGTGTTCATAGAACTCTTATTAGAACTACCCAAACTGTAAAAAATTACTTCAGGTCTTGGGTCGTTTGTAATAGTGCTAACATAAAATAAACGTAACTTTTTTACTTCGAGTTTTATCAAAAAATGTTATTGGAGTTATCGATAGAACTCCTCCGGGTGCTACTAGAACTCCTATTAAAATTACCGGAACTGTTAAAAATTACTTCCAGGTCTTGGGTCGTTTTGTAATAGTGCTAACATAAAAATAAACGTAACTTTTTTACTTCGAGTCTTATCAAAAAATGTTATTAGAGTTATCGATAGAACCCGTCCGGGTGCTACTAGAACTCCTATTAAAACTACCGGAACTGTAAACAATTACTTCCAGGTCTTGGGTCGTTTTGTAAAGTGCTAACATAAAAAATAAACGTAACTTTTTTACTTCGAGTCTTATCAAAAATGTTATTAGAATTATCGATGGAACTCGCCGGGATGCTACTACAACTCCCATTAGAACTACCGAAACTTAAAAAAATAGCTTTCAGGACTTCGTCGTTTTGTAAAAATACTAACACAAAATGGGCGTAACTTCTTTACTTCGGTTCTATCAAAAATGTTATTAGAGTTATCGATGGAACTCGCCGGAGTGCTACTAAAACTCCCATTAGAACTATCAGAACTTAAAAAAATTAAAAAGATATTTTTTCTGGTTAATAAAAAATTTTTTTTTGAAAATCCTTTTTTTTTGTTAGAGTTCTAGTAGCACCCCGACGAGTTCTATCGAAAAGTGTAATAACATTTTTCAGTAAGTATGACTGGAAAAAAGTTATAGTGGTATTTGTCCGATGAAAATGTGAAGTTAGCACCCCAAATTTTCGATCCACATTTTTTTCTCTTAAATACATAGAACTATTTTTAAAAATAGCAAGGAACTCTAGAACTCTTTGGGGTGCAACGGGAACTCTTGAAAAAAATAACATTTTTTGAAATTGTGGTGCTAACTTCACAGGGGTTGTTAGGTTTTGTCTCTTACATTCCTATATTTAAATTAAAACTACTTACAATGGTACAAGATACTTGATGTGAAGATAATAAAAGCCGCAGTTTCTTAAATAATGTATTTTGAAACATACCCTTAACTTCAATCTACACTTTCTATTCTATTTTTTATTTCGATTCGATACTTTTTAAATCTTTTAATTTTCATTAGAAAACCACTAAATTTAAATCCAAAATTTTTAAAACAGAACATTCCAGGGATAATATAGCCGTAACTGGTAGTACCGATTTAGATAATCTTTGAGTGAAGGTTTTATATTAGACAATTTTTAACCGTTATCGCTTGTAACATATTCGGTTGGAATTGTAACTATATAAGTGAGGCGAGCGGATTGATTATAAGGTAGTCCGAGGTTTCCCAGACGGTATAGGTAGAACCGTAACTCGCCTATAATGCATTCTTTTCAATGTTAAGTAAAAAAATTAAATATCTAATGTATGTGCAACGGAGAATATTTCTCACAGATACTGTGGAAGCGACTATGGCTACCTTTTTGTTGTCGTTTCATTCAAACTTATTCGGTTTATGTAAATAAAACTTTAATAGTAATTTACGAAGCAGGTAACGTTATCAAGCTTTTAACGTTACGAGAGAATAATTTGAATGAACGAGCGACGTTCGGAGCGAGTTCTTTAAAATTCTCGAGTAATGTAAAAAACAGACAACGTATATCGTAACACGGTTTATTTTATATAAAATACTAATGTTTTTCAAAAAATAGGAAACATCGTTGTTAGTGACACAACAGCGAGACAGATATCTGGTATGGCTGTTGTGGTATCACTAATAAGATAAAAACTATAAATCACTCAATATTGTGTTGTTGGTAGCACTGTCAGGTTACGTCAAATTCGAGTTTAGCAGGTTAAGTTTTCCGTCAATCTGTGTCAAATAACAAACGAAACCTAACCTACTAACATCGAATTTGACATAGACTGACAGTGCCACCAACAATACACGTCAGTACTGCTAACATGCGATTAAATGCTAATAAAGTATCGGTATGTTATTCTTCTTTATCTACTCCAGTGGGATAAGTAAGTCATCGCGTCACTCATTTAACACTTACCCTTAGGTGATGAAGCTCATTACACAACTCAAGTATGCAATGGATTCATTACCTAACTGAGTGGTGTAATGGCTTCATGTGTGAAAATAAAAGACCAGTTGATAAAATCTAAACTAGAAATTAGTAACATAAAGTGGTTTTGCAATGATTGTTTACAAGAGGTCGATCTAAAGTTAAAGCAGCCAGTGGTGGACTCTAGTGACAAAACGAAGGAAGTTTTAGAGAAAACTGAAAAGCTAATAAATTTAATTGAACAACAGCAGCAGTCACAGAAACCTAAATATTCAGATGTCCTAAAAAACAAAAGTGATGTCGAGGTGTTAATTATAAAACCCAAGAATACGAATCAAGATAGTGCAATGACAAAAAGAGTATTAGAACAAAATATTAGCCCAGCTGATATAGCCGTGTCGGTATCGAAGGTAAAACAGGTCTCTAACGGTAGCGTCGTCGTGCAATGTGAAGATAAACAATCGCTCGAAAACCTAAAGACAACAACACGGGAGAAGCTAGGAGATGAGTATGAGATTACTACAGAAAGAACGCTTAATCCAAAAATAAAAATTATAAACGTCAAGGAGGAGTTATTAACAGACGTTGCAGAATTTACAACAAAAGTGGCCAATCAAAACTGGCCCGATAATTTGAAGGATGATGTAAAATTTTTGCGAAAATATAAAACCCCAAAGAATACAGTTGATACCTGTAATGTTATATTTGAACTGAGCACTGCACAATTTAATTTTTTAATAAACAAAAGCGCCAATTTGTACATAGACTGGGGTAGTTGCCGATATTTTGAGTTTCTTAGTGTTTTAAGGTGTTCTAAATGTTGGAGATTCAGACACCGTGCTCACAAATGTACTAGTAATGATGTTTGTCCAATGTGCAATAAGAATAACAAAAAGGAGGACTGCAATAGTGATAAGTTTGAATGTACAAATTGTAAATACGCAATGGAAGTTTTAAAAATTTCTGGCATCAGCTGTGATCATCATGTATTTGATACAAAATGTCATAGTTATCTTAAGCAAGTAAGTAACAACAAAGATAAAATAAAATATAATATATAGCCACTACCGAACTCCTCAGACAGTCTTATTTTAGTCATAAATGTACAAGGACAAACAACAAATCATGTCCAGCTTGAGCAAACAATAATGCAGTTTAAACCTATGGCAATAGTGGTTACAGAAACGCATATTACAGCAGATATAGACAATTCCGAGATTGCAATAGAGGGGTACAATAGCTTTATAAACTGTTCGGACAGTAGGCATACCGGAGGTGTCACAATATATGTAAAAACTTCTATGAAATGTGAAATTATTGAAAAATTTGAGTTAAGCAAAGAATATTGGTGTATTTTAGTTAAAATATATCTAGTGAACGAAACTATTATACTAGGAAGGCTCTATAGATCACCTAACGGGAGTGACGTACCAGGATTTCTAAATTTTATTGCAACCATATTTGATACGGATTATATTAACAGAAACAGTACAGCATTGGCAGGTGATTTTAATATAAATGTGCTACAAAACTCTCCATATGCCAGAAATATCCTAAATAGTGCTGCTTCGGCAGGTTTTAGACAAATTGTAAGTGAACTTACAAGGTACTCAAAGGACTCTAAAACTTTAGTTGATCATATCTACACAAATGTTGCACATATACAAGAAACAAATAGAATATATCCTATCATAAGTGACCATGAAACAATTGGTATAAAGCTCAGGATGAAGTCTAATACCATAAAAAACAAAAAGCTTATTCGAAATTTGAATGAGGCTAAAATTCAAGAAATCAGACGTGAGCTAATGGAACAAAAGTGGGAATATACATCAACAGATGCAAATATTTTATATAACAGCTTATACAAAAACTTAATTAATGTTATTGACAAAATTTCGCCAGTACATGAAAAGGCACACAAGAGAAGAAAACAATGGATTGATGAAGAAATAAACAAAGCGCAAAAAGAAAGGGATAGACGGTATACAATTTTCAAATTCACAAACAGTGTAGAAGACTTTGAAACCTATAAAAGGCAACGCAACAAAGTTGTTACATTACTGCGAAGAAAGGAAAAGGAATACTACGAGACCAAAATTAGTGAAAATCGCTACGACAGTAAGAAAATGTGGCAGACTTTAAAAGAAATAATCAATAAAGGCAAAAAGACTGTTGATTACTCTTGTCTAGAAATTGAACAAGATGACGGAAATATTGCAAACTCACTAAATAATTTCTTTGTAAACAGTATTCATGATATTGTGGCGAGTATACCTTCTCCAGATAGTGAATTTAAGGAAGTATCTTTCAAGGTGGACCGTAATTTGAATACATTTGAAAAAATATCATTAAATAAATTGGAGAAAACAATAAAAAGTCTAAAAAACAAATCATCTGGTGACGAACTTCTTTCGGTAAAACTTTTAAAAGACTTGTTCGATGTTGTGGGATACCAATTGCTTAACATAAAAAATATATCACTTGAAACAGGGATAGTACCAAATAAGTTAAAAGGTAGTGTCATAATACCAGTGCCAAAGGTTAACCATCCCAAGAAGGCAGAAGAACTCAGGCCGATAAATCTACTCCCGATTGTTGAAAAGGTTATGGAAGCTTTGGTGCAAGAACGACTAAGCAAGTATTTGGAAGAAAATAAAATATTTTATGAGGGCCAGTCATGATTTAGAAGTAAACATTCTTGTGAAAGTGCGTGTCAGTTTGTCTTGTCTAAGTGGAAAAAAGAAATCGATGAGGGGAACATTATTGTAACTGTTTTCATAGATTTAAAACGGGCTTTCAAAACCATTGATCGTGAAAAGTTGATAGATATATGTAGGGTATATGGAATAGGGGGCACAGTCCTTGATTGGCTAAAAAATTATCTAACCAACAGATTTCAAACGACCAAAGTGGAAAATAAACTGTCAGAGGATTTGGAAATAAATTATGGAGTTCCGCAAGGGAGTGTTTTGGGCCCTCTGCTCTTTATACTCTATATAAATGACATAAACAAATACCTATGCAATAGTTTCACAAATTTATATGCTGATGATACTGTTGTATCTGTATCAGGAACCAACTTTGAAAGAGTAGTTGAATCAATAAATAGTGAACTAAATAGCTTGAAAAATTGGCTTAGATATAAAAAATTGAAGCTGAATCCTACAAAAACAAAATGCATGGTCTTGGTACACGTCAAAATTGTTAACTGTTTAAACAGCGCAAGTTCAATATCCAAATTGATTCTGTCGTAGTCGATCAAGTACAGGAAATTAGATATTTGGGAATACAACTAAATCCTCAATTAAATCTATGTCATCACGTAGATTACATTTGCAGAAAACTAGGAAAAAGGATTGGATACTTTCGTAGAATATCACATAAACTGTCAAATTGCTCGCGGCGTATAGTTTACAATGCTATAATCTATTCCCAGTTCACGTACTGCATGTCTTTGTTAATATTTTGCAATAGAGAAGATGTAAATAGAATCCAAATTCTACAAAACAAAGTAATGCGAATTCTATTGGGATGCAATAGATATACTCCGATAAAAGACATGTTGCAAACACTAATGTTTCTTAATATAGAGCAGATGATCAAAGAGGCGAATTTAATTTTTATTTATAAAATAATAAATAATCTAACACCAGCATTTCTATCAAAATTTTTAACGCAACGGGAGCACATGATAACTTATAACTTAAGAACTGGAGATGATTATTTCATTGAAAGGTGCAATACAAACATAATGCAGAGATCTGTTTTCGGTGAGGGGTTGCGGTTATATAATAATCTTCCTTCAAGTGTAAAAACTGCACCCAATATTACTGCTTTTAAAAGAGCATTAAGGACAATGTATTTTCAATGTTAATTCTGCTTTGTTTCTTCTCTGTTTGATTTTTACAGTATAAGTATTTTTTGTAGATCATGCTATTAGATAATGTACTAGCTTTAGAGCTAAATAAAGTTTATTCTATTCTATTCTATTCTATTACCTAACTGAAATAGTGTCAAATGAATGACATATTGACATTTGCCTATTAAAATATTTTTGAAAATGACAGATCTGACATTTCCTTTAATCACTTTTCTGAATTTTAGGCAGTTGTAGATAAAATGTTGTACAATACATGTGTGATAATGCATCATTTATATACTTGTGTGCTTACATACACGTATATTAATGATGCTTTTATCCCACTTGTATAGTAAATAACTATAACAACACTAGTGCTGTTAAATGCATCTTAACGCAACTCGTTGCTAAGAAGTTATTATCATAGTAACATAATAGAATAATAGTTATTTACTATACAAGTGGAATAAGAGCATCATTAATATAGGTGTGTGTAAGTTACAAACGAGTGCATAGCACGAATTATGTAAGCACACAAGTATGTTAATAATGCATTATCACACATGTATTGTACAAAATTTTATCTATAACTGCCCAAAATTGACCAACAGAAAGAGATAGGAGGATGATTAACAATCGGAAAAAGGAAGTGAGAGAATATAATCACAACAACAAATGTTACCGAAGACACCTGGATAAACTATTTTAAGCAACTATACATAGCAACCATGGAAGAA
The DNA here is from genome assembly GCA_940337035.1 of Agriotes lineatus. Taxonomy (NCBI): domain Eukaryota; kingdom Metazoa; phylum Arthropoda; class Insecta; order Coleoptera; family Elateridae; genus Agriotes; species Agriotes lineatus. The sequence continues at coordinate 69,388,422 of OW679199.1, read as the reverse complement.
ACCGTTATCAACACAGAACCAGTAAGAGTTGTCGTAGAAGTGGAGGATTAAGCAATTGAAAGAACCATAAAATAGCTGAAAACAGAAAATCGCCAGGAGAGGATCGCATAACAAATGAAATGCTGAAATACGGAGGAACTGGCCTCAAAAATGAATTTATAGAATTGGTTAAACAAATATTTAGCAATTCAAGAATCCTAGAGGAATGGAAAACTAACATCGTCATTCCCATATTCAAGAAAGGGCAAAAACATTTTCCAGAAAACTATAGGGGAATAAATCTACTCAGTACGATACTTAAAGCTTAAACTAATAACAAAACTTATAACCGGAAAACTTCCGAAATAATAAATCTTACCGAAGAACAGCAAGAGTTCAGGACAGGTAGATCTTGTAACGATGCAATATTTATTATGAGAAAGATCACAGAAAAGGCTATAGAATATAATGTACCAGCGTATTTCTGTTTCGTAGATATAGCAAAAGCTTTCGATAACATAGAACTGAAGAATGTACTACAAATTCTAGAAAAAGAAAATGTCCCGAACGGAAAAGACGAGAAAAGATCATATAAGAAATGAGATGATCCGACAACAATGCGATATACAAGAAATAAACGAATGGGTAACGCGAAGAAGAATAGAATGGAACAACCACATTACAAGAATGGCAGACAAGAGACTAATGAAAGCAGCACGTGACAACTCCCCAAATGATAAAAGCTTTCACAATCATCCAAAGAGGTACCAGTAGATATATTTAATGCTTGGTGGATGAATTAAACAGCTATTAATACGTTTTAAAAAGTGATAATTATACTTATTCACAAAACAGGTAAAAACCCACCGCATCATTCTTAATATCGACCTATCTCTCTGATGTCTACCACCGACACATTAGCTGAAATAGATACATAACATTCCATGAAATGAATATTTGCTATGCAAATTTTTGACAAGGTATGGCACGCGGGCTTGCTATACAAAATCAGAAAAATGATTCTGCATACTTTCTTCTCAATACTAAAGTCGTATCTAACGAATAGGTACTTTCATGTTAAGTTCTAGCAAGAACATACCGATGTCTTCCCTATCCTATCGGGTGTACCACAATTAAGCATACTCGGGCCACTACTATATCTACTGTTCACGGCTGAGCTTCCGACATCAAGGCAAACGATAGTGACTATTTTTGCCGACGATACAGCTGTCCTGACATTTCACACAGACCCGGCAATTGCTTCACATATGTTACAACTTAACCTAAATCAAATAGAAACATCTTATCTTATCTATCTTATCCGCTTTAAAACTGTCATGTGTTTATGATCATCTAAACCTCCTAAAAGTAACATTACAAAAGACGAAAGGAATGTTCTCAACACCTTACGTTGCAATTTCGACATCTCAATTTTGTCCGCTGATAAAGGTAATGTTACGGTACTCCAAGATTCTTCTTTTCCCCACTTTTACGCGACCCAACTTCTAACATAGAACGGAAAGTCACTTCCCTCATAAAATTTTCAGATCTTCTTACTGATATTCAACGGAGGTTGATTCCTCGCGCTTCAAAGCCTTTCCGGCTCTATGGTCTTCCCAAAATTCATAAACAAGATATTCCCCTCAGTCCCATTGTCAGTACCATAGAATCCCCTACCTACTTATTAGCAAAATACGTAACCACTATCCTCAGAAAGTTCATTGGTAGATGGTATGTTCACAATTCAGCCCATTTCGTTGAACTTATATCCAATATAAGCGTTGAACCTGAGCATTTACTTGTGAGTTTCGATGTCACTTCCCTTTTTACTTTAGTTCCTCTTCGCGATTCCATAGTCATAATCCAACACTTGTTACTGGACTGAGAAGGTAGTTAGTTAATAAGTAAAGTTGTTAAACTTAAATTTTTCTGTAAACGGCAGAAACTAAATGCAAGTACTTGTACTTAAGTATTCTTATTAATCTCGCAACAGTAGCTTTAGTCTTCGTGTACAAGTGTATTTTAACTAAAAGGATTGTCAGTTAACCTGACTTTAGACGAATTCGTGACACAATACAAATCTACCTTGATTAAAAGTTAAACAGCTACATCAATCACATAATTAAAAATGATTTGCGGCTTAATAAATCCTAAGATCATTAATAATATAAATCGTAAAATAAGACACCTTAACGCAGTTGAAATTGGAGAAGCGATTGATAGAAGATGGTACAAGCTTTAATTACATTTGAGGAGTTCTCGGTGCAAGCCATTTTGTTGTTTTGAGGTTGTGACATTAGGTACAATGAGATTGAAAATATATGTAGAAGAGCTAGCCAAGGTGGGAAACCGAGAACAATCCTTCGCCAAGACCGTTATGTTGTCAATTGTGCTCTATATAGGTGCATTTCAACTGCGAGAGATCTCAAAAATAAACTCCGGAGGGCCACTCGAATCCAAATTTCTGATCAAACTACAAGAAACAGGCTGCGGGGATATCATCTAATGTCAAGGAAGCCAGTTCGCAAACCGCGTTTAACTGTGCAATATAGAGATTAACATTCGCTTTAGAGCATTTTAATTTGGATCTGAACCAGTTGTCCCTTGTCCTCTTTTCTGATGAGTCGAGATTTTGCCTTACGCATTGTGATGATCGTGTTACTGCGTGGACTCGTCATGGAGAGCGTTATTCCGAAGGTTTTTTAAGAGACCAACAAGCATGTAGGTGGATTCGTCATGGTCTCAATAGAAATTACGCTACACAACAGAACTAACCTCGTGGTCCTCGTGTTCATCCATGGGTGAGATCATGTAGACCATGGGATATACGTCAAAATATCGCATCCAAAAGGTCGCGCGACAATACTTCGCGGGAAAAATATAGAACGATAAATGATCGCATGCGACAAAATATCGGATAAGGAATAACTACATTACAATTACAGAAAAAAATCTCTATTGGAATTAATGATAGCGCGCCAAATACTGAAGTAAACTTTCCTTCACACTTTGTCCAGGCTTAGGACTGGCAGTACAAATACTGGCGTGTTTAAAAGTGTTTTTTTCTCGTTTTTGTTTGTTTTTTAATTTTTTTTAATCCAATTAAAAGTTTAAAAGTGTTAGTGAATATAGCGATCACTTTTGTTGTCATAAATATTTATATTGCGAAATTTTTGTTTTTATCTCTTTTACATTTTCTCGTTTTTATTTGTTTTCTAATTTTTTCTCCAATTTAAACTTGCAGTTGGAAATTGTGGGATATTCCTCTTAAATATGCAAGAACCGGCCGATTCCCATATTCGAGCATTATTGCATGTGTACGTTTGGCTGTATCTTTATAAATTTTCTTTCGGGGAGGTTCATTTCCTGCGATGTATTGTTCTGTTTTTACTTTATTCAAATCGTATTCTCTCTTAAAAGCAGTCATCACTTTCACAAAGACTAGGATTTGCAGCGTTTAAAATCGATGCAAAGCTATTGTGCCATCCTTCCACGGCATTACGGTATTTTTACTACTAGTCCTAAGCCTGGACAAGGTGTGAAGGGAAGTTTACTTCAGTATTTGTCGCGCGATCATTAATTTCAATATAGATTTTTTTCTGTAATTGTAATGTAGTGAATATACACGATTTTTTTATCTCAATGTATGAGTAGGTATATAGGTATATTTTGTCGCTCGACCTTTTGGCTGCGATCTTTTGACGTGATACCAGACCATGTGGTACTTGTTGTAGTAGATATGGACGCTGGATTCCTATTCCAGGAGGATAACGCGAGGCTAGATACTACTGTTTTAATTAAAAACTTCATCGAAGAAAAGAGACTTTCAGTCATGGCTTAACCTGCTCTTAGTCCCGGCTTCCAAAGCTCAAGGCATGTCTTGCAACCCCAGAAAATACTGAATAGCTAATAGCAGGAAGAAATGCGGAAACTTAATCTAAATATGCCTAGAAGCAGCCAGGCAGTCAACTTAACCAGCGGAAGCCACACCCATTATTAGTTGCCTTTAAACACACATTCAATTATCAAAATCTTTTCGCTCTTAAACTCCCATTCCACCACTTTCTCTGTGTGTTTTTTCTCGATTATACAAGCCGCACTTGCATTCGCTCTGTCGTTAACTCCCACACCTGACTACAATATAGTGTGTCTTCCGTTTAAAACAACACAGCCACACTCTTTTTCCTAAGTTTCAGTTACTACACGAAAACTTACTTTCATTTTTGAAAATTCTACTGCCGTTTTTTTCCTCACCTGCAATTTCTCTTACTTTCCATGTCCCTAACCTCAATTTCCTTCCACCTCCGTCCTTTCACATAATATCGCATTATGTGGATGCAACAAGCTCCCGCGGTTTAAATTCTTGATTAAACTGTCATTGTTTTACAGCAGTAGCCAAAGAATTTGTATTATCTGCAAAAGGTGACTACCTTATTTACATGTACAATTCCCTAGAGACCCTTATTCGCACGATGAAAATACCTGTCTTCAAAACAGTTCAACAAATTCATTCATTCATTCATGATCTATAGCTCTTCGCGAGAAGTGCAACGGAGGTAATGCGCCGCACGCGACTAACATTTCGCTCCTCCGCATGCAAACGTACCACACACTCAGCAACTTACAGCAAACTTAACTAAATAGTATATAATTGTACACTATATTTATTTCATCAGCTCGAAAATTTTTTACAGCATTGTGAGAAAATGCAATGACCTGTTTGCAACGGTTTTTACGTGTTTAATAAATTGTACAAAACCGACGATCTATCACTCGCATTAAACACTACCAAAAGTTAACCAAGGCAGTAAGTTACTTGTCTATTACGAACAGCTCAATTATAATCAATAATTTCAATCAACGTGTAGTTTTGATCGGCATCTGCATCTGAATATATTCAGGTCGCAGCCATTAACTATAACCCATCTACTTCAAGCGACATCAGAGTATTTCTGCCTCGTGTCAAGTAGGTACTGGCCGTAGCCAGACAATGGTTCTAGGGAGGACCAAAAATTTTATTGAAAGGGCAAACATATACTTCAGAAATACTAAAAAATACGAATAGGCACAGCTAATTATTAATTTACGTAAATAATATTGAAACAATAAACGAAAAAGAAGAAAAACTACTAGAATCAAGGGAACAGCAATAATAAAAATCCTAGGTATAAGCCAGGCAAAGAAATAAGGAACTAGCGGAAAACAACATTGGGAACGGATATACAATATATTGTTCTAGAAATCAAATACAAGAAAACAACAAAGAAGGAGCAGCAATGATAGGAAACAAGGAACTAGCAAGAGGGTTAAGAAATAGAAACCCATCAAGTCAAGGGTTATTTATAGATATACAATTGGAACTGACATAGCAATTGTATAAATATATGCACCAGTGAAATGTAAGGAATTAGAGGTAATAGAAAATGTCTACAAAGAAATGATCCATAGGACAAAATAAGAATATAATAATATATTAATCATACGGGGTTGGTATGGAAGAGTATGGTCTGATACAGAAGTACCACTAAGAATAATGGTGAAAAATCGAGAACTCCCCAAAGACAGTAATGGAAGATAAATGATTCAATTCTGAATACCAAATGACCTAATAACAAGAAATGGAGGGTAGATACACCACATACCTACATGGTAGCAGGAAGTGCGTGAATGAAGTTTTCCAATCAAAAATAGATAAATATATATCAAAATGGCTAAATAGCATGGGAGAACTACATATACAACAATGGAAGATAATGACAGAAATAACGATAAATAAAGCCAACGTGTTTTAAAGCGCGAATTCTATATTTGCGATACTTTCACAGATACTCCGGTATGGTCTAGTGGCTAGGATACCTGGCTTTCACCCAGGAGGCTCGGGTTCGATTCCCGGTACCGGAAACATTTTTTATTAAATTGTAATAACATTTTTTATAATTTTTATTGTAAATAATGGCTTACTTACTGCAAACGAGGTGAAAGATTTATTATCGTGTACAATATTACACTAAAATGTAGTAGGTTATGTCGTTACGATTTAAATTTTTATTTACAAACACGAACTAAGTTTGAACAAAACAACAAAAAGGTAGCCATAGTCGCTTCCACAGTAACTGTGAGAAATATTTCTCGTTTTCCTTTTCAGTTTTACCTCTTGTCCCCATTCCTTACAGAAAGACGATCTCTATTGGATTCGTCTCTGTAAGGAATGACATTGTAGGCGAGTTACGGTTCTACCTATACCGCCTGGGAAACATCGGACTACCTGATAAACAATTTGTTCCTCTCGCTTATATAGTTACAAGTCCAACCTAGTATGTTGCGAGAGATAACGCTTAGATATTGTGTTATATAAAACCTTCACTCAAAGATTCTCTAAATTTGTTCTACCAGTTGAGGCTAAATTTTTTCACTAACGTACTGTGTCAACAATTTTGAATTTAAGTTAACTGCTTTTCTAATGAAAATTAAAGAGCTATTGTAAACGTAAAAAACACGCTATCGATTCGTAATAACAAAATCGAATAGAAATTGTAGATTATTAGTTAGGGGTATGTTCCAAAATACATTATTTGGGAAATTGTGGCTTTATCTTCAAAAGAAGCATCTTGCGCCATCTGGTTAGTCACATTTTTTACCAAATCGACTTTTACAAGGCTATTTTGCTAAAATTAAAATTCGAATGCCACAACTAATGATATGAAATAAATTTTGAGCAGATTTTAAGTCGCAATATTTAACGTTACACTTGCATTATATTCAAAATCTACCTACAACAGGTGTCTAGGATCAGCCCACCATGCATGGGAATCTCGTAGACAGTTACGAGCTAACTATTCGTTTAAATTGAAAGAACAGGGGGCATCCCAAGTGCAACAATGATTTTAAGTAATTATTTTATTATTAGCCATACAGTAAAGCCCTTTTGACATTGTTAATTATAATTAAAAATAATTATACAGTGATCCCCAAAAAGTCGGCATAATATGGGATTTTTTTTATTTTTGATGTTTCAAAAAATCTTTTACATCAATAATTTGTGCTTGTCTAAAAACCTATTTATCCCCTATCATATATACCGAGTGATTTTTACTTATTTAGAAATTTTCAAAATCCAAAAAATGCTATCATTCGGAAATTAAGTAAGATTTCAAGGAGATTCTTTTAGAGTATGTTATTTTTAGCTAACTGAACAATTTCAAGGACAGAAAACGCCTAATTTTTAACTTTAGGTAAAAATAAATTCTTCAATTTTTTCAATAATTTTCAAAATTTTACATACCAAGACTTAATATTAAAATTCAAAGACTTTAAAGATTTATAAATGAGAAAAATAATAAAAAATGTTCATGACAGATTTTTTATTATTTGCCGAAAAGTAGTATGTTGGCATACTTTTTACGCTTTTTATGCAAGGCGAATATTTTTCTTTATCCAATTTACATGTTCTAAAAATCTCTTTATTAAACAATTGTAAAAGAACGTTTACAGTTTTTTTAACAGTAACTCCATTTTCTAAATAAGTAAAAATCACTCGATATACAGGGTGTTTCAGAATAACTGTTCCTAATTCTCAGAATTGAGAGAGGGCATGTTATTCAACACTTTTTAATAATAAACTAGTGTTCGGAAATACTTCCGTTTCGAGATAATACGACATTAACGAATTGAGTACTTGAAATAATCTCAATGTGAAAAGTAACGATTTTATTGATTTCCAGCGGTTGCAATTTTTATTAACATTTAAAAAATGGTATTACACAAAAATTATAAGAATTGTTCAAAATTATGGCCGCCATTGTCGACACACAAGGTATAACGATGTGTGATTGACCGACGAATTCTTCGAAATATCTGCGGACGATCACGAATGTCATCAAAAGCAAGAATAATTCGAGCCACTAACTCCTCTGCTGTGTCCACAGGTGTCGCATAGACGAGTGATTTAATATGACCCCAAATACAAAAATCAATTAGAGTCATATCTGGCGAACGTGCAGGCCAAAGAATAGGACCTTGTCTCCCAATCCATCGGTTTCGAAATTGTGAATTTAAATAATCTCGAACATTTAAACCGAAATGCGCTGGTGCACCATCATGTTGAAAGACTCAATTCCTTAATGTCGTATTATCTCGAAACGGAAGTATTTCCGAACACTAGTTTATTATTAAAAAGTGTTGAATAACATGCCCTCTCTCAATTCTGAGAATTAGGAACAGTTATTCTGAAACACCCTGTATATGATAAAAGCTAAATAGGTTTTTAGACAAGCACAAATTATTGACGTAAGTTTTTTTGAAAAATCAAAAATAAATATTATTTAAAGTTGTGAAAATTGACATTTCGAAATTGAAAATTATAATTTTGGAGATAAATTATGTCTATGAAATTTAGAAAATACGTATTATATTATTAATGCATGATTTTTGTTATTGAAATAATAAAAAATCAATAAGTCGTTACATGTTTAATATTTTAAAGTTTTAAAAAATGCACTTCTAAAGGGTTGAACACTGTGCATTGAAAAATTTTATAAAAAGTTAAAAACTCGGTTTAAGCATAGTGGAATGCAGAAAATAAATGAATTATAGATAAATGCATGCTAGCTTGTTTCCTTAATTTGTTATCATTCTGCGCAGTCGGCATGAGAATATGTAGCTTGCTATTTATTTACGCAGGGTTGTATTAACTTAAATTTTAAAAGTTTTAATGACAGAAATTATGAAAAATTATTGGTTGTTAAAAATTTGAGAAATGTAATTACAAGAGTTGTTTATTTGAAAAGGTTATGGTAAATTGCACTTAGATTGTCTATATCTGTTTCATAATTAATAGTTGTAGGGCTCTTTTGTATTTCAATCATTTCTAGGCAAAGGCGTTTTTTTTTTAATTGCTTTCTTTATGTAAGATAGTAGGTGTATTAAAGTTAAATTTATGTTGGTGGTCTATTGCATGATCAGTTAACGCAGTTTTAGCGAACGAGGGTGATATATTCTTAATTTTAACAGAATATTTATGTTGTCTAATTCTGTTTTTGAATAATTGCTTCGTTTGACCTATACAAGTGGAGTTACAATTGTTACAATTAATTTGGTAAACTACTTGAGATTGCATACTTGTCTCAGTTTTGTCTTTTAAATTAGTGAAGAACAATTTGCTCTGACCGTAACATAAACATGTTTCAAAATGTGTGCTAATACGCAATGCTGAAATAAAAGTTATTGTTTTGAGAAATGTATCTATTACTAAAATAACGTTGGAAACAATATTTTCAATGTTTACTCACATTTATATTAAAATTATTTTTAGAGAGCAATATTTATATATTTATATATTTATAAGTAAGATATAATACTACACAATCGAATTTCTTTAATAGTTTAATCATGAAGATGATTTCGTAAACCACGCCAGAGGCGAAACTTTTTTGCAAGGGAAGGGATAGAAGAGCACGGTAACTCAACGTGTAAACCGCGCTAGAGGCGAGACTCGAGACAGCGCTGGTATTCAGAGATGCGAGTTTTACTGTACGTCCTGTTTCACCAATGGATACAGCATTGCAAGAGCAAAGAACCCAAACACCTTTAGATGACATGTGTTTCATTTACCTTTAGGTGAAGGAGCAACATGTAAGAGTTTCGCCTCTGGCGTGGTTTACACGTAGAGTTACCGTGCCCTTTTATCCCTTCCCTTGCAAAAGATTTTCGCCTTTAGTCTGATTTACACGTTGAGTTACCGTGCTCTTTTACTTTTCCTCCTGATGAAGCCCCTTACGAAAGCGGGCTTTCTGATTAAAAGCATATAATGATCTCTTAACTTTTGGTATTATAATTTTTTGTTGGACCAATCATGAAGGCAAAAATTACATCGAACTATTAGTGCTCCATCATCAACGACTATTTTGTTGTTAGTTCAAACCGACTGCAGCCCATAAGTACTGGGTGATCGGGAACAAACTTCGACAGAGGATTGTTGATGGTATTTTAAGTAAGAAATTGAATTTGAACTTTTGTCGTTCAACGCTTCCTTAAGATAACATAGCTACGTAAATTTCACACTGGGGAAAATCTATTTGAGTTAAATCAAATAAAAATCTTTGTATTATTAATAAAAAAGTAGAAAAACAAAACTATAAACACGAAAAGGAGTAATTGCAATAAAAAACGAAACTCTAAACACAATGCCTGGGGTACTTCTTATTTCATTGACCTTGTCCTGAATTCGTTGCAATAACTGTTGACAAGGGGCAATCTCAATGCTATACACCTGATGCTTCATGCTTCATGTGCCCCTACAATTAAAAATCCAATAGATTTAAGTGGCGATCGTGGGGGCCAACGTACGAGACCATCTTGACCAATCCATTTGTTGTCCCAAATTTCTTCCAATTGCGACTTAAAAATGAGTTCAAAATGTATACCGTAAATTTGTAAAATATCCTTGTAAAAGATGTGCGAAGAAATGGCCTATATCAATTATTGTTTGAAATGAATTACGTGTTGTCTCTTCCATTCCTGTATTTAAGTTAAAACTACTTATAATGGCACAAGGTACTTCCTGTGAATATAATAAAAACCACAATTTCTCAAATAATGTATTTTGAAAGATACCCTTAGCTCTAATCTACACTTTCTATTCGGTTTTTTATTTCGATTGGATACTTTTTAACATTTGTAATTTTTATTATAAAACCACTGAATTTAAATTAGAAATTTTTGACACAGAACGTTAGTAGTCCGAAGTTTCCCAGACGGTATAGGTAGAACCGTAACTCGCCTATACTGCATTCGTTTCGACGAATGGCAGAAGAAGGAGTACAGTGCATAAAGTAAAAATGAATAAGGAGGAAAGGAGAATAATTCTCACAGATACTGTGGAAGCGACTATGGCTACTTTTTTATTGTCTCATTCAAACTTATGCGGTTTATGTAAAAACAATTTAAATCCAACTAATGACAACCTAGTGTAATATTGTATATGATAATAAATCAGTGCAGTAAATAATCCATTATTTACAATAAAAACATTAAAACGTATTTTCAATTTAAAAAAAAAAAGTTTCCGGTACCGGGAATCGAACCCGAGCCTCCTGGGTGAAAGCCAGGTATCCTAGCCACTAGACCATACCGGACTGTCTGTGAAATTATTCGCGCTTTAAAAATCTTCAAAGGAATGCTTAATATCAATATTAGTAATATAATTTTTTAGTGTATAGCTTTATAGCCACTCATCACCCTAACACGAATTTTAGTAAATTTCCCACCATACAAGCTAATTACATTTTTCAGCTTTATTATACAATACTTACGGCCTCAATATCAATTCTTAGACGCAACTTGCTTCAGTTCTATAAAGTCCAGTTCGTACACATGCTACAATATCCCTTACATTACATAATCGCTAGAGCCAGCATTTAGTATTAGAGTAGACCTAATATACCGGGTGACCATAAATGGTTGTGATTTTTTTCTTAGGTTGGCACTGTTTATGTTGATGGCACTGTAATTCTGTGTCAAATTCGAGGTTAGAAGGTTAGGTTTTGCGTCAGTCTGTGTCAAAATTAACGGAAAACCGAACCTGCTAACCTTGAATTTGACATAGACTTACAGTTCCACAAATATAAACAGTGCCAACCTAAAAAAAATCACAACCATTTATGGTCACCCGGTATGTGGAGATTTAATTTCTTCACGTATCCGATCAAAAGCAATTTGACAACTGTCACTCCAGTTCGAGATAGCAACTTTTTAAATTAAATTATATAAAGCATGCAAAATATGTAACATATTAGGAATAAATCGGTGATAATAATTTTAAATCTAAAAATGTTTTCAGCTGATCATTTTACAGATAAAATTTTTGAAAATGATGATCTTAAGAAAATTCAACAGAAGTTTCAACTATTTCTAGAGTATTACTGGAGTCACTGTTTTGGTCTATAATTATTACGGTCATTAGGCTCACGTTTTCTATATACTGGAAATATTGTGTTTGTTTCCCATTTTTTCGGTATCTTACTTATTTCCCATGCTTCTTTCTTGTTCTATGTATAGTTATCTCATGCTGTTCAGTCGACACGATAGTACTTGATATCCAGTATGTGCCAAAAGTGATTTAGCATATTAGAAAACCTAAGATTTTTGGAAATCAGAAGACACAATACTAAAACAATAACTATGTAATTATAAGACAACATATTATTGAAAATACAGTTCCGTATTGTTAAACTATAACTTGCTTCTTTACCAATTTTATAAAATTTAGCGCTTAAAACAAAGCACACCCTTCCTCTTCTTAGGGCCGTAACTAGGTATGGCCGAGTGCCCCCCCTAGGGACACAAGAAGCAAGGAGCGCCAAAATGGCACGGGAAAACAAATAACTAAATAAGCGGGCAATTTTACAAAAAAAAATATTTCTAATATTAAGGGTTGTATTCTAAATAATGCTAATAATAATAATTACAATATACGCCCTTAATCTGGTCGATACATTATATTCCATGCAAACGATCATTTTCTAAATGAATACTAATTATAATTTTTTTAAGGTTGACTACTTGTCATCACAGACTGTCTCATACAGCCTTAATATCTATAGAGTGGTCTCCCACAGACTCATCTCATTTGAAACATTTTGGAATTTCCGATACAGAAAGCAAGAAAATTATGTATCTATAATAAATACTAATAAATTAAACTTTTAAGGTGTGGTAATATATGTAAGCAAATTTTCAAGTTGCTGTAAGTCGCTGTAAGTAGCATTAATATTATTTATTACATTTACTTGTTAGAATTGCGTTTTATGTTTTTTATTCAATTTCCTATTATTCTATTTGTGTTCCTACTTGGTTATTTTAGCTTATTAACATGCGTTTATTATTTATTATACGTTCTGTTGGCTACAAAATAATATGCACTTTTTACCATCCTCGTCTCAGGCGCAGCAAGTATGGTAATCGTGAAAAAAAAACACCTTTCAAGATCTCTTCCGATTAACAGGTTATGTTCGAAACATTTTTACACTGTAAGAAAATATGCGTATTATATACAAAACGCATACAGGGTCTTTTTGATTTAATTCAGTAGCAGTATTGGTTAGAGAAAATAGTTATTTGTATACCAAGGCACTGAAGTTTAACTTTTTGTCATGAATGTAGATTTAGTCATATAAATAAATAACCCACGAGGAATAAAAACAATCAGTGTTGAGGCGCAGATTACGTGTTTTTCATGAAATAGAGAAATCGCGAAATAATATTAAAAAAAAACAAAATTGTTTTTAATCCGGCTCAGTAGTAAGCATTCTGGCTACTGGTCGTAAAGTCGCGAGTTCAAATCCCGGTCTCGGTGATGTTTTTAAAAATAAAAAAAGTGTTGATGAAAGTCATTACTTTTAATACCAACATCTGTCATTGAAGTTGACGTTTCTCTTACTGATACAAAAAGTGTATGTTGCTATGTAATACTTTTAGTTCCTAGTATTAACAGTACCTACTGTTACTTCCTAGGAACTAAAAGTAACTTCCATTTAGTCGGCTGTAGATGTAGTTGTTATAATGATTTTTAGATGAGAAACGTCAAAAGTAATCAATCATCTCAAATTTTGAATATTTTGTAATTTTCTAGGTTGCGAAAAAAATAATATGTATTATTCGGATTAAAAGTGGTTAAAATTGTTCGTCAAACAAAGTGCCACTTTTAATCCTAATAACACAATATACTATTTTACTTTTAAATTTAAAATGTATTTATTTTTGAATACCTTCCTCTTTGTTTTGAATGCATCATATATACGAAAATAGATGCAGAATTCATGCAGTAAAATTAGTAATTTTTGTCACCGTTATCGTTAGCGTTCCAAGTAGGGTTGCAACTTTTTCGTGAAACAAAACAAAAGGCACATGATACATTTGTGAGTGACCTAACATGCAAATACTGCCGCAAATGAAAATGTTTGATTGGTCAAGACCAAACAGCCCAAATATCTTAAAAAGGGATCTCTTTTTCATTTTCGACGGTCAAGGCTAGCCACCTACCTGGCTTACGAAAAGAGAACTCATAGAACTATGACTTCGTGGTTAAAATAAGCCAATGACCTAATATAAGAGGAATAAGAAGCAGGTGTCCCAGCATATGCTTTAATAGTATATTATTTAACGAGCATATAATAATGGCTATTATATGCGGTTCAAATACGATATTTTATCTACGGCCATTATTGCTTATTTTTTTAATTTAGAATAAAACTTAAAAGTACCATGACAATTTGAGCGGTTAATACATGGGGTTGAATTCATACCAAGATTATTAAAGATAGCATTAGAAATGTTTGAATCATTATTAACATTTAACGAATTTGAAACACTAAAATCAACAGGAGCATTGGCTGCACTATGATTATTAGACGAACATAGTTGTAATTGTTGCAAAATTTTTCGAGCGGCCTCCATTTTATTAGCTTCTAATCTGTCAACGTACCCTTCGACTACCGAGCTTGCTTTCCAACCTCCATTCAGCTTTAGATACATCAAGTTTGCACCTCCATCTGTATATGTATATATAAGCAGCCGATGATCTTCTCAGAGAATGCCCGGTATATTTTTCTGGAGAAGGTAATTTCGAGTATGTTGAGATTTGTTTTCCAAATGATTGGAATTTGTAAATTCCTATTGTTTGTACTGTACAATTGCCATTTTAAAAATCCAGAAAAAAATTATCTGCTTTCCATTAGGTGAACATAAATTTATATATTTTTTAACGATGTTGTAAAATGGTCCCCTTATTGAAAATTGCCTGTCTATTTTTGTATCAAGTAGTCAAGTATATCAACAAGAAATGCAGTGTTATGATCGTGGACATTCTCTACTTTCATTTTATACAATTCAATGGAACGACAGCAACCCATTAATCCACAATGGAGACAACCTTTAAAAATATTAAGCATTATTATGTACATCACTTATTAGTTTCTTACCTTGGTTGCGAGATATTTATTATCTGGTGCTTTATCAATGAGTTCACGAACTTCATTCGGAGTAAAAACTGCAGCTTTTTCAGCCTTGTAACCATCAGACTTTCGTTTCAGGAAAGAGACTAATTTTGGATAATTTTCGATGTTAATTACATCTAAAGTTTCAGTTTTATCTATTTCTATTATTTCAGGTGGTGTGCAATTTTCCATCAAATTTTCATCCTTTTCACTGTCATCCATTTCACAAATATCTGCAACATAATGAAAATGATGAATTTAATTATTTTGGAAAAAACCAGATAAAGTTACTACCCTGATATCAAATAGTATATTACATACCGAGGTGGAAAGTGTTTCATTCCTGTCGAGAGGTTAACTTTATCTCGAGACAGAAATGAAACTTTTGACCGTGGTATGTATACTATTTTTCTCACAATCGGTTTTTGTCACTATTTATTTAATTAGGTTGCAAATAATACGTATTTTTATCGCAGTTTAATAAGTCACTTTAACAAAGGAAACTGCGACGCTGTTGCTAGGTAACATGACAAGTTCATTGAAAGTGACGTTTAGCTAGCCGGGAAAACCTTTCCCGCGGAGTTAGGAAGTAAAGTAAACAATGACTCACTTTACTACTGTTTTGAAGGTTAGAAACGTACCTATTATTAACCGATTGTGAGTAAACAATATTATTAGATGGAATTAAAATACTTTTACATTTGTAAATTTGAAAAATGAGGTTACAATTGAATAACGGTCATCAGTATTGATGGTTGCCTAGTTACGACGATATTTCTTGTTTAAAATCAAATATAATGCAATTATGGGAAATACATAATCAAATAATGGGCAATATATATTGCAAATATAAGCTGGTATATAGGCGCCATAATTATTCATTCAATAATGTTATCATAAAAGTAGAAAACGTACGAATAATTAACATATAATTTAATGGTCGTAGATAAAAGGTATTATTTTTACAAACACAAATGTAAAGGAAAATAACAATTTCCACATATCGTTCCGTTTCTCTATTCTACTCATACTAGATCTAGATCTCATGATTTCGACCAATATGTTAATCATACAAAAACAAAACAGTAAACAGTTGGTCTTTTAAGCAATATCATTATAGAAAATGCAAAAATTGCAAATTAAAGATGCTCCGTTTATAGTGGGAACTTACCACAATTCCAGGATTTAAATGTGAATTATAGTTGCACTTTGGATGTCCTAAATTTCTTCCAATTTTGAATTTAATGTAATTCTGCGACTTAGAAATGAGCAAAATGTATATCATAAATTTGCAAAATACCCTTGTAAAAGATGTACGAAAAAATAGCCTATGTATCAATTATTTTTTTAAATAAATTACTTTTTGTCTCTTACATTCCTGTATTTAAATTAAAACTACTTACAATGGCACAATATACTTCCTGTGAAGAGAATAAAGACCACAATTTCTCAAATAATGTATTTTCCAACATACCCTTAACTCTAATCTGCACTTTCTATTCGATTTTTTATTTCGATTAGATAATTTTTAACGTTTTCAATTTTTGTTAAAAAACCACTAAATTTAAATTAAACATTTTTAACTCAGAACGTTGCGGGCAAAATATAGCTGCAACTGGTAGTACAGATTTGGATAATCTTTGAGTGAAGGTTTTATATCATACAATTTTTAACCGTTATCGATTGTAACATATTCGGTTGGAATTGTAACTATATAAGTGAGGCGAGCGGATTGATTATAAGGTAGTCCGAGGTTTCCCAGACGGTATAGGTAGAACCCTAACTCGCCTATAATGCCTTCGTTTCGACGAAGGGAAGAGGAAAGAAGGCATGAAAAAAAATTTCAAGAGGGCAAAGAACAGAGAATATTTCTCACAGATACTGTGGAAGCGACTATGGCTACCTTTTTGTTGTTTCATTTAAACTTATTCGGTTTATGTAAATAAAACTTTAAATTCAAGTAACGACCAAACCTAGTATATTTTAGTGTAATATTGTATATGATAAATCTTTCTCCTCATTTGCAGTAAATAATCCTCACCAGAATATCAGAACAATCCTAGCCAAAGAAGCGGTTAAATGGAAAAATAAAAAAAAATAATTTCTTGAACCAGATTTATAGCAAGTGACACCATAGAGGTTTAATAAAAAAAACTCAAAGTTGGATGGTATCGATCAATGGCAGTAGCACTAGCAGATCTAAAATATATATATACTAGCAGTCCAGTGAGACAAATGTCTCATTTAATAAAACAAAAAAGACCGTCCCGGACGGACCAGCGTCACGGACGGACGGAAATCACGTGATTTCTCGAAAACCGGAAGTGTCACGTGACTGAAATTCGGTTCCTGACCTGACATGGCCATTCCAAACATATAACTTTAATAACTTTTTTCTCTATCTCTTACGGTTTGGCTGCTGAAACAGCGTCCCGGACAAAACAGCGTCCCGGACAGACGGAAATCACGTGATTTCTCGAAAACCGGAAGTGTCACGTGACTGAAATTCGATTCCTGGGCTGACATGACCATTCCAAACATATAACTTTAATAACTTTTTTCTCTATCTCTTACGGTTTGGCTGCTGAAACAGCGTCCCGGACAAAACAGCGTCCCGGACAGACGGAAATCACGTGATTTCTCGAAAACCGGAAGTGTCACGTGACTGAAATTCGGTTCCTGGGCTGACATGACCATTCCAAACATATAACTTTAATAACTTTTTTTTCTATCTCTTACGGTTTGGCTGCTGAAACAGCGTCCCGGACAAAACAGCGTCCCGGACAGACGGAAATCACGTGATTTCTCGAAAACCGGAAGTGTCACGTGACTGAAATTCGGTTCCTGGGCTGACATGACCATTACAAACATATAACTTTAATAACTTTTTTCTCTATCTCTTACGGTTTGGCTGCTGAAACAGCGTCCCGGACAAAACAGCGTCCCAGACAGACACGTCTATTAGATAAAGGATGTTATATAAAAAATGAAGTAGGTACATTAACAAATATAAATAAGTACATTAATCTAATTAGAATTAAAATAACAACTGATGTTACTATACGAGTACGTTATTGGTTGTTCTTGTGATGAACAAGCTCTGAAGAAGAAAGTGTTGCTTCAGTTTCCACAGCGATCTCTGTTTTCTTATTTCGCATAGCATTTATAATTTTTTGATGGTGTTCCTTGTCCATGTGTAAATAGGGACGAATAGACTGTGGATTACTGTGACCAGTAACTTTGATCAGCTCTTGCTCTTCTACTCCTTGCTTAGCCAGATTTAAAACCGCTGCTGTTCTTACCGAATGACATCCCATGCTTCCAATTTGAATTTGGTATTAAGAATATTTTTTTAGTTGTGATTCACTCCGTTTTTTACTTAGTAACTTTTTTAATAACCTAACAAATAACAGCTATTTATATTACAAGTACGAAATTAAGGAATTTTTTGGACGAGCCGCAGTTTATGGCCAAGCGAGTGCAGCGAGCGAGGCCGATATATAAGGCGAGTCGAAAAGTCCGTTTTCGTGCGAGTTCAATACATAATTTTTTATTCTACTGATTTGTATGCGTTTTTTCTCATAAAAAATTGCAGTTTAATTGAGGTGGTATGGAAAAGTCGAGGAGATAATGATCATACCAAAACATGGCAATGTCTATTTTGATTTCGACCAATGAAAATCGTCGTTAGTTTGTGTTGCTATGGTTATTACTACCGAAAAGTAAAAGGCACTAGTACGAAAAAGTGGGTGTTTTCGGCCGCTAAACTCTGGAAAGCGATTACCCTCACCTTATTGTACATAAATTTGGATTATCGGAATTCACAATTAACCATTTACTATCAGCAATTTTTTTTGTCTTTCCCGTGAAGACTTCGATGTTGATGTGTCCAACTTACATTTGTTCTCACCAAATAAAGACCGAAACAGTGACCTAACTGAAATCTTGGAGCGCTTAGTTTTAACAGTTTGTACCAGTTTATTGATATTTAAAATAATTTGTTTCCAAAACGCGGCATATTTCGGTTTTTGCTTATTTTAAATTTAACAGGTTTCTGTTGTTTTTTCCGGTAGCTCAGGCCACACTATCAGTTGACATTTTACAGGATTAATTTTATAAATAAAAACTAAAATGTTTTATGCGTATTTTGATCTGCTGTACGCTGTACGATTTTCTTACCGGATATGCCTTCGTGCATTGATGCCTCCTAGAAATTTTATTTATATACATGCAGATGCATGCAGTATTTTTTCAATTTTTATATCCACTTATTGATTTGTTATTATTTCAATAGTAAAAATCATGCATTAATAAAATAATACGTAATTTCTAATCTCATTGACATAATTTATCTCCAAAACTATAATTTGAAATTTCGAAATGTCAATTTTCACAACTTAAATTCGTTCTAACATAGAATTAGTGAGTGGGTGATTGTGCCAAGGAAGTTATTTCTATTGGGGAAAATAGAAATATTTTGGAAAGTTCTAAAACGAGCTTCTGCGGTAGCAACAACCAGTAAGCGAGTTCCACGACAAAGAGCATCTTTAAGTTCAGGTATTTCTGAATTACAGCAAAGGTCGGTGAAGCTTTATTTGGATTTCAATATGTGGTGTGATTCAATATAAATGTTTTATAAAATAAATAAGAAATTAAATTAATAAATATATTCTAAATTGGAAGCTAATCAAGATCTTGTCAGTTTAGGCATTTATATTTGGAAATTAATATGTTAATAACTGATTGTTGAATATTTTTATCCAAAACATTAAAATTAATTTTGAAACTAAATTATTTCGTCATTATTTTAAAAATTTTATAGAAACATTTTGAAGGTAGTACTTGCAAACATATCTTATAATAGTAATCAGATTATAGTGTTGATAATTACTGGTTATAACTATAAAAGGTCAGATATGGAAACTTTGTTATTGTGAACATACCTATTTGACTGAGAGGTAGGTGTTTCATTGCTTTGAGCTAGAGCTAGTCGTGGATAACAAATATTGACATAAGTCAACCGTCGTATAAGTGATTGTAAAAAAGTCAATGTCATGATTTTATACGTTTCATTTGGTTTATGAAGCATAAACTAACAGATATGAGTTTATTTGATACCAAAGGAAAGGAAGTAAAACTTACTATATTGATAACACTTCAGTATAATTTGTCATATACACCAAACAGGGTGTATTGCATCGTGCCATTTCTGCAAAGTAATTGACTCCACTTCGTATCGTTTAATTAGACGTTGCAGAAATATCACTTAAAAAATTTTCTGGATATGATCAATGCACTTAGGATATTATGAGTATGAAAATATTTACTTATAATACCATAAGCAGTCAAAGTTATGTTGATATTTTTGCGGTTGTATCACGAATGTTCATTGCGCTTCGGTACGACTAATCTCAGGCCAATGGACATGAGTAAGTGATACACGAATGGTTTTCCAGGAACAAAACTATTTTACAAATTAGTTTTCAGTAAATCTAGCAACAAACCACGCAATTTTTATAGTAACAGAAAACTAAAATAGATTTATTCAAATAAAAACAAAAATTTGTCTAAAATAGTCACTTGAATACTTGCTAGGAAGATATATCCGCTGATATTTTTTTTATTGGTCAAGAAACGTCAAATTCTGGATTTCAATTGGTCACTTTTTGGCAGATGAATTGAATAGTCAGAGAAAATCCGCCTGAATACATTTTCTTTAAATACTATTCCTATCATTATTTTTATTGGCTATTAACGACATACCGTAAATGAAGGCTTTAGCCTGTGCACTGAGATGTTTTATATGTATAGTGAACAAAGAGTAGTAAAAGACAAAATTTAATCAAAGAGTCGTAATTCTAAACGAACAATAAGTGAAATAGTCCTTAGTTCTGTAGCGATCATTTTTAGAATGGAGTTAGTAATAAAGTAGAAGGAATTTTACGACCTGTTTATTACATTTACGTGCCAACTAATTAAGAGAACCGGAACACGTGCCACATCGGCCTACAAGGAAAATTCTTTTCGTCTCTTTAATAGTTATTCCAGGTTTTATGGAGGTTTACACCTGTAAATGTTTAAGTAAAAGGTAAACACGAAGAGTTCTCCGCAAAATACAGAACCAACTGCAGGAGCAAGCAGCATTACACTTTTTGGAATTGCTGTACTCGTACACCTACGGTATCGTTTTCTAAATCTTAACTTACATTATGTTAAAAAAAATTTTTATCTAGTTTTTATTTTGAAATGATGATAAATATATACTTTTCAATCATTGTTGCTATTTCTGTGTTTTTAACATGTGAATATTTAATAGTTTAGTCTTTCCTTTATGTAAATATACCGTGAATCTCGCAGAGTATCCGATATAAGAAAATTATGAAAAGATCCACTATGGCTGTTGACACATCGAGGTGCACGATTTGCTAGAAATAAAAACAATTTGAAATTAATTTGACGTATTTACTTCATGCTACACAGCAATACGAGTAGTTGATCGCCCATAATTTTCAAATATTAATTTGGCTATACCACCTGTTGAGACACAGTGTGAGGTTGAATTTGATGGATTGCATATACTTCATTACTCATGATGGTGGAAAATGCTGAACGATTTCAATGTTTAAACTCTGTTATCATAGTTATTATAGTTAATATAATACAGGCAGCGTATTATAGGCTATTTATTCCGCTACTGATCCTCTATGATACACAAAAATTTAAGGATAGTTTCGTTATTTATTGTACTGTTATTAGAATTTAATCAAGAAATACCTAGTGCAAAACAAGCCATTCCTCTTACCTCTTATATTACTATCAGTATTGTCCTTGTTAGCTTTGGTTTTCCTAAATTGCCAGAATCTCAAATATCGCAACGCTGCGAGAGTATACTTGAGAGCCGCCAGCTAAGCTCAGTGAAGACGGCATGCGGTTCCTTACAAGATGTTATCAAAAAATATTATGAGCGCCAACCAAATATTTACTCAAATAGATCGAGAACTCAAATAAATCGCAGCAAGCAATCGTGCAATATCTGAAATACAAATGTCAGCAGAAAGAAAATCTGACAATTTATAGCATAAATAGTGCAATAAACTTATTTAGCAGACGTTGCATCGAACAGCCAGTAAAATAGGTTTTAAGAGTGAGTTAAGCGAGAGGGCACCCCTCAACAAACATTTTGTACTAGGAATTAACCACACAACAATGAGAAATTAAAGGCTACGCACTTAGGTATAAACAGGTTTACTTTAATTCCCGCTACACTAACCCTTGAATGCTCTTAGAGCGAATATTATTAACAAATTTTGAATTGGCTGAATCCTGAAGGGAACTCAATGAGGTGCACCGGCATGAATAGCATCACCCGAAAGTCAGCGCTACGCCAAGTACTTATCTGAGGAGCCAAGCTTCTTCAGAGGATGGCTAAATAGCCTTCAAGCGGGCTCTTACAGCTATGCTGGCAACAGGTTGAGAGTGCTTGAAGAATTTACCAGGTCGTAAGCAAAATACGGCTGCAAAGCGAATCGCTGAGGCGATGTAAATCAGGTCAAATAACGTTCCCAGGACGGAGGACATACACGCCCCTCGCGACAGGCTGTACCGGTGAATTTTAGAACCTCCCGTAATACCTAGAAACGCTGTATGCAATCAGCTAAATACAAAACGCTACCAAAACCAAAATGAACTAAACACTCACCCTGTAATAAGGCTTTTATGACCAGGACGGCTAACAACTTGTAGTATCCATCTAATAAACGAGGACACAAAAATGTGTCCTAAATACGTGCTCCAGGTTCAAAATTCACAGCAAAGCGAAGTATTCAGGAAGAATATTTCCAAATACAAGAAACTAACGGCCTAAATCGGAGCACGAAAATAACATACAAGTCGCCAGACTGAAGGCATTCAGGAAAGAGGACGCTATTTTAGTTGCGACAAGTCGCTTGGTATCTCGAAGAGCTGAAACAAAATATGGGTGCACTACAATAAATAGAGTAAGTAATCACACACAAAAAAAACCTCCCTAGATTAATAAATGAGTAAAATAAGAGATTATACGCCCGAGAAATTTTTGTTTGACACATGAGCGCGCAAGTGCAAGCGTGGTAATTTTCAGGAGCGTATAATGGCATTTCACATACGTGTGATACATGACGTTGTTCGTTACAGTTGCCGCTTTTGTACAATAAATCTTGAAGACATTTACACTTTCACAATGCACGAAGTATACAGCTTTTTTCCAAACCGCTTTTTAAAAACCTAAAAATTTAATGCACCGAAAGCTTGTATTTACAAAAATTACATTTGAATTCATCACTAGAGCTTTGATCATGTAACAATAAATAAACAGATTTTGAAAGTAAAAATGACTAGTCACGAAAAGACTTGCCGCAAATGATTCACGAGGGTAAACACTTTCATACCTGTTTGGGAAAATATTAATTATAATTTTCATTTGATTGTCTCAGAACTTATAGCTTAAAATTATCTAACGATTTGCTTGGTGCCATTTAAATAAGGGAAACAAAAGAACATTATTAAACTAGAAAGCCCATTGAGTTTGATATGATTTAACTCCATAATCTGATTGAATATCATGCTTGAGTTTCATTCAAAACGTACGAAACAGCCGAGATTACCTAAATGTAATTTGATGATGTATTAAAGTAATCCTCGTGGGATGCAGAAGGATGAACTCTGCTACATCGCCGCTGCCAAGTAGAAGCAGCTTTTAGATTATATCTTCAATATTAGCTGAAGATACGAAAAACGTGTGTTACCTGCAATATAGTTTTGTTTTAGTAGTTATTAGACTATCACAATATAAATATGATTGAAATCCATGTAGAATTTTTGCCTGTAATTGGTTGTATTATTTACTGTCAACTAAAATTGCTATGCTGCTTGCTGTCCGAATTTAAGTTTTGTTAATTTAAGTAATACAACATGTATAGCTAAAACAACGCAGAATAATGAAAATAAAATGAAAGAAATGTATCATAATGTATCGATGGTGTGTCAGATACACATATCATAACGTTTGCTACGAATAACATATAGCATTTTTTCTTCAGATGTTGATAACAAACTATTTTTAAATGCTAAGAAACCAAGAATTAATTTAAGGTAGAGTACTCGGTAGACTGACAAATGTAGCATTCTTTGGATAGCGTTTTACTATGACTTTACTATAAACAACGTTGTGAACAAAATCCGAAAAAAATATATAATTATTCGTCTATCAACCGGCTTTAATTAGGTGAGGATTTGTAGGTATATTTTGCAATTATGTGCAAGTTTCTTGAGTAAATCTTATTATAATCCCGGGTGGTGTAGCTTGAACAAGCGTCCACGTTCGATCAGCAGAGTTAAGCAACGCTCTTTCTGGTCAGAACTTGTATGGGAGTTCCACGGCTGCATCTCTCGGCGCCTCGTGATACGGCTGTCACGGAAATAGTTGGTCCCGGCGGTCATAACAACATCATGGCAGTCGTTAGTGGGGTTGGAAGTCCTCATAAATGCACAGCGACGCCTAAAATTGGCCTAACGGCTGTTGGCTGAGTGCAATATAAATATAAATATATAAATATTATTCATTCAACTTTATCTGCTACTAGCAAACGTAAAGTGAAATTAAAAAGATAAATAGTATATATCTAAACAATCAATATATTGCTATGATACATAAAGGGCAGTCTATGTTGAAGATTAATTTAAATATAAAATTTGGTATATTAATATAATCAAATAAGAAAAATGTATAAAAGAATTGCCTGTTTAATTGAAAGATATTAATAGAATTTAATTTTGATGCAAACTAAGATTATATGTATTCTTTAATGGTTTTAAAAGGTATAAGATAAATATATGCGCAGATTGCATATGACAAATATAATTTCCATTGAAATAATAAGATGAGTAGGTAGAACTCCAATTATTTTAATTTGTAGAGGGCATAAATAGTTTTAACTTAGAAGCTAAGCAGTTTTTGTTACCATTATTAAAAAATCAACAATTAATAAAACATAAAATGTAATTTTAATAGAATTGATCGATTCCAATAAAAAAATAGAAATTTACCCTAATTTTATTATGTGAATTAAATAAATACATTTTAAAAAGGGTTTTACTAAATTGACGTGTAAATGGAAACATAAAAGAAGATTATTAGTTATGAAGATGCAGTTATTGAAGATTATTGGAAGGTTATTTAGTTAGATACAAGCAAGTAAATGAAGCTAGAAGAGGATAAGATTTGTATAGAGTTATTTATTTTCATTAATACAAGTGATAAGAAGGTACATTAATAAAAGTTACACATTGCGGGAGATGTCAATGGAGTACTGAGGACGTGAGGATTTGACCACGGAGGACAGCAGAGGGACTTCAGGACTTGGCAGTACTGTTGGCTACTTACGACAGAGATTGCCAAAGTTGAAAAATATTAATCCAGAATCATCTAGGATAGCAAACTTGCCGTGGGGCCGTTGGACCTAGGGAACGTCTGGAAGGTGACAGTGGTTTTGCTAAGTTGGAGCGGGACCTTTCCTCTTGGCAGCCGAAGGTTTTGACAGGTACAAAAGCTGCTTGTAATTAAGCAGAACATCAAGACAGGACTAGCTAGGGGATCCAGGCTGTGGACGTCAGGAGGAGTGTTGTTTTTAGGACGTGACATTCAAGCAGCAGAAGTAAAAGTTGTTCAGGTGGGTTTTTTAGTTATCCTATTGAAGCTATATTAAATAAAAGACAGTTAAAAGAGTGCAATTAATATAATAAAGTAGGGGATGGCATACCACAGGTATTTTCGGAATAAATCAGTTTTTGCGCCAACCCGCGGAGTTACGCGAGCGCACGATATCGACCGACAGTTGTGGGTCGAATTTCAGCAGTGACGGATGTTTTTATTTAATAAGGTAGAATTGGGTAAGTGCCGAAGTAATATTATTCAACTTTTAAATCAAAAATTTATTATGTTAGGTTTATTAAATTAGAATGCAAGATTTCTTTCCGGTAACTATGGGATATAGACGTTATTTTGTTGTGATTATTTTGAATCTAAGTTGTGGCTTTAATTTTTTATAATTTATTTACCAGAAGTGTGACATTTTCCTATGATGGCATACCTTGTGGTTCCCTATGATGGCATACCTATAAATGGGTATGCCATTATAGGAGTCACATTCATAACGGCACAATATCTACTTTTTTTATGATTTTTTTAGATATGTCTCTAAATAAAGAAGGAATTCCTTCGAAAAGAGTTTAACAAGTTTAACCTTCTTAATAATGTTTTTATTAACTTTTTTAAAAGTTTTAAACATGTTCCTTAGAATATAAGGTATTATTTTAATTTTTTTAAACAGTTTTATATGCTTTTATTTTTTAATAATAAAAATGTGCAAACTGTAATAATAATTTTCCTTTTACGTGCATGCGGCCTTCAGATTTTTGCATTTTACTGGAGTGTGGCTATGATGGCATACTTGGTGATTTTTTCATTCCTATTTTTTATCAAGAAAATAATTTTTATATATTTATTTGAGTTTTATAATTAATATTTAAGCAGTAACGAATATTTTGGCATGATTGAATGGGTTAAAAAATATATTAGGTGTTGAAAAAAAGGGTGCCATCATAAGAGATCTTCCCCTACTTACCTTAGGGCATTTAGTCAATTTACATGTGAGTAGAAAGAATATTTGTCATTTTCAATTGATAATATTGTTTAACATTGTTTGAAGTGCAAGGTGACAGTTAGTTTCAGCACACAATCAAAAGTCATCATAAAAATAAAATATCAATTAACAAACTACTAGATTATCGAACCACCCCTAAAAAAGAGTCTCAAGGCGCTATTGATTTTTATAAAAGTTTGAAAATAATTTATTTAACAAATACACTGCATTGTGTAGGTACCGGTATTAAATAAATAGTTAGGCATACACAATCGAGTGGAGCCTCAACTAGAGTTACATTTTTTTTAAATGAATTAGCTGGCTACTTTCGACCTCGACCGTTTGTACAATTTTTCAATTTTTTCATAACCGCTCAATCAGTCGCGGCTAACCAAAAATTATATGAAAGGTCTCACGAAAATGTATAACCTTTGTGAAGACAGCAAACGCTTTGACGTTAAAGGAAAGTCGGAAAATTAATAAATGTGGTGCCTGTTACGCCAGATCAATGTAAACACTCTAACTCGATAACGACATAACCTATAAGGTGGTTTCTGTTCCAGTTTGTGTGGGTTATTAATGCAAAGAATTGAAAAGCTTTCAGGTGGAATTAGTCGCTTTTTTCTTTGCATGTGTTTATCAATCTGTATTCGCGCTACCGGTTTTAGACGTTATGCGGTCGCGTAACTACGCTGTCAGATTTGGGTAACGCCACAGTCATAGACTGCCGAACTTCAAGTCAAGATTTCGAATCGCCGTCGCGTTGCGATAAGATTTTTTTTAAGGTTATTGAAAGATACAGATGCAAATGTCTATTACTTGTTACCTTTAACATGGAAATGCAACATTATCGGCACTCTCTGTCTCATCCGCACTCCGTTAACGATAATAAACCACCAACTCGATTTTGAAAAGATTTCCTCCGCCCGCCAATGCGACGATGTGGCTTTGGTACCAGTAGAGACACCCAAACGAGACAGATCTAAGAAGAAGGGTTAGACTAAGAGGGATATCCTAACGAAAGGAGAATACAAAGGTGCTTCGGAAATCAAAAAGATTAAATGATAAAAGACGAAAGCAAAGAAAACGGATAACGAATGTGAGGACTGGGACATGAAAAATACAGGGGCGTAGAGAAAAAATGAACATGTGTATTACTAGAAGTAAGCCAAAATAAAATAGACATTATGGCACTGATTGAGACAAAAACAAGGATAATGGTATATACAATGAAGTGACAAGATGTACAAAACTCAATGCACTACCTTAACCAACTGGGAAACTATCAATGAAGGAATTATCACAGCAAAGCTAAACTATAGAAAAAGAAGAGTTTCAATAACCATAATATATTCTCCTAACGAAGATGACAAAGATAATGAAAACGATCAGTATGAAAAAGCATTAGGCGAAAATCTAAAATAATATCGTAAGTCAAAGAAAAATAATTAGGAGAAGTGAATGTCAAAACGGGTACAAAAAGACTTTGTTGTTGACAATTTTGGTAAGAAAACTAGAATTGAAGATTGCCAGAGCCTTATAGATATTTTCAGTTAATATAATATAAAATCATTAAAGGCATCTTTCAACGTAGGGGAATTCATTAAAATTGTTGCCTGCAAGAAATTATTGATTAAGTTACCAGAAACACAAGAATGGAGCATGGCATATTTCTAGAGGAATAGGAAACTATATAAAATACCATACCGAAGAACTATTGGAGACAAGTATTGAGTATTTCTGCCAAAAACGACTTGGCTAAATCACGTAGTGAATGGAGGAACTGGAATAAAACATTCAAAGGTAAAAACAAACTGATGGAATTAAATTGATCATACAAGAAATAAGTAGATGCTGAGAAAGATAATGTAGACAACTGGCAAGATATTTATATCAACCGTGTAAAGTCATGAGAAGCGTGGAGAAATACCAGATTTAGAAATTTCCAAGGCGAATATATGATTAGAAATTCCTAAATAATGGAAAAGCTATTAGTTCTAAATGGAAAATGATGCATTCCAGGTGGCAAACTTTCAAAACCTATTAAATGTGGATTAACATACACTTCAGTGGAAACCAATTGTGAAAAGAATGGAAAATGGTGGGAATAACATTATTTATAAAACAAAATGAGACGGTGCAAGCCCCTTATTGATACTTCGGCACACTATTGGAATCGAACGGTTTTTCAATGTACTCTTTGGTATGGCCATTGCCATACGACTTCGGCTAAAAAGAATTCGTTAAGAAACCGGGAATTAATTATTGAAAAACCCAGATGGGGGAAATCGGTTTAAAATAGAGTTGGTGTTTTATCATTATTGTTAGTGGAGAGTCTGGTTGCGGCAGAAAACGCTTCTATCATGTGGCACTTCACATTCAAAGGTGATGATGGATAGACATGTGTATCCAAATTATTCAAAAACTTAAAGAAAATACATCCGGGGCCAAGTTCGAATTCGTGACATTAAGCTCGGCAACCGTCTATTACTGGTGACTCGAATACAAATCGTAAAACACACACAAAGAGAAAAGCGACCATCTCACTTTCATATAATTTTGGGTTGGTCGCGATTCATCTAGCGGTTGCGACAAAATTGTATACTTATTTGTAAATATGATCTAGGTCGAAACTAATACTTCGACAGGTCATGCCAAAGTAAAAAGTACAGTATGTTATGCAAACTGCAGGGTAAAGTATTAAAGGTCTTTTTAGAAGTAAAATACGAATTAAAACAGCAGAGTGTGCTTGAACTTAGAACAAGGATTAAATAAAACTCTTACAGCAAGAGCGTTATTTGTCGCCAAGTTATTTAAAGTATATTTTGATAAGGCTCTGAAACGACGAAGAAGAAAATCCCAAGTCAAAGAAGATCTAAAGTATATCTGACGCAAGTTAAACGGCGAATACAGGAAATAACAGATATGAATATGGCAAATGGCGATATGTCTATTGGAGGAAGAGTAAAACCCGTAGAGCTGCAATAGAATAATAAACAGTAGAAAAAAGATGGAAGCATTAAACTACATTTGTTAGAATGTTAACATGAAACCAACCAAGACATAAATATACATTTACTTCTTTATTTAGTCAAAGAAAATTGAGTAGCCACACCACAGTTCACAAAGTTCTTTGCTGTTAATGTTAGCAAACATTTTTTCTTCTGGAACCGTCAAATTATAGCTTAGAAATCGCTTGGAACAGGACTTTCTTGCCTCGTTGTGCTGTCTTTGATGCTCTGGACTCCTTTTAGGTCAGCCTTTTTTAAAATCCCGATATCCAACGTGCAGTATATCTGCTGCTATGCTTGGAAGTTACATACAACCTCAATTTGTCGAATTATTTAGTCAAGTGATGTTTACGAAAACTTCCTTATGTAGAATCAAACACATACAAAATCTATAATAAACATAAATCCTACTTTCTTTGAAGAACTGTCGCTTTTTTAATAACAATCGGAAAGTCATAACAACTGAAATTTCAATTTTGTACTACTTCTGCTGTATTAAACAACTTATGATTTTAGTTATTAGTAAATAAAGTACTATTTAGGAGTGCAACTTTATGCACCCGCATGTGACAAGCAATAGAACACGATTATTTTACTAAAATTAGCTTAAAAGTTAAGGTTAATCAGTCTTTTGTTTATAATTCTTGCCTCTGATTGAACGATCAAATCGTGACATGATTCATTTGACTAATCACGCAGAACTCACAAATACCGAGATTGGGTTAAAACTAATTTTAAAGAATAATGAACTTGCATTCTAATTAATTGCAATATCAACAACATCTAATATGTCCTCTATGTATACTAGCTATGTACAAATCTATATTAAAATTTTGCTATAAAAGTATAATGTTAAATTCGGCGTGTACACCCTAAATGACCCATCGATGCAACTTTTTCCTTTTTAAAATACATTTTATAATATTAAACTGACGATTATCTAATTTCAGGTTACTAGCTTCGTGCTTCAGCGATTTC
The DNA here is from genome assembly GCA_940337035.1 of Agriotes lineatus. Taxonomy (NCBI): domain Eukaryota; kingdom Metazoa; phylum Arthropoda; class Insecta; order Coleoptera; family Elateridae; genus Agriotes; species Agriotes lineatus. The sequence continues at coordinate 69,357,786 of OW679199.1, read as the reverse complement.
AACATATGAAATTAATTAAATGTCACACGATTCCGGTGCGATTAGGCTGAGAAATCTAAAATCGTAAATAGAATATGAATGAACTGGCTTATTTATACATATTTTCTTATTTTTTCTATTTGCAAGTTATTGTCAGATCAACAATGAAATTGTTATACATGACATAATTAATACAGACAAAGAGTAACGATAAATAGCTGGACAAGACTGTTTATAACGTCTTTATTACAATACTGGTTTTTAATTTAGCTGCTATGTTCGTCAGAGGCTATAATATCTTGAGGTAACCTTCGTTTCAGTCTAACATGTATGTTCTGTTGGCACAAATTCTAGTGGATGACACCGTCACATGCACTCGCGTTTTGAAAAAACTTTTTGGCACTTTCACAATACTCCTAGTTCATAATGCAGTTAATTATTACGAATAAACCACGGGGCGTTTACTGAAATTCGCAACACTTTGTTTTGAAATCGCTGTAGTTTGTTAATGTTCGATTTAGATGTACACCAAACTAGAACTAGTGAGCGTTGCAGGGTTTTGTACATTAAGATAAGTTCATTCAAGTTTCAATGATGACTTGCGATTTATTAATGGGTATAATAGTCTTAATCTGTTGTTACCTTGCAATAGTTTATGGTTTATGTGAAAGCTCCAAGTGAGACGTGTGTCCAAATAAACACCAAAAGATTTTACGGCTAGATCTGTTGGATTCCAGGGTATAGATTTTCCTTTAATTGTGATGTTGAGCGGCGTAGTGATTTTCCTTAGTGTGAAGATTTTACTTTGACATTTGGAGGGATTTATTTGAATATTCCAGGTTTTGAACCATTATCGCCGTGACATTAGCAAATGTGGCTATGAAAGCTGTGGTAGCTGGAATATCTGATGTGAAGATGTTGAATAGTAGAGGCTCAAGTATATTTCCTTGAGGAACTCCAGCATGTATTGTTTTTCCATTAGATGTGTAAGAGTTGATCTTGACGGCATAAGTTCTATCTTCCATTGATACACCATTAAAATCTTAGTTATTTTAATTCCAAATTTATTCAGTGAGGTCACTCAAATCTGTTTAAATACCAAGAAGTTATCGGAAATCAATTCGAAGTTCGAAAAGCTACAATTGTATAAAATTGCTATAAAAGCCAAAGTTGTAAGAGTTGCCGTGAGCATTTATGTGTATTATTCTGTTTTGAACCTGTACAGTCCTTTTCATATAAAAAATGAGCTTATGGTGTGGTTTCTATCCAAAATATAATTATTCATAATGGAGTTGTATATTGAATTTCTCGTCTGCTCATGTTGGTTTCTACCTATAACAATATACATAATTACAATGACTTCCTTCAACACGGACAGTTCAATTATTCCTCGTCAAGCTCTACAAGCTTGTTAGTATTGCCAACGCAAAGAGGGTTCAGATTTCCAATTCGAATTTTCCATATCCATTCGGGTTGCATTTCAGCATAAACATAAACGGCGGCCAAAGTCAATATTATGCCGGCATTCCACAAACAAGGGGCGAGTCGACGAAATAGACACAAGTAGCCCTGCAGTGCTGCAATTTTGCGACGGATTCCGCAGGGTTGACGACCAAGCTCCTGCGATAGCAACCATCGTTTCCTTGCAACAAACGCTTCCCGTCGCCAGCCAGTGAATTCAATCAGAAATCATTGTTTAGAAGTTATATTTCCTCATGCTTTGACGGTGAGCTAACAGGCTCCCCTGCTGATATTCCACTTCGTGCACAATAAACATCCGATACTGTATCGAAGTGCGAACAACAGACACTCGGCGCAAAGTTGCCCCATTGTGCTGCAGGCTGAAATTCTAAAACGCTTTGCTGAAGCGCTTTGATTTCAGCATACCTTGCTAGACGAGTAAGTATTCGCTGATTGTTTTAAGAATGAACACGAGCTCGTCTGCCGAGCAAGGAACTGCTTTAATAGGATTTTCAACAGTGTTTTCCGACTCTGACTTTGAAATTTTAACCTTTGTTTTCTTATATTAGTAATTCAATACATAGTGATATCATTTTTTAATTTGCTATTATACCTTACTAAATTAAAAATTCCTCCTTTAAGTGACTACTTTCTTCACTCATTTTACGATGTTACGACTGATCCTCGAAACCGAAAGATAAAAGGGGCTAAATATAATGAACGAATGAACTTTACTCTCAGAACTATTCCATTATATCTAGTATTACATATGGCCATTAGTTTATTTAACAGTAGATAAACCATATTTTTTGCTGTTTTATAGCAGTCACTCAATCATGATTTGTAGACCTTCTAGATTATTTACTAATTTGACGCTCTCATGTACTTATCCAAAATTAATTGCCGTTTTCTCTTTGATTATAACCCTAGTAATTTGTTCTATCAAGATCCTTTGAAATAGTGTCTGAGTAGTGTAGTGTAGAGCGTGTAACATCGACAGAAGAAGCCCATTTAACTTTGGTAGCTCACTTCCAAGATAACTCAGTTATTATGTGAATGTCCCTTCCGTGTACGCCAATTGACTACACTATTTCTATTAGTTTATGATGTTTGACACAGTTGAAAGCCTTCCTGCAATCAACGAAACCATCGCAGAAGTCAAAAATCATGCCTCGGTATCCTTGTGTCGAACTCTACACACAAAATAGTGCTTGGTGAGTATCCAGTTTTTTCGAATATAAATTACATACCATGCACGCAGTTTTTCAATTTAACATGTTGAAAAGAAAATGCTGTTAAGCGTGTTAAGTGCATAGAGCATATTTTGTTCCGTGTGGACTTGCTATCCAATATTTTTTGCAACGCCATTTACAAATTTTTAAAATGTAGAAATTGAACGTCTGAAAAGAAAAAAGTTATTGTCATGAACTTTGAAGGGATTTTGGAAATGGGCCGCCCTGAAAAGTGGCAATAATTTGGAATATAATTTTTATATCTGGATTTATTGGCATAGCAACATGGCAGAACTCTTTGTATTTACGTTTTTCTCTAAAATGTCATAGTAGGTTTGTGCCAAATTACTCTGTCACTATGGATATCTTAAGATGGCAATTTACTACAATAAAATGCTTTTTTGAGTTATAGCACTATTTTATTTATACCTAGTTACCAATTTTGTATCTATTGAAATGTGTTCGTTTGTAATAACTAAAGATTGTGAAGGTGAACAAGAAGAATTTCCACGCCTTGAAAATATTGTTGTGTTCAAATACAATTTTTTAAAAAATTTGGTCTCTATTTGTTCTAACACCTGTGGTGGTTGTTAACCTCTAAAAATAGAACTATTCCTCACTTTCGACGGGCAAGGCTAGCCACCTACCCAGCCTAAGGGCAAAGGGGGCTCATAGAACCACTTTCATGGTTAAAACAGGTCACTCGCTTCCGAAATTTCTTCAGATTTTCACATTATGTCTCAATTCCGTTTGTATGTCAGTCTATTCGTCTCTCTGTTGGTGGTATAGTTCAAAAATTATTTGTTAGAAGAAGACGATATATGGCATGCCGGTTATATGTTGGTGAGCACCATAAAACAATAAAATGTTGTCTATTTTTGCTTTAACTGAAGAATAGATAAAAGTAATAATTTGTACATAGCTTAGGATTTGCCCTTGGCGGGAATGGTACCTAACAAAATTGCATAGCTTTTTTATAACGCAGTGAGAAGCGCCCTGTCGTGGCGTAGTGTTTAAAGTGCATGGCATGATCCGCCACGCGCCTGGGAGCTTGAGTTCTTCGAAGCTCACAACCTGCATTGTTTCTTTTAATGTTTAAATTGATGTTCTAGGCAGTACTAAGTGTTTGCTTTTACTGTTTCAGTATTATTAGCAATGTTAAGATATTTGTACCTGTTTTGTACATAATGTTGAACACTCTTGTTTTCCTTTGATATTTGCGAAATTTCCACTACCACTTGCGAGGAAAGTTCCGACGAGTAAAGCTCTTTAGTGATTTTTTCCAATTTTATGAAATTAGATTTTCAAATAACAGTATTATATATTACTGGCACATTCAACCTAACATATGTACCTAATTCACATGCTTCGAGTCTGTCAAAATAATTCCCCTTATAAGTTCAATATTTAATTTTGCCCACAAAAGGCCAAGTACTTGTTTATTATTAAATGATTGAAATGCCAACTTTTTAGAATACCATATAGGTAGCCTTGTCCCAATTCATATATTTTTGCATTTTTCAAATTGAATTGTAAATAAAGAACATTCCAGTGCGTTAGATGGCGCTCAAAAAGTTACGCAGGCAGGTACAGCATTCTGTAGCAGTAAAGTGCCATTGTCGTTAGATGCCACTGAAATAGTAAAAAAGGCATATGGGTTAAGCATATGTGTATGATCTTTGAATGATGTGGATACCATTGCAAATAAAGATGGTGATTGTCCACCTCGTATCAAAGAAACCAATGAGAGCATCAATTGTGTTACAAGAAATTGTTAAAAATATTTGTTTCATTTATTTGTAGAAAACATAATAACTTTGTTCCTCATTTTTGTTAATAAGAATACTTTTTCAACAAATTAACTGTTCTGAAAAAGCAGTAACACTTCTCCATCTCCAGAAAATTGATTAATGACTGTGCCTGAGCTCATGTCGATTAAATGATTCTATTTTTTTAACGATATTCTATCTGCAGAAGGATAACGAAGCGTAATTCTTCAAGCTTTTGGTGAATTACATGACGATAAACCTAATTTTTTTTATAGCATGGTGCTAAACCTCACATATGTGAAGCCATCCACTATTTACAATTTCGGATAAAATTATATAATTAATAAGAATACTTAAATGCTTTTCGTTCGCAATCACTTTTGTGTGGCCATTTATGAACAACTCAAATTTATAGGCACACAACTTTATCTTACAGTTCTTATAATTAGTCAAAAATTTGTTTTTAGCTAGCCTACTATACTATATAAAAAACAAAAAAAAGAAACCCATTTTAGAGATATTCAACCGGAAAATCACCTACCTCACATCAATACACATTTAACATGTAATAAAAATGTAGCGTTTGAAAAAATCGTAAGAGCCGTTTTTGAGAAAATCGAAAAAACTGAAAAATCACAAGCGTAAACACCATACTTCAATTTTCTTCAAAAGCTTGCTGTCGCATCTAGACAGTACACAAAACTCATGTATAAAGCTTCAACGTCATATCTCTTTTCGTTTTTAAGATATTCTGTTCACACACCGACACACAGACATACAGACAGACAGATCAATGAACAAAAACATGTTTTTTGGGTTAAGGGGACTCTAAAACGTGAAGATTTGTTGAAAACTCAATTTTGAATTTTTGGGGTAAATCCAAACATTTGTTTAAACTGCAATATTAAAACTACCTTTTGAATCACCTGCTGCTACACTTCCTGTAGTTTGAAATGTTTTCACAAACTTGTGCGTTGTTTACACATATGGAATAGATCGATTATTAAATTTAACCGATAATATATCACGAACAGTGGGTAAATTCCCTCTCTTCATTAGAATATTCAACACTATTATTAATAGTAATTAGTTACATACGTGAATTGATAACTGGCAGAAAATTAAATTTATTTTGGCATAAACAAATTTGAACATTGCTGGTCTGTTTTTGTGAATAAAATGCAAAATATTTAGTACAGTTTTTAAGCTATTTCTATCTTAAACAAGCAACAAATTCAAGTAAGGTAGTATCAAATTAAGCGCATTTTTTTCTATTTCGATTGATGCCACTATCAATTCTATCAATTCAAGTGACAAACAGGAATATGTATTGTTAAGATTGACGTTGTAGCGACTATTTGATATTATAATTGACTATAATGCAATGGTTTTTTTATATCAATTCTCTTTTAATAATAAAAATTAAGTAACTCATTTACCTTTTAAATAAATTATAAATTATCAATGTTATTAGATATAACTAGCTCAGGTAGAAACATTTACTCGTAAGAAATTCAGGTGGATTCACGCATAATCAAGACTGTATTTAATTCCTGAAAAATTCGTATTTTTTGTTCAATGTAAAACCAAGATCGAAATGATGTGACAATTCAAACGTCTGTCACTGTCAATTTAATTTTGAAAGTTCAAAATCAATATCAAATACTCTTTCGTCACAATAATGATCATTTAATAAACACAAAATAGTAAGTAATTTCTTTATAATTACCTCAATTTACTCTTTATATGTTTTACTTTCAGTTTATACTATGAGTATAAATGCCTGCAAATCTCACTAAACCTAAAATACTCTTTTGTCGGACAAAATCACTACTAGCACACTCACAGACGTCTCCTTATGTCCACACAAATCGTATTATTTATGCACCAGACCACCAGAAATAGCTAAGGCCTCTCAGCAAACTCGACAAATCGACAAGACATCAGATATCTCCTCCAACAGAAACGTCAACGCTGACCAAAAGCAACTGCCATCCACGTTTTCTTTTCAAAAATCCACAAGCCTCTGGGTGTACGGTACTATGACCAGATACACATCTTCAAAAATGCCACTTTAAACAACTAGCCTGACAAAGCACAGTTCCAGTAGATGATATCCCCTTTTATCCAAACCACAAGATGTTCACTCTGCTACCAAACTTGATACAAATCACTTCCAGTAACACCAACTTCTGCTAGCCAACTCACGTGATGTGATTAATTGATAAATAAAATTAGTTCTACATCCAAATCCAGTATTTACTTTTGTAGATTACTGGTTATTACATGGTACCCTCATCATATTAGTTCTCTTCCATATATCCATTATATTAAATTCATTTGTATTCTCCTCGTTGAATCATTTATAATATACACCGTTCACATACCAAATTAGATGCAAACACCATTAATATATAGGGTTATATTTCGAATTTCTAGCCAGATACAGATTTTTTAATTTTCTTTTTCAATCAAAATTATTTTGTACATCAAAATATTAATAATATTTCCTACGTGATATTGTTTTCGCATATAATACCTAATATTTATTTTATACACACTATATCAAATAATATTTATCGAATAGGTATTTGATATTTAATCCTTTACTATATTTCAGATACTACTTAAATAATGTTAGAACCTTTCTGTTTTTGTTATTGTTTCGTTCAATTGAATTTTAAATTCTGTTTCATTATTCTGCCATAACCATTTTATAATAACTTTGATATTTTTTTAATATTAACCCCTTACTGAAACCATTACAGTATATACATTTCTGTTAGAAGAAAAAAGCATGCGAAAGGTAACTTCTTTCATACTGTTTTCCGTTCAGTTCTGCACTAAAGGAATGCCCTTTTTTGTTTTTCTCTTCAACTCCTAATACGTATTTAGCTGCTATGTGAATTGAGTTTACTATCTGTTCATTTATTGTTAACAGGGTATCTATATCTGATTGATCTTCTAATCGTGTTTGGTAGAAATTCCTTATACCTACTTTCTTGTGACAAGAATTTTACCATATTTAAGTTCTCTGGCTTCTTGTTAAACTTCAAGTAAGTAATATTAATTGCAAATTTATTATTGCCAATAGTGATATTAACCTCGTACATAATTCTAAGAGGTGGTAATTGATTAGTATAATTATTTCTAAATCGTTCGAAATTACTGAAAGGGGGGTATGTGATTTGCCTACAAATATTTCTTGAGTTGAACTGCAATTCATCTTTATGCTTAGAAGTCGAATGTTCAATTTTGTTGCTTGTAGAATTTATACGTACCATCAATGCCCCAATATTTTATAGTTTACGAAAATACTATAGCGACGACCCTGTTTTGGAAACATTGTGTAGCAAGTTTGTTGTAATAACTGAATGTTATGAAACCTATTGACTCGATAAAAAATAAGAATAACCACCTCTATTTTCATTATACTTTAATTTGATTTATTCGCACTCACATTGTAATGTGTCAATTTCATGACATGTCAACAGCTGGGAACTAGATGATTACTGAAACTAACCGATATTTTATTACATACCCCGAAAAATATTACATACCTGAAGACTGGGTTGTTTTCATGGTAACAAACATATTGAGTGGGTTGTTTTCATGGTAACAAAAATATTTCCTACATCAAGATATCTATTATTCAGAATTCAATTGTAGTTATTTTTAAAATTAGATGATTGCGAATAAAATAGTATACACACCACGGTGAAAAGTTTCATTCCTGTCTCAAGATAAAGTTGACCTCGACGCTGCGCGTCTCGGTTAACTACTTAATCTCTCGACGGGAATGAAACACTTCCCACCTCGGTATGTAATATACTATTTCGTTATTAGAATTCTGTTTGGAAAAACCTTGTAACATTCAAGTGCGATCGATACATATGCCTTCAGCTGAGATTCAACAAGTTTCTTCGAGGTCCCCATTCGTATGCCGAAGTGGAAATGCTCGGTGGCTTCAGTCAATAGCGCCGAAGTGCTCGATCGCGCTCGCGGCGGGATAAATAAAAAATCCGAGACCAATATGCATTTTTTCACTTTTCAGCGGGAAAACTGTACTTTTCATCAATTTCCCGAACGGCAATATCGGGCTTCCTTTATTGTGCGCCCCATCGCCCTCGAGCCCGAGGTAAAGGGAGCCCTGAGAGATGTTGATTGGCAATTTATTTGCCCTGCAGGCGTTTGATTCCACTCTCCTGGCTGTCGTATTTGATACAGAAACTCTGGTTTAATCACGATCTCGAAAACGTCTGATGATGTTCGAGATGGCTGATCAGAATTGATCCGAGCGCGAGTGTTTAGATGTTTAGAATATCGCCTGGCGGCTTTCAGCGGCTCGCCGATTTATGACTTACTTATAAATTTTGACCCATTATTTATACTCGAGCAGTGGCTTTCAGCGCGGCTGTTCTCGTTCTCTTAGCTGTACTTTGTCGAAACAATCTTAAATTTTCCTGGGATAAATATATAGGGCAATTCATCAAGAGAGAAATAAAACAGTTCTAAGGCGTCGGGGTTGAACTGTGAAAACACCTAATTAGACGGTTTCTAAATATTGATTGAATCGTAAAGCTTTACATGCGACGGTTAAGTAATCAGAAGGAAAATAAAAACACCCAGATGTAACATTCGTTTTCGGACAATGCATTTTTAATCTTGAAACGAATGAAACAACAAATTTTAATATAAAAATGTCAATTTTAATTAATAAATCTACTGTCTACCAACTCTACCATAACATTCTTAGGATTGATTAAACTTGCAAAATGTTTTCGCATCTGACCATCTCCAAAATTGCGTCATGAAATTCTTATTAATTTTAAAATTCGCAGAAACGATCTGTAAGTTACAATTTTGATTTTGGTATTAAAATTTAAAGTTATAATATTATTTTACATGAAAATATTAATCCAGTTTCAGTTTTTTGTTGATATTTAAAAAAGGAAAGACCTAGGTAAAATTTAATCACGACATTAGATTCTCCTCATAGTTCTGCTCAGCTTCGCTGATTTAACTAATTCTGTATGTTCCTACTAAGACATTTACCAATGCAATCAGATAGAAAATGGCGACCTTGTATAATAATGATTACTATACCTTTTTACCTGAATTTAAAAAACATATTTTTTGTTTGAAAATTGCGATTTATTAATAACACAATGAATACCAGGGTGCGATCCATATTCAAGTATATAGACGAAGTACACATTAGATATAAAATATGTATTGTTCTGTAAATTACAAGTCATGTTCCCTTAAATTAGAATTACTTATAGCATATATACTCAAAATGAATTAGGGATCAGTTTATAAATCACCGCTATCCTTTAGTTTTTATATTTTTGGTCACTGCAGTTGCAGTTACTGCTGACTTTTGACTTTCTATTGTTTACACACAATCTTTGCAAGATCTGTCACTGCGACGTGAAATTGTGTTTCCTGCGCAATACCAATTTTGCAGTTATAACACTTGCGCGATATTTTGATTAAGAATTTAGAGTTGGTTTGAGATTCCTTAATTTTTTTGACATGGATCATCAGAGGAGAGCCTTTAGAAGACACTTGATTACAGTCGAATCGTCTACTGTGATTGTAAGAATAAGAAGTGGATTTACTCAACGCCAAGTTGCTGAAGAGCTAAATGTGAGTCAATCTGTGGTTTCCAGAACTTGGACGCTCTTTCTTCAGACTGGAGATGTTAAAAGAAGGAGTAGAGTGTCTACTCAAACGATCAGAAATCGCTTGAGAGAAAATGGAATAAGATCCAGAAAGACTGCCCAAGTACCTCGTCTTAATCGTGAACATCGTAGATACCGGAATAATTTCGCAAGAGAGCATGAAAACTGGGGCGCAGAAGAATGGGCAAATGTTTTTTTCTCAGACGAGTCACGGTATCGTTTGACTAACTGTGATGGTCGTGTAAGAGTCTATAGAAGGCAAGGTGAGAGATTTGCAGACAATATGGTGCAAGAAAGCCCGCATTTTGGAGGAGGCTCTATTATGGTATGGGGTGGAATATCTTTAAACGGCCGCACTGAGATTGTCATTGTAGAAGGGGGCTCTCTAACAGCTCAACGCTATATCGATGACATTCTGCAACCTCACGTTCGACCGTATGCTCAAAATCATGGTCAAGGGTTCATTTATCAACAGAATAACACCCGCCCTCATTCTGCAAGAATTGTTCAAGAGTACCTGAATGCCCATAATATTCACACTATGGACTGGCCGGCTTACAGTCCTGACCTGAGCCCCATAGAGCATGCTTGAGACAAACTAGAACGACGGATTCGAGCAGGAGAACCTCCTCAAAACTTAAATGATCTCAGAAATCGTCTTGTGCAGGAATGGGAGCAAATACCACAAGAACGATTTCAAAATCTTATCAACAGTATGGGTAACAGGTGTCGAAGTGTCTTACTTGCGAGGGGAGGTCATACCCGTTACTAGCTTTAATGCCAGAAAGAATTCTGGGCCGTTTTCTTTATTTGTTGCGGTCTTTAATTTTGTACCTTTTCTGTTAATGTTAACTTAAGAACCTTGTTACTTGTTTTTGAATTAATTTTCCGTATTTAATAAATACTGTTGTTTGATTCACACAGATGCGTGCATCAAAACCTTTTTGATTATAATTAATCACGTAATTCAAGTCATAACTGTTTTATCTCATTCAAAGGTCGTGGTAAAGCCAAATTTGCATCTTGCCGTATTTGTTTGCCTCTGTTAATGTTGGAAAGGAATTTGTAAGCTTCCCTTAATGGCTTTAAAGCGGATGGATACATTTTCTACTAGAACTTAAGCCGACTTAGCATATTTGGGAATCATGGGTTTATGGATTTCGTTCAATTGCCTCATTGAGAGAGCTTAGCATTAAGGTTTCTTAGAATAAGCATTTTTCCTAAATAACGTGCGATGCTCCGATTGGCTACGCAGGATCGCCTCAGCCAATAGTGTTTGAGCTTGCCCCTCCTTGAATTGGCGAGTTCGTCTCGCTGTAAATTCAGAGTTAGTTAGATTCAGAGCCTCGAGGAAGCAAGTTCAGCTATGCTTTGTGCTAGTTTGCGTTTCGGTCTAACTCCCTGGTAAAGTCGTTTCCAGGTTGTTTTGTGTTACGGTTACGCGCAATTCGCTATTTTCGCGTGGCCAATCCAAGCGTGTCACAACAGTTGAAGCTTTTGTAAAAAACCATCGGTCCATCAGTGACGTTTGTAATCGTTGTTACTCAATATACTCGTGTTTGTTAAGTCTTGTTTCACTCCAACAACTAACTGAACCCAAGTTAGGGTTATTAAGTGGCAGTTCGCGGCAATCCCATTGAACCGGAACTCGCAGTGGATTAATTGGGGGCCCCATTCGTGGAAGCCTCTTATCAAGTTAATCGTACAAAAAACATTGGTCCTTCGAGCCGGATATGGAAGAAGCTAAAAAACGCGAGTGTACAAGTTTCCAGTAGCTGGTGGATGCAATTGCTCCAACATCGTTTCGTCGGAGAGCGTCAAGAAGCTTCGCCAACACCAGGAAATTCAACCATCGAGAGCTTACACCGAGTCCAGGTCCCACGTCAAGCGGCAGCGATCGGCAGCGGGTTGGTTTTCTGTTCGTCAAGAAGTTACTACGTTCTCAAATCAAAAGTAAGTCCTTTTCCATTACACCTTCGTTTAGTGCTGTTTTTTGCTTGTGTCAGTCATGGTGGAAACTCGTTCGACATCAGCGGTCATGTCGGAAACTCGCACTTTAACCACTCGTTGCAAATTCATAAAAGCCCAAGTAGATCGTTTCAAAACTCTATTTCATAGAATTTCTTCGTCCAGCCCCGTGAAGGCTCACGAGGTCGGCAACTTGTCAGAAGAGTTTAGTTGTTTCCAAAATTTGTTGGATGAGTATAAGAAGTCAATGGAGGGCCTAATGGAGGCCGACGCTGAAAACTTTGATGAACTTTTCAATGAATTTGACTCTTTTATGACTCATTTTAGCGAGATTAGTAGCGCAGTAAAGGAATTCTTATCAAAAAATAAGATCAGTTCGGGTATAAAACCGAATGTAGGTCAAAATTCTTCGCAAAGTGGCCCTTCAGGAGAGCTCGCTGGATTAAGATTACCACCCTTAGATTTGCCTTCCTTTTCGGGGAAATTCGAGAATTGGGTTCAATTTCATGACTCCTTTACGTCGCTTATTCATAACAACGTTAATTTGACCAACGTTCAGAAATTTTACTATTTGATTTCTTCCCTTAAGGCAGAAGCTGCTAGTTCAATCTCGTCGTTAAAAGTTACCAACGATAACTATACCATTGCTTGGGACATTCTAGTCAAGCGATTTGAAAATAAGAAACTGATCGTAAAATCAAACATAAATGCGTTATTCAGTTTAGAGAACGTAAAAAAGGATTCACATTCGTCTGTTCAAAGGCTGCTCGATAGTGTAGTTAGAATTTTGGAAATTTTAAAGGCGTACGGGGAACCCACAGTCGACACCATACTAATACATATCATAGTTTCGAAGCTCAGCTCAGCAATGCAGACTGACTGGGAATTATGCAAACATGCCGGACAATTTCCTACTTTGCGAGAGTTGTTAGATTTTTTAGAGAGCAAAAGTCACTTATTAGGTTCGCTGGAAGCTGCGAAAATAGGTTCGAGTTTGGGAAATCAGGGATCCGAGCAAAAAAGTCATGCACGCGCTCATGTAGCCAGAGAGCAAGGTAATCACTCTTGTGATTTTTGCAAAAATAGTAATCATTCGATTAGCGCTTGCGAATCATTCTCAAAATTGTCGGTAAACGCTCGTATCGAAGAGGCGCGTCGTTTGAAATTATGCAACAATTGTCTCAAGCCCGGACATTTCGTGGTAAAATGCACATCGTCGAGATGCCGCGTATGCAGAAAAAAGCACCATACTTTACTGTGTTTGCGTCCAAAGCGCGACGCGCACGAAAATACTTCGTCGCCGCGTCCTGGACCGCCAGAATCCAGCAGTGACGCACGGGAGGTCGGGGCCGTCTCCCCGAGCGAGGCACCCGTCGCATCCGTTTCAGCAGCTTGTAGCCGTCCTGCAATCGCGGCGCCAGCGCAAGTTTTATTGTCCACGGTTAGCGTATTCGTAGAAGGATCCTCCGGGTCATTTTCCCGGGCAAAAGCTCTTTTGGACCCCGGATCCCAACTTAACTTAGTTAGCGCCGACTTGTGTCAAAATTTGAAAATTGAGAAACGAGGTAATATCACCTCACTGTCGGGTGTTGGTGCCAGGGCTCTGAACGCTGAATTCAGAGCAAACGTTCGAATCCGCTCCCGTAACGGGAAATACGAGGACATTTTGAGCTGTATTGTGTTAGACAAAATTACGGACCCTCTGCCGGCCCTTTCTTTCTCGTTGAGGGATTTGAAGATCCCACCAAACATTGTGCTAGCCGATTCAGATTGTAATACACCGGGAAAGATTGATCTTTTATTAGGCGCGAATGTCTTTTGGCAAGTGCTCTGTCAGGGACAGGTGAAATTGGGCCCAGAGAAGCCATTCTTAACAAAAACTCTTTTTGGTTGGGTTTTATGCGGAAACATGAACATCGAAAATCGAGCGCTCATGCTTTCAAATAGAGTTCATTTAAGTGTAGCCGGCATCGAGCACGGCATTCAGAGATTTTGGGAAATCGAGGGGGCTTACGGTTCATCAGGCCGACTCTCTGCTGATGACAAATTTTGCGAAGACCATTTTCAATCGACTACGAAACGGGCGTCGTCGGAGCCGCGTAGGTTCATCGTGAGCATACCTTTCAGGAAAGATGCTCCATCGCTGGGAGACTCGCTCGGTATAGCGTTAAAGCGTTTCTATTCATTAGAAAACAAATTGTCAAAAAATCCCGAGTTGAAAACCGCGTATTCCGCATTTCTCAAAGAATACGAGTCGCTTGGTCACTTGAGCAAGGTGGACGACGAAGCGAGCCTTCCTCATCCTAGGTTTTATTTACCACATTTGCCAGTCATAAAGGAGGACAGTTCAACGACCAAACATCGCGTTGTTTTTGACGGCAGTTGTGCGTCCTCCTCCGGAGTATCGCTTAACGACCTTCAACATAAGGGCCCAGTGGTCCAGCAGTCGTTGTTTGCAATTCTTTGTCGCTTTAGGCAATTCAAGTACGTGCTGAAAGCAGATTGCGCCAAAATGTATAGGCAAATTCTCGTGGACCCCTCGCAGACGCAATACCAATTAATTTTATGGCGTGACGACAAAACCTCAGCGGTAAAATGCTTCAAATTATTAACGGTCACCTACGGTACTAAATCAGCCTCGTACCTAGCAACTAGGTGCTTGATACAAATCGCCCAGGAAATCGAAGCATCGCTTCCAGAGGCCTCATTAAGAATTAGCCGGGATTTTTATGTAGATGACCTACTGACTGGTTTTGAAAATAGGGCGGAAGCCATAAAAACGCAATTCGAAATTAGTAGCGCTTTGTCGGGGTACGGGTTTGAATTGCGAAAGTGGGCATCCAACGACAGTGAAGTAGCTAGCGCCATTGGTGTAGATCGCGGCAGCATGGAGCCCATTTCTTTGACGGAAGACGCCACGGAGAAAACTCTCGGCATTTTTTGGGATACTCGGCGGGACGTGCTAAGTTACAGAGTAAACCCTAGCTGTTGCAAATCAGTTACCAAGCGGGCTATACTCTCTAGTATGGCTCAAATATTCGATCCCTTGGGACTACTTGGTCCAAGCGTTCTAACTTTGAAACTTCTCGTGCAACGGCTTTGGCAGTTGAAGTTGTCATGGGACGAAACGGTGCCCATGGAGATGCGCTCCAGATACGACGAACTCCATTCTTCATTACGCTCTTTGGGCTCGTTGGCAATTCCGAGACGGGTAATTTGCGATGACATAAATTCGATAGATCTCCACGGATTTGCGGACGCGAGTTCTGTAGCCTACGGGTGCGCCGTGTATATACGTTGCGTTGACGCGCGCGGTAATGTCACCACCAATTTGCTTTGTGCTAAGTCAAGGGTCGCTCCATTAAAAACAATATCCTTGCCTCGTTTGGAGCTTTGCGCAGCCTTACTGTTGGCTCGTTTGATTAAAACTATACTCGATTCCTCCGCATTTAAATTTGACCGCGTGTACTATTGGTCGGACTCCACCATAACTCTGCACTGGATAAATAAGGATGCGAGTAATTGGAAGACGTTCGTCGCGAACCGGGTGTCCGAGATTCACGAACTAAGCAATAGGGAAGAATGGTTTCACGTGCGTACAAATTGCAACCCGTCCGATATAATTAGCAGGGGAATGTTACCCCAGGAGTTACTCAACTCACGCTTGTGGTGGCACGGGCCAGAATTTTTGTCACAGGCGGACTTAAAACCCCAGCCCGTTAAAATTGATTCGGGTGAGCTAGCAGCCCAAGAGTCGCGCCCAGTAGTGGCCACTCTTCACCATCGCGTCCCAGAATTTGAACTTTTCAGGCGCTATTCCAGTTTTACAAAATTACAGCGCGTAGTCGCGTACTGCCTGCGTCTCGCGAGAAACAGAAACACCGAAACGCGCTGGTCGGGACCTCCAGCCATTGACGAATTGGAGGACGCGACTCGCCGCCTGATCAAAATTGCCCAGGCGGAAGTCTTTTCCGGAGAAATAGCAGTTTTGTCTAAAAAAGCGCCATTGTCGAAAAATAGTGCGCTGCTTTCTCTAAACCCATTTCTGGAAGATCAGGGCCTACTGCGCGTGGGCGGCCGTCTAGAAAACTCCAATCTAAGCTTTGATCAGAAACATCCCCTTTTGTTACCAGCTAGTCACCCTTTGTCGTTGCTAATCGTGAAGCAAGAGCATTTGCGGCTCTTGCATTGTGGACACTCGGTGTTACTGGCCTCATTGCGGGATAAGTTTTGGATCGTGAGAGCCAAAGACCTAATACGTAAAGTAATACACAATTGCGTGATATGCTTCCGGGCCAAGCCTAAGATGAATGAACACTTGATGGGATCACTACCCGAAGCTCGTGTCACACCCTCTCCCCCTTTCAGTAATTGCGGGATAGATTACGCGGGTCCCGTGTTTATAAAAAACAAATCCGGGCGAGGCGCGAAAGAAGTAAAGGCTTACGTAGCCCTATTTGTGTGTTTAGCCACGAAGGCTATTCATCTTGAACTCGTGGAAGACCTCACGACGGAGGCTTTCATCGCATCATTGAGGAGATTCATCTCCAGACGCGGTTTACCCTCCAACATATTTTCTGACAATGCTACCTGTTTCACCGGTGCCAGAAATCAGCTATCGGAATTAAAAAATATCCTGTCAGGCTCTAGTGAGCAATGCATAAGGGAAGAATTGTCGAAACATAACATTAAGTGGAATTTTATTCCGGCACGCTCTCCGCACTTTGGCGGCATTTGGGAAGCGGGGGTAAAGTCATTGAAATATTATTTAAGGCGAATATCTTGCAATGCAAAGTTAACTTTCGTTGAGTATTACACCATGCTGACTCAAGTGGAGGCGATACTAAATTCCCGTCCACTCTGTGTTCTCCCTACCGACGCCTCATTCCCCGAAGTCCTTACTCCTGCCCACTTCTTGATCGGTCGGAAGCTGACTTCGTTTCCGGAAGCCCAACTCCAGGGCATACCGGAAAATCGTCTCAGCCGCTATGGGCTGGTCCAGCGGCTGTCCCAGCAGTTTTGGGATCGCTGGTCCCGGGACTACATCCACCTCCTGCAGCGCCGGCCTAAGTGGAAGTCCTCCAGCACGTCTCTAGCCCCCCAGGTGGGCGACGTGGTACTCGTCCACGACGAGGCATCTCCAAGCTACCGTTGGCCACTGGCAATCATTTCGGCCACATATCCAGGAGCGGATGGTGTTGTGCGTGTGGTGCAAGTGCGCGATTCCCGAGGGAATCTCCTGAAACGCTCGGTGCGTAAAGTGTACATCCTACCCAAAGACGATCATTGCGATCAAGGGCAATAAACATTGACTTTGCTCTTAGTTGGTAGTTTTCGCTAATTGAACATTTTGCTAGGTTTAGTTGTTTCTTTGCTTGTATTCATGCTAGTTGTAAGTTATCTGTAAGACTCTTGGATTATCATCTGTCATTAGTTCTTGTTATGCATTTGATTATTTTGTAGTGTTAGATTTCAGTTTAATTTTGGGATTTAATCACGTCGTGCCATAGTCGGCACTTCGGGGGCGGCATGTTTGATTCATACAGATGCGTGCATCAAAACCTTTTTGATTATAATTAATCACGTAATTCAAGTCATAACTGTTTTATCTCATTCAAAGGTCGTGGTAAAGCCAAATTTGCATCTTGCCGTATTTGTTTGCCTCTGTTAATGTTGGAAAGGAATTTGTAAGCTTCCCTTAATGGCTTTAAAGCGGATGGATACATTTTCTACTAGAACTTAAGCCGACTTAGCATATTTGGGAATCATGGGTTTATGGATTTCGTTCAATTGCCTCATTGAGAGAGCTTAGCATTAAGGTTTCTTAGAATAAGCATTTTTCCTAAATAACGTGCGATGCTCCGATTGGCTACGCAGGATCGCCTCAGCCAATAGTGTTTGAGCTTGCCCCTCCTTGAATTGGCGAGTTCGTCTCGCTGTAAATTCAGAGTTAGTTAGATTCAGAGCCTCGAGGAAGCAAGTTCAGCTATGCTTTGTGCTAGTTTGCGTTTCGGTCTAACTCCCTGGTAAAGTCGTTTCCAGGTTGTTTTGTGTTACGGTTACGCGCAATTCGCTATTTTCGCGTGGCCAATCCAAGCGTGTCACAACAGTTGAAGCTTTTGTAAAAAACCATCGGTCCATCAGTGACGTTTGTAATCGTTGTTACTCAATATACTCGTGTTTGTTAAGTCTTGTTTCACTCCAACAACTAACTGAACCCAAGTTAGGGTTATTAAGTGGCAGTTCCCGGCAATCCCATTGAACCGGAACTCGCAGTGGATTAATTGGGGGCCCCATTCGTGGAAGCCTCTTATCAAGTTAATCGTACAAAAAACAACTGTGTTAGTCCATAGATAATCACTAAAAGTTTCATTCAAATCTGTGCATCCTGTATAAAGTAATAGAAAATATAAAACTGATCCCTAATTCATTTTGAGCAGTATATGTAGAATGTCAAACCAGAAAATAAAATTCATTTAGGGGGGTGCTATAGAACTTGACCTGAACAGGGCTGCAACCAAGGATACCTGGTATATTGGTAGCCCTTGGTACGGGCGCCTCAGAAGATTTTCCTAATTCTGCACGCTATATTTCGCTGAAACGAGCGTTTCTAGAACTAAGCGGTTAACTATAACCGTACGTAATGGGTACTTTGTTTATAATTGGTGTCACACCGATAAATTGTTCAATTCAGACAAATAATCCGGATCGAGGTTTTCCTCGGGGCTGCGATGTGTCTTTGTGCAGGTAGGCTGTACCCTTAATTAATTCTGGCAGGGAATTGACCTAGTGACCTTGCTTTTGTCGCAAGTTTGCGGATTCGTCGCCACTACGCAGGCGTATTATCGCCGTTTTTGTGACCACGTGTTGTAGCCCTGGCCCATAGGGACGCCGAACCTCAAGTGGAACCAACAAGCAACTAGGTTCACTTTGAGGATAGTTCTAGGGGTCTTGTTCAAGTGGTGGACTCTACAAGAGCGCTTTTAAGGAGACATTTGTAGGTGCTGGATTCAACAAGCTGCACAAATATGCTATTAGATTTGAATTTTGGGGTCGGGTGCTTTTAAAAGATTTTCTAGATGGGTCTATCGGTTTCGGTTAAGCCCAGAGGCCCTGGCAGATCTTTCAGTTAGTGATAGTTGGACTGGTCCTCGAAGTGCCTTTAACAGACCAAGCGTCCTGGTTTTATACCTTTCTGAACCACTCTATCAGTATAATTTTTGGGGGAATTTACTTTGCCTTATGCGGCGGCGCGCATCGTTGGACCGTTTGATTTATCTTCAATCTGCGCGCACGAGAGAGTCAATCGTCGATTGTGGCATATTATCGACATACGAATTCCAAGCACATTATTTATGCACAAATTAAATTTCGTGGAGGTGCTAGATAATTTCCTAAACCCTTTTTTGTAATTACTTATTTATGCTGCTTTTTGGGGATTTTGCCACACTATAGAATTCAAAACATTAAAATAAGAATTGTGCTCCCATTTTCAACAAATAAATAATTAAATTAAAAGTTAACTGTGAAAAGTTTGTTTATTTTACCGGAGATGCAGAATGTAAATCATCTGTAGTAATTGATAGCTAACTTTTATCTAAATCTACAAGAAAGGACACCACGCACTCAAAATATTGCAAAGTGAAATATACGTAGTTTCTTTAATTTTACTTCTGTTTGAAATAAATTCTTTGTGTTCTGCCAATGTATTTTGTGGTTGTTGTTCCAATCATGGTCTGTAATTTTAGATTTTGAATCTGGTACCTGTTAATACATTTTTTATGTTCTTTTTATTTCGTTTTATTTAGTCGTTGAAAACGAGAGCAGATTTATCTTCTCAAACATTCGTGTTTTAATATTTTCAATTTTGGCGAAATACCCAAAAACCAGCATAAATTAAATAAATGTATTAGAATTCATAGCAATCTGATACCAATGTGAACCTGTTGCCGCCCATAGATAATAAGGCATATAAAATTAATAACAATCTAAAAATTATTTGTTTGGAAATATTGTTAACATTTGCTTTCAACGCGTTTTAAATTTCTTAATTTTAGATTACAGCGTATAAACGTATACCTATATACTAATTTCAAAACTCATTTTTTTGGGTTGGGGTTTTTATTACATGAAATACTAAAGGTAAAGCAAATATTTTAGTAGAACTGTCTGCTGAAATTCTGAAAAACAAATATTAATCACCAAGCCAACTGTTTGAAGAGTAAACTATCAGATATTTCCTGAGAAGGTTGTAATTACTTTTTGTGCTGAAACAGCTATCTATTTGTTCATTGTTTGCGGCATTTGGGTGACCTTTTCGAGTTGTTTAATGTCACACACTACAACTTTTTGGTGGCAAAGATTTGTTTTTCATAAACAGATAGGTTTAGCGCCAATTACTAGCATTAGAATTATCAATTTTAATTCTACATCAAGCTGGACCTGTGACATATAGTGTAAAATCAAGCTTATTACATAATTGCTATATCTGATTAAGTGTAAACAAAGTCGTTTTAGGGTTTTATATGTTTATCCAATTGACCAAATTAGTATGCAATTAAAGCAGTTTTATTGAAATTGTAATAGTTGTTTATGTATTAAGGGCGTAATCAATAGATTATAGCACGAGGGAATGTTTAAAGCTCGACGCGAAGCGGAGAGCTTTAAATTTCCCGAGAGCTATTATCGTGATTAGGCACGTGGTACATACAACGTTTTATTTCATTTTAGTCCTCAAAATGGACAAAATTCAAGGATTCGGTACTTTGGCTACAGACTACTGCGCCGTCGTTGTGCTGGCGCTGTGCATTTCTGGTGTGCTATGGTTTCTATGCAGATTGTTGGTGTTGCTATACTACATTGTTGGTGCTTGTTATACTGCTTAGCAACTTTATAGGCCCTAGGGATATAAAAGCCATTTTACGCCCTCTATTGAGGGCTAATAAACAAGATTATGGTTCCAAAATGAAATAAAGGCTATTAATAAATAGTATAACATTTTATACACTAATGTATACTAGTTTCGCCTTATTACTTATACAGAAACTCTAAGACAGATAAAATAAATTGTAAATTGTGTAATGATTAGAGTCCGTCAAATGCCATATTGTCATGTTTCTTACTGTAGGCCCCTTTAGGGCCAGATTTCGTATTTAGGCGTTTCACGTAGAAAGCGGTGGAATGAACCACATTTGTTGGTGCCATAAATGCTATGAAATGCCCTTTTTCGTGATAAATGCTATATTTTGAATAAATGCTATATTTTAATGCTATATTTCAATCAAAATCAATATTATGTGGCTAATTCACAACAAAAGGGCTTACAAATTTCAAAATAGACATGCAGAAGTTTGGTAAGTGCCAGGTACTAAGGTCGATGACCCGTGGTGGGGGTGACCGCTCGTCGCGCGCCTCAACGCTCAGGTAAGTATCCCGTTACGTCCACTCGTCAACAACAACCCCGCGCTCTCCCATTTCCCTTCAATGCACCTCGGATACCTACGTTCCACTTATTTGCCTTGTGCCCTTCGTTTCTATCAGATTACTTTGGCTTTTGTATTTGTGTTGTGGGATTTTTAATATTACTGGTGACATTTTGTCTAAAAATTCAACTTTTTGAAATAAATACTTACCATTTTTTATGCTTTATTTTGAAATAAGTGCCATTTTATATGTCATATTTTGAAAAAAAAAGCCATTTTGCTATATTTTGAAAAAATACGGGAATATTTCGACAGACTCTAGTAATGATATAAAGAAACCTGACTATGGAAATCAAGCGGTAAAAACTTCCTAGTGTTCTTCGCATTGTTATAAATTCTACGTAGCACAACATGATAACTGAAAGACAACATAACCTATCAAGATAGTTTCTTCGCTAGTTGTACTTATTGTATGCCGAAGTATCGATAAGGGTCTTGCACCGACAGTATATTATTGCCACAAAAAATTGAAATAGACATTTTTTTAGTTTTGTTATGTTTCTTCACATCTTCCTGCTGCATTAATCCTTGCTTGTAAATATATCTACTCTTGACTAGCTTTTCGGAAAAAAATATAGTTCGTACTTTTTTTAAGTATTCCCAGCATTTCTTTGATTTTTTTGCTTTACATAGAATTTGAAATTTTGAAGCCACATAAAGTCTTAAGTAATGGTACGAAGACAGATGTTGTCATTTAGCACTGATTCCTTTAAATACGGCGGCTAATGAGATTGGATAGTAATTGTTTGTGGAAAAAGATATTTTTTAAACTAATATGTTAAGCACATGGCGGCATAAATGCACGCCAACTGAGTTCAACCTATAATGCAATACTAAATCGAAAAGGTTTTCCTCTAATAGTTTCCTTCTAATCCAAAAAATGTAATATAATTTAAAACACAAGAAACGTTTCAACCAAACGTTACTAACGATGAAGTACAGCTCGGATTAACTGCACACAGTTTGTACTGGAGCTATTCTCATACATGTCAGTTACTCAAAGAGTCACAAATACATATCCAGTCTTAATAAAGAATAAGTAAAAACACAGATAAGATATAAAATTCGATAAATCTTGTGATTATAGAACTCTAAGACTACTCAAATCCCATTAAAAAAACTTGCAAAAACCTAAAACAGAGTGTTACGTGTTACGAACCGAAAGTGTCGCTTTGAATTTTTCACCCGATTTTGCTGTAGGTTCGACGACTTCGACGTCGTTCGTTTCGGGTTATCTCAATAGTTTTAGTGGTCTTTGAAATCACAAGTGACGTTCCTCTCTTTCGAATACTTCCTATGTGGAGTTTTGAGGTGTGGATAGTTTCCCGGCCTCCATTTCCTTTTCAAAAATGTGGAGCATTCTCCATCTTACTTTTGAAGCTATGCGCTATATTTTGTTCGGGGTTTTTGCTTTGGGTAACGCTTTATGAGCGGATTTTGGCTCACAAAAAAAATGTGGATTATGGAAAGATTAGGTCTGATTGGTGTGTCGTTGCTTTCATCTGTTAGCTACAGGATGTGGCAGTTTTCTAAAAGTAAGAGATTGGTTGGCCATCCACAATCTGTTTTCACAGGGCTAATGCTGTGTTAAATACGTTTGCAGACCTTTTTCATTTTCCTGTTGCTTTTTATTTTTCTCCCCTTTTGTTTCGTCCTCTTGTGAGAAATTAAGAACACCGAAGACTTAATAAAAACATTTATTATTTCAATCGCTCCCAGAGCCAACCGCTTCCGCTTACAGCTTCTTACAAGTTAAAAAAGAAGTTATTTACCGCCAAGTAGCAAATGAAACTAAAACATTTGTTTGTTGTCCACATATTTGTAAACTTTATGTTCTAGTCATAAAATGTTATAAACAATTCGGAAAGTAAGTAATTAACCAGTCTTGGACTTTATTGCTAGCCCTCGTTGTCGCTCGGACGCAAAAACGCCCTAGACTGGTAATTATACCTTATATAGAATATATATAAAGACTTTCGTTCTTTGGAAGAATATTGCCACTTCTTTTCGAAGCTACCTTACTTCCCTTAATGTTTAATATACTATATTATAAAGAGCTATAATAGCTTCCATCTGTAGACTGTATGACTACACAAATAAAGTTATTATAGCTTCTCTGTAGATACATGGATACCACTAAGTGGAGACTTTCAAGACCGACCATAGAGGATTTGCATTAGACACCATATTGATGCGTACGGGAAAGTAGTCAAATATCGACCACTTAAGGGAAAAAGCTGATAGCTCTCTTACGTGATCAAATATTTATCTGGATTTTGTGGTAAATTATTTTATCTACAACCACCACTAAAAGTAGGCCTTTTAGCGCTAGCTTTTTTCACTAAAAGTGACTACTTTTAGCACATGTGCTAAAAGTGAAGTGAGGTTAAGATGCTAGTTTTATTTTTTGCATTCCTTTGGTTATGGAAAATGAAAAATGGTTAGCAACAGTATGAATAGATGCAGTATTTTTTTCTCTACAAAAAATGTATTTACACTTTAGCTCTAAAATAATTAGGGGAGCCAATAATTGGACATTAAGAATTTAACACGAGATGAAAAAAAATTGACCGGAAGTCGACCTCGGAAAAGAAATCCGATTTCCGGTTTCTACATACTTTTGGAATCTACTCTTCAAGCTGAGTCGAATGATATATATCTCGTCTTCCTAAAATATATTACCATTTTCTTGCTTCTCAGTTAATAATAAAAAACTTTTTATTTTTGGCATTCCTTCGGTTATAGAAAATGAAAAATGGTTAGCAACAGTATGAATAGATGCAGTATTTTTTTCTCTACAAAAAATGTATTTACAGTTTAGCTCTAAAATAATTAGGGGAGCCAATAATTGGACATTAAGAATTTAACACGAGATGAAAAAAAAATTGACCGGAAGTCGACCTCGGAAAAGAAATCCGATTTCCGGTTTCTATATATTTTTGGAATCTACTCTTCAAGCTGAGTCGAATGATATATATCTCGTCCTCCTAACATATATTACCCTTTTCTTGCTTCTCAGTTAATGATAAAAAAATTGACCGGAAGTCGACCTCGGAAAAGAAATCCGATTTCCGGTTTCTATATATTTTTGGAATCTACTCTTCAAGCTGAGTCGAATGATATATATCTCGTCCTCCTAAAATATATCTCCATTTTCTTGCTTCTCACTTAATAATAACAAGTTAAAAATCTGAACATTTTATAAGTATTACTTAACAGGAAACTATTTTGCACATCTGGGCTAAATCTAACAAAGACTTATCCGACAACAAAAGACACCCAACCCAACGGCACTTAGGCTAACGATTGAGTTATTTATGAGCCTCTACTACTGTGCGTACAAAAATGCCATTATACACAAATTGTCTACTAAATGCTCTTAAATATTATAACACTCTGTTTGATAAACTTCTAATAGTGCGATACTATTCCGATATATCTACGTGGAGTGCGGATATGAATCTGCAATGGCTGAACACCTTCAGCACACAAAACTACATTTTGGTACCAAAAACAATTCGGAATAATTGCCGCATT
Source organism: Agriotes lineatus (assembly GCA_940337035.1). Classification (NCBI taxonomy): domain Eukaryota; kingdom Metazoa; phylum Arthropoda; class Insecta; order Coleoptera; family Elateridae; genus Agriotes; species Agriotes lineatus. The sequence goes on along the minus strand of OW679199.1, from coordinate 69,332,671 downwards.
TGTTTACAAGGGTTATTTGATCAGGGACAGGTTTCTGTTGAACAAGCTACGTACATTAAATTAGTTGATCATCTATTATCTGTAAAATTCAAAAGCTAGCATTTTATCAACTGAAATTCTAAATACATATTTGGCAGGAAAATCGCTTTCTCCAACTGACCTGTTCAAATTTTAAATTAGTAGGCTACTAACCAATAGTTAATTTGTTAGTTAATAGAAATTTACGACGTGAAAGGGTTATCAAGGCAAGAAATCCTGCCGGGGAGCAATGCTACCATACACGGCGTACACGTGGCACACTAAGCTAATTTATGTTTCTAAATAATTGTTCTAGCGACTTTGGTAAGCATGCACACAAATCAGGGATCCACGGAAGTTTGGAACAAGATTAGATGCGCGATAATTATAATCGCGGCGATACGTTCAAAATTGCTTTCCGCAATTCGAATGTTTGCCCTGGTGCTTTATGAGCACGAAGATTGCTTTATTGCGTTCCCAAAGCACAGCCGATGTTTCGTATCTGTGCACAAGAGCGTAACTCACGGTGTTTACAAGATCTGCAGCCAAGCTCGCCTGCTTACAGATCTATGGTGCTCATGTAAAATTTATTCTTGTTGCTTTACAGACTTTTAAATTGCCGTACATTGTTGCAGCTGACGTTAATTGCGCCTGGTTGATTCATAAGCACGAAATTAGAAGCAGATTACGTAAACTTGGAGGCGCCTAACCAATATACTCGTAGAGCGGAACGGATCATACAAATAAATTAAACATTAAATAATGAAATAACTCATGGAATGTTTTAGAGATATTCGTTGCATTGCTTAATATGTTTAAAATGAGACTGTTGTTGTACTTAAATATTTAAAAATTACAACATTTCTGGTTCACACTAGAGATTAAAAAAAGGAAAGTTTGATCAAAAATGTCTCTTTTTTCTCGATAGCAATAAGGTTGCTATTTGTTCTCGAATCTGCAAAAGACGATACAAACAAACTTGGGAATTTAACTGAATTTAATAGAAGACTATGGCGGCGATACCAGAAAAACTGCACAGTAAAATTTGTATAAGCAGAGAAAACAGTTAATCTGACTAAGTAGATTCACCTTTTGAACTTGTTTGCCAAAATATAGATAAATCTAAAGCCGTAGAGGTAACAATTTTTAATTTTAAAGAAATATAACTCTAACCAAAAAATACAACAATTTCGGATTTTTACCTGCATGACTTTAGACTTATTCACCTAGCAAAGTGAGGGCTTGCGAAACCACTGGCCGAAAATTTATTTCCGTCTATGTACCTATGTATGTACGCATGTTCCACACATAACGGCGAAAGTTACAGATGGATTTTCATGAAATCTTACAAAGATGTTTCGTGAAGCTTTATAATGCGGGCACCAGATTTTGGTTTCACTACACACTACATTGTCAGAAGGCCCAAATACCTCAAAATATGTCGATAGTAAAAAAAAATTTTTAGGAAACCTACTTTTGCAGAACAAAATTGTAACTGTTCATTTTATACCAATTGACCTAAGAAAAATAATAATTTCCGCCTGTGGCACATTTCAACAAATGGGTGTCAGTCACAAATCCTGACATTCCCCTAAGTAAATTGTTATATACTCTACTAGAGTATGTCGCATATCAGTTCAATATACAAGAACGACAAAAATCCTGTTCAAAGTACAGAGGAATAATTGTTCTGCCCGCTACAATGCGAATACATATATACTAGAATTATGAAACAGAAGAAAGATGGAACTCCATATTACAATATTGAGTGGCCTTATATGAGACAAGTAATGGTGGATAACATCTGTGCGAACCAACAGATTAAAAAGAACAAAAAATGTATCTACACATAAAATTAATAACCTTAATTAAAAAATTAAAAATTAATTAATATTTAGAATAGGAGTATGAACTTGTTCCCCGATCTAATGGGCTAAAAAATTGGCAAACATATTTATAACGATACAAAGGCTTACACAAAAATAAGAACGAAGGTGCATAAACTCCAGAGCTTACTAAAAGACTTACGCAAGACACCGCCACCGCTATTCGGTGAGCAGGGTGTCAAAAAGTATGGGATATACTATTGTTGGATACCCAGAAACTGACTAACCAACAGGGGAATTACAGGAACTTTCTGACATCAGGGCAGCTTTTAATGGGGGGCTCGGTACTCTTGGGGTTGTCTTCGTGGAAGTTGAGCAGAACCTTCGGCGAAAGGTTGTAGGCCAGCTACCCGTGCACAGAACTAACACTTGACGTTAATTCACAACTGAATTAATGAATTGAATCACTCACTAACGAGGACTGTAGGCTAGCTACCCGAATTCAATAACACAAGTATAGTTGAATTAATTATTTATTATGCAAGTAACAGTTTCACAATAGATGTACAAACAATCTAAGTTCACTCCTGATACAATGACATAACGCGAGTACAAAATTAATACTGACTGAAGCTTGTTCCCACACTCTATTTATACCAACTGGGGGTTGGTTTATCCTAATTGCCTCGTTTACGGGATTATTGATAGATTTATTATCATACGGGCATCTTAATGGCTATGCAACACTATATATCTCAGTAAATATGTACCCATTTTATCAACAGTAATATCCCAAGTGAGTTAAAATATCCGATTAAATTCTGTCAGAATATTGCTAAGAAATTTACGAAATATATTTCAACATTCTGACAGAAAATCGCCAAAATTTATTCAGGCGTGATTATTTCCTGAATCAATAGATAACATTCAGTTGGCGAAGCACCTTTAATAATCATGTTAAAATTATTCACAAGCGATTAAATACTATCAGGAGCAGCTTACAATCAGGGCCGCAACTAGGTATAGGCCGAATATAATATAAATATATATTAATTAAGTGTTGAAAAATACAAATAAAGAAACATGATAATGAAGTTGCATTAGCACTAATCAGTGACAATATTCCACAGGAAAGATGTGTAATAAAATTTAATTCAAATAATTGTAAGACCAGTTGACAATGTGACTTATGAAACCACATAAAATGCATACGCATATTATAGCAACAAACAACTGTAATAGGAAGATTATTATGCAACGGCTGTGTACAAGTGATAAAAGCTAAATTTGTGCAATGATATAATTTAAATTAATATTGTGAAAATTGAAAGTAATAAGGACAGTCAGATGGGTTTAGATCATAGTATGTAATTACATAAAAACTGTAAAATAGCAAGTAACTAGGAAAAATGTAGAATATTAAAAATAACAAATAGAAACATGTTTGTAATGCAAGCATAAAATTATTAAAAATCCTTTTTGTCTCTGTTTGTGGTGTTTTAATATGGAATTTGGACAGCATGGCGGTTTTCCCATCTATTTGGAACAATAAGGGTCATAAGTTGAAGCTATAAATGAAAAATCGGTAACCCGTCTTTGAGTGAGAAGCTGTACCGCACTGTAGGTGATTTCCTGGACATCAGGCATACGAGCAGGGCATATTACACATATCAGGGAACCATAGTTGGAAGTTTGCAATACTGCGAGTTGCGCCCTGAGCAGTTACGAGGTGGCAGCAAGAGCAAGTTGGGGCCCACTACAATAGAAAAATGAGCATTGGATTTATGTGATAAATAAAAAGAAAGCTATTATGAGTATTGCCTGTAGTAAATCATTGTATTTATTTGTTTTTCATTGATCATAGGCTCAATTGCATGTGACAAGAGTGGAATATTTGTAGGTTATGTGTTTGGTGCAATTATCATACATTGGCAAAAGAGCTATTAGTATTTGTAACCTACATGTAAAAATCCAACCCTGGGATGAGTTTTACGTAACTGAGCTAGTTTTGTGAAATATTCAAGTATAATTTATGATTGATAGTATAAAAGGGCATATTACCATGCAATTATATTATTCTTTATTAAATAATTAGTCAAAATACTTATAAAATATTTAATATATTTTAATAATATTTTAGTCCAATAGACATTGTTTATTGGAATAAAATTAAATTTCAAAAGGTGCATGTTCATTGCATACTAATTTGGCGCCCAACATAGGGAAATTTCAACAATTTATGTTAAAATAGAAGAAGTAAAGATTTTAAAAGGCACTTTAAAAGAAAGCTTAGTAATCGTGAAAAACACCTTTTAAGTTCTCCTGAGATTTCCAGATTCTGGACATAGCTTAGGTTTTTACCCTTGACGAAAATAGGCATATTGTAGACCAAGCAGATACGGGACAAACGTTTTTAACAAATTAATTTCTTATTTTTCTGTTTTAAATGCAAAGCTATTGGTTAGAGAAAAACAATATTTTGCATAGGGTTGCCACAGGTCTCCCTTGAAGAGAACATGCTGCCTTTAACACGATTAGTTTGCTTTCTATGTTTCTCTAAATATACTCATACTGCTTTCTTTTTCAATTTCGCCAACTTTTACTCAGTAGCCTATAAAAAATGTAGAGAATTTAATTTTCTGTCAAATTATTGCCTTCCACTTGCGAGGGAAATTTCATGTAAAGCCTTTTACCATTTTTTAAATTCGAATTTTGTTTTATATTCTTGTTTTTTATGTTATTTCGGTATCTTAATATTTAGTTCCTTATTTTTTAAAACTTGTGAATTAAAACTATTGGATTTATTTTTGAATACATAACTGCTTGATTTGCATACATAATATATACGGAAATAAATGTAAAATTCTAATAGAAAATGAACAGTTTTTGTCACCGTTATGGTACTGAGTAGGATTGCCAGCTTTGTACGAAACCAAAAAAAGAATATTGAGATACATTTGTTATAGCTATATAACATGCAGATACTGTCGCAAGCAGACATTTTTAATTTAAGTCAAACAGTTAAAACGATGTCCAGGAATTCCATTCTCGATTATAGCAGCAGGTGTCATTGAAAAATAGGTCTTCAACATATATTTTTAAAAGGCTTTAATTTGTTAAACACAAACGTAAAAGAAAATAAAAACTTTCACAAATCGTTGTTTTTCTCTATTCTACACACATTAGATCTAGACCCTACATGATTTAGATAAATTTTAATCATACAAGAACAAGAAAGTAAACTGTTCGTCTTTATTATTATCATTAAATTTATATTTTTATTGAACCTATCTGTTTCGAACATAGACTTGCCATTCTTTGCCAACTCGTAGATCGAATTCTTTGGAAGTTTATTTGAAATTAACGTAAATTTGCAACTCTGAACGAATTAGTTCTGTGGAGCATCGATTTCTTTCCTTCTTCATTTGGTGCCTGTCACAGCAAAAATTTGTTCAGATAACTATGAGCAATAAATATGAAGCAATAGTATATTACACAACAAGTTTAGAAAAGTAAAGTTTTACTAAACGAATATAGCCTGTTTGAGTACGAGCGGGCGAGTAACTTGAAAACTATAAAAGTTTAGTAAAACTACTTTTCTTACGAAGTGTGTATACTATTTTTTCGCATTTTGTGTTAGTATTTATAAACAGACATTTATATAAAAGCATTATACTACATGTCCATTGAAAAAGGCCGCTGTGGAAATTCAAACGTATGAATATGTTGGTGGCACTGTAAGTCTATGTCAAATTTGAGGTTAGCAGGTTAGGTTTTCCGTCAGTTTTGACACAAAATAACAGAAAACCTAACCTGCTAACCTCGAATTTGACACAGACTGACACAAAACCTAACCTGCTACCTCGAATTTGACAGTGACATTACTATATACTCAGTGTTTCCCAAACTTATCTAAAGCGCGACCCCTTTTTGTTAAAAACATTTTTCGCGACCCCTACTTACCCCCACTCATCACTCAAACCCAAATAGCGACAAAAATAGCCAACTAAATTACAAGTAACTGATTGTCAAATATTATTTTACCTTACCGTTTAAGTTTAAATTAAATAAATTAAAAATTAAATTCAACAGTTATTTTAATTGCGATCTGTCCCACTAGTAACTAGTAGTTCTTCTGCCAGACTACCATTTACAATAAAAATCAATGATAAAAAATCGACTGCACATTGTAGGTACATCGCGATACTTTTTCATGATATTCGCGAAAGCGCTACTCGCTACTTCGCTACTAGCTGGCACTCTGGAACGTTCTCGAATAAGGTTACTAAATCATATCGTTCGAAGCCTCGGTGTGGATTTATATAAGCAGCTAAGTGCAATGAGACTTCAGTTCCAAACAGGGCGTTGTGGTGATTGCGGTAATGGTAGTGAGTAAATATTTTACTTTATTTATCTCTTTCATTTTTACGGACTTATTAATATTTAGTTTCATTTGATAACTAATTGTTAATTATTATTTACGTTATTAAAATAAAAATACATCATTTAACAAAATGTTTTTTTTGTCTTATTTTGGAAATTCCTGGCGACACCTCTAGTACCTAACCGCGACCCCCCAGGGGGTCGCGACCCACACTTTGGGAAACACTTCCATATAGTAAAGTGACATTTCTGTGCACCAAAGTGCCACTTTATTAATCGATTTTGAATTTAGTAAAATATCACATTATTGTACAAACTGCAAAAAACATATTTACATTATTTTTGAAGAGTTTACAAACATTTTGTCATTTAATACTTAAATTTATGATTTTATTTTCACCTTCACGCTCTTGGTAGTTTTGAATATCTAAATTTAAATATATTAGCTACTGAAGTGAGTCTCGGGATTATTTTCGAAGAAACATTCTAAAATATGGATGCCAAGTCTCACATAAGTTTGTTGAAAACTACCGGAACAAAAAATCAGGTTCTCGAAAATGCTTTTTACTCGGAATCTTATATTTTGTTTTGAACACATTAAATCTAGTAGCTGATGAATGGCCACCAAATTCACCTGATGTAAATCCATTGGATTACTGTATCTGGAACGCACTTTAAAACCGGTTTATTTCCAGCGTAGAATACCATTTGAAACACTGGACGAATTGCGGGCAAAGATAGAAGAATCTTGGGACAAAATATCTTTAGAAAATCAATTTTGCAATTTAAGAAAAGGTTAAGAGTAGTGCATATACAAAACGGAAGACCAATACAGTATATTTTTAAATAACCTGAAGTATATAGTTTCTATATCTAGATTTTAACTAGTTAAATAAATACGCTTGAAATAGTATATTACATACCGAGGTGGAAAGAGTTTCATTCCTGTCGAGAGATTAAGTAGTTAACCGAGACGCGTAGCGTCGAGGTGAACTTTATCTCGAGACAGAAATATAAGTATATAGAAGGTAAACAGTGCCAAGATTTTCATACGAAATGTAATTATTGTTCTCAAAATATGATCGAAATAAACGCAACCTCTTACAGCTTACTATTTGTACACATAATGGAGACTTCAATATACTTCCACTAAAATTTTATTTCAATCGCCCCCCTTTTAGCGGGATAATCCAATTTCAATGTCTGGCCATCTAACAAGAACACCTCCTTGACAACGGTGGAGGATGGGTAGATTTCCAGGAAATGCCCTAAGGTATCTGCTCATTCACATTTAAGTGCATTAGTACTGGAAATGTCTTTCTCTGACAGAAAATATCTAGAACTAAGTAATGCTCGTATAAGCGATCTATCACAAAATATGTAAAAAGTAAATACGGTAATATTATACTATTCAAGTAGTATCTAGTTAATTATCTACGAAACAATTCTTCGAATGGAGTTGCATTCAGTTCCTTGTGCTAATCGACAGTTTTCTTTCTTCTTGAAAGGTAACAGTCCTACACTAGCAAAATCAAGTGCAGCCCCAATGTATAAAATTGTAACATGTTTCCGTTTTTCCGATCAGTTTTTTTCCGTAGAGAATCCTTTGATACTATCGCCTACCCACACTTTTTTGTATAAACTTTATTTCCATATATTTGACTAACATAAGAGATAAATCGATCTTCTATTCTATATTATTTAATGGTTATTATGTATTAATTTGTCCTCTTCGTTTATACTTTTGATACTCTCTGTAATTTTAAAATTCCACCTCTTAAAGGACGAACTAAATGTTGTCCCTTCTTTCTTCCTTGACAAGCGAATTGTCGGTGGTAATTTGAATTTTTAAACGATTTTAGCATTCTCAGCGTATACACCATGCCTTCTTCATCTTGTGCGAAAATTGTGGTAATCAACAGATGCAGTGAATTATCTGTGACTATTTCCATCCCAAAAAACTTCCATGCCACAGTTCGAGGCGCGTCGATGCTGAAAAGTGATGGTGGTAATCCCCATTCTTGTCTAAGCCCCCTTGCTATTTTACGGCATGTAAATCTTAGTTACAAAATGGCGTTTTTCAAAATTATATAAATCCAAAAAGTGCTAGTTTTCGGAAATTAAACAAGATTTCAATGAGATTTTTTATTGTGTGTTAATTTTAGCTGACTGAACAATCTCAAAACCAAAAAACTTTTATTGGTATAATTTGTTTCTATCTTGGTTCTCACGTGACAACTTTTGTTTGGCCCATTTGTTATCACTTTTTAACCACCTCTAGTCGCCATTGTTTGATTTTCCAGGAATCTCTAAATAAAAAGAATTTCCGTTTGATGCCAGCTTTTTGGCGATCACTGTATTTATTATTTGATTATAATGATTTTCTTATGTAGTGCACATTGTAGTTTACCAAAATGAATTCGGCGCCGAGATGGCCGTGCGCCGAATTGGCTGGCGCCGAGATAACTATGCGCCGAGTTGTCCCGGGGCCAAACTGGTCCCGCGCCGAGATGGCGGAGCCGAAGTGGCGGTGTCGAGATGGCGGCGCCGAGATGTCCTAGACCCCGCTGAACATAATATGTCCTCAACATTAATATCCTCAAATAAGTGTAAAAAGTAAACAAAATTCTTAAAACCATCGATTTTAATAGTTAGACCACATCATGCGAAGTGGATAAACGAGTTGCTTTAGTTGACCCTTCAAGGGTAAGTGTTAAGACACAGATGCCCCAGGAGAAGAAGAATGTCGTAGCTTCACAATTTGTGAATATAGTATAACATGACAAGGGGATATTCCCAACCAGTATTTAATAAAACAAACGGTACTGAATTGTTAGTTTTGCAAATAATTGCCTTTTTTATCTTGGAGTTACTCACATCCCAGTGTACACAGACACGTTGAACTAGCGTGGAAAAGTAACTTTGGACCAATCTTTAGTGTCGCGATAATAAACCAGTTTTTCAACGTTACGTAGTTGATTCTACGTCAGCCTATGACGCTTTTTTAACGTTTAAGTCATGACCAAACAATACCGTTATTTGTGGACGATATAACTGCCATATAAAACACGTAAGCTTTCAACATCGTCGACTATTTAACCTGTTTTTCCGTTGGTTGCCAATCCGACGTCTTTTAAACGTCATGTTATTGTATAATTTTACCCATATATTAACGTTGCACCGTCGTTATCTTTTCAACAGAAAATGTATGTGCTTTATATGCTAAAACGAAGTTTTATTAAAGCTATATTCTAGTTAAGTGTTGACGTTATAGGTACGTTACATTTTAACAACTTCAACTTGCGTTTTACGTTAAAACAACGTTATTTGATCCAAAATTTACATTTTATTTACGTCAATTATTAACGACAGAAGAACGTTACTCTTATCTGAATAATCTTTATTGTGCCCAGCCCAATTAAATAAAACAGCGACTTCATTTGATAAACGAAATAAAACAGATCGGGTAACTGCTTCAATATTATGCAGTTCGAGCCATAATCGACAGCCTTGTCATCTGAAATGGGAAAAAATTAAGCTTAGTGGAACACAGGACGTACTACCTACCATAGGCTTTTCTAATGCAACATATTCTGCTAGCCTTATGCCAAGCCGGAATAATAACCGCACACAGTTCTGACAGATTTTTTCGATTTTATCACCGACACAAGTGGTGAACTCAAGAGTGAATCTAAATCACCAGACAAAGGGAACGAACGGCTTCTCATAATACCCCTTTACTTAATTTTAAAGTTCTCTCTGGAATCGGGATAGCCATCTAAATATATAAATGCGTAAATATATATATCATATTGCGTTTTTATTTTGCTTTTTGCATTTTGCATGTGTTATTTCTTTCTTTTCTCAGCACCTTAAATAATATATTGATTTAAATAGTTTTTAATGTACATACAGCGATCAGATTTGCCAAATTGTGCCAATACCGATCATGGTTGTTTTTTTAATGTTAAAAGTTTTGATTTACCAGTGGTTTATTTATTTTTATTAAAAAAGATACAGTGGTTAAGTTTGGCTGACCTGATTTATTGTTAACACTAGCTGATTTATGTTTATAATTGCATATGTTGTTTCTTAGATGGTGGAGAGGTGGCTTTTCGGGTGTCCACCCGCTTCAGAGTTAGGTCATAACGGTTTTGTCGGGGTCGAATTCTGGAGCGGATGAATGCCCGAGAAGCATCTATGTAGATACTAGTATTTATATTTTTTTTTATATGTTGTGGCCGGTAATTGGTTTCGTGTAACTGTTGGTCGCAGGTTAAATAAATACTGTTAATATTACACTGTGGTGTGGCAGCATAACGCGTTTCAATTGGTCGGCACTATCACGTGAGCAATGACCTTAGCATGATAGGCACGCTGAAGACGCGTGTTTCCTGCCAACCTTACTGAAGAATCATACAACTTACGTGTTTTGCGAATTTCATGTTATCGTTTAACATGAACTGCTGGTCTAAAATGCACTGAAAATTAACATCAAAACGTAATGCAAAAACGTTGTTGTATCAAAGTCATATCGACGTTAAGAGTCGACTACCAATCTAAAAGGCGTATTATGTGAACGTTTTATGAAAAATTTTGAATTTGCGTGTTTTTATGAACGCTATGCTTATGTTTAACATTAACTGCTGATTCAAAAAGGACTAAAAGCAATGATAAAAACGTAATGCAAACACAATATTAAATGTTGTTGTCACAACGATATATCGACGTTAAGAGTATACTACTGAACTAAAGGCGTTTTGTAATAACGCAATTTTACTGTAATATGAAAAATGTGAAATTTTTATGTTTTCATAAACGTCATATCAATACTTAACATTAACTGCTGGTCTAAAACCGCTTAAAATTAGCGACATGAAAACGTAATGCTAAAAAGTTATTGTTGTAACAACGTTATATCGACGTTAACAGTTGACTACTAACCTAAAAGACGTTTTGTATTAACAGTATTTAATGTAATATGAAAAACGTTAGATTTTTTGTTTTATCAATGTAATATCTAACGTTTTACATTAACTGCAGGTCTAAAACTCTCTTAAAATCAGCGCCATATAAACACGCTCAATAAACGTCATAATCAACACGTTTAATGAACGAAATAATTACGGACACAGTAAAAAGAATTACTAGAAATCAACGTCTAATTAAGGCCGAGCAAATTACGTCAACCAATTGACTAAACTTCAACGTTTAATTTACAACAAATAACGTCTTTTCAACTATGTCAACGTTTTTTCAACGTATTTGAAACGTACCTGTACCTGCTGGGATTGCTTTCACCCATATGTTAGTTATGTTACTGTATGTGTTAGCTCCAACTGTCTTCATAAAAATTTTAAAGAAATTACCTTTTAAAAGAAACTGATAATACATATGAAAACATTTTTGTTACTATGTATGTATAAGTAAATGTCTTCCAAACTTTTGAGTATGTACAATGTAATCCTACATTTTTGTCCAATAGTTTACAAAAGCAAATTGTATTTACCTATATATTACCCTATTTAGTTAAATTAAGACTGTATGAACTATATTTAGTTTGTATACTCTATTCGTTGTCAGCCTTTATGCTAGCATGTAAAGGCATCGGTCCTTTGTATACTTGATTATATAATATTAAATACTGGAAAAAAGATTTGAGCAATTGCCATAGTTGAATTTTTAAAGCTTTGTTTGCTAATATAATGGCTTTTATAAATAGTTGGAAAACGAAGGTTGAATAAAACAGCCAAAATTTCTTCAAAAACTGATTACAATCAACATCCTTAAGATTTAACGTAACGTGACGTTATATTACATAACTTCTTCAGACGTGGAAATACAATAAAAAAGGGGTTACATAGAAAATTATCTGGAAGTGAGAGACTTACTTTAGAAATTTTATGAACTATGCAAACTAAATTACTCTTACCAAAACATTGTAATAATAATTGTATGGGGAGGAATTAACACTCCCCTGCCTGGTTTATAAATAAATCACTGGGATGGACGAAGATTCAGAAATTCTTTACAAATTATTTGCTAAAGCACATTGACGTTTATCAAATCTTTTTTAGAATCTGAGGGCTGCCAAATGGGAAAATTCCCAATATTTAAAAGTTTAATAGTAGAAAATATTTCAAAATCTAAAACTCAAGGTAAGTATTAAAACTATTAATTTGATATGAAAGAGAATTAAATAATAAAACTTTAGTAATGTAAAAAGCTGTTCTAGAGAAGGTTATAGTAAATAGAATGCAATTTTTCTATGTCAGTTTCTAATAGATTTTGAATGTTTTTTTAATTTCAATAATTTCATAAACTAAACGTTTATGTAAGTTATTTTCTCTTTGCAAAACTTTAGGTGAGCTGAAATCAAATTTGTGATAATTTTCGTATGAATGATCGGATAACGCAGTATTAGGCTTGTTGAGAGTTAAAAATTTTGTTTTTACAGACGTTCTATGTTGAGAATTTTTTTTTAGATTCTGCTTAGTTTGACCGATGTAATTGGCATCACAAATAGTGTAATGCTATGAGCCATTCTTGGGTGTGTCTCGCAAGCTCTCAGGTAGTTTTTAAATTCCTGAAGCATGCACGATTTAAGGGTTGCCCACGAAATCTGTTAGAATAATAGCCAAAACAATTATTTATTATCATTATTATTAAATATACAAGAAAATTGGATATTTCAGGTTTCATTACAGTACATTAACTTTCAATAAAGATGTTCAGATACGTTAAATTATCATAGTATTTATGGCCTTGTATTAACACCTACCGATTAAATAATCTTAAAATATTTCTGTTTTATTAAAAAACAATAAGAAATAACAATTTTATCTGCATCTAAAGCCATATCAGTTAAAAGTTAATAATTTAGAAAAAGCTTAAAGTAATATATTGAATAAATATGTAAAAAGTTTTAGTAGTCTTAGAACTTTTTAGAAAAAATGTAATTTTTTAAAAAGTTCATGGGAATAAATTCCTAAGGAAAATTACCAACCTGATTCATACTTCAGAAATCTAGTACAATAGATGCAATATAAATATTTTTTGACTTGAATTCCAAGATCAAGCAGTAATGTAAGATTTTAAAGTAATAATAGTATATTATGATACGAGTTTTATAAGAAGCATTTTGTAGCACGCAAGGATTTAGGGTACGACGAGCGAAGCGAGGAGTGCCCTAAAGGAGTAAGTGCTACAAAATGCCTTATAAACCAGGTATCATACAGTATTTTATCTACTTTGCCACTTTTTTAAGCAAAAAATGAAAATTTTTAGTATTTTTATTATAGCATCGCTTTGTGTCTATTACGAACGCAAAGTAGATAAAATTATGTATAAAATGCATAGAACGACTTGATATTAAACAACAAACTATTGATAACATTCTTTATCAACCCGGTCTGTTAGACAACGATTTTAGCCAGAAATGCAGTGAATTTAGCTAACATTTTAAAAATGTAACTACAAATTGTAATCTCTGTATTTTCAAAGATGTATATATTCTTTACGCATGTTTATTTTACTCTACTTCTAACTATTTTATGTAATATCTTGTAAATACTCGTAATATGTGCAATACGTCATTTTTTGAAGCTAAACTCGAATGAAAACTAAGTGGCTCGAGTTCCTCAGTAAAAATGTCATTAACTAGTAATTGCGTCTTCCTTTAATTACCTGAATTCATTTTAAAAGAACTTTCTCACCCAGTTGCTTTGAAATATGATCCATCTGCTGCTCTCTGAAGCTGCAAGTTCATTTAAATTGCAAATTAGAGAATAACTTCGACAACTTTGAGAAAGTTATTTAAAAGCTCGGCGACACAAATAATTACAGTTGTTTTTGGTTTTCAGCTGTAGTAACGATTATTAAACACAATTTTTATATTTTTCTACTTTTAATACGAAATACATGCATTTTAAACTGGCTTAGTTTAAGCTTATTTCGTAATTGAAAGGGTGATTATCGTTAACATCACTGTATATAACACGGAAGTAGAAGTTTCTATAGTGTGTTCAAAACTCAAGATAAACATTTTGAGGCGACACCATGATTTCGCAAAAAAGTAATAGAAGCAAAATGTCTACGAGGTCTGTAAATTAAGTAATGAGATTGATTTTTTCAAACTTCTTATTCGAATAGAATTACAATTCAATATTGTCTCCCTCAAAATAACTTCCTTGGGAAGCCACACAGCACCGGAGACGATTCTTCCAATCCTTATAGCAGTGCTAGAACTCGGATACTGGAATAGCCTTCAGCTGGTCAGTTACAGCCGTTTCAATGTTTTCAACTGTCCCTAAATGATGTCCCTTAAGGTGAGTTCAATCTCGGGAAGAGGAAAAAGTTACAATGACTTGTCGCCAGTAATGACATGTTCCAGAAATCGATCCCAAAACGTCAAAGCACCTTCCCCTCCTGATGTCCTTTTGGTCCTGGGAAAGGTTTTTTGCAACCATTTCTGCGCAGATGTTTTTCATCCCCAATTCATTGGTCAAAATCTGATGAACGGTGGTGTGTGTCAAATTCAACTCTTCCCCGATTATTCTGACTGTCAACCGACGATCTGTACCTTCTTCAATCACTAAGTATTTGCTTTTTCTATACGTATTTGCAGACCCCACTTTTCGTATTCCTTGTCAAGGTTTCGTAGCATATACTTTGTATCAACTTGATCATCTTCTAATATGACTTGGTCGTCGACAAATAAAAAATTACTTAGATATTGTTTTCCTATGGATAGTCCCATTTGTGTAAACGTTTTTTCTCTAGTACCCTGTTTAAACATATTTTAAATAATTTAGGTTTCAATATCTTGCTGGTTGTAAATCCTTGTGACTCTTTTCCACCGACTCTAACTACACTTTTGTTGATATTGTATAATATTTTATCGCGTTAAGGTAAACTATCGGCACTTTTTCGTCTGCGATTCAAATAACTTTCTTTATACAGATAAATGCAAGGTGTGTTTCCCTTGCCCTTGTAATTCTAGTTTCTCTTAGTCATCTACATCGTATTTGATATCTTTAAAGTCATCCCTGTTTTTTGTCATCAATTGCTTTTAGTAATCTTCTCATATTTCAGTTCCAATAATTGTCACTATAATCTGTGAAACCCAGTGGAAAGTTAAGTTTTCATTGTGCAGTTTTTGTTTTAATTGTTAATTCGTTGATGATGAAGGCAGATTGTTCCTAAAATCGTTATATTTTTTTAATATTTGCAGGGTGGCGAAATACCCATAAAATAACATGAACGAATAATAATTATCAGTCTTGTTTGCCCACTGGTGTCTCTTTATATTTTTAAGCGTCTTCCAGGCCTCTGATACTTGACTATATTTTTCTATTTCGGCACATTATTTAGAGGATTCTTAACATTTATGTTTTTCCGGAATTGAGGTGTTCGCTCAAACCAATCTCGATTTCGTCCAAGGTTCCTTATTATGAATATTCCAAACAGTCGCTTCTCCAGGACCCCTCCCATTCGTTACCCGGGAGTACGAGCTCCGGGGGAATAATAGTAGATGACAATATAAAAATAAATAACAAAGATGTGAAAAAGCGTTAAAAATTTGCCGTACTAGGAAAATATTCCAATGAACCACTCAAATATGCAGGTTGTAGACTCGCAGATCGTTTGATTCAATTAGTAAGTAAAGCAAAGTTCGGGCACTTCATTCCATGTAGGAACATGGAATTAAACTCGGCGAGTCAGGGTCGCCGAAATATCTTTTTCCGAAACCCAGTCAATCTGGCACACGTTAACGGCGTACTGGGTGATGTGGTTAGCATCACGCCTGCGACGACTGCATTACTTTTCCTACTTCCACAACTGTGGTTTCGGTGCCCAATTTTTAAAGCGACTGTGTGGGCCGCCCGCCGGTTGTCAAATTGCGGGGTTGAACCCCGTACAGTGGCACCACAGTCGGGTTCCCTAACCGCTCGGCCACGCTGGCGACTTTTGATTCAATTAGTACCTAGAACAAATTACCCAACAAAAAATACCGGACAGTTGGAGAAAAAGCATAATGGTGTCAATGGTTGAAAAGTGAGAAAAGAAAGACCCGGGAAACTACAGAGTAGTAAACCTTTTTAAACCACCAGAAAAGCAACAATGAAAATATAGGTAACAAAATTAATTCCTTTATTAACACTGACCGAAGAATAGCAAGGATTTAGAAGTTGACGGAGTGTATAAATGCATTAGTCATCCTAAGGCAGGTGGTCGAAAAATCAATTGTGTACAATAAGTCAACATGCATCTGTTTTATTGATTTGCAAAACGCATTCGATCGTGTTCAGCTTAGATATGTAATTTATCTTTCATATGACAGACACCCAAGGCCCTCGTAGAAACCATAGAAAAGATCTATAACTGAAACGAAGTACAAGCCTGAGTAAACGGAAAATTAACAAATTCCCTATTATTTAATATAATAATGCACGAAATAATTAAGAGAGTCTGAAGTGAGAAGAGATGCCGAATAAATGATAAAGGAACTGAAATTTAAATGTCTGGAAATAGAAACACCTATCTAGCTATAAGGAAACAGAAGCGTAAGTAAGGCAACAGATTGCAAAAGCGAATAGAAAAATATTTAAACCAATTTAGAATATACAAAGCAGCAGCAAGGTCCATTATGACGTATACTGCAAAGACCAGATTAGTGGCAAAGAAAATCAAGAGACTGTTTGAAAGTACAGAAACGAAAATAGCCTTTAAATTAGCAAGGAAAGTCTTATTAGACACGGAGAAAAGCGAAAACATCGAAAGAAGCTGCCAGATAAGGAATATTAATGACTGGGTCTTCGGTAGAAAAATGGAATGGGTCAAGATCCCCAGATAACCAGTTATTGATTGCAAAAGATGCGTTTGATCTGGAGTTCATGTTGCACATATTATACAGAGCTTACAATGCCTGAGGGCTGACAATTAACATCGAAAAACCTGAGCATTTAGTAGCAAACTCTGACCCGCAGTTTATCGTCCATATCGATACCTCCAGCCTTAAACAAGTCAGCGAATTCAAATATTTAGGAATTCTGGGAACTAAAGATGGATTAGGTACACCGCAGAATAAACAGAGAATAGAGCATAGTCAAAAGGTAATAATAGTATTTAATACAATATGGTGGGATAAGCAGCGATCACAAAAGACAAAAGTACATATAGGAAGAACGATGGTGGAATCGGTTTTGAATTATGATAGCAAAGAATAGACGCTAAATGCAGACTTGAGTAGATGATTAAATGCTGTAGAAATTATAGTGCCATGATATCAAGAAGGGATCGTGTTACGAATGAGAAGCTCAGAAGGAGGATGGATTACAGCAGGCAGTAGTAGTAGACAAAGTAGAACAAAGAGGTCTGAGATGGTTCGGTCACGTACTCCGTATCGACGAGCAAAGATGGCTCCGTAGAATTTTTGAATAAAAACCACCTGGAAGGAGAAAGAGAAGGCGCCCGAGAAGATCTTGGAATGAAGAGATGAGCACAGCCTTACAAAAAGCAAACCTAGACGAAAAAGACGCTCTAGATAGACAAAGATGGAGGTTAGGCGTTTGCTGTGGAATATTCTCAGATATACAGATTGTCCGAAATCCGTTTTGAACATAGGAAATTAAAGAAGACATAAACAAAATGAGTAGCAGGACATAGATAGAATGTAATCATGGCTAGGTAATTTTTTAAACTAAAATTAAGTCAATGAAATAAACAAACACTTCTGTCAAATATTTTATCTGTCATTAAGAGTATAATGTGAGGTTTAAATATACTATTGTTTACTATTCACATAATTATTTTAATTGTTTTTCAAAAATATGACATTAACATGATATTAATAGAAATGTTAATACAAACAGTGCTTTGGTTTTTAATTATTACATTTATTTAAACTCTCAAAATTTTTTTTTGTATAGTGATCATGAAAATCATATTTTTTAACGAAAAATCGTATTGAAAGTACCACTTTTTTTAACGAAAAATCGTGAAACAAGTACACTTTTTTAAACTATTTTATTGAAATGTCAATTTGACAGTTGTAAATTTCGAAGTCCTTTTCGACTAAATTTCGAGTTACAAGAGATTACTATGCAAAAAACTACGTGTACAACACGTTTTGAAAGTCCCTTTTTTCATTAATTTGCGAAGCCCTCATTAATCAAACTGCAAATTCATGAAAAAAAGTATGATTTTCAAAACTAGTTGTACAATAGTAATTAGATAAACTTTAACCTGTTTTTTTTTCGAAAAATAAAAGTTTTTACATAAGACATACATGCATAAGGCATACTATTATTATATCGTCCTATTTTACCAGTTAAAATATTTGCACAATTATTAACGTCACCCTGTATAGCATACACAGGTTATTGGAATGTACTCCCTTTAAAAAAATACCCCATCGGCCGACACACGCCCTCGTGAATTTACAATTTTTGCATGGCGACCCACTTATACTTTAAATAACTATTCTAGATGAGCAATTGACTCATCTCACTTTTACTTTAATTGAATTGTGTTCCAAATGAGAAATAATTTCAATTTCAGTTTACACTAATGCAACCTGTGTTATTCAATCTACTGATGTGGCGGCGTGTAAATCCCTAAAAGATGGCTGGAAGAAAGTAGTTCTATGCGATGTTTTAACAATGAAGAAATTTGCCTCAATTTTACAGATGTCGAATTATTACTTCGGGCCCAAACTGTGATTCAAATAGTTTACCATGATTATATATTTTTTTGTAAAGCTGTAGGAAGTGATCTCGACCAAATGTTTTATCAAATTGATTCTTTTTTGTTTCTGTAATTCCCATAACCCATGGGGGTCTATCTTTGATATCTCCTCCGTCAATTCCTCTCCCTTTGTTTGTTACACTCTCCACGTCCCATATCGCCATATCAATTGTTCCATTTTCTTTGTTTTCAGTTTTTTTTAGTTTTTACTATTTCTTGTTCTGTTTCTTTTTCAGCCTCTTTTTCCTTGTTTTAAGCGCTTTCCGTTTCGCGCTCTTGTCCGTTGCCAAAGATGTCAACGTTGTTTTTTTTGTTTATTGGTTCTTTTTTGGTCTTAAAAAATTAAAAATCAAGAATTTGATTAGTCTGGAGGTTATACTTAAACAAACCAAACTTGTGTCGTCACAAAACAAAGATAACACTTTGGTTATCACAAAAAAACCTTTCCTTATTAGTTCTGTCTGCCTCTACCCTTAAGACATCGCTAGTACTTACCTATTTTTAAGTCGACGCACCACAAACTAAACAGGCCAGTAACACATTCTTCTTCTTAGGGTGCCATCTCCGTCCGCAGGTTGGCTATCATTATTGCTATTTGTATTTTATTCACAGCAGTTCTGAAAAGCAGTAACACATACTGAGTGCCAATCCAAACACACCAAATTAAGCAGTATGCATAATCATGAAACAAAATATCACTATATACGAGTATTTAAAAGAGATTAATAAAATAAAAAATAAATAAACGATGTCATCACTGTCACAGTGTCCGCAATTCTATCGTTTGTCATCTGTTTATAATCCACACAGTTGTTTATTTCAGAATTGCTAGTCGTTTAATTAACAGTTATGGTTTAACGGTGCTAATGATTAAATTGACTAAAATCGTTTTTAGTTAGCTCCTGCGTCAGCTTAGCTTTACAAGTTTTTTTAGGATCTGCAAAAGTCTTTGGTTGATTTTACGATCCTGAGCAAGTTATCGACTTGTTTTATTTTTAATCTATTTTTCTTCTGTTTACTGCTCATTGACTAATTTTTATTAAGACATTTTTTTGTTACATAAAGTAACTATACCCTCCTGGCTGAGAGTATCATTTCGGTATCTATTGTTTATTAATTAGGCCAGTCGATAAGTCTTTTAAAATGGCTGTTAGCGGGAGTAATTCCGGACAAGCTGGTATAAATTCTAATCTGTTCTGTTGGGACTCAGAAAATATATATTTGACAGGCCCGGATTTAACCGCTATGCTTAAAAAAAAGGTCTACATTTCTATATTTTTCCTAATATTAGTGAATATCTCGATTAGTATCAACTTTTGAGCAAAATACGTAGTTATCAAAATTAAAGAAGAGTAAATTCTCTACAAAAAATGTTCTATACATTTTTGTCATACGTTCGCTTGTTTCGAATTCATAGGCGTCGAAATATATTTTTTTTCGAGCATTTGCTTGTTACTTTCTTTTACGATAAAAGAAGTATTGGATTCACCCTAAAAATTCGAAATTGAGTTTTTAACAGATCTTCACGTTTTAAAGTCCCCTGAACCCAAAAAAACATGTTTTTGTTCATTGCTCTGGCTGTGTGTCTGTTTGTGAACAGAATATCTCAAAAACGAAAAGCGGTATGACGTTGAATCTTCATATATAAGTTTTGTGTACTATGTAGATGCGACAGCAAGCTTTTGAAGAAAATCGCATAACCGGAAGTAGGTCTTTACTCTTGTGAGTTTTCAGTTTTTTTGGATTTTGCAAAAAAGGCTCTAACGATTTTTTTCAAACTTTACAATAGATAGTACAGAAAACTTATATATGAAGTTTCAACGTCATACCTCTTTTCGTTTTGAGATATTCTGTTCACAAACAGACACACAGACAGACCGACACACAGACAGAGCAATGAACAAAAACATGTTTTTTTGAGTTCAGGGCACTTTAAAACGTGAAGATCTGTTGAAAACTCAATTTCGAATTTTTAGGGTGAATCCAATACTTCTTTTATCGTAAAAGAAAGTAACACGCAAATGCTCGAAAAAAAAATATTTCGACGCCTATGAATTCGAAACAAGCGAATATATGACAAAAATGTATAGAACATTTTTTGTAGAGAATTTACTCTTCTTTAATTTTGATAACTGCGTATTTTGCTCAAAAGTTGCTACTAATCGAAATATTCACGAATATTAGGAAAAATATAAAAATTTAGACGTTTTTTTAAGCATAGCGGTTAAATTCGGGCCTGTCAAGGGGTGCATAATTAATATATATTTTCTGAGTCCCAACAGAACAGATTAAAATTTATTCCAGCTTGTCCGGAATTATTCCCGCTTAAATGTACTTGTCGACTGGCCTAAATGTCTATTCTTTGCCTTTATATTGACCTTGTCATTTGTCAAACTAATCTGAGGTACTTATTTAGCAGTTTAAATTGTACACTTCCAACTGTATAGGAATAATTTCAGTACTAATCGCAATAATTTTGAAATAAAAATTCAAATGCTGTGGAAATGGAATTATCACCTTTTAGTATTTTCTGTTAGAAAAATGATGTGGGATTATCTTATTACCCAGTATGTAGGCAAGGAATGCTTCAGAAAATGGAAATTGACCATAACATTTTCTGAATTTGCATTTGTACATTTATTTGGAGTATTCTCTTCTCGAGGTTTTTTGTAAAAAGATATTATTTCGTTGAATTTATATGTAACTTTCGACATGTGCTGTAAACATTTAGAAAATTATGGTTTAAATTATGTATTTTTAATCCGGATGATATATTTTGGGCAGATTATCTTTCTTAGTAAGGGCTTCTTAGTGTTCTTATAATGGACTGTTTTAAATGTAGGTAACTAAATGGGTTTACTTTTAATGATTCACCTTACAAGTACATACGTGTTTGGAAGCTGACTGTTCCCCATGACTGATTAAACTAGTAGCTATTGTTGTCAGAGACACTTAAGGATTACGAGACGTCGCAGCAGCATGTCGCATGCGATATTATTGTAGGTAAATGGTCGGAAATTGGGTTACAGCATGTGGAGTGCGGTTACCCATGCACATGTAGGAATGAATCATGTGCAGATTGTTCGGTAATGTCATTACGTATGTCACTCATGTGAGGCTGCTTCAAACGCTGCCTAAATTAATTGTGAGGCACAAAGCTGATTGGGAATTGCTGCGATGAACCGAGAGGAACATTGGGACATTGAGTTTAGAACCAATACGGAGGTGTTGATGTATTGGCGGCAGTACGTGGGCAATTACTGCTGAAACATGCAGTGCAAAGTAATTAGCGTGTTCTTCGCTTTATGCCTAATTGATTGTATTCAGGAACGGCTGCAACGGTGGAGGCCCTGATTTAAAACGGAATTAGGGATGAAATATTGTGACGTTTCGGCAATTAGGACTTATTTACAAAAAGCGGCTTAATTTTCATATATGGTGCTAATTAAAAACGTGTTCCAGCCCTGGCTTGAATTTGCGTGCATAATCTGCAGGTTAATGAGGATTTATAACTACATTTTATATGTAAAGACTTTTTGCTGGTGTTGAAGTACACACGGAAAGAATGTTACCACGATATGAACTACCTGATTTCATGTAATTAAAATAGTTGATTTTTGAATAATAATCATATTAAAATAAATACTGATATTCGTTGTTTTGCAAATACTTTTTTAGTAGATAGAGAGGTTTCTAGATATTAATCTATACAAATCATTAATAATTAAAAATAACACTAACTTTTCATTGTGTAAATACAGATTTAGATTTAATTTCTTCTTTGGTTATAAAGATATACTTATAAGCTTGAAGGGCGTTGCTTAAGCTTTATGCATATGAAAAGCGATATTTCTATATTCTACGAAAATTAGAATGAAAATAGAGGTGGAATGGACAATTTTAATTACGGATAAAAAAGTTGAGTCTAAACACCTTTAATCCTTATCCTTAATACCCTTCTTCAATTCCTATTTGCCAACGAATAATGTCTTTTTTTCCTTTGCCTATATTGCTTTTTCCGGAGTTCCTCAAGGGTCCAACTTAGAACCTATTCCTTTTCTACTGTTTAGAAATCTCGTATGGATATAGTTATCAAATGTAACAAATATTATTTAAGCAGATATCTAAATGCTGACTCACACCATCATTCAATGCAAAAAGCAACAGTTCTCCAGACTCTGGCGACAAGAGCCGTTCGTATCTCAGACGAGGAAAATCTAGAGAGAGAAAAGCTACATCTGTTTGACTCTCTACAAAGGAACGGATACACAACTACCGCCATACGAAAAGCACTAGACAAGACTATGACCAAAAAGGCTAAAGAAGAATCTCCACCTCTGGAAGGCATAGCATTTCTACCTTACGTTAAAAGCTCGACTGATAAGATAGGACGTGTCCTGCAACGATGCAACATCAAAACTGTGTTCACGAGCAAGGAAACTTTGGGTAACGGCTTCAGATCGGTAAAAGACGAGATTCTAAGTTTACAAACCGCTGGCGTATATCGCATTCCTTGTTCTTGCGGCTCGAGTTACATTGGACAGACTGGTCGTTCCGTTGATCTAAGACTCCAAGAACATAAAGGCGATTGCAAACACAAACGCATCACAAAATCAGCCGTAGCTGAGCATACATTTACAAATGGACACACTCTAGAATTTGAGCATGCCAGAGTACTTGCCAGAATACCTCATTACTTCCCGCGAGTTATACGTGAAGCCATAGAAACAGAAAAACATCCAAATAATATCAACAGGGAAGATGGCTTTAAACTTAGTAAAACGTGGACCCCTGTGATACACGATCTAAAGCATTACAACCACGGTGCGTCATACGACCACGCCCCACGGATTACGTTGCACTCGGATGACCAACCAGCGTTACGCCACTCCGCGCGCCTAGCACAGAGGACTATAAATAGCTCCACACCGACCTTCGGTTCTTAGTGCGACTTTCACTCTGATGATGCAAGCTGCAAGGTCTTGCGAAACGTTAGTGAATATGGATGCACAAACAGCAAAACGGCCAAATCTGCCTAAGTATCCTCGTTCTCAAGATACTCAAACAACACGAGCCACCAGAGAGCATGGCCATCGCGCGGGTTTTTGCTCGACTTCACAAGGTGCAAGGCACATTAAGCCAGAAAATGCAGAAAATACGCGGTCTAAGCCGAAATTCTATGCTAAGGAGAATAATTCGAGTAACCGCGAAAGCCTCAAACAGTACATGTTGACCATTATTTTGTAGACACAAATTAATCTGTCGTTTCATATTATCAAATACTCTCCGCAAGTCCTCACTTATATTTTCATTAAACCACTGGCAATATTGCATTCGTGATCTCCAATCATTTTCAAATAATCCTTGTATCACTGTTATCTTGTACGGACACATGTGGAGATTTTGTCTTAAATCCTTATGAAACGATCTAACAGAAATACTTAAGTATAAAGGAATATATGCGTAAATTACGCTGTAAATGAGAAATGTATTGTTTACATACCACTTTGGGCTGCCAATGTGGAAACTGATTTCTGCTGGTTTAGTTGCATTCGCTTATTAATGTCAGCTACCTTTTCTTCGGTTAAAAGAGTAGGTTGCCTGTTGATTTGCTTATGCAGATGCCGTATTTGTCTTTGAAACGGTAAATAGTAATCCGCTTACAGTGATCACCGCACACCGATGAATGGCTGAATGGAATATAACCATGAGCCATGCTGACTTCGACTTCCACTGCGAAAGTGAGCCATTAGGATAAAAGCATCTAGTTCAGGTGTGAACGACATGTTTATAATTTGTAATCTAAAATAAGAAAATAGCCTCAACACTTCAAATTTGTTAACTAGTGTGTATACTTACACTAAACTCAAATACGTTAATTAAATAAATGATTTTTGCAAAAGAATAGTACTCTGAAACCACAGAACAGAACAGGACATAACTGAACCCAGCTGTAAACTTGGTACAAAACTTTGCACAACGAACGAACGCCAATGAAATATTTCAACGTCAAAATATAACACTGCACGTGTATCCAACATCAAATAGTTAAAATAAATGGCACTAAAATAATGACCGTTCAAAAACCTTCGATC
Source organism: Agriotes lineatus (assembly GCA_940337035.1). Taxonomy (NCBI): domain Eukaryota; kingdom Metazoa; phylum Arthropoda; class Insecta; order Coleoptera; family Elateridae; genus Agriotes; species Agriotes lineatus. The sequence continues at coordinate 69,307,602 of OW679199.1, read as the reverse complement.
ATTTATGAAGGCACTGTAGATATTCCCCGGGAAACGAATAACTTGCAAGTAAAATGAAAAGTTGTTACTGTCCCATATTTTTAAGATTAAGAAATAAAATTTTGCATACAATTTTTAAGTATATTTTCAACCAAAATATAGAATTCAGCCTCGATACCTTCACTAAGAGTGGAGGTATGGACCTTTGAAGCAGGATGCATTCTTTATCCGCGCCCGGTATATAACTAAAAAGTATAAACCCCAACATCTTATTTTCCAGCTTGAATTTAATGCATTGCTACAACCTAAAGAACCGATTTCGTATTCCAAACCAAAAAAAAATAGACAGACAAGGTAAAGTCGCAAATTTAAATTTTGAAGAATTGTTTCTGTTCTCTGTGTTTTCAATTTATGTTAGTAGTTCTAGAATTGTTTATACTATTTTTATCTGCCATAAGATATGAAAATTGATGTAAAACAATGAGTTGAAAATTAACGTAGGTATAAATAAATTATATAATTTATTATACAAGGTTATTTGTGCATTGAATTAAACCAGTTGTTACAGGAACCAAGCACCTATTAGAACACTTCCTGTGAGCGTGTTTTAATCAAGGAAAACACGTCAGTATATATACTAACTTTCCCATGAAATTCCTTCAATGATCGCTTTTTATTATGAACATGAAACTAATAGTTGCAGTTATTACTTTTGTAGCCCTTGCGGCAATGGCAAAGGGTGATGAGAAAAATGTAAGAATTAATTACTCTAGTGTATTAGTAAATTCTCCAATTTCAAATCGTAGATGGGACCTGTCGGTAAAATTATTATTCGGTCAATAAATGACTGCAAAGTAAAATCCGCAGGAGAAGTCGTACTGCAAGCTGCTGCAAAAAGCGTGGACGACAAGGGCACCAAAGCTATGTTTATAAACATGACCAATAAGATTCCTATCGATGCTACCATGAAGGTATGTATTTACTATTTAGACATGGAGCTTAATATAAAGCCAAATACAAATTGTAGCTACTTTTGACTTGTTAAATATATAGGAATACTGTATAGAAGAAGAATTGACACTGCGAAATACAAGAATTCTGTTGTAGTGTTCTTCGACACATTTAGATATAGTTGGAATATTTAAAACTTTTAGTATGACCTGGCTGTTAATAAATGGGAAAACTCTGGATGGAAATCAGCATACAATCGTTCGGGAAATTTTTGCCAAGATATGGCAAAGTACCTCCCCAAGATGTGGCAAAAGCTGAGAACCGTTGCCCAACCTGCCATACTCGTAGCATGTCCGATTGAGCCAGTAAGCAGTACTTCACAATGATATTTTTTGCCCGGAGTAATGTTAATTATACTATTTTCAGGGCAGTTATTCAGTCAAAAAATTTCAAACTGTCAGTAAAGACGTGGATATACCAACAGTGTTTTATGGACGATTATCAGTAAAAGTATTTGTGCTTCAAAATGGAAAAGAAATTATTTGTTTGGCCGGGGAAGCTGATTCTCAGGCACCCAAAAAATAATTATTGTATTTGAAATTTTTGGAAAATTCAATAAACTATGAAATATAAACCATGCACGTTATTGAATGTCAACATTTCCTTTCATTATCTGTTTATGCTTATATCCTGTAGAAAATGCTATAAAATCTTTGAATTCATTTATTCCCTCATTACTTTTAAATATTACTTTGTTGTAGTCAGATTAAAGAGATTCTTTTGGGTGACCATCGCCTTTGCGTAGCTTTGGGAGCACCTGAGTTAAATATCTGTGATTTACTGAGTCAACAAGTTAGTTACTCTGAAGTGTATTCCGGAGCAGTATTACCCACCCTCCTGTTATTTCTTCTTCTCTTCACTCTTCCTAGGTTACGTTCCAAAAACACTTCTGAAAAGGTTTGGAAAAAGCATCTTAGGTTTAGTGGTCATGGGTTAAGAATATGAGAAAAAATCTGTATGTACCTGTGCAGATTGTGAAAAGATGTTCGATATACTTGCATGCAATATTTGAAGAAGCGAAAACTGTTAGCTCAGATGACAATAACATAAAGGTTATTAGAAATGCGGTAACAAAAGGCACCAGTTAAGTTAAAAATTGGAGAATAGGAAATTAATGAATTTAATATGTAGAATTGTAGAAGTAGTAGTATTGTAGTACTAAATATAAAATCCTCAAAAACAAAAGGCTTGGTACACGTCTCATACAACAACTGTTTCGCTTATTATACCAATCCATGTAATTGCATCCACAGACTTAATCACACTATTCCTACTATCTATGTATTTGCGCACAATAATCTCTTATTCGCTTCATGAGTAAAGCCTTCGTATTTGATGTGACAGCATATACTAAGGACTTAATATCACCCCAAAGAAATTGTTCTAGTAATAGAGATAGCCAATCAACTAGGCAAAGATTTGAAGATTAATTACATGTTTTTTCAATTCAAAATAATCCCAAAACATCCAGGTAACCCAATAACAGTTTATTTGTTTGTCTGTAATGAACAAGGTCTAGGCATGCGAAGTACCAGGCACCTTAAACACCGACTGCTGTAAACTAGTAAGTTCTGAATCAAAGTGTAAAGCACGATTGAATTTCCAATTAATATTTGCGCGTTCCGCTTTAAACATTCCCTTGTGCTATAACCTATTATGTCCTTAATACATAAATAACTATTACATCACCTGTTGATGTCAAAATAAATTCTTGGCAATGTCCATCCAGGCACTCTAATGTAAATTTTTTTCTGTCACGAAATATACGTCAAATGTATAGTATTACTGTAGTTGGTACACTACGTCGGAATAAGCGAGATATTCCAAAAAAGATGAAATCATCGAAAAATCATGTAGTTTACTTTTCAATAGTTTGCTTTAAAAATACCATAACTATGGCAAGTTACGTACGTAAAAACAACCAATGTGTAGCTTTATTAACCACTATGCACCATAACACATCTGCCAACGATGACAGTTAAAAGAAACCAGAAATTAATTTATACTATAGCAAAACAAGTGATGGCGTCGATGCTATGGATCGAATGGTATTTCCATACACATGCAAGAGGCAAACTGAGCGATGAACTATGACAGTTTTCTATATCATTGACGTTGCGGCCCTAAATGCATTGGTCGTTTTTACTAAAGAACATTCAAATTGCAACACAGAGGTGATTCACAAACGTAGACCATTTCGGAAAAGTTTAGCAAAAAAATGGTGATACCTCACATATAATGGAGACCAACTAACCTAACATGCTCGTACTGAGTAGAACCCGTGCAACGATTAAGAGAAAAAGATGCTCAGTATGCCTTTCTAACATTGGTATTAAAAAAAATGACATGTACTAGACGCAAAAATAATATTTGTAGTGAACATAGGGTTAGAATATGTACTACCTGTTACACTAATCAATAACAAATTTTCTTCTACACAATAGTAATGCTTACTTTGATGTTTTATTGAAAATTTGTAGCACACTTGTATTAATTCTTAAATATAGTTTTGTTTCAATAAAGTGATTTCCATCGCAGTCTGATATATGAATTTCATATATAGGGTCTATGGGACCCGGATTATGCAAAAATACGTATTGTTTCGATTATGCATCCTAGCGTTAACTTGTAGAAATTGTTTACTGATATATGAACAACAAATGATCCTTTAGAAATAAATTTGAAAATAAGCCTAATTTTATATAAATAATACACAACAAAATCACTAATTATCTTCTTCAGAAACATCTTCTACTATAACATCACTTTCGTCACTAGTCCAATCATTATTGAAGTTTATAATTATTGGGTTCGGCAATTTCTTCGTTTTACCATTATTCCCTTATGCGTTGTTCTGTACGCAATTCAACTTTCTCCCATATTTGGGTTGTAGCTTGAAGAAGAGATTCTTCCCACATCCGTAAAATACTTTCGTCTCCATACCCCTCTCGTCTTTTGCGCCGGTCAGAAAACTGCTTGCATATGCCCTCAACAGCGTTAAAATAGGGTATCTGTTAAGACACCATTCATTTATAACAACCTTAATTGAAGGATGAATACAAGTCAAATGAGCAAGGTGTAGACCCCGACTACAATACGTTAGCAAAATTATAAAAAAGACAGGATGTGAGAACTACCTCAACTTAAAGAAAGTAACCTATGGCCGAACCGAGTGGAAAAGACTACACTGACAAGGAAAGGCCCCTCATTACACAAAAAACAAAAGATCTGTTAAAACGGTACCTTCAGTGTGGGGACAGAAAACGCTATAATGTGGCATTTAATACTTAAAAGTGGCAAATGGCTAGAAATTTGTATCCGAATCTTTCAACAATTAAAAAAATACATTTGGTATCCAGCTTCGAACTCGTGACCTTAAGCTCAGTAGCCCAACTCTGTACCATTACACCACCGTGCTCCGTAGTTACGTGGCCGCTTAACGGCTGGGACTGTTATTATGAATACAAATCTAAAAACACATACAAAGGAAAACAACCAATCTCCCACAAAATCTCTTCAGTTCTTCGCATTAATATTCTACAAAAACTAAAGCAGAACTCATCCTGATAGGTTATATCGTTCTCGAAATGCTGTGTTTACATCCATCTGGCGGGACACCTTTAGAAAACTGCTTTTTCCGACTTTCCTTTAACACCAAAGCGGTTGCTGTCTATAAAAAAAGAATGCAGTTTTATGAAGCTTTCATATAATTTTGATTTATTCGCGATTGGTTTAGTTCTAGTATGAAAGCATAAGACAAAACTGGCGAAAGCTACACTGGAAGCAAATAGAGTGTTGAAAGGGGATTAAAGTCGGGTAAAAAAAAATTGCGTCAATTTGTCTATTTCTATATAAAGATAGTATCGTAATTAAGGTTAAAAATAGGATTTTAACAAGGATAAAATAATATTACAACCTCTATCAATCAAAACGTTCAAACGCGAATATTGTTGTAAAAAATCGAGAAATATTGTATGTAAACTCGAAAGATATACCTAAAATAACTAATATACAAGAAATAAAAGCAGCACTGAAGACAATGAAATGTAAAAATGCATCAGAACAAGTTGAAATGCATTTAATTTATTAACAGCAGGTAATTTTAGTATAAAAAACACTTCTTAACAAAAATGTGTAAAATAATACCGATTTTTATGTCCTTATCATTGTTTTATACAATTTTATTTTCAATATTACGTGTATAAGGCGTAAAGAATAAACAGTTTAAAAGTGAGAGAAAATTTCCATAATATATTAATACTAGCAGTCCAGTGAGACAAATGTCTCATTTAAAAAAACAAAAAAGACCGTTTTTCAAATAGAACGCGTATTAAATAAAAACTGTACCCAGACCTGGAAGGTGCCAAAGTGGTTGCCTAACCGATCGACGTTTTAAGGCGCAGAGGGTCGCAGCTCCGTTTGGCTGCTGAAACAGTTTTTATTTAATACGCGTTCTATTTGAAAAACGGCCTTTTTTGTGATTTCTCGAAAACCGGAAGTGTCACGTGACTGAAATTCGGTTCCTGACCTGACATGACCATTCCAAACATATAACTTTAATAACCTTTTTTCTCTATCTCTTACGGTTTGGCTGCTGAAACAGCGTCCCGGACAGACAAAACGGGGTCCCAGACAGACAAAACCGCGTCCCAGGCAGACACGTCTATTAGATAAAGGATGTGCCTGGGAACATGAAAACGTTATATTCAAGGTCAATATTTTAGTTTTACATTTCCCTGCCTTTCAAAAGGAACATGACCTTCCCTCAGCTCTGGTTTACAGAGTTGTTAAATCCCAAGATATTTTAGTTTAGAGCTTAAATAAAACAGCTTGTTACACAATATCATGCGATTCCAACATGCTGAATGCACGTTCTTTTATGTACACATCGCATGCTTTGGACAAAACAACAATATACATTATTAGAAGAAATGAACATCAATGTAAATAGTCACGCATTGAGCTACATGTCTAAATAACAAGAATATAAAAAGCTTTAAATCTTTTTGCTTTAAACTTTTATGTATAAATAAATATGGACTGCAGTTATTTGCCACATCAATCCATCATGAAATACGTGTACTTAGCCCTTTGTCTTTTTGCTTTGTGCAAAGGACTAACAGCAGGTGTGGTAAGTTGCGGGCATATTTCTTGTGTACCAGTTTGATAATAGCGCAATTATAGTTTCCAAAGCTAGTACCAATTTCGTTTACTTCTTGCGAAGAAATTCCAGGACAGGTCAATATTAAGGTCAAAAAGGAGGCCAACAAAGATGAAATTTCTTGGAGTGGCAATTTGACAATGCCGATGCTCGTTGATCCTAATACGGAGGTTAGTTGACTTTTCAATTTTAGGTTTTGTTTTATTTGCCATTTTGTTTTAACAAGAATAGAAATGACTATAATTGCATTCTTTAATCAAATAATTTTAACCTACCAAAAACCTTCAGCGTAAATTATAAATGTTTTCATTTAAGCTAGCAGTAGTTTCGTCTATGAAAATGAATAAAAAATACCTTAATATTATAGTTTAAAGCGGAAGTTCGGGCTTGGAAAAATAATGACTGGGAAAAGAAAGCCCATAGTATCAAAGGTAAGCTTTGCTTCTACCTACAAAAATTTGGATCTAAGATTTGGGATGATTTGAGAAAGAAATCCAAACCACCTATAGAAGATTGTCCAATCAAGCCCGTAAGATTTGTGTATTATTACACCGTATTATTTGTGTAAATCCATTGTTTCAGAATACATACGTGTATGAAAATGTAGTAAATGACTACTCTTCTCTGAAGATTCCAGGGATGCAGAAAGGCAAGTGGAAAGGAAAGATTCAACTTGGAAAGGAAAAACCGTTTTGCGGAGTAGTGGAAATTGAAATGGTATAAATGCAAAATGTTAAAAAGTGTGGGATGACATTCATGCTTTATTTTACCTTTATACGTTCTTCTTGTAGCTAAGCAGGTGCACATAATATTTTTTTTCACAAGTTTAACTGTTTAGAAATATATTAGCGTACTTCAGAAACTGCTTCGATGTCAAAAATCGTAAATTATAAAAAATGGCTTTTTTGTGATATTGCTACACCTAGGGTTCAAAATGTAATGGGTAAATAGTAATAATAAATTCTTTCTAAAACATATTCTGCAGTTTCGGATTGGACCCTTAAACAGGGAGTGTATCAGGTATAAATATAAACCCCAAATTACATACAAAATCACAACAATAACAAACATCAAGAAGTTGCCTAAACCCTCAATCTTGATTCTACCGTAATACTGACTGGTAGAGCTGTATAAATCAGTATAAATATCTCTGACTCGTAGCATATGTTACGGTTGCCAGGAGGCTGTACATCTTTCCATCGCGCGATCTAGCCAAGAGGGCTGCATGCCATCAAGATAGTCTCGGTACAATACAGTGAGAGAGGTTTTTCCTCACAGTGTTAGGTGCATCGAGCAAGTGAAAGATATTAAGAACAGCTTCACTAGCACTTCGGTAGGTTTACGATGATTCGATCATTCACAGAATATGTCAAGGATTAATTAAGACCACTCACACGTTACTCGGAGAATAACTTCAGGCTAACTTGAAATAATGGCAAAGTAACTTGAAGAATCACAAGAAAAACCCTTGAAGGCAAGTTGAAAACCCAAATATATCCAGTAACACGTCAAACAACGTGCAAGATGAATGCAATGGTTGCATATAAGATTAGTTATTCCTAAATACCGTGACATCTTGGTCTAAAAATTCAGATTACAGCAAATCACAAAACCATCACAGAAATGCTGGTCAATTGCGTCCTATAGCATGAGATAGAATATGGGAAAAATCTTCGAGATCACCGGCTTTCTTCTGGCGAAGAACTTAGCGGGCTGTTAGCATCTATTTTCATGAATAGAAAAAAATATTGGTATTTCTATTTTAAGGAAAAGTGAAAAAAGACATACGTGGTTACCATATTGCAAAATAAGAAATAATTAGTACTCTAAATCTTTTTCTCCTACCCTAGTGCATCTCATGCATGAATTAGTGTGTTAAATTATGCTTTTAACGAATTCTATTCACAGTTTTTTCCAATTTATATCACTGTAATCTATAACTAATAGTAAACAATCGCTCGTTGTCTGCAAAATTCCACTTGTTTAAGTGTTGAATTTGGCAACACTTGCTGTTTCAGCAGTGTTGAGCTTGTTTGTACTTATTCTTTTCTAAAACATTAGACAGGTCATTTAACCGTAAGATTAAGAACTATAACTGTAAATGGAAAATAATTGGAAACGGGGTGCGGCCTGTGCACGATCTTAGGTTTATTAAAAATGCAAATATTTTATTGCAAAATTGAACGATTTTGGTGCCCTTGTTTTATTTTAACTGTCTGCAATAAATTTTGGCTGTTCCGGTGAACATAAAACTCTGTCTCAGGGTTAGGTCGCTAAAATCAGAAATACTGAGTAGAGCAAATTAACTTTTAGTAGCTCCAATTCAACTAGGATTCTTACTTGCGCACGCACCAAAAATAAATCTGACGTAGCTAACCTCAAAAACTGGCATGAAACACGAAGCAGAATGCCCTCGTACAAATAGCAATGATTGATATAAATCGATGCCAATCTAGCATAACAACAGTACTAACGGCTTTTGTTCTATCGTGATGTATAAGCGACGCTAACTATCATTTGTTTCATATCCGACCAAAGGTGAAAAATGCCGCGTCATCCTGCTTCTTTGAGGAATGCTACCTAAATTTCTGAGATCTGGGAATCTTTGGATAATTGAGAACTCCAATCTTGCAGGAAATACCTGGTTTTGCAGAAGCCTCCAATGCTGCTCACACTTCTTGGGGGACGCCAACTCGTTTTCTTAGCTGCAGAAAGCTTGGTGACTCGGGTCTCTGCCTAAAGTTTTGCGTGGAGGACGCCTCTAGGCGTTGAAGGCACCAAACTTGTCTCCAACTAGCTCCTGCAGGCTGTATCGACTCCCAAACGTAGCCCTTACTTGGATCGCCACTTGCCTGGTTTCTGTCGAAGACAATAATTCACCAAATATACCTCTTTAAGACTGGCAAACTGGTTCCAATTTTTCCCAACACTTTAATGGTTAAATAAAACCAACACTTGTACTAAAATGGATCTGTTTTATTAACAAAATCAAACTTTTATGGGAGCTGATGCAAAACAATGGTCACAGCTTGGGAAATTTTAAAGCTCTCTTGTATGGTTGTTAAACAAAGGATAATCTCGTATCTTAGCAACATCTCACCACAATTATTTAAAAGAAAATACGGTTTGATACTTAAAATTAACTTATAGAATAAGGTTTTGATAACATCATTAATCCTTACAGGCTAAATAAAATGTTTTTCTTAGGTTAGGATGCACTACACTTAATACTCTGCTATTTCACTGTGTTTTTACCCGCACTGTTATGTTCTGTACTTTTTTTATGCACTTAATAATGTCCTTCGTTCTATTTCTTTGCTATTCGTCGGTTGCTCTTTTACAACATTTCTTCTTCCAACGTTTCTAATCCTCGTACTGCATTGCTATACCCTTCAGTTACTTTGTCATTCTGGTCCTAGGTTTTTCACCACTACAATGCTCATACTTTGTACTTGCGCAAACCATTTCTTACAATAACAAACATAATACTGCAAAACGTTAATGTTACAATCGTCAGATACAATCTAACTGCATTCGAACTTCCAAAACCTCGACAAATCTGAACCTAAGAACGTAACTCTTCATGTTACCTTTGCCTCAAATTGTGAAACTCGGCTGCACCCATCAGTGCCTTTATCTCAATAAAAGTAAGCTAAGCTTGCACTAATTAAAATAATTAATTCTGTGCCTTCGTTTGACTTTTAATACATTCTAGCTCAATTGGCAAGCAGAATTGTTGAGAGCACAAAACTATTGCAATATATTAATGTTAACTACGTTTCCATGCTTCGCTTAATTGATACCAAGCGTTTTTATTGATTTAAAATTTAAATTCTTTCTGTTTAAAAATACATCTTCGTGTACTATTCATTCGTTGAATATTTTGTATTTGTGATGTAATAACTTTAAAGCTAAACTGCGGTAACTAACTTCCGAGTTTCAGATATAATTGGTTCTGACAAATAATAAATCTGAAAAAATACATCTGGAAAATAAAATAGAACTAAAAAGGCAAAGTAGCGAGTATTCCTTAGAATCTGAAAGCATAAGGACGTAGGTTTAATAAAATATAAGTTTAAATATTCGAAATTCGAAATCAATATGACATATTGTATGCTTTTATTTGTTCCAGTTGCTTTTCATTATACGTGTGAAAAACAATCTGTAACACAATAGTTTTGACCAAGTTATTGAACTAAAATGAATAAGATAAATTTGATGGATCATCATGATCCCATTTAAAATTCTTTACGGAACAAAACTTCTTGGCTGTTCTAAGGATATTTCTTACATATTTCTTACAAACACGATATATATCTTACTAGGCTCTACAAATGACGATTTGCATTTAACGAAATGTATTTAGATAAACTGATTTCAGGATTAAAAATTGCATTAAATGTTTATAATAAATGTGATAGTTAGCCCTATTTATTTGCACCTATATTTACTCCTTTTACTAATTCGAACTTCAACACGATTTCCACTTTCACTGATTAACTCCAAGAGTCATGGCGCAATCTTCATATCTCCTCTATTTTGTTTATCTGCAACCAGCTCTCGCATGTTTTATTGATCACACTCAAAATTCTAGAAGGTCATTCGCACACATATTGGAGTATGAGACAGCGTCTGATATATATCAGCCGTTACAGTTTTACAATTCCGTTTTAATTCTTTAAACTATTTTTATTTATTTAAGTCTACCTTGCTTTAATTATAGAAGAAATAGGATTAAATACGTAGCAGGGTTAAGTGTTTAAAACAAATTGATTGAAACAAGTCTTTAAAACGTGGTTAAAACAAAGCCTTATGTTTTAAACAATTACGTTTTAAATAATATTACATAACAAGCTGCGAAAGTGGTATATATCGTGCGAGAAAATTTGAGAAACGAGGGAAAGCGTAGCGAAGGCGAGTGACTTAACACACAAGCCTACGATACACTTTCAAGCGAGTTACGTACGCTATTTTCCCACGACCACAAAAAGACATCTTTTTGCCTATTTAATGAATGACAGCTTTATTATAACCTTATAAGTCATTTCTATGTTAAAATGACACATTTCCAGTAGTTTTTAGGTTTAGTTCTAGCCCACTGTATAACTGCGAATTGTGCTTTTTCATAACAAACACGTTCTTTATGGTAACGACCGTGTCAATGTTATTGTTATTTTTCGTGGTGGCGTAACTGTATAGAAACTGCCATTTTCGTATGTGGGCGTGGGAAAAAAATTAAACTGTCATGTTATAAAAATTTTTTTCTAAATTGCTAGTTTTTTTAACAAATTTTAAAATGTTGCTTTATTTAAAAATGTGATAAAAACACTGTGCGTCCAGCCAAAAATGCAATCAGTAAGTAACTGAAAGTTGAACTGACACTAATATGTTAACTGCATTTATTCTTAATAGTGATTCAGTTTCATAGGGAATTACCCCAATTAGATGAGCTACCTACTAAATACAAGTAGATATAGGTATACATCCGCAAAGCCCAGAGTTAAAAACAATGTTTTAAACAAAAAACGTGTTTTTGTTTGTTTGAACAAAACACATGTTTTTTGTTTAATTTAAAAGAAACGTGGTTTTTCGGCCAACCCTGATAAGTAGTACTAAGATTTTGTTTCATCCCAGCAGTTTGGTTTAGACAAGTGTTGTATCTTAAATATAAAATCAATTGTTCTCAAAATAAATACTTTTGCATTTAAGGAAGATATCAACTGATACACACATACAGTTTATTTATGAAACAACCCCTACATTTGACCGGATACCTTTATGGTCTGAACTTTTTTTATTGTTCCAGTACTCTCTATGGTATTTACATGGAAACAGCTTATTGAAATGGAATCCTTCTAGTGTTTCAGGTTAAAAATGACTAGCTAGTATAGACAGCAACCTGTTAATACAGTTTCTCATTTTATTAAAATTTCATAATAGTGGTATTAGTAACAACTGCATACATACGAGTATATGTATCAAAAGTACCTAAACAAAATTGCTGCAATGTATTTGGCGGTGGAGTTCTGTTATTTACCGGCTCGCCTTAGCTTATATTTTTTATAAAGCAGCTATGACTGTTAATGTTTATTTTTTTTATTAAGTGTTATACATCAACACACTATCATAGCGATTAGCAAATAATATGTATCAGTCCGGGAGAAACCTATTTCCGTTTTCAAACACCACCGCTATCCACTAACCAGTGTTTTTTATAAACAAGTTCGTGTTACACGCTAGGTGTAAAGCTGGTTCAATTGAAAGCGCAGATTATATAAATAAAATCAATAACTTTATTTAGGTAGTTATATACTGATGTGAAAATGAAAACAGCGGCGTTATTGTTATTATTTTGCTTCGAACGAAGTCTTCAGGTAAAACTACAATAATTTTATGGTTTTTTCCTGTCTATGTTAGATTTTACCATCCAAGCTTTAAGTGTAAATTAAGAATAGTAAAAATGATATAAAAGCAACTATTTGCTGCTATGTTGTAATTAAATGAAATACTTAAATTTGATTATAAGCAATTTTTTAATTTCCATTTTTATTAAATTATTTATTAAATTTTCAAAGTATCTTTTTAAATGTAAACAATAAAATAAGATAGGTTAAAAGTTTGGATGCTAATTACAAATGTAATGTCAAAAAGAATTTAAATGTAAAACAATTTTTTTTCAGTCGGTAGCATGGTAACTTAGTTTAAAACAATGAACAGTTGTCAGGAAGAACGATAAAATTTATTGAAATGACAAAAATCTTTTACCTCTATTGACTATATTACAAACCATCTCAATATTCTATTTTTCTGATTTTTAAAGAAAATTTTGATTTTTTTTTACTTGTAAAAAATTTTGCACATTCAACATTAACTTTTATGGCATTTTTGTCGAGTTTTTGACCCATGTGTTGAAATGACTTTTGGAAACTTCTAGCTCTATAAATTCAAGCTAATTTATTATTATAGAATTATGGACGTCCCTCAAAGCTTAAGGTAAAAAGTAAGTTTTCAATTGGTTAACCCATACCAGAGCTGGGCAAATTACTTTAAAAAAGTAATTAATTACTAATTACCAATTACCGCCCAATGAAGTAATTTAATTACCAGAGATTCAATTAGTCACAGGAAATAGTAATTCAAGTACCAATTACTTAGTAATTGTAATTGTAAACATCAATTACTTTTTCAATTACTTTCAATAAAAATAATTGTTATATAGTTCTACTTATTAGAACTTTCTTGCGAGTTGCAACTATCATTAGTGTCGTGTCGATTCGTAATCGTATTCTAAAAATGCTTACTTTTTATGTTTAGTTAACTATACTTTTATCACTTTTGAAGGTTTTTTGACAATTAAATCTTGTAGCTACATGCACCGTTCATCAAAACCAAAACTTTTTAGTTTGTTTTGATGTAAGATGTAAGTAAATACATAAGGTCAAGGATAACAATTATACAGGGTGTAACAAAAAGAATGGGACACCGATTGGTCATAGATTCCTTAGGTTATAATAAACCGATTAAACCTAATATACCTTAGTACAAAGTCCATTCAGTAAGAAGGTATAGGGACTTGGAAGTTCAATTACATTTTTTTAATTTTTGTATTAATTTCCACATAGGTTATCACTGTAGTTGGGCTTTTTATCACGAATGTGGGTTTAGTTGTCGAGGCCCGTAGGGCCAAAGCAAATAAACCACATGAGGGATAAAAAAGAACTTCCAGTGCCGAGGTGCATATTGTTTTTTTTAATCAAAATCACGAAATTAAAACTTTTAACCAACTTTTGTAGGTTATGTCGACGTCGGTTGACGTTTATCTATCGCCCAGCCGCTACAAAAAGTCGTAAAACAATGGATTACTTCACTGCCCATTTCTCATATTTTAATGACTATATCGACGTTCTTCACTGGCGATTTAAAAAAATAGAAGTTTGTATACCAAGGCACTGAATTGTAACTTTTTATCACGAATGTGGATTTAGTTATCGAGGCCCGTAGGGCCAATGCAAATAAACTACATGAGGGATAAATAGGAACTTCAGTGCAGAGTGGTACATTATGTTTTTTTTAGAAATCGAGAAATCGTGAAATTACAACATTTCAACCAACTTTTTTAGGTTATGTTTACGTCTGTTGATGTTTATCTGTCGTTCCGCCACCTATAAAAAGTCGTAAAACAATGGATTACTTCACTGCCGATTTCTCGTATTTTAATGACGATTTTGAAGTACTTCACTGCCGATTTAAAAAAGTATTTTTTTTTCGAATACGAAGAAATGTGGAATGTCATTTTGGCTAGATTTTGTAATGGCATTAAAAAAAACAGCACGCTGAATGTTATAAAAGTAATTTTTCCATGTTCGTGTAAAATTAATCCACTCCCTTTGCATCGTTCGCTCGTAAATTAAATGTTGAAAAACTCTCACTTTTCTGAACTTTTAGAACAATCTACTATTAAATACGCCTAACATGAGGCTGAATGGCGAAAATAGGTAACTTACTTAAGTATACAGGGTGCAGCATTGGATTTCTTAATTGTTTGACAGCAAAATTCTATTTAGATTTTGTAAATAACACTACATGGTGATTCAATTGTCGCAACTTGAGCATTTTTTGTTGGCTCAGTTCGAAAAAAAAATGTTTACCCCTTTATACGAAAGTGACATTTTCTATCGCCTGTAAGGGTTTCCCGAAAATATACGTTTTGTTCCCTGGTCAGTAATAGATTAACTAGCCCCTTATTTTCATATTTGAATATTTGTGAATGCAGCTGAATACAAGAGATACTTTCTTCATAATATGTAAACGTGTCATATGTATAAATCTGGACTAAAATGTAATTTCCTCCTTTATATCATGTGTTTAAAAAGACATTACAAAAGGGTTGGCCATGGAAAATAAAACTAATGTCGACAGCAAGCTTTAGGGACAGGAATCTTTAGAATTTTCAATCACGATATCAGCGTATAATATAAACGTACAATAACAACAAAAGTCATGACAGTTGATGAATTCTAAAGCTTGCTGTTGACATTACTTTTATATTTCATGGCCAATCTTTATGTAATTTCTTTTTGAACACACCGTGTAAGAAACGGGGAAAAATACTTATTTCATAAAATTACTGTCAACGTTTGACAAATGGCGCAGGTTGCTTTCATATTTTTACTTCAAATTTCAAAATCTTAACATCTTCAATAATACCTATTAATTTTACCAAATTTTTAATATTACCTATTGATTTTAAATTTAGGGCACAAAAATATCTAAAATTACATAAATTGGATCCTACGCACGGTTATTTTAAGAAAACTAAATGGAATTTTGTGTAAAACCATTACGAAGTCAATATTTGAATGTCTCGTAATTAGCATGGTTTTGTATGTTTCATCCGTCAACGCAGCACCCTATATAACGTAAAGACGTAATGTTGGATGAGGTAATCGGAATTATAAGAAAGTCACGATTTTTATAAGACACTATTCCAGATTTTTAATAATAATCAAACATAATATGCTGCAGCAGTCCGTATACAAAGCAGCATATGACCATTACAAGGCAAGAAAGCGATAAAGAATGGATAATTTACAAATGTTCATTGCAAGAATGAGGTAAACTTATGCGGTGTTTTTATATTGTATTAGTACCATACCCCATACTGCATTTTTAAGTCAACCAGGCGTGGAATTGCACAATTAAGTACATTTTATTTATGTGTTTTACGCTGTTTAAGTGTTATCGGATTTTGGCCGTTTAGTTCAATTACTCACTCAAAAACGTAATTGTCTGAACTTACCGCCTGTTACAGTATAGCCCAATAGTAGTACATCATTTAAAACAAGCAAATTGAAAGGAATAAATAATTATTATGAACCAATATCGTCTAATGAAGCTATTTTAAATTATATTTTTACCGTAGGTATTGTAATCTATAACGTGCCTACCGCAAATATAGTTTTAGCGTCTTCAACAATAAATATTAGTTTCATTGTTACAACCTACGTTTCACATCTACTACATCCACGCACCAATGCACTCTTTACTCGTGATTCGTAAACGCGTCGTACAGAATGCAAATGTTGCACAAAAGTGGCTGCTATTCGATCGTCAGAGGAAATCATAAATTAGGCTTGGGGAATACCCTATCCTGATTTGTTTAATATGTAACTTAATAAGACCTTATTGTATTTTTTTGCGTTCTGGAGATTTAGCACTCAATCGAGGTCAGTAATTGAAATACCACAAAGTAATTCAATTACCTTCAGTAATTTCAATTACCACCGGTAATTTAAATACTTGTAAAGTAATTTAAATACTTGTAAAGTAATTTAAATACTTCAGAGTAATTTCATTACACAAACGTAATTGAGTAATTGAATGTAGTAATTAATTACTTTCAAAAAGTAATTTTCAAGTACTTTTTAACAAAAAGGGCAATTCCCAATTACAATTACCGCATTTTGAAAAGTAATTCAATTTCAAGGCAAATAAACAAAAAGGAATTTAATTAGTAATTTAATTAAAAAGTAATTAATTACTGCCCAGCTCTGACCCATACCCATATACTTCTAGAACTGTTTCTTCTTTTGGAATTTTGTAAAATTAATGAGATAGGGGTGAGAAAATGTTAAAAAAGTATTGCACTGTTTTCAGAAATTTGAAGTCGTTAACGTTGTCTTGGGCGCCTCGGTCAACCTTATTGCAATAAAGAACAAATTAGCAGCAAAGTTTAGTAGCAAAATTATTTGTACATATTAACTAACTACCATACGAATCTACATATTTTAACATGATGTAAAATCTTATGTAAATACAAGTGAACACAGTCAATGCCAGCTGAAGAACAAGGCCTCAGTTCTCCATCGTGACGTCAACACAGGTACGTCGAATTGGCCAATTAGTAGGTATGAATCTTATAGTGTGAGTTACCGTGCGTGTTAAAATTTGGCCTTTGCTCAAAAAGTCTTTATTGGGGGACTAGAAATAAAGAGAGGATAAAGACCCGGGTATCCCTTTTGAAAAACTACCCCAAAACCACTCCCAAAAGTACATTTTTAAAGTTCTTGACAATTTTCTCAGAAACTATTACTTTTTCGGAAAAAGGTTAAGAGCCCTAATTTAAAGAGAATAAAATTTCCTATCGATTGCTGTATAACATGTTTATTTTTAGCAAAAAATAAATCCTAAAACAACCCCAAAACTATTTCAAAAATACATTCGCTCTATAATTTCCTACTTTATTCAAAATTTTCAATTTTGAACAGGTGAAACGTCAGTTCAACACATAAATACTCTATACAGTCTCCGAACGTGTTCTGTTAGCAACGGGGATATTGTATCGTAAAGCCTTTACTTTCATGTCGTCATATATAGATTTTAGTGAAATTACGTTGTTCCAGAGATTAGTTCTATTACTTATTATGCCCATCGGTCGTGTTTTTAAAAACTACGCACACAAGTACAGGGTGGCCAGATAAGAATGCAAAGTGCTGTATCTCGGAAACTATTCGTCGTAGAGAGTTTCGGTAAAAAAATTTATGACTAAAGTGGCCAAAAGAAGACCGTGGAAAATATTTTCAGAATTCCAAAATAGTCACCAGGGGGCGTAACCGCCATCTTAAACCTTTAAAGTGATTTTTCACTGAAATCCAGCTAGTAAATGTTACCAAAACATATATGCGTTTCAAAGCTAAGCTTTACTCGAGTAATTTTTGTTTAACTCTTTTTGATGTATCTATTAAAATAAAGTGGTGGGGGGTAATTCAATGTTTTTTTTAAATAAATAGCTGTAACTCCTAAACCACTGAACGGATTTTAACAAACTTGGTCTCGTTGGAAAAAGCATTTATTGTTCCATGAAACTCATCTTACCTGTGATATGTCTAATTCTTAGTGATGCCGCTAGAGCGCGTTTTTTGATATAATAACAGAAAATTGCAAAATTCTCTAAAAAATTAAATGCAATAATATGATTTTTTTTCATAAAAATGTAGTGAAATGATACCTAAATAGGCTAGTGAAAACCGTATCTCGATATCTTATTCGTATCCTGAAATATCGAAGAAAGAAAATTTAGTTATCATATAATTTTAAAAAGACGTTATTACACCGATATTTATTGTTATTTATTTGTCTTTTTTCAAGATTCAATGATAAAATTTCATAAATTAATAATTTTTAAATAATAAAAGTATTCTTAGTTCAAATAATTTTTAAAAAACGTGTAGGGGCATAATAAGAAACAAGGGCCGATTTTGGAATAAAACTAATGCCTCCTTAAATGCTCGAACTGTCTTCCATCACACTCAATGCATTGTTCTAGCCGCTCATGTGTGGACATTACAGCAGCTTCAATTTCTGCTCTTGAAAGGCTACGAATGGCCTCCTGTATTCGGATTTTCATGTCGTCTCTCGTTGTTGGTGGAATTTGATAAACAATATCTTTCAACCGACCCCATAGATAGAAGTCCAAACAGGTGAGTTCTGGGGATCGGGGTGGCCAAGGAAATAGACTTTCTCGCCCAATCCACTTCTGGCGATATGTTAGATCTAAATATTCTCGCACATTTCTTGAGAAATGTGCTGGGCAACCGTCTAGTTGCAAAAACATATTTTGCCGTAATTGCAAGGGCACATCTTCTAATAAAATAAGCAATTGGTTTACCAGAAAATCAAGAAACACGGCACCATTTAGTGGTTGATCAAAGAAATAGGGACCTATAATAGTTCCGCCCAGGATGCTACACCACACATTGAGACTCAAATGGCCTTGATGTTGGACCTCGAGCAATCAGTGAGGATTGTTGTCAGACCAATAATGCATATTATGCAAATTAATGTTTCCATCACTTCTAAAAATGGCCTCATCCGTCCAAAGAATTTCGGATAAAAATTCTCTATTTTCCCTAATCATGCCCAACATCCAATGACAATAATCTATCCGTCGGTCAAAGTCTTCGTGATTTAAGGCTTGATGTAAAACCATATGATATGGGTGCAGTCTAAAAATTTGAAATAACAAACACATTGTGAAACATGTAAGGTAGTATTTTTAGTGACATAAAAACTTACCTGTGATCCTTTAAAATGTTTAGAATAGTAGTACGTGATATACCCAACGCGCGAGACATTGCTCTCGTACTAACGTGAGGATTCAATTCCACGTCTGCTAAGACATTAACAATATTGTCTTCCGTTGTTCTAGCAGAGTGTCTTCGCAACTGAGGTCGAAAGCTGCCAGTATTACGCAAATTCTGCACTAAACGCGGTAAAATTCTCGCATCGCGTAAACGCCGATTTGGATATCGAGCTCTGTATACTCTTTGAGCCAATGCCGCATTTTGAAGACATTCAAAATATACCGCAATCATATCGACAGCTTCATCATTTGTAAAAGGCATTTTAATAGTTTCAAGGCCTTACTTGTGTGTGCAACGAACACAAATTACACTGTCTCTATAAGTATAATTTTAATATTTGTTGACAAGTTGATTTTAGGCATTTATTTTTCCTCCATGGCCTACTCTTCATATTCTGCCTACCTTGCACTTGCATACTAGCTGCATTGATTATTATGCCCCTACGTTTTTTTTTTTAATTTTTTGGACTAAGAATGCTTGTATTATTTAAAAATGATTAAATTATAAAATTTTATCATTGAATCTTGAAAAAAGACAGTTAAATAATAATAAATATCGGTGTAAAAGCGTCTTTTTAAAAATATATGATAACTAAATTTTCTTTCTACGATATTTCAGGCTACGAATAAGATATCGAGATACGGTTTTCACTAGCCTATTTAGGTATTATTTCACTACATTTTTATAAAAAAAAAGTCATATTACTGCATTTAATTTTTTAGAGAATTTTGCAATTGTCTGTTATTATATCAAAAAACGCGCTCTAGCGGCATCACTAAGAATTAGACCTATCACAGGTAAGATGGGTTTCATGGAACAATAAATGCTTTTTCCAACGAGACCAAGTTTGTTAAAATCCGTTCAGTGGTTTAGGAGTTACAGCTGTTTATTTAAAAAAACATTGAATTACTCCCCACCACTTTATTTTAATAGATACATCAAAAAGTGTTGAACAAAAATTACTCGAGTAAAGCTTAGCTTTGAAACGCATATATTTTTTGGTAACATTTACTAGGTGGATTTCAGTGAAAAATCACTTTAAAAGTTTAAGATGGCGGTTACGGCCCCTGGCGACCATCTTGGAAATCTGAAAATATTTTCCACGGTCTTCTTTTGGCCACTTTGGTAATACATTTTTTTACCGCAAGTCCCTACCACGAATAGTTTCCGAGATACAGCACTTTGCATTCTTATCTGGCCACCCTGTACTTGTGTGCGTAGTTTTTAAAAACACGACCAATGGGCATAATAAGTAATAGTTTTCTGTGATAATATCCCTATTAAAAGTAATGGGAAGTTTGTTTACAAAAATCTGTAAGTAGTAGACCGTTGAATGAAGCCTTCGTGCTTTTGCCAGTTTAACACGGCTTGTAGTGTTGTGAATTATTATAGAGGTATGATGATGGCGTACAATATTCTTACCGCGCTATTCTACATTAAAAACCGAGCAGTAAATTCTTATACCAATTTAATGTTAACTTACTAGGATATTATTCATCAAATAACGTTTTTCAGGTGTCATTTAATTAACAGAATAAAAAAGTATCTGTAGTTATGCTTGCCAAAACCTTGGTTCGCCTACAATCTTCCTCCAATTTTTTAAAATTCCGTGTTGATTATACATTTCAAAAATATTGCAACGCCATACGAGTATCTAGGTTACGTAGTTTTCGTATTTCATAACTGTGTTGCTATAGTTTCGTGATATCGAAGGTGACTAAGATTATTGTCCAAGCACCACATAGTGTTGCTGAGTTTGTAAAACTTTAGTTTGCAATTCTTCAAAAGCTGCTGCGCCTGTGGGCCTAAAATCTATACTCGTATTATACAATTTGATATGAACCGTTAAACAGATCGAATAAAAACAAAGGAAACGTACGCCGCCCGAAAGGCGCCCGAAGAACAAAGAATATTACATCTGTTTAACAAACCGCCGCGATCCTACGCAGAAGTATCTTTCAAAACCCTAAAATCATAAAAATAAGTGTCCTTACAACGAATTTCTAAAGTGCAGCAAGATTGCAACCATAAACTTTATTGGAGCCGGCCGGCCAAGAAAGGTGACAGCCAGCGAAATACGCCTCACGAATGTTTGCAGATTAAATTAAGAATTTTTCACTAAAACGCCCTTAAAACAGAGTGGGCTCTGTTTTAATCACACATAAAGGATACCAGAAGATAGGAAAAATTAACCGCTACTTATTAAAACAAACCACAGAGCGCTAGCACATATACAGGTGGAGAAAAAGCAATTTTTCCATCAGGCAGCCAAACACGCGCCCGGGAGAGCGGCCGAGAGTTCAGCGGCCCGAGGAAAGGCATATTGTAACGAAGAAATCA
This sequence comes from Agriotes lineatus, assembly GCA_940337035.1. Lineage (NCBI taxonomy): Eukaryota > Metazoa > Arthropoda > Insecta > Coleoptera > Elateridae > Agriotes > Agriotes lineatus. The sequence continues at coordinate 69,285,969 of OW679199.1, read as the reverse complement.
GGGGCCACGACCGAGTACAGCGGGCAAAGATGCAGATTACAAATTAAATTTTAATTAACGGAAGGAAGCGTCCCAGAAAAGCGAAATTGGTCTCAAAAATCTTATAAAAATAGCGCGCAACCGATCAAAGCATAATAGACTTTTTAACACACGCCATAAGAATAATACTTAATTAAGCTTTACGCGGAACATTGCATTAAAAATTCCAAGTTAAGCTAATTTTTACTCAAAACATAGCAAATTGGGTGTCGTTAGAATCGGCATTTCATCAACTATTGATTGCGACTCAAACCAAGTCGATAATTGATCACGCCGCTCAATTAAATGCTATAATTCCAAAATATATCGAAATCGGGCAAAACATCCCTTCTACTTCGACCAATGAGCGTCGAGATCGCGTTGGACAAAGGACTGGCTCCTTTAAATAGTCAGACGCTGGCAGTAAGAAATCACTCAGCCAAGGAGAGTCCACCAGCCACCACTTCAGCTTCCAGGACTACCAGCAGCCACTTCAGCTTCCCGGACCACCAGCAGCCACTTCAGCTCCAGGACCAACAGCCGTTCCACTGGACTTAGCTGTCTGCCGTCTTCGTGGGACTTGGAGTTCGAGCCACTTTAGCTTCCAGGACCAGCTAGCAGCTCCCGCCTCTCCAGAGCCTATCACCCTCGTGGACTTAGAGCCAATCCACTTCATTGGACTCTGCTGTCTGCCGTCTTCGTGGGACTTGGGATTCGAGCCACTTCAGCTTCCAGGACCAGCTAGCAGCTCCAGCCTCTCCAGAGCCTATCACCCTCGTGGACTTAGAGCCAATCCTACGCATTGGACTCTGCTGCCTGCCGTCTTTGGAAAGCCACTTTCGCCAGCCGCCGCCTCCGCCCAGGAGATCCGTACTGCCGCCGACGTTGCCGCCGCCGCTGCTGCAACCGCAGAAGGAAGCCGCCAGCCGCCGCCTCCGCCCAGGAGATCAGCACTGCCGCCGACGTTGCCGCCGCCGCTGCTCACAGCCCGCCGCCCCGTCGCCAGTCGCCACCGCCGCCGCTGCCACCGCAGAAGGAAGCCGCCAGCCGCCGCCTCCGCCCAGGAGATCCGCACTGCCGCCGACGTTGCCGCCGCCGCTGCTCACAGCCCGCCGCCCCGTCGCCAGTCGCCACCGCCGCCGCTGCAACCGCCGAAGGAAGCCGCCAGCCGCCGCCTCCGCCAAGGAGATCCGCACTGCCGCCGACGTTGCCGCCGCCGGCGCCGCTGCTCTCAGCTCGCCGCCCCGTCGCCAGTCGCCACCGCCGCCGCTGCAACCGCAGGAGGAAGCCGCCGGCCCCGCCTCCGAAGGACCACACCCGCTTCCAATCGCGGATGCCAATCCGCCATTTTCTTTTCTTTTTCTGTATATAAATGTTACCTAGTTATAAACTTATTTGTATGTGTAAATATAAATAAACTTGGTTCCAATCAAATCCAGTGTCTAGCTGAGGGTAACGCCCAACCACCCCTTCTTACGCCGACGCCATTGCAGTAACCCTACCGCTGAGCATAGACGTAGGCTTGTTAAATTGTTTACTTAGTTTTTTATGCAGAATCGCGTGGTTATATTACCGCAATTTAGGATTTACCCTATACAGCGTTAAAATGTTTTCTACCATTTCAATTTGTTTAAGAAGCTTTTTACGCCGCAAGCGGCCGTTATTTGCAACGATAATACAAAACTACATTCATATATTACTTCTGCTTATTATTTTCGTTGGTATAAAGATATCGATCTATAAGATGGAACACTTCACAAGATAACAACATATTATTTACCGCGTTTAACGTTTGCAATAAAGAAGTTGGATTGTTTATAACTGAATATATGGTAGTAGTACAAAACCTAGTAAATATCCTAACTTTCAGTGTCACTACAGTTCGAAACACCTGTTCGTTATTCACTACCTGACAAAAGCTAACTTTTTATGAAATAAAAACTTTGTTAGTTGATATTAAGATACTTATATATTGAGATTTACACGCCTTTAAACTTGTCACGGCAATGACTTTAACTTCTGTTACGATTACACAGGTCGTCTGTTAATAATTCACATCATCACCATCACATTCAGCGTTCAATAATCCATATTTGGAAATAAATACATCTCCTCAAAATCAAGCCATGTTTTACGGTCCATAGCTAGTCTTATTCAGATTTTACCTACTGCTTTATCTATGTCGTCTCTGTCTTAGCGTATCAGGACTTGTAATTTGCCTTGGTCTCCACTCCGTTACTTTTTTGCAGTGCGTTGTGGTGCATCTTCTACTTTTGTTATGTTTTTTTAATCTTTCGTTAGATCTGTCGCTCAGTGTCACTGCTACAATTACTCCTTCTTTCTTGTGAAGTCTTAAAGTGGCCCTTGTAATGTTACTTTTATTTAGCCCTTGCGTTGGGCATCATAAGTTGTAATGCGGCATTTTCCCGTGCCCTATTCTCTACTTAAATTTAGATTGCCCTTTGTTTGCTAGTTAACCCAGTCGTAGAAGCACCAGACCCGCTCTTACCTCAGCATAGCTAAGGGATTTGTCTATATAGATTGTTTGGGCCTGATTGTTATCATCTACAATTCTGTAATCATACATGCATCCTGCTAGGAATAATAATCAAACGGTTTACATGAAAATACATATTCTTTGAAAAAAAAATATACATGCATGAAAATACATACAAAGAATACACAATGGTAATATAGAAATGTTATAAGCTATCAATAATATTTACTTGAGCAGCTCTAAGTCAAAAACATAGTGCGAACAAGGCGTACTATCGCGCACAAATTCACTTAGTACGGCCCTGCCTTCGGTAGCTTCAAATCAGCTGACGCGATGTGCCAACAGGATGAGGCAAAAGCTTTGTACTAATGCGCTGCTTCAGCAGGTAAGCGCCCGTTGCTTTTGGGAGCGTAATTGCCTGTCGAAGCTATTGCGTAATTTGTTGAAATTTCTTCATAATTCGCTGTTATGATTGTGCTCCCACAGTTTCTTGGATCTGCATTCGATCGTGGGAATTATTTATAGGAACTAACCGTACGTTATAGTTGCTCCAAATTGTTTCGTACAGTGACACGATCGGCTGCTTCTTTGAAGCTAGGATAGCGGCTTCCGGCGATGAAGAATTATCGGTACCTCGGTGTTGATTCCAAGGTAGTTATCTGCTCTCGAGGCTGTACTTCGGCTCAAGAATAAAGTAACTCTCGCGAAACACTCGATGCATGTTTTAAATACATATTTCATGTTAATCTAATTATTACAATGTAAGAAATACAGTTTGGCTTAAATCTAGCAAGGTGACTATTAAATACCAAGGTGATACGAACTAGCCCGTTACACCATGTCACAGTGGCGTAGTAGGTGAGTACTGGGAAAACACGTTGATTCAAAATTCATGTTTTAAGATACTGGGGGAATTTTGAACTGAATACGTCTTTTTGAGTTTTCTCAAAGCCGCCCACGCTGTTCTAATGCCCTCGTCTTGTGTGTCTTCTTTAAATGGCAATTTTAGCCTCAAATACATATCGTACACTCTATGTTGCTTCTCGGAGTTCGTGGTGGAGAAGTACTGCCCCGGCATCCGTCTCAGAGAAGGTTCTCTGCTGACTCAGGAAAACCACCTAAAAACCTGAATCACAACAGACGGTTACGGGAATCGAACCCACGACTTCCCGAATGCTAAACAGACGTGGTAACCACTAATCCACAGAGCTCGGTTAGATCCTTCACTAGTGTTATGTATTTATAGTCTATTCTGTGTCTCTTTAAGGCACTAATTATTATTATCCATATTTCCACCATACCAAAGGCCGTTTCAAAGTTGATAAATACCAAATTCAAGGGGGGTTGTATTCGTGGGCCTTCTTCATAATTTGTCTTACAGTGTGGACATGATCTACTGTGTTGTACTCTTGTAAGTAGATTGCATATGTGTGATAGCACTTATATCGAGCCGTAGTTTCTCAGGACTTTGATGTTACATATCTTGTGAATAAAAATAACCTTAAATTTCTCCCACACTTTTGTTTTCCTTCTTCAATACATAGTTTAAACAGTAGTGGTGGAATTATTTCAACGTCTCCTGCTGTTTTGTTGTCTTTCATCTGTTTTAATGTAGCCTTCATATCGAATTTACTGGCGGGTGATGTTTCCTCTGTGGTGTGTCTAATTAAAATTGCTCTTTTAGCCCCCGAACAGAGCGGAGTCTTTTCCGAACTCTTCAATATATTTCAAAATGTCCTTTCTGTTTTATATTAGTTCGCCCTTATCGTTTATTCTATTTGTGGTATTACTTGTTCCTATACTTATCTTGTTTGATTACCTCTTTGGTTACCTTTTAATTATATTCCTTAACGTCTTCTTTTACGTTAATGTTTATTTTTTTGCTCAGTTGTTTGGGTTGAACTTCTGACCTATTTCTCTTACTTGGTTTCGCTTTTGTATCGGTGCCTTTGTGTTGTCAGAGATTTTAATTCATTTTTCAGGCTGCTATATCTTCTTAGTTGTCTTCCTTCCTGCTTCCTTCATCTTGTTCGTGATATATTTGCTCATGACATTAACATCTACATTTTTGCTGCTGAGATATTCGTCCAGAGCTGTCTTGAAATTGTTCTGCTATTCTTCCTCGTGTTCGTATGGTGATCTGAAGCTAATTTCTAGGCTTTTGTTTTTGATTAATTTTGCTTCTTTTTTCGTTTTCTGTTTTACGGTTACTTGAGCTTTCACCATCCAGAGGCTACTTAAGTGCATCCGATTCTACACAGTTACAGAAGTTACTATATCGTTGCGTTTTGTAATAAAAAGGTGTATCTCATTTTTTATTTTTTCAAGAGTTGGATGGAATATGGGTAGGGGTAAACTGAAGTAGCTGTAGGAGAGATTAAGTATGGAACAATAATCTTCCTTGGTTGGGGAAGTAACAGGAATCAACAAGTCGTTTGCGCAGGGTGTGTAGGTCTGTTATCCACCAGGATCATGTAGAGGTATTTACCGCTATCCATATAATTCAGCTATACTTTATAATTTCTAAATCCGGCAATTATTTAAAAAAATATCAAATAATTTCCATGCCTGAGCAGTGTCATTGTTAGGATAGGAAAAGTTCTTCTAGCTCAACTAAGACATGGTTCAATTTCAATAAGTATTTAAAATGTTGGTCTGGCTGTTTTCTAATAAAACTAAAACTCACTCTTTTCATTTTGGATTTTCTTCTTTAGAATGAACCAGAAGGAGCTGTAGAAATTGACATCGCCTCTCTGGTCGATTGTAAAGATCAAAAGGTAATCCCACCAGAAGGTTTTGCGTGCGAAACCAACATTATCGGCGAAGGTTCAGCCAAATCATTCAGTGGCAAGGTCACCACGCAATTTGATCTTGATGATGCTCTCACGGTAAGCATGAATTTCTTACTTTTACATGGAAGCTAAACATGTTTTCAGTATCGCGCTAAGCTAAAAAAATGGGATGATGGGAAATGGAAAGAAATCTCCTTCTACCTATCAGGCAAAGTCTGTGAAGATGTTCAGAAATATCTTCCTGGAGTTTGGGAAAAACTTACCAAGGCTGTTAATATTGCACCAGATTGCCCTGTGAAGGCTGTAAGCTAGTTTGTGTTCACCATACGTCAAAGTATATATGTATTTTATTTCTAGGGAACCTACTCTGTAAACGACTTCAAAGCGGAAACTGCTGACATCAAATTGCCCTTTTCTGTGCCTGGAAAATATTTGGTTACTGCCCTTGTGTCTAAGGATGGCGCCGCAATTATGTGCAAGCAATCTGAAATAACGATTACGAAGCCTTAGCATATCCCCAATAGACTTGACTATAGCGAGATGTAGTTTTTGCACCACTAAATAAAGTTATCTTGTTAATTCACCAATAAAAGTTGTAATAAAACAAGCTCGAAAGCACTACCGAGCTGGGGTAATTTTTACTGCCAGGCTTCAACAAAAAGGCGTGCTTGATTGAAATCAGGATAATCGTATGTAATCAAACGCGTCTAATTGACGGACAAGCAATAAACAGGGTTTATTGCCGGGCCATAAATCAATTGACACTAAAATTACCCTTATGTGTGCTTTAAATTAGCGCCTAACTAAGTGCTGATATGATAACGTGGATCTAGTGCACATGGCATGCAAACGCCGATTTTGCTTCAAAATCCAATAAAATTTACGAGGACGTAAAACGTGTTGCTGTTGTAGTTAGGCACGTTGTTGGAAGTCACTTGATCCTCGCCCTAATTAATACACGAACTTCAGGCGAAACTGTAAAATTTTACAGCTCTAGTTAAGTGCTTCTCTGAATATTTAACAAAAAACGTGGGTTTATTCTGCATGGCTTGATACAAGTAAACTCGAATGTCAACTGTATTGGTTTTAACAAATTATTGCTAATACTAAAATTACAGTTGAATTCTAGCTACAAATTTCATAAGACACAGTACATATCAAATTGTAATGTATTAAGGATCTAAAACTTCTTTAAAGCCGAAAAGTTAATATAAAGGTTCTGTTCCCAAATGGCCCATATGATTGTTTGTTTCATAATTTAATTTAAAAAATTCAAATTGAGCAAATTTGACTAAGTTTTCTAATAAATATATTCTATAATCTTACTGAATATAAGCATATAGATCTTCTAACCAGCAAATATTACAGTTACTTCTGCAACTTACGGCTTCCTTGATCAAAAACTATTATAATAACTTGATGTTTAATGTTCCTTGCCCCATCCTACTGACATATCGTCACACGTCGATCATTCAGGATACTGGCCACCATATTAATCACAAACGGTTTTTGAATTTGACAATGTCTTCTCAAATATAAATTTATTGAGAGATACCGAAGACGGTTGAGTTCCGATACAAAATAATAAATTAATTAAAATTGCTGAGGCCACCAATTAGCCTTTAATGCAGCAACTGTGCCTAGATAGAAATAAGAATTCACCAGTTCGAAAATAAATCAGTCAGTGGCAAGATACTCTGAAACAAAATAACGCAAAGACCAGATGCAGAAGATTACAGTAAAAACTAACACAGATCTAGCATAAACTGGCCAATGGAATCATAAATTCAAGAAAGAAAGAAATATATAGTTATAATTGCTATTATACTAAACGGACAAACTAGATTATTAAAAATTCAATAATGAATATTATTACCACACCAAATAAGGCTTCGGTGAGGCCCAAAATGTGCTCATCGGGAGGCGATGAGCCTTCAGTGCAACTGAAATTGTCCCGTTTGCATTGTCAAAGCGCAAAGTACGAAGGCAAAGCAAAGTTACAAAATTTATATCGGTAAAAGGTGACGTTTGAGGAAATCTTAAGGATTTCAATCGAAGACACTGACACTTGGCTCAGCAATAAAGTTTCTATAGAAAAACAAAAGTAAGCCCCAATAAACTTTAAAGAAGCCCCGTCGAAAAATGTCCGTACTTTTTACGAAATTGCAAATGAATGTAATAGCTACGTGCACTACCATAGCTGTAACTTCACGGCGCTGCAGTGGATACTAGGGCGTCGGCATGCAATAAACGCCTGCAGTAGATCACAGTAGAATACAAAGGAGGACATGCCAGGGGTTGATATTATAAATCCAAAACACCAAAAAGGAACATCGGACAGTAAAATTGATTCGCACTGCAAGCCATGGGAGCAGCTGTAAATGGCATGCAAATCAGAACGATATGACTGGAACAAAGAAAAAACAAAACGGGTTCCATGTGACACCCAAAACGTGGGCCAGCTAAACGATCCGAATTTCCAACAAAATACGCCGCTGCCTAATCCGTAATCTTGACGAGGAAATAATTACTCTTAAACGCCGTTTCCAACCAGAATCAACCTTAATGGTGAGTGCAATAGGATCATATCCTCAAATTTCGAACACGATCAGAGCGGAAAAACTCCAAAAACTAGGTCATGAAAGACGACGGTCAGCGAGAACAATCTTACACGGTTCAATAGCGAAAACGGAAATAACGCCCAAAAAGTTAATAAGGGCGCACATGTCGCAACCCGGGGAATTCAAACCGTAGGCGCCAAGTAACGTTTAATTCGTAACATGAGACTATGAAAACTAATGTTAGGGATGGTTTTGGAGCGCATTATTTTTAAGTTTTGCTATTTCTGGAATGTTTTGAGCCCTGGAGTGTAATATCATCTTGACGAATGTATTAGGCGTTGGCTCGCGGTCCGTTGTTTTGGGGACCCGGAGAACACGTGCAACCAATACACCGTGTCGATGAAGCTCGGTTAGAAATTAAATTAGAAATAACACAGAACGTTTGGGGTTGTGGCAGAGGTGCGACGTATTAGTTAAAGTGGACTATTTTGCGTAGTTATTTCTTGGCGTAAGCGATTATACGCGAACCAATAGTTAATTATCAGGTGATAAGTTGCATAATTCGAGGCGAAGCGGCGAGTGCGGCTAAGCGTATTATTAGTTAGTGAATTAATTTAGCTAGTGTAGAATGTAGGTACTATCGTAGTTAGTTGAATGATGTTTGGTAGACTTTTTGGCAATTACAGCTTCCGGTATACGTCAGAAGTTCTTGCTTTGCTAGTCGACTATGTGATAGTCAAAGAGTTGAATCCTGCAAGAGCATGAAGTCCGCACAGTGACTCGCGGAAGCATGTGGTTCCGCAACCGGAAGCATGGAGTTCCGAATTATAAACCCCGTTAGAGCCTAGCAAGATTTACGGTAATTACTGTACTGTGAAAGACCAGTATACTACGAGTCATTACCGACTCTGTAACAATAGTTAATTTGGTGGATTACTATTGGGCAGTACTAGCGGAAGGTACCGACAGCTAACCCAACCAGTAAAGGCAGCGATGAGGGGCCAAAGAGTTGATGCTGCCTGACGCAAGACCAAGCAATGTAACGTCTCTGCCAGCAGTACTGAGGGGCCAAGGGGCGGCCACCCCCGTTGAGTACAATTATTGTTATCGATGAGATTTACAGGTCAGTAAGTTTATGTTTCTTTACATTTAACTGCCTGCCTCCGCCTCTGGGTCAAGGAATGCTCGAACCTGCACTATTTGCACCCCGTTGCCGCCTTGTGGTTATGGGTGAGTTGCATCCACCACTTTGACACATTTCAAAAGTATGGGAAATTGAATTTTAATATAACACACATAAACTCGCGTCTAACACTAATAATCTTTAATGTTTGAACACTTTGACGTTGATATGGGTGGAATTGTATATTTTCTACTTTTTTTGTAAACCTAGTTATAGCTGAATAGAAAACGATAACCTCAGGTTCAGCGCTCGACTTTTATCGGTTGTCCCTTCATCTCACGTCAAAATTCTATCTCTATAGTATTTAGGTAATCTTCCAATGTTTTGGAAGATCTACATAAGCCTTCTCTTTCTGTAACATTCTGTCTATATATTGACTCCACCCTATTATTTATGCAGTGTTAGTTCGACGTTGCATGTGCGTTTTAGATACTCAATTCGCTCTCCATTTATAGTGACGTGATCTTGGCGCCTTGGGCATAGTTTTCATCTTTGGTGTTTCCAACAAGCGTCTTGTTCTCGTTGTTTCCGCCGTAACCAATCATAGCATAGATTGGTCATACAACAATCATGTCGCTTTGTAAATTCTACCTGAAATTACAAAGTCTTGAATGCAAATATTTTTCATCTTATGATTTACAAAAGAAAATGTAAGAGTTTTGTGATGTCTTGGCCACTTATCAATCTTTATACATACATATTTACGTACAGAAAAAAAGATGAAGATTTTAAAAATGCGCTTTTGGGTTAAACCGTTCCCTGAATGAAATACCCAACAGAGAAATGTTGATGATTATCGGTGAATTCACTACTCCGCAATAAATACAGACTATTAAAGAGGCATAGTTAGACGGTATTGGTGTCAGACATGAGCGTGGTGAATGAATGTTACAGTTCTGCCGGGAAAACATTCTCAATATATCAAACATATGCTTCCAACATCACATAAGGCTCTATGCTTAGAAATCTTCAGAAGATCAACATGAGATTCCTCAGAAATTCCCAACACCAAATACCAAAATCTATCCAAACCGAAGAAAATAACAAGCATAATAACAGAATTAATCACAAACTGTCAAACTAGAATTAGAGTCAACAATGAATTAACGGAAGAAATCGCAGTCTCGACAGGAATTAGGCAGGGCGACAGCCTAAGTCCTTTACTGTTTAATGTAATAAGGGACGAAATAATAAATAAGGTCAAGTAAAAGGTGAAGGGTACCGGCTTAATAATAAAAATATAAAAATATTGTGCTATGCAGATGATGCGGTAATTCTATCTGAAACAGACGACGACCTGCAAAGAATGCTCTTTGAATTCAGAAATATAGCCGCTAAATGTAATATGGAAATGTCAGCGGAAAAGACTAAGTGTATGACAGCATCAGAGGAACCAATAGGATGTAAACTGGCCAAAACGACAAAATAATTGAGCAAATTAATGCCTTCAAATATTTGGAAAAAAATATATCTAGTTATGGCAACCTGCAGGAGGAAGTGAAACAACAAGTAAGGAAAGGAGCCATAATGTCCTGATCTATGAGGGACGTTATATGGAACAAAAAAGCGATGGACATAAGATGTAAAACGAGTATCTACCAAACTTGCATTAGGCCTCTCCCAACATATGCTACAGAAACAAGAGCAGCAACTTCTAGAACAAAGAAGGTCTTAAGAACTACCGAAATGAGAACAGTAAGAGCGATATGTGGAAAAACACACTTAGAGACAGAGTACGAAACGACCAACTAAGAGAAATGTATGATATCCAGGATGTGGTTAAATGAACAAGGCAACGCAGACGAGCATGGAACGATCACGTGAGCTAGATGGGTGACGACCGAATAGCAAAAGTAGCAAGAGATGGAAAACCCAATGGCATTAGACCACCAGAAAAACCAGGGAAAAGTTGGATAGATAGCTGGCAATCGACATCAGCGGAGCAAGAATAGAAAACTAATAAAATACAGGCTCTAAGCCTAAATTATGAAGAAGAAGAAGAAAAAAATCTATCCAGGGACAGAAGGTGGATCGGACCACCATTTACTGTTGGCGAACTTCAAGATAAAATTTCAATTTTTAAGAAAACTACAAAATATGAACGCAATCGGTAAGACAGTTAACACACTCAAAATTTGAATCATACTAATAATACTAGAACTCAAAACATACATGATTAAGAAAAGGTGAAGCGATCTGAAATAATGCATAGAGCACACAATGTTACAGGCAGAGGGAGAGTAATAAACATTATATAGGCGGTGGAAACTATAGGTAGCAGGCATTCCGAGATGTGAAATAGAAAAGCCAGTAACAACCTAATGTCTAATAAAGCTCCAGCGCCAGATAATATTACATGGAAGCCATTAAAAACCTTGGAGAGGATGGAATCATGGTGATACGAGATCTATGTGTGGGGAACTGTGGAGCGACTCTAAGATTGTACACATTCTGTAATAGTGAAACAATCTGTAGGGAGTCCTGATGGAAATGGTACTAGACCACTCAACTTTAATGTTCTCCAAGGTTTATGATGCATACTTTATCCAAGATTGTTTACATATACGGCGAACACATGAAGGAAAGTGTGATGCCCAATTTTTTTTTTCGTTTCTCAGTAGAATTTCTTAACGCCTTGGTAAATCGTTTTTTGAGGTAGATTTTCTCTACAAATGTAGATAATGTTTCTTGGAATTAGGTTATTGTAGACACCTGTGCGTGGAGCAGGTTTTGTATTTTTATTTCTATCAATCTTTGGAAAAAATTCCAAATTTTGATTTGGTATCTCGTAAAATGTTGAGCCCATGTGCGTCTAATTTTATGGCGTAGCTTTCTTCCTGATTTTCCGAGAATTTTAACACCTGTTTCTCTGTATTTTTAAAAAACGATTTGCCACAGTCCGTAGTGAAGAAAAGAAATTTTAACCCCTTAGCCGGCGCCAACCAACATCGTAGTCAATTCCCCAGAGTGCATTTAAGATAGTTCAATTGTGTGTTCTCGCTTCTTGTGGGCTGTGTGCACATTTTGTATTGTTTGCCGCACTTTTCTACGGCCGTTTTCCACCTGCAAATGCGAATTTTTTGTTTCACGTGGCTTGACAGGGAAATAATACATTTGCTTGCCTTCTTTTTTCCTATCATATTCTTTCAATAAAGTAATTCTCTATTATGTACGTCTTTTAAATGACCCAATAACCGTTTTATACACCATTGGTAACCTCACGCCCCAGAAGATGCATACAGCCTTAGAGCCGCTAGCGGATCTGCTGCATCGTGGGGAATTCAAGGTCAGGTTGTTTTACAGCCTTAGAGCCGCCAGCGGACTTGCTTCATCGTGAGGAACGCAAGGTCAGCTTGTTCTATCTTCTGTAATACTCATGAATGGTGTTCAGAGCTCATCAGATATTAGAACTACATAAATCTCTAAAGCCCAGTCGTGCTTGCTCCATCATAGCTATTAGGCTTCCATATAATTAAAAAAACCCAGTGAGTTTTCTGTTTCAATTAAGAGCTCTCAGGATAACCGAAGTTAAATAAGATGTTTACTAACGTGAATCCAATGCAACTAGAATCTGATAACTTCTAGCATTCATTCGGTATTTGCGATTTTGTTTCCTGAATAATTTAATAATTTAAGATCTATTTCTAAATATCTCATGGCGTTAAGAGAAGACATTTGCTTTTGTAGAAGACATTAATTTTGTGTAGCTATGAATGCGCTGCGTTATCAAAGGGCCTCCGCGAATTACGTTTAAAGACATAGCTTGTTTGAATGCCTAAGGAGACCCCTGTAGTTAGGATTATATTCGCCTTTTTGGAATTAGGGGAATATTTAATTCAATTATTATTTTATTTCCTTATATAACCCCGCACAATATTTCATGTCATGATCTTGTAACAGCGAATATTTGATAATTTAATCATTTGTACACGTATGTTGTTTTCATTAAAGCTTTGCTATTAATTTTACTTCTGACATTTTCTTTCATACGATCTACAGATATCTGCCCCATTGTTATATTAGTTTCATGTAAGATAGAAGTCATAAACGGTAAGTAGTGTTTGTTTAAACTGCTAGTTAGATTAAGTTTATCGTTGTGGCTATACGGCACCTAGCGCCCATGTTACCCACGACAATAGGATTCGAGTGAGCCTGAGCAGTGAGCTTATCCAAAGGTGTGTAGGACGGGACAAAGGTTTTGATAACTTTCTAGCTCTTCGATTAGATGAAAAAGATACGTAAACTTAAAGCAAAGCAAAATCTAGCAAATACAAAATAATCCAAAACAAAACTCATGGTAATCGATAGCACCAACTAATAGAAAATCTCTTACCTAATATATAACGAGTAAAAGAATTCGTATAAGATCACTGCTGAGTAAGTGGTTTTGGAAAGATCTAAAGTTGTAGACAAATAACAAAAAGCCCCAGATAAAACGTTAATTGCATTGATTTGATATTCCCAAATTGCTTATATTGAGCAAAAACCTGGACACAGAAAGTGTCCCATAAGAATAAGATAGACGCTTTGGAAGTGTGATGTTGGTGGCATAGGCTATCCCTTCCGTGGACGGCAGGAAGAACAAATGCATCAATTATAAAGTATCTAAAACTAGCAAAAGCAGTAAAATAAACTGGCAAGGTAACAGAAAGGACTAGATGTGAAGCCAAAACTCCGCCCATGCAAAACTATATACGACAATGCTGGAAAAATATGTGTGACGGCTAAAAATTAAATACCAAATAAGATGAGAGAAAATAGAACGGGATAGAGTAGGAACTAGATGTGCACCATAAAAACTAAAACTAAGGTTATTACTATGAAAAACAGATTATAAACAGATTGTAAACATATTATAAACGCTTACCATCAGCACAAGTATATGTATATCTATCAATAGATTTCCGAAAAAACTATGCAATAGAAACTTATTTAAAATAGTAAAGGAGGTTTTTGAGAAATAGATCAGAACAATTTTCTTTCAGAATATAGAGCAATGAATATAGAAATTTATGTTCCTTCGAAAAACAATAAATAATAAAATATATGTTGTTTAGGTATTATTTGTAAACAAATATTTATTGAATTTTTTGCTACCTATAGTTTATTGCTAAAAATATCTTTCTTTTATTCATCATATGCTCAGTACTCTCTTAAAACTATTAAAATACAAAATTATGTTATTATATTTTTTGTTGGTGCACATATTATTATCAGTATTAATGCTATAAGTACTTCAATGTTATCGGGTTTTATGTCGATAACTTGTTGCACAATAATAAAAGAGTGTCAGTTTGACAGGATAAAAATTGTTACGTATAATTTTTTATTTGAAGCATAGTTAAATTGCTCATTCTTCATTTTTGGGGTAATTTTTGAGATTTAGAATATTCTACTGAATTTTCAAAGTAGATTGCTAGTATGATTTCCGGCGGTCATTTTATGGCACTGATTTCGTGAGATTTGTCCTGGGTGCTGTGCCTGGGATTTTGCTTCATGCAGAATTAGGGTCCCGGGTGGTGTAGCTTGAACAAGCGTCCACGTTCGATCAGCAGAGTTAAGCAACGCTCTCTCTGGTCAGAACTTGGATGGGAGTTCCACGGCTGTATCTCTCGGCGCCTCGTGATACGGCTGTCACGGAAATAGTTGGTCCCGGCAGTCATAACAACATCATGACTGTCGTTAGTGGGGTTGGAAGTCCCCATAAATGCACAGCGACGCCTATAATTGGCCTAACGGCTGTTGGCTGAGTGCGAAATAAATAAATAAATAAATAAATAAATAAATTCCAGAATTGTGATAAAAATCGTCGCTCCCCCTTAGGAAATTTTGTGTGACATTGCTAGAATAATTCTGGTTAAAGTGGGATATAAATTTATTTCTGCGAAATCACCTACATGTGGCGACCTTCCAACTTTGGTACATTTCTGTCGTTCCGTTTTGAACATCGATTTCGATGTTGTATTATTTTAGGCCTTTCTCGTACCTCCTAGTGGCTCGTTAGTGCTATGCTCTGCCTACGTTCTCTCTTGGGCTCTGATCACCTTCTATAGCACCTGGAGGACCAACTCCTACATAGTTCTGAGCCTTTCCGTTACTCTAGCTGCTCCCGAAAACTGAAACCACACGGCCTTTCCCTCGTACGAAAACTGGAGAAAAGCCTGCTCCACCCTACTTTGCACATTTGTTTGGACGACCTCTTAGCAGGAAACCTCCAAGCCCCAACCGCAGCCCTGGATACTTTCTGCATACACGATGCCAGCCCTATTCCACTAGGTACCTTCGGTGTATGAAACCCTCGTGTTTGAGCCCCCAAACTGTTAAATACTATTAGCTCAGTTTCTATGAAATTTTAAGCGTTCTACCTACGGTTTGTGATGTCGAATTTCTAGCCGATGGTACAGAGAATTTAAGAAATCTGTCGCCGCGATATATTCACTTTGAACGTTTGGTTGTGCGAATTAGTTTAGTTCTCTTTATATGTATGCATTATACCGGGTGACAATGAAACTACTACCCACGGGACATTTAGAAACGGCTTGAGATAGAAATATGCAATTCGGTATGTCGATAGGGTTGAAAATACTTGTCAAAATTCAATTGTTTTTAAAAACCATAGCAACCTCTGTCCTGGCCTACTCCGTTTTTACAGTATATCTTTAATCGGCTCTATTTCAAAAACTATCAATTTTAGACATGGGGTAAGTTAGACAAAAGTTATTTAGAATTGTTCAGAGAGTCATAAAAAGAGAAAATATATAGAGTGTCCTATTTAAAATAACAAAATCAAGGTAATATCCGGTAAAACCGGAAACGACATTCAATTGTTTTTATGTTACAATTGTTCACAATTTCAACCCTATCGACATACCGAATTGCATATTTTTATCTCAAGCCGTTTAGAAATGCCGCCGTGGGTAGTAGTTTCATTGTCACCAGGTACACTAGAGTGGCAGCTCTGTTAGCGCTTTTGATTGCGTTCAACTCGGAAATGGTCACGTTCCTCAACGTAGAATCAATACTTATGCGAAGGACTACAGGAGCAATCGAAAAGCTATTTATTAACGCTGAAACACAACACTTAAAGTGGTACTATTCGCGAGGTTTCGTGCCTTAGTAGTTGGGACTTGCAATGTGATGAGTCTCACTTTTATTTTATGGTACTTGATAGCTGAGTTACGTGTGGTCGACACAAAATTGCGAGTAAAAATCGTAGAACTTGCTTTTCACTCCATTTATTAAAATCACAACCATGTTAGTTTTTACAATATTTAACACTACCTAAGTTAAACCAATAATCCTACGACTAGTTTAAAATCTACAGAATATCGCAGATTTGTTTTTGCGCCCTTGAATATCATGCAGAGATGTACATACTGTAAATAAATATTTAGGTTACATCAATTTCTGGCATTTTTTTATTTTATTGGTTTTATGAAACAGCTAAGTGGTTTAGGGATTTACACCGACACCTGTACGTTTTCTGGTTTGAACCGTCTTGAACCAGGGGCGCTTCCGGAGAACCCCCACCCCCCTACCCAATTCAGCTCAGGAACTAGCTGGCAACCCCACGAGACAATTACATTCCTGAACCACCGTATTGTAAAGCAATACCGATTATTTCATTTTAGTTATTCTTTTTGTGTATACAGAAATTCCCCGTGGAGCAATGAAGTTTGAGACGCATAACCCGAAAATGTTCGAAGTAAGCATTGTATTCGATTGGATTATTTTTTCAGTAAATTTATGAACAAATAAATATTTTATTGGCAGCTCGACTTATTTGTATTAACCCAGCTGAAAGACGTCTCCATGAGTATCATCAAGTTCACAAAAGTTTTGTATTGCGTTGCCCAGTGAAGTTACACTAGTATAATACATTTTGTATTATACAAGATAGTGTTAGGGATGAAATGTTTGACGGTTTTGGAGAGCATTATTTTTAAGTTTGAATTAGTACGTTTGCCATTTCTGGCATGTTTTGAGCCCTGGAATGTAATATAATCTTGACGAATGTATTGGGCTCGCGGTCCGTTGTTTCAAGAACCCGGAGAACATGTTCAACTAATGCACCATGTCGAAGGGGGCTCGGTTAGCAATGGAATTAAAAACAGAACAGAACGTTTGGGGTTGCGACAGAGGCGCGACTTGCGAGTGAAAGTGTGCTGTTTTGCGTAATTATTTCTTGGCGTAAGCGATTATATGCGAAACAAGTACTTATATTGTGATAAGTTGCAATAAGGCGGGGCGAAGCTGCGAGCGTAGCTAGGGTATTATTAAGTAGTGAATTAATTTAGCTAGAGTAGAATGTACGTACTATCGTAGTTAGTTGTATGGCATTTGGTAGACTTTTTGGCAATTACAGCGTCCGGCATACATCAGAGGTTCTTGCTTTGCTAGTCGACTATGTGATAGTCAAAGAGTTGAATCCCGCGAAAGTACGACGTTTCGCACAGTGATTCGCGGAAGCATGGGGTTCCGCACCGGAAGCATGGAGTTCCGAATTATAAGCCCCGTTAGAGCAATAGCAAGATTTACGGTAATTGCTGTACTGTGAAAGACCAGTACACTACGGTAGTTATTACCGACTCTGTACCGGTTGTAACAATAGTTAATCTAGTGAATTACTATTGGGCAGTACTAGCGAAAGGTACCGACAGCTAACCCAGCCAATGAAGGCAGCGATGAGGGGTCGCCTGATGCAAGGCCAAGCATTGTAGCGTCTCTGCCAGCAGTACGGAGGGGCCAGGGGGAGGCCACCCCCGGTGAGTACAATTATTGTTATCGGTGAAATTTACAGATCAGTAAGTTTATGTTCCTTTACATTTAACTGCCTGCGTCCGCCACTGGGTCAAGGAATGCTCGAATCTGCACTGTTTGCGCCCCGTTGCCGCCTTGTGGTCATGGGTGAGTTGCATCCACCACGTTGACACATTTCAAAAGTATCGGATATTGAATTTTAATATAACACACATAATAACGCGTCTAACAATAGCTTAACTAAATCCAACCTTCTCATATCATTAGTGATAAAGTACGAAAAAAATAATCACTAAAATTGTATTGTTTCCACTATCCTCATTTTCTTAGCTGATAGTTATACACTCGAATACAATTATCATTGAAGGTTAGTAAAAGTTACTTCTCTTTTCTCTGGTATGTATATTCATAAACTACATATTATTTAATCAAAACGATGTATTTTGTTGCTGAATAAAAAATACTGGAAAAACATATGTGTGACGACTCCGCAAATGAAATACCAAATAAGATGAGAGAAAATAGAAGTGCAAAATACGAATTAAAAACACAACTTCATCCGGCTGCACGAACTGAATACCATTCCTTTGCAAAACGAATTCTTCAAATTTTCCCGTAATATAGCAACAACTGTTCAATAATCAATTGAAAAAGTCATTACATCGTTTCCTATTATTCCTTAGCCCAATTCGTTGTGGTGACTGGGTGGGATATTAGTTATCGCTATTTAGGTACCAATAAGGCAGCAGCTGTGGTGACAATCTTTCTAGTCTCCCTATGGCGTTGTTCCATTGAAGTTCATTCTTTTGTAAAGTATTTCGCTTTTCAAAAAAGCAGTTATTACACTTTGTTCAGCGACGGAGTTGTCAATATATACGAGAACAGTAACGTTCAGTTTCCATTTCGTTTTTACTCATTTTCCTCGCGCCGTCGTAAAATTGAGTTCAAGAGTGAAACTGATCACAAACTACAAGGTACACACTTAAACACAACTTTTGTTTGTTTTAATGTTATTTTAACTGCTAATAAATTAAATAGTTACTTTCAATGCAAATTTTTCGCGCAATAGTCAGTTCTTAAATTTAGTACAAATCACTACATTTTCAACCTCAGGGAGATCAGCACCCAGGGGAACTAAAAGTTAGAAATATTGAATGCCATTAATTATGTATATGTTTCATAATATATACGCCTGGAAAATGATGGTTGTCCTTTTGGGAGAAGTTTCGTATACACGGTTTAATATTTGAGCACATGAACATAAACTCGGAAATTACAAATTTCAATAAGTTACCAAAGCCATTATTCGTGAAAATACAAATTTAACTTATCCATATAAGGTTTATAGAATACATACCTGTATGAACTATAGTGCGGAGATGTAAAAAGCGACAATCTAGCTGATGTGGGAGCTGTTCCGTTCATTGTTTGTAGCAGACCAATGCCAATAAAAACAAAAACATTTGCATAGATTAAAAACTCATTCTTCTGGCAGTTTCCGGTTGTAAGTTTAATAGGTTAAGGTCAGAGAAATATATTTTTTTAGTTGTTTGTTTTCCACAAGACAGAAATGCTTTTCAGATAATGATTTTTTTACGATTATAAAATAAGTTTGACATAAGATGACCAAATTCATGAAAATTTAGTGGCAGTTTTTGGCGTCCATAGTCCTTTGTTATCCACAGTTATTAATTCCGTGAATCCAAACGTGGATGGAGTACGTTACAAGATGAACCGAGACCTGGACGACTTCCAGTAGCTGTTGGTGCTAAAAAATAAAATCGGAAGGTTCAACAAAAACTAAATATTGGATCATCCGCGTACAATATTTTATACCAACAGTTAGATGTGAGAAAGCTGGGTAGATTCCACAATTATTAACCCAAGCACAAAAACAAGTTAGAATGGTGCAGACGTTAGAGAAGTTCGATGCAGGATTTTCAAACTATGTGGTTAATATTGTTACGGGTGATGAACCTTAAATCTAAAAACATGACCCCAAGATTAAACAACAATCAAGTGCTTGATTTTTTGAAGATGAGGCTATGCCAACACAAGTTATTAATAGTAAAAGTGCAAACAAGAAATTATTGCTGATTTTTTCAGACGCAGTGGTCCAGTTGTACTAACATCCCTTAATGATCGTAAGACTGTAACTTTTAATTGGTATACAGAAGGTCAAAATCTGATTTGCGTAGCAATTTGGTACACCATGATAATGCAACTCCGCATACGCAAGCAAAAACTTTAAAGTATTCACTCAAATATGGAGTCCAGATTTTGCTCCTAGGGGTTTCTTCTTATTTCCAAAGATTAACAAAGCAAACATGTTAAGAAATTTCCTGATGCAAATTCGGCGATTGCTAAATTTTAGTGGATATTTTGACCTTCCAAAAACCGGGGTATTCTGCTGTTGTGATAAGTGATTTCCAAGAATAAACAAATGTATTATGGATAAGGGGGATTAGCTTGCAAATTCGTAAATTTAGCTTCTTTAAAAAGTTATCATGTTTCTTATAACTAACAATTAACAGAACAACCTTTGTAGCAACTACTTTAGTGCCACATATCAGTATTATTTGCAAGTTCTGTTACAGGGTAACATCATCAACATCTCTCACAGCATTTTCTTCAATAATAATAATAATAATAATACATAACAAAAGTCTAGTATTTTTCATTGAGAGGGTGTTCATGGTTCATGTTGCTTATTTATATCAATTTATTGTTTATACTAGTGGACATTTTGTAATACGTATAGTTGGAATATATCATTCAATGTGGCCCCACCCGTTTTGGAAGACCTATATTTCTTTTTAAAATATACATATTTTTAATTCCGCGTGGTTAATCCTATTTTATTTGCTCTGCTTTTCTTACTTGTTGTCTAATTCCCAAATGTTATAGCTTCTTGCCTGCATAATTACATTTTTCATACAAAGAATGTCAGTTGTGTTTCCAATAGTTTTTGAATCTATTTTTTTCTTCTACTTCCTGTTTTCTTTCTTTATTTATTACTTAGGTGTTCGCTTATTATTTACCCCTTTTAAGGTACATTTATACCTCTAGATGAGACAATTCAACCCTCAAACTTCTTTTTCTGATAGTTTTAGATTCTTTCAGAGATGTGATCAAAGTTGCGATCTCGATCAGAATGCATCGAAACAGAGGCTGTAAACAAAAGCACAATAAGGAAATTATAAGAAAACTAGTGCATTACGTACGATCGCCGTAATACTTTTGGATTTATGAGGACATAAAAATCTCAAATTTGGATTAGAGCGTCGTAAACTATTTATAGCTTGCTCTCTATATCTAATTGCTATTGTATTGCTTTGTAAATTTCGGTATTTTTCTGTGATTGCATTTTGTTACATATGTACCTTTGAGGATAGCCCAGAAGCCAAGAGTTTTTGCCTTGAGTGTTTAGATTCAGAACAGTTTAGAAAGATTGAGTATATTGTTCCTCATATTACATGTCATTTTTATAAATAAATTTAAGCATAAAACGCATGTATAATGTAATACAAAATAAAATTAATTTGAGTTAACAGTCGTCGGTTAAGTGCCTTAGGAAATCTGCAACCCGGGTGGCACGTTAGCGAAGCCGGTTCTCTGGTTATAGGGCTTTTTTGTGACTGGAAATGCAATTAAAATGCTAAATTTGTTTACACTGCGACAAGGTGCAGCTATTTAGAGGTAATCGCCTCTTATTAGCTCTTTTCAGGTGCTATACAGCGCCTCGTACCAATTTGTGCTGGTCGATGAGCGGCTTAGTGAGCAAAATTTTACCGTCGAAATAGCCCAAGCATATTCAAATAGTTCGCCTGGAACGCCGGCGATGAGTTTGCGGCCGTTCAGGTTTTGGGCAATAGTTGTAATTTTGTCTGGCGACGTCGCAGGATCTCACCGATAGTCAGGAGGAAGTCCGGCCACGTAAGTTGAGCCTTTAGTCAGCTATAGTGGTGGTTAGGCTTGGAATACGCTTCAAATGGCAATCAGCGTAATTGTGGAAGGCGCTTCTGAGGCATGGGGTTTCCTATTAATAGCAAGCTTTGGGATCCTGGGCCGACGAGATACAAAAGAAGGTGGAATATTCCTTGGTATCTACTGAAAACGGTGGCCTGGAGAATACGTTAAGGGTTAGTTTTGAGGATGTTGTCTGGTACTTGAAACGGCAGTCAGAAGAACTTGGAGGTCTAGAAGGCTTCTTCTGGTAAGTTTAAGAATCCCAGTGAAGTCGATTGGCCGGGCATTTGTGTGTTATATATTTTATATATCTTCCTACTGTCTGGGCCATCTCCTAGTGGGGTCCTAGTGGGTATGCGCAAACTCGCACACTGCTGAGCTTTTATCTTTATCACAAGTGTTAGTGCAATTGAGATTC
The DNA here is from genome assembly GCA_940337035.1 of Agriotes lineatus. Lineage (NCBI taxonomy): Eukaryota > Metazoa > Arthropoda > Insecta > Coleoptera > Elateridae > Agriotes > Agriotes lineatus. The sequence goes on along the minus strand of OW679199.1, from coordinate 69,263,771 downwards.
AAACGTCGATTGTGACTTAATGGTGGCGTTACGGGTTTATCCACTACCACTTCTAAGTTTCTACTTTTATCGATGACAGGAATACATGCTCGAACGATTAATTTATAAATTAATCAAACCTTTAAGTTTATAACAATCATTTATTTTGCCGGGTAAAAGAGGTATGGATTTGTTGGAATTTAGTACAAGTGAGTACTTTGATCAAGCAGCATGTACTTTTTTAAGATCTTTGCGAATGCTATTAAGAGTAAGTTGGCAACATTAGGCTTCAAGAGAACAAAGCTACGTGTCATCAGCAAACATATTAACTGTACAGAAATTGATGTGTAAAAAATTGCTAGGATAAATGAAAAACACAAATGAACTTAATGTGGATCCCTAAGATACGCCAGATGTTTGTGTTATAAAAATTCCTATTCCGCTCATAAAGTAGCTCATTAGCAAACTAATTGACTTTGGTTCTAAATCTATAAAATGCAATATAAAAAATATTCTAGCAAAAGCTTTACTTAAATGGAGTAGTATTACCAAAGACAGTTCACCAGAATCAGTAGCTCGCAATAGTTTTGTCATCAGTAATATTAAATCATTTTTAAACCCTGACTGAAAACCTAATGAATGTTCATTCAAATGTTTGTATATGATTATCTCAAAGACCACAGAAAAAAATAAAAGATGCTACAGGTCGGCGGCATTTACACGTATTTTGTTCATTACATTTATGCAAGGAAATTACTAGAGCTCCTTTCCATACGCCGCGCCGGGAAAGGCATTGTCAATTATAAAGCAAAATAACAAACCAATCGAGCAAGTATGATTTGTATTTATAATTAATTTATATTTTTCAGTAACTCGGACTCGATTTTTCTGTACACAGCTACACAGTCCACCGGTAAAAAACCGGCTGAAATAAGAGAAGCGCCACGCGCTCGCTCTAATACCCTACGCGAACTACAAGAAGCTAGAAAGAGAGCGGTATAACTATTAAAATGTTGCAGTGGTTCATACTGCGAAGGGCCACCCGCAAAATAAGATCGAATCCGAGTTTACATGCTTTTCAATTTCCTCTACACCTGTTTACGTTGCACGTTATGGTTTTCAGAAAATGTTTATAACACGTGCAAAAAAATTAATATTTTGTAATTACATAAACACAGCTAGTTTTACAACTTCTGGTGACCAAGATATATTTTCTAAATTCATTTTATAATAAACATTGAAATCCGCCAAAGCCCTCTGGAGTAGACGTTCACGCCGTAAAGTTCTTAAATTTCCTGCAAAACTATAATACGACCTGAGTGGAATCCTGTACGCATGTGTCCCTTCCAGCAAGCCAGCCAAACCCTGGTAGGAACTCTTTCATTTCTGGCTGGGAAGCGTCGACTGCTTGGCTGGCGACGTCGACGATACGTCTGTATATCGATCTGTCGGCGTCGCGACGTGCACGGCGCGAGGCAGCCATTTGCTTTGTTTACGATTAGCGTGCGGTGCGTGGCGAACACTTAGAAAAAGCATGTACTTAGTTTTGACAGAAATGTGTGACTGTACTTTATGACATGTGACAGTTCGCGTGGCAAAGGATGACATGCGCCTTATGACGATGATAACGGTACGTTTGTTTATGCATTTGCTTCTGATGCACTCTATTGAATGTTATTGGGTTTTGCTGCGAGCGCCGTAATTACATGTAGGTGGATAATGAAGGTGGAGCACCTCGAACAATGCGAAAGCGGCAAACGGCGCTCATTTTCTCGCTTTCCTCTGGGAATTTCGTAATAAACGCGCAGTCATAAGCTTTGTTGTGATTTTTCAAAGAAATCTCGCCCCTTGCCGGCGTTTCAGGTGTGGAGCTATTTCCGACTCGTTCATTATATTTAGTTTTTAAAATAGGTTTGCTGGCAGGCCAATTGAAATAAATTTCATGACGAAACTCAAAAGTACTTATACATGGCGTGACACGGTAATTAATCGCTCGTCAAAAAGGTTAATTTTACATTTCGCCGTTTCTATTCAAAGTTTACTTGCGGCAATTGATATTTTGATGAATTATATGTACAAATTATTATATTTATATGAATACTAAAAACGAACTTTATTTAAAGCTCGAAATTACCAATTGTTTCTACAGAAATTGTATATGCTGAATACAAAACGATTTAACTGCATTTACCTGTATTTAAATGGGTTCAGTTAAACGAGGATTGCGCTTTGTTCTTTAAAAAATTATTTTGCTTATAGCAATAGAACGCGTGGAAGTTGTGCGATATGACATTTGATATGGGTACAAGTCATATTTTTAAATAACGGTGGCTGATAGTGGATGAAACATTGGTGTCACGACACATATCAGACAGTAACACTTAATGGCAAGACCAATATTGGTGTCATTGTTCATGTATGTGACGATTTAGACAGATAAAACTAATGTCTGAATAACTAATCCTGCTTATTTTGCATGGAGGTGTTATCTAATCTTGTTTGCTGAGAAAGAAACTAATTTTTAATTGCGGTGGCAATTCTGTCTCAGTTGCAAAACTTCCTAAAAGTAGTGGCGCAGTCACTCAGATTTATTTTTTCTTCTCTCTGATTCACAACGGTGTAAGAAATTGGGAAGACATAAATCAATTACTAATAAATGTCTCTTGTCGAAAAAAAAAATTAAAAGTTTACGGCCGTACCTTTCTTACCTGTGTCGTAACCCTCATGTTTCATCCACTAGTGACTAGTGACTCACAACAAATATAATACCAGATATCATCCAAATCGATGCAAACTTTCGTTTGTCTCATGCATTTTTTTTAAATAACGGATTTGAATATAAATAAGTTGAGTTAAATACCTTATTTTGAATTCAGGAACCTGTGGTTAACGTATGACCACATATTTTAGAGGCACGCTGTACATTTTTGCTTTTAAGTTTTTTATCTTGATCGGTGTAGTTAGACAATTTTCCAAATTAATTCGAGTATCGTTAAGAGCTTTATTACCGCATAGTGTGCGGTAATATCCATTACCGCACACTTTTTTACAAAACAAATAATACATTAAACCGGAATTTATTGATAAAGATACAATATTGAGCAATACACGTTTGCTTATGGCACTTAACGAAACCCGTTTCGTTAAGATGCTCATAATCAAACCTGTATCGTTAATATCTATTACAACATTAGGTCTTGGTACACAAAAATTTCAACTACTACTTAAACTAACTATCGAATTGTAACCTTAGATTTTTAAGTAATTAAGTAAGTAATTAAAGGATATTTAGTTTAAATACCGCCCATACGAATTTCTAAACTGTTTAAGTATGTTAAGGCTGGGAGGGTGGGGGGCGAGCTCTGGATCAGAGACAATAAGTAACAAGTTTATTTTAAAATAAGCATATATTATAATATTTTAGTAAATATGTAAGGCTAAGACATTTCGAGGAGGGGGAGGGGGTTCCCCCCCCCCGTGCCTACGTCCTTGGGCTTAGGAAGTCCCTCGGTTACATTTGGTATAATTTGGAAAATTGCAACGTTAACCAAGTGTATTTTTCTCATTAGAACTATAAAAAAATCCAAAAAGTATATTATAAACATTATAGGTTTAGAGTTTATTGAATCATTTTCTGACTTCTCTATCTTTAGTCTTTCTAAATTGCCATACCTTCTACATGACATAGCCGAAGTACTGCAATATTCTTCTTTGAAAAATTGTGAACAGTGCATATAGCGCAATTGGAAAGACCTGTGTTTGTACTAGCATGATTTTTGTATTCACGGTATGTTATCCTTCCAAATTTTTACTAACTTTATCATGGCCATTTTGCAATATTGCTGTCCGCATTTGGGTTGGTCCGTATAACCACCTTTGTTGCTGATCAATGATTCCAAACACGTGAATTGATCAACGATTTGAATGTTCGCTATGTGAGTTTAGTTTTGCTTCTGTTCACTGCCAGTCCAAGCGCTCTGCTCTTGTTTTATATCCTCAGTAACATTTCTACAATTTCATCTTAGTATTGTTGTGGTAGTGTCGTCTGCGTATCGTAGGTTTGTTATTCTTCTATCGTCACTTTATGCACTTTTGCGAGAGCCGATTTTGATCTTGGTAATTATTCTTCATTCGTAGAGATTTTTAATCAATAATATTAAATGCCCTGGGACGCTCATTTCTGTTAAAGTTGCCCAGAGGTTATTCCTATTTTAACACATTCGAAGAATTTTGTCACGTAGTCTTTGATCATCCTGCTTAAGTCATCTAGACCAGGTGCCTTATCATTGATAGCACGCTCTACTTCGCTAAGCACAATAGAATGTTCCAACTGTATGTGTATAGTATTGATATTGATACCCTTCACTCTGCTTCGTTATATTATATACATTACTAAAGTAATGCTCTCTATGCACCAGTATTTGATCTATCTCGGTTTGAACTTTTTCTGACTCATCTTCTATAGTACAGGTTCTTGGATTAGAATCTTTTGGGATTTCTTTAATCAACATTTACTAGAGTTGTAGTTCAACTTTCGTACTTATATTGTTAACCTAGATCAGGGGTGGCGAACCTTTATTGATCTACATGCCATTTTTTCTAAAGAAATGGTTAATGAGGCCATGACGTGCCATCAAATAATGCCAGGTAGAAATAGACTAAAAATACATATTCCTAGGTACATAACCGAGCTAAAAGGTGGGAGGTGAAGAAGACTAACCCGGAGGTGGCGGACAGCCAGGAGTGCCGTGCAAACAACGAAAGTGGGCCCCAAAATTTCGCAAGAGCGGTAAGGATTGCAACCATAAACAATTATCCTAATGTTCAGTGGGCTTTCGTTGCTTCCAAATTCTTCCTCACAAATGAACCAAGCTATAATTAAGCTGGTGAAGCACAAAGCCGAGGGACAACCAACTTATTCAAGCGAAGGCTGGGATGGAAAAGGTCGAGAAATACTACCACACGCAATTCAACTCAGGTTATCAAAATCTCCCAAAAATTGGAAAAGGACCACCAGAAAAACTATTGGAATGCAGAGTGGTCTAAATTGATAGCAACATAGCTGTAATTTGCTGAAAAATTTATCACAAGATGAAAATAGGGTTGCTTAGCTACGCAGGGGACAATTTATTCAATATTTAAAAATAAATGTGAATAGGGCTGCCTAACGATCCAGGGGAGAACTTACAAAATAAATGCATAAAGTAAAATCCAACTAGTTATTTCAAATACTGCATGCAAACTACAAACTAAGCGTAACAGCGCCCCTCTCGCCATCCCTCCGCGTCGCCTAGGTTATCTCACTCCCATCCGTTCGGTCAGGAATTCGCGCGAAATCTAACTATCTCTGTCGCGCAGTCTGTTGCCGTTCCGGCACCGGTAGCCTTGTTCTCAATGAACTTTGTTACTATGACCTCAAATTTAGACGAAAAAATAAATTCTTTCGATGAGGTACCTAAATTCCATAATTAAGGCCGTGCCCAAATTATTTTTCCGCGTGCCATCACTGGCACGCGTGCCATTGGTTCGCCACCCCTGACCTAGATCATTTTATCCTCTCTGCATTGTTTTTGTATCAGCTTACTGAGCTTTTGTGTGTTCTTGGACAGTTTTCGTGGTACATAGATCTGCTTTAAGGGAGTCAGAAATGGAAGAAATTGTCCACCCGCCCTACAGTCCAGACATGACCCCCAGTGATTACTATTTGTTTTCAAATTTGAAGAAAGACCTCCGTGGGCTAAGATTGAGGGATGAAGACGAGATGATGATGGCTGTAGAAGCCCATTTTGCCGACAAAACTTCGGAATATTTTTTGACCGGTTTGAAGATGTTGTATACGCGATGTCAAAAGTGCATTGAGGTTGGAGGAGACTATATAGAAAAATAATAAAAAAAAATCCGAAATCAGTTTACATTAACTACCCCAGGCTCAATTTCCGTCAGACACCCCTCATAGTTTTTGTTTTGGTACCTCGATGCGTTTATTCTTCAAAACAATTTTGTTTTTAGACGTAAACACTGAGCCTAGATAGGTTTGTTATGTACAATGGTTTTCCATCTGATGCTTATCCACACGTAGTTGATTTGGTTTCGATATTTATTACCAGGCAATTTACAAGTGTATAGCGTTGCAAAGAAATGTTGGAAAAAGGGATTTAATATTGCTAGGTGAGCGGATGGCCCCGCGAGCAAATACTCACCTCTCAGGCGGCCGATCCGGGTTCAAATCCCGGCGGAGTCTAGAAGGACTTTTAAAGATCGTATGCTCCCCGGCTACCACGCTAACCCCCTAAACATGGGAACTCTTCCTCAGGTTCGTCGAGCAAGGCTAGCCACCTACCCGGCCTAAGGGCAAAGGACGCATAGAACCACTTTGTGGTTAAAATAGGCCACTGGCCTATAATAAGAGGAAGAAGAAAAAGAGGAGGATATTGCTAGATTATTTCTACCCAAAACTGTAGAAATGCGCAATTTCTCCTTTCAAAAACAAACTTGCCAACACGCGAAAGTAAATTAGCATTAGGATGTGTAGTACACTGAGGAATTATCTTTTTTTTCTTTCGGAAGCGGAAACTGTAGCGAGGTATATCTGAATGTAATAGAATTAGTTTGATGTTTAATATGGTCATAATTCTTGGATTCATGGGTTTGTAGAGTAATATGGTATTTCTCTACTTTTTGAATTGCAGTATCATTCCATACTATATAAGTGTTGCTATTGGAACTGATGAACTACCCAAATTCTTTCCAGTGAGTCTCACAGAGACTGAAAAGCGTTAAGTTGTTCGTCATTTTTTCTACAATCTGTAATTTACCTAGTTGGGTTAGATCGGGCACATTCCTAGTCACCTTCTCTTAAAATGGACTATAATGGTACAAAGTTGTCGATAATCCTATTATATTTAGCACTGTTTAACGCATCCCCCCACGGAAGTCCTGTTAGGGTAATAGGTTCACCTCTGAATATGTTTTGAATAAAACAAGCTATGGCCATATATTTATACAAGTTGTCCTTGGAAGATTAGTTGAAGTAGCCCTCGTTCTCCTTCTACAACCGCAGTGATACTGTCAGGAATTCTTAATCCTGTACCAGTATCTATTATATAAATAGTGCTGATAATTTAGATTTGTGCCATAGCTGCAACAACAGAATTGCTTCCTACTCCATCATCGTCATCGTATCAAAGTCCCTCCTCCACGTATGCTGGACCTTCGTCTATACCCTAGATAGGGACGAATCTAGGTCCCTGTAACAAATTCAAATATAAACCCTTAGTTCTTCTTGTTCGTTTTTAATTTGGGAACATGCCTGTTTTTCTTTACTCTTCATAGGGAGATCGTTTAGATTAACATTCTATAGTCTTTCTTAAATCTTGCCACTCTTATTAGCTTCTCTTTTTCTGCTCTTTCAACGTGGTCACTTCCACTTCCACCTCACCTCTTTTATGAATTCTCTTTATTTGTTGTTGTATTTGGATACTGTTTTTCTCTTCCAATGCGCTGAGAACTCTATTGTCTGAGGAATGTGTCTACGCAACATATTACTTCGCTCATCTGAAAGACGGAGGAAGTATTGTAATCACGGAAAAATCACCTTCCGAGATCTTCAGATTTTGACGTTTCAAGGTCCCTAGATGACGAAAAAGAGGTTTTCTTAATTCCGTCTGTCTGTCTATCTGTCTGTCTGTCTGACTGGCTGTCTGCCTGTCTGTATGTCTGTCTGTCTATCTGTTGGCAGTATAGCTCAAAAACTATTTGTCGGAGGAAGACGATATTTTGCATACATATTATATATCCACCTCGCATGAAACCGGTACAATTACATACAAATATATACAGGGTAAGCACCTTAAAAAAATAAAAATTTGTTTATTTTTGGGTTAATTTTGAAATAGAAAAAGTAATAACTTTCACATAGGTCAGACTTTATATTTGGCGAACATAAGACTCAACCGATACAGTATAATGTCACAAAAGCGGAAAAACGTTTCAACAATAAGACCCCTCTGTTCAAGAGAGGCGCGCGCCGCACCTATTTCTATAAGGCTTGATGGCGCAGTTGGAATTTCGATGATGTTACATCCGCTGCAGAGATGCGGTTACGATCGCTATGCAGGTGCGGCGGAGTCAAACCCCAGCGCAGCGGGATATTTTTTTTAAATTTGCAAACTGATCTCATTCGGGCGAGGGAAGTTCTGGGTAAATCCTTTTACAGATTTTTTTATTCTATTTTGAAGCATACTGTGGCTCCTGAAGACCTGTTGCGGCTCCCCATTTTTTCTATTTTTTTTGTGTTGCCTCCCACAAATCCTCCTTATGGCCTCCATTGCGAACCACTGGTTTAAAGTACTTATTAAAACTTCAGTATTGTGGAAAGTCAAGATTTTTTTGCTGAATAGTGCTCCGTATAAAATTTTGAAAAAGTGGTAAACGCAGACATACTGTTTATTTTGTCTACCTTTAAAGTTTAGGACGCCCTGCGTGTACCAAACAAAAATTAACTTGTTGATCTAATCATCAGGAGTAATTTTTGAAAATATAGATACAAATGCAAACAACACGACAACTGATATTGCCATAAGAATTTGTTTTCATCTACTAATTCCTTAAATAAAAATATTCAAACAAAATAGTTTCTATACTTACAGTGATAGAGTAGCACGGATTGCATCTCCCACCCCAATTAATTGGTTCTACAGCTGCATCGAAGAGATCTTATGTAAAACCATGCAAGTCAAAAATGTTTTTAATTGGAAGCAAATTGTTAAATGCATGGTTACAGGATTAATTATACCATAAATATGCGATAAATATCTGATTCTTATTCACACATCAATAGAGTCTAATTACAGTAAAAATAAAGCAAATTAAATCAATCCTAAATTTACGTCTACCTATTCACAGTCAGTGAAATGCACGCTTTCCAAGATTATCTTTCAACTGTGCGCGTGAATTTGACAGCTGTTCGTATGACGACCTAAAACCCTCCAAGTTTAATAAGCGGTTCAACGTAAAATCAACTTCCTGTCTATGCAAATATTAATTTACGACGAAGGTAATAGATTAAATAATACAGAAATTATGTTTATGCTCATTGAAATTTTAATATTAATTGAGTACTTGTTCCTGTATTTAGTTCTAGAAGGCTCTTAATTGTTAATTCAGTAACGAAAGGTAAGAAAAATAAAATAAATGTGAACATTAATTACTAAACACGTACTAGTATCACTTTATCAACTTATAAATCGGATGCCAACTACCACAGTTTCTAAAAAAAATCCGCTACTGCTACTGCTTGTGCTTTAGAGTTATATAATATGTATTTTATGAGTTAGTATTATAAGATTATTATAAAATCAGTTTCGAAGATTTTACTACAGCCGTAATATTTTATTTGAATGTGCACAGTTTTGAGGTTTATGATCTTGGTTAATTTTATAATTATGAGAGCCACTCACAGCTTTATAGCATTTTACAGACAATTTCTATGTGAATACCTTTCCAAAGCCGAGTAAGCTGAGTATAATAAAGTTTTCACCCAGTCTCTTTTTTTCACATAACCTCAAGATGTCCCAATTTATTGTATTGAGCTGTTCTTCTAGTTCTATAATTGTGTTGTCATTCTTCAGCTTGCAAGCGTTAGGTAAAAGACCTTTTTCATGCTGATTGTATATCTACGTGGCGCGAAACCGAATATACTTTCGGGTGAGCACCTTAAAAAATAACATGTTTATTTTTGCTTTTACTGAGAAATAGATGAAAGTAATAATTTTCATATAGCTCCGGCTTTACCCTTTACGAAAATGGCGCCCGACAGAAACAGGGTACATGTTGTAATAGAGACAGAAAGGGGCAACGATAAGTGCATTGTATTTAATACAGCCGCATCGTACAAATGCGACTAGCCCTTGGTTCCTCCTGGGCTGCTGCCAAGCGTTGAAATAGCATTCGCAGGCGTTGAAGTTCGAATCCCACCGCCTATGTTTCTTTTTATTTGAAATTTTATTTAATACGCATTGCTAAGTGTTTCCTTTTATTGTTGCAGTATTATTAAGACCATTAAGATGTTTTTACCCCTAGCTTTCTTTTATTTTTAATTGTTTTAGTGTCACAACTTCCACTTGCGAGGGAAGGTTTGAGTAAAAACCTTTACAGATTTTTTTTAACTCGAAGATTTAGTCAGCCTCTGCAACAGGACTTAATTTCAACAAATAACGCCATCATATCGCAGCGTCATTTGCATTTCAATCATTTTTAGATGTTTGATAAACAATATTAACGCGATTTTGAATTTCCATTCTGTTTACGTGAACATTGGAAAATATAGATGCGCGCTGTTTTTCGACTCGATATTTCAGTGATATCGATGATAGTTTTTCGATGCGAACATTAATGCTCGATTTTTTCCCTAGTCGCAATTATTCCTGTTTTGGATTTGTGGTGTCGATGTCGTATCAAATTTTTGTCTCCTCAAGTCAATCTTATAAAGGTAAGATTTCGAGAATTTCGTTGAGGTATTTGAGTTTTAGAATTTACATTTCAAAGCATTAGAGACTGTCAACTGACAGTTAATCGTCACGCTTGGCAAGCGTCTTGGTGAGTGTGGTCTAAGAAGAATAAGAGTTGGTCAGGAGAGGCTAGCACACAAAATGACCAAACCCACATAAAGATTGTAATGGGATATTTTAATGTCAAATTAGACAACAGACAAGAAGAAGCTTAGCAACACCGAGGAAATGTTGGAATATGTAATGAAAGTGAAGCTATAATTAACTTTATGTGTGAATGCGTCTATATTCTATGAACTCCTTCTCTAAGAAGACAATACAAAGAAAGTTGATATGAATATCACCAAGTGGAACAACTAGAAATGAAATCTATTACATACTTACAAGCAAAATAATTCTAGATGTATCTGTACTAAGCATGGCGATAAGCACAGGCTCGTTTGTTGCAAATCAAAAACATCAGTTATTAAACTAACAGCAGAACAAATCAATAAGAAGAAACATCTGTTTGAGAAAATAATAAATCACACATAAAGCATATCCACATCAATTACTGTAAAAAAATTAATACCAAGCTGGCTACAACGATACTCAAGGCATTAGGGCCACTAATTACCAAAATGATAGAAAAACTCGAAACAAAACCGCCATTAGCAAGGAAACAAGGGATTTAATGAAAAGAGACAACAACGTTTTAAAAACGACAAAAGAGAGACATATGAAATATGTTTGACTCTTCAAAAATTACTAGAAAATGGGAAGAAGATGAGGGAACACAGAAATATAATACGAGAAAAAAGAGCGAATGCAACGATTGAAAAGAAATAGGGAATGAAATGTATTAAAAGTGACATAGGAAAGAAGAAGATCTACGCACTACGTAACGTAGAGGTAATATCATTCATGCCAGAGATATAACCTTAATAAGAAATTGAAAAAGAACTGTCAGCCTATTCGTCTGATGTCATATTTATTCAAGGTAGTCACGTTAAGAACGAAACATCAAATCAATTCATGGGTACCAGTCTCCCAACCAGGAGATGCTATGGAACGAACGATTACCGATTAACAATAAAAACAGTCATCGAATAATCTAATGAATGTGATTTTCCATTACACTTGGCTTTTATGAGAATGTCGTTGACGGAGTAGAACTGTGGACTGTCTATGAAGCATTACAAAGAATTCAAATTGACCACTGATATAGCAACCTAATAATGGATATGAACCATCAGAAACAGGAGATTCTGACATCTCAGGGGTTGTATTATTTGATATTCTATTTCTTACCTTTTATTATCCACAGCTCGAGCATCAAATGTAACAAATTATTTGTTCGACTCTCAACACAAACACAAATAACAACTTAATAAAAATTTTATGTGAGGCAATTAAACTCAATTGTGTAAGTAATACCACATGTTCACATAATGACTATTTATAACTAGATTAACACAAAATTTAATCTTATATTATTTAATAAGTTTTCATTTCTTGAACACTTTTATTTTAAAGTTTATTTGTCGTAAAATGTTCATAATACTTGTTTTAAATCAATTCTATACCTTCTATTTTATAAATAGCAATTTATTTACTTACTGCTTTATATTCTCAGATCTGGTAGTTTTTGATTAAAAATTGTGTAGGTACACTTAGTTACACTGGTGTCATTCAAAATTTTATTTTTATACATGTTTTATTCTTATTATTTTTATAATTCCCTCGAAAACCTTGGATATAATTCATTTTTATTATATAAAAATTACGGAAGCCTGACTTATCGACCTTATGACATTTAATTATACATATCAAATTTTATAGGTTAAACCATGGTGTAAAGAATACAAGGTGAAACGTTCCCGAAGATGCGCAGTCGTTCAGAAAGTAGAGGAGAGATGTCAACCAATCCCAAATGTGCTTACTCAGGAAATCCATCGTGGCCGCGATCATGGTGTAACCATGGCCGCGATCGTATATTGTTGCTGGCACTGTCAGTCGATGTCAAATTCGCGGTTAGCAGGTTATATTTTGCTTCAGTCTGACACATTCTGACGCAAAACCTAACCTGGAATTTGGCATAGACAGCTTCTTCAACAATACACTTCAGTACTACCATTGGTGCCCTTTGTGGGCGCATTTCTTATTGGTTGAATTTTAGGCTCAGCCACAATGCATCCATTCTGTGGAACTTTACACCTTGTATTCTATGCACCAGGGTTAAGGGTATTGAACACGACTTAATTCCACATTTAAAGCCTCCACACGTAAATACTTCACGCCGTCAATTGGAGTAAGTCTGCGTTAGTTAGAAAGAGATGAATGTGAATAAAACGCTGCTTTTCGTAAAAAGTGAATTACGTTAGAACCAGTAAACGTAGAACAATTTTTTTTGTATTGTTAAGCTTATGAAAAGTACTTTGTGGGCACCCCATTTACAAAAACAATGGCTGAACAATTTTTTCAAAATTAAAGTTAGTGTAAAAAAATCGATGAAAACAGTATACATTTAAGGAGTGTAGGGTTTGTTTTTAGCATCCCCCATTCCTTAATTAATTGTACACATAACAGTGTAAAGAAAATTAGATAATTTCTTTCGGTTTTTCTATAATTTCGTTTTTAATTTTTCTTGCATTTCATCTATCTCTCACAAGCAAACGCGAATCTTCATTGCGCTTGCTCACTCGAACAACGCTTCAAGAATCCAGGATCGCACAATTACCCGTTACAAATAGTCAGAATAACGTCGTTGCATTGTCTAGAGAAAATCGTTGGCTAATTGTACGCCTACTGCATGGTACAGTCCAACATTCAGCAGTATTTGGCGACTACTTGGTAAACAAGTGAAATCTGTGTTTTCATGCGGTTTTACCATGGGAAATTCTAAGCGAAGTAATAACAGAAGAGCACCGTCTGTATTAAGAAAAAATAGATGTTTGTCAACGTTAAAGTGTTTGAATAAATAACGGCAAGGTTTAGTAGAATTTGAACCGTTAAGTGCCATTGTACATTATTGTTTTTACAGAAATATTCAAATATTCTGTATTAAATATGCGAAATATACAAATTGCATAACGCGTAAGTCTATAAAATAATATCCATTGTTTAGTACAATAATTTAGTAAAATGCCCTTCCATTCATTATTGCAACGATCAGTATTACTGGGTGTTAGTCTTGCCGATTTTAAAATTTCTTGAATACGGGCGTATAGGCTATGCATGTAGGTCACTTATTCTGTCAGTATACAATAGCGATATCATAGCAGTAAGCGCACTGGGTAGCTGTAATATCGGCATCCCGCTTTATTCCACTGCAGAGAGTGGGACATAAAGTTGTGCTACGTATGATTGGCCCACGTTGCCGCAAACAAAAACTAAGCATCGAGTCCAATCCCCTTAAAACAGTTGTTAGATGTGCGTGTTTCTAACTATTATGCATCATAAACCTTTTATATAACAAATATGTAAGAATTAAACTTATGTTTTATCTTTTCTGATAATATTTACTTTTACAGATAACGCCTGACTGGCAGAGCAAACTCAGTTCAAAAATATAATCTTCAGCCAATGTCTATTATATTTACAATTACGAATGGACAAATAACTAGTAGCATTTATACATTCAAATGTAAAATAAATTAATAATTATGATTCTGTCTGACTTTCATTTGTTTTAGCTAATGGAAAGTCGATTTGTTAATGAAATGCCAATACCATTGTAGGAAATAGAATTATTTGACTCAATATCATTTTTACTTGCTTTATAATTTTGCTGCATGTTAATTATATTTTATTTTAAATGTTTTGCCATTTTTGAGACCATATCAATATATACATTCAGAAAGATGAAATACTAGAAGAATAACATTGGGTTGGATGTCATTCAGAACACTATCCTTTATTCTTCGTAATAAATATATAGCACATCTCAAATTTCGTGTGTTTGACCAATGATGTATACTCTCAACTACGACTATGACCTTCGGGGTTGAAAACTGGACAACGATAAATAAAGCCTTGGTCCGGTAAATCAGGAAAGCCAGATATAGAACAACAAAATTGAGTGATAACGAAAGTATCGGACATCAGCAATAGAATACTATCAGTAGAGCGGCGGATTTGTAAGGCACGTCGCAAGAAGCGAAATAAATAGATGGAGTCGCAAAATTATAGCCTGGACACCATACCAACACAGAAGGGGTAGAATGGGACCCGCGTTAAGATGATATTACGATATGACGAGAATAGCGAGTTTGAAACAAGGCCTTCGATCACGAATGACTTCAAGGGCTACTGATGATGATGATTATGATGATGAATATTTTATTTAGTTAGCTAAATATATTCTGTTTTTATTTTTACCATAATTCATGTCTCATTCTAGCTAGAAATACGATATTTCATTACTTTTGGAATTTTAAAAATAACTCCATTTCCTTTCTGATTTAGTTGTCATCGCTGTTATCGTCTGTAACTTCCTATAAAATTATGATTGGAAATTAGCACAACCATGCACGGAATTTTGCTGTAATCAGTTGCAGTTTCCTTTTATATCTCTACTCGTTAGACGTGTTACAATGAGTCACAATTTTTAGATATCAACTAGCACTTCTATAGAAACCACATAACGATGCCGAATTTTTTTTAATTAAAATGACAAATTGATACATCAAATAAAAATTATTTAATTTCGGAAAAGATATGATGACTAATATCTCGCAAGGTGCAAAAAACTTAGCTGCAAGAGCTGACACTGCGGGGAAGTATTTACTTATTCGTGCTTTTCAGACTACAAGATGTAGGTCTCCTTTTTAATTAACAAGAAGCCATCTCGTTACCTCACATTTGCACTGCCGTTTCATCTTCCTACATGCAACAAAACGTTGATTGCAGAGTTGTGTGTGGTCTGAATATTCGTGGCTTTAAGCAGCAGCTCCAATTTGCAAAATTATTTTGAATTTAGAGTGAAAAGCCGCTCAGATGGACAAGCAAAGAGCATAAAAGGGTTTACTTAGTTCGTATCTAATTACATGGCATTTCAAAACATTTAATTACTATGCCTACTTTTCACCAATTAAAAATTCTTAACTTTAAAATAGAAACATAATTTTATCTTATAAAGGTCATAGTTAATAATAAATGAAAATAGAATAATTTGGGATTATCGAATCGTGTCGTAACAAACATAAAAGATATAAATAGTTATAATTTAAAAGTGTTTACGCATTTTCACGTTTGTTCGGTCTTATTATGTTTATTTTTCTATAATATTTATTATAGCAGTTCAGCATTATAATACATGCTAGGTCTGACATTAAAACGTAATTAAATAACATTTATTGTTCATTGAAATGTTAAACAGTGTATAACATGATCGCGTCCACGAATGTTAAGATACATTTAACATGCATCCACTCATTTAACATGCGTTCACTATAGCAACATCACACATATTCATGGTAGTCCGATTTCGATTTAGCAGTTTTTAGTAATTATTATTGATTCAAAATTATTGCCTCAATGAACAATAAACTAATGAACGCATTTCGAAGGGAAACCGTCTTAACATTTCTCACATAAATTATCACTCTTGCTTCGCTGCGCTCGCTCGAGTTTTAAAAATATGCTCGAATGTTAAGACTGGATTACCCCTCTTAATACGTTAATTACTATTACATCACATTAAGCTTAATGATTAATATTTACAATACTGATGTTTGTAACAGACTCCGATTTGACTACTGTCAATATCTTTATTGGATAAAATTTAATCCTGTAGCACCCGTCCTTTGAGTCGTCTTAAAGGTGGAGGAGTATCTAAATGATGAGTTAAGGCACTAGAACATTTATCTAGCTTCGTAAAACATAACTCGGCACTTGATGGAATAAAGTCTTTGACACTCGCAATTTCTAGTTTTTTATAAAGTTGGTTATTACTTATGAACCAGCTAACGCTGTAAATAATATATAGAACTTTGCTTTCCATAATTTGAACTTTAGTTAAGTGCACGTTGGTGGCCGTCCCCCAGACTGTTGAGCCGTACATGGTTATTGATTATGGGGCGTATAAGTGATTTATAGAGTATGGAGCACTTGATTATTAAACACGATTTGCATTCGTTAAGTTTCTTATTTATGTGATTATTCAACACGATAATGAACGAACCAATGAAAATTGTTAAATTTGTCAGAAACGGCCGATCAAAACTGACTGTCTTTTAAAACACCTAAATGTCACAGTGTTTTCACGCGAGCCCGATTGGTTTTAATGATTTCAATTTAGTGAGTAGCCTTTGACTGACATTTCACCAAAACGTCAAAGTCAAAGTTTGCAAATCAGCGTCGTTCTAAACACTCGTAATAATCGTGTTGGAAGCTCCAGTATTGAATTAATAGTGGAAAACGTTATAAATATGTGCTGTGGAAAACGGTAAAAATCATTTACCCATATTGTTGAATAATCTTTCCAAATACCACTCAAGGCAAAATTTTTTAAGAGAATTTTTTTCGTCAACATGCAAATTATTGCAAATTTCTCTCAACAAAAACTGCTCAAATTTTTAACGCAGTTTTGGTTTCGAGAAATTTAAACGCAATAATTTGCATGTGAACAAAAAAAATTCTCAAAAAATGTTCACCTTTTGTGGTATTACCCTTGATAATCCCATGTCAGCTTTCTGTCGAGATGGAGGCCAAAATATTTTGCTACATTGCCTGTGAGTTCCAAGGTATTGGTTGCGCGTATTTGGAGAATCTGAAGGTCGCCTTACTGTGAATATTTTTGCCTGGCACTTAAAGATATTTGTTTGAGTTTCCATTTGTGACACCATTCTTCGTATATATTGACTGTCATTTGGAGGGTATTGGCTGCTTCAAGAATATCGGCGTTTTGTAATATAAGTGCAGTGTCATCCGCGTACATAGCCAGTTTTAAGTTGTTGGATTGAGGCATGTCAAGAGTATATATATTATATAACGTAGGTCCTAAGATGGATCCTTGAAGGACATCAGCAAATATGTTGTTTAGATTCGAGTATTGTGAATTTAATCATGAGAAAGGCAGCAATTATTCATATGAAATATTCAGGAACATTAAGTTATATTAATTTGCAAATCAAGCCTTCTAACCAAACCTTATCGAAGGTCTGAACTTCGTCAAAGAAAGCCACCACTGTATGGTGTTTAGTTTCGAATCCGTTGGACATAATATTAGTAATTGTTAATAGTTGGTGGGTTTTCAAGCAATTTCTGCTCAAGCCATATTGCGTACCCGATATGATGTCGTTATCATTTATGAAGATATTGAGGCGATGGTGTACAACTTTTTCAATTAGATTGTATAGAGTGAACAGCAAGCTAATAGGTCTGTAGTTGTTAGTTCTTATGGACATCATCAATGCCTGATATACCGGGTTGCCATAAATATCTGTAATCCCGGTAGCCATGAAATTAACTACCTATATATGTTGGTTAGCACTATATTTCAATTATAATTATAATTTATAGGAATATTTAGGTTTGGTAGTTCGGTTCATCAGTATTTAAAGCGTTGCTCATTTCAAAGGTACAATTTCGAGCAGTTGTTATTGGGTTTGATTTCAATTAAGTTTTAAATTAATTTCACGATCTATTAGTAAATAACAGGACTTTTGTTCAACCCTACATTATTGGTAGCATAGTATTTAAACAAGGACTCTATAATATAAGATAAATATTAAATTGTGAGCCAAATTTCTTTAAATAAAAATTATCGCTTCACATCTATATACAGTGTCCGCCAAAAAGTCGGCATAATATGGGAAACATTTTTATTTTTGATTTTTCAGAAAACTTTTTACGTCAATAATTTGTGCTTGTCTAAAAACCTATTTAGCCCCTATCATATATACCAAGTGATTTTTACTTACTTAGAAAATGGAGTTTTTCGAAATTGTCAAAATCGAAAAAGTGATATTTTTCGGAAATTAAGTAATATTTCAATGAGATTTTTTTAGAGTGTGTTATTTTTAGCTAACTAAACAATCTCAAGACCAGAAAACCTCTAATTTTTTTTAACTTTAGCTAAAAATAAATTTTATTAAAGTTCAAATTTTTTTATGTGAACAGTTTAAAAATTTATAATTGGTGAATATAATATAAAATTTTAATTACTTCTTTAGATTTTTTATTGTTTACCGAAAAATAGTATGTTTGCATAATTTTTAGGTTTTCTCTGCAAGGCGCCTTTTAGGAGAAATATTTTTCAATTAGAATTAATATCGATTTAAATGGCTTCAAGAAACTCTAATCTAGCCCTGTTAATGAATTACTGTTACAAAAATCCTGTAATTGTTCCTTTACAGTTGTCTAAATAAGGATTTTTTTATCCAATTACATGTTATAAACAATTTCCCCATTTAGACAACTGTAAAAGAACATTGACAGGACTTTTTGACATTTTCTAAACAAGTAAAAATCACTCGGTATATATGATAGGGGCTAAATAGGTTTTTAGAGAAGCACAAATTTATTGACGTAAAAAGTTTTTCTGAAAACTCAAAAATAAAAATTTTTCCCATATTAAGCCGACTTTTTGGCGGACTCTGCATATAAAACTGAAAGTCCTGACTCACTCACTCACTCACTCATCAACGCCCCCTAAAGGGGTAAAATGGAAGTTCCAATTATGTATGGAGAAATAATATTAAATAGACATTTCGACTTGAAACTTCGTAGGAGTACTCCTACAAACACGTATTTCGTGATTTTTTGAAAATCAACCCCTTAGGGGGTGAAATGGGGTAAATGGGTCTAAAATACGATATGGGTGTCGTTATTGAGGTTTTTGGGGGCGTTGATTGCGAAAATGGCATTTATTTTTAAGTCCAAGACGGTGGACATGACGTAAGGGACGGGACGGGACGGGACTGGACGGGAAGGGACGGGACGGGACTGGACTGGACGGGAAGGACGGGACGGGACGGGACGGGACGGGACGGGACGGGGCGGGACGGGGCGGAAAGGGAAGGGACGGAGCGGAAAGGGAAGGGAAGGGGTGGGATAGAAGGGGAGGAGACGGGACGGGACGGGACGGGATGGGACGGTACGGAGACGGGGACGGAGAAAGGAACGGGGATAGGATGGGATGGGATGGGATGACAGAAAATAATTTAATACACAAATAACGAACCTCGCGCGAACGAAGTCGCGAGTAGCTAGTATAAGATATAATTATAAGTATTGTTGATGATTCTGTAATTTAAAAAAAACCGAAATGGGGGCCAGTTACCATCAGGGATAAGAATAAACTCAATCTAACTGGTAATCTAAACAAAACAACTTACCGTTGAAGCCACTTATCTCACACTAACCTACTCAATGGAAAAGGTGTCGACAGATCGTACGAAAGAAAATAACAAGTAAAATTCAAGTACCAAGTCTTTAATTAAAATAAATAGCCATGTGAGAATAAATATTCGCGAAGATTCCAATATACAATTGAGACACCAAGGGTTAAACACAAAGAAGCAATGAAAAACAATCACAGATAAAAATATTACATCAAAATTGATTTTACACATATAACGCCAAGTCAAGAGCTAGAGTATTAATAAATAAAAATGACAAAAAACACGTTACATTCAAAATAACACCAGATGCTCAACTAACAATACCTAAAAATTACACTGAGCTCCAAAAATGTAAAACAACTCAGATGATTATATTGAAGAAAATATATGAAAAATTTACACAACGTTCGTAAACAGGGAAAAGATAAAACTTAAAGTTAGGAAATATCAAAACTGGTGTTTAATAGAAAATTGTAAGTTTTAAACAGTGGGCAGGGTTAAAACTAGAATTAAAGATTTAAGCTCTTTGCACAGGAATCGAACAGCCATATTACACTAACTGTATTGCAGTCCTATTAGGCGTTTGCAGGAAAGCTAACCTCTGATGTTGATGTTGATACGTTTGTCAGCAACTTTCCTAAAAAAACGTAACACATTAATATTTAGTTAAATAATTAACGTCGGAGTGTAAAAAACAAATGTTTAACAAATTATTACTCTTGTCCTGTTATTTTCAATCCTATGAGCGCAATAAGGTGCCTTTTTAACATTTCCTAATGCGCCTAGAGCTTGGTGGAGGTAAGACAGCAAGATAAAAACCTAACCTTGCGACCTCCCAGATGTTGTGTCGAACAGAGGCACTATGGCCTTCAGAAACGACTGGTGGTATATGACCCCTCCACATCTATACACTCAGAAATCGTTTCCTGGGGAGCCGAAAAAGCCGAGACAACAAAGCCTGCAACTCATTATTCCCTTTCAAGTTACGTGAAACGAATTTTGAAATTCATACCTTCAGATGAAAAACGGTCCAACAGCGGGAAATCTATGCACCGCCGATTAGAAACCAAGAAGCACTTTTATATGAACGTAATTATGATATTTTGTTTACACCATTATTGCCCAAGGTGAAGGCTGCTTCGTAAGATCACTTAAAAGACAAGTTTTAAAATTGTGATAAGCATGGCAAGAAGAGTTGTTCTATCTTCGAGAACGAGGGACCAATTTTGAATTTACAAAATTTACCCAAAATAAACATAGGCAACGCGTTCCCACTTACGAGCGCTTGAAGAAGACCATATCATAGAAGAAGGGAACACCGAGTAACAGCGAAACGGAAAAATTTGGGCCGTTATAACAAAAGCAGTTTACAATATAAAAAAATAATTTCAAAACGCATTTCTAATAACACAAAAACACGAACTACGTCAGTCGCGTAAAAGTTAAGTTTGGGGTGCTGTACTCCATTTTGGAGTTTAGCCTGAGATTCTGATGGCTAAGGCTGCCTATTATCTCCTCCAAAACCTAAGCGCCTAGCACGCCGATAACGGTGTACGGGTGATGTACCTACGGGTGATGTGGTTTGCTTACACCCTCGACGATTGATTCAATTCTCTACTACCACAACTGTGGTTTCGGTACTCAATTTTTAAACAAACTGGGTGAACCGGCCACCAGTTGACAGGTGTGAGGATTGAACCTCTCACCTTCAGTACCGCAGCCGAATTCATTAGCCACTCTACCACGCTGGCTTTCGTCAGTCGCCTAATGAAGAAAATTCTCACATTTACATATATCTGTCAGGATGTTGCTTGACTAAGTAACTATCTATCGATTTCGCTGCATACAGGCAATCATCCCTTCCAGAAAGGTATTATATTAGGTCTAGGCGAAGTCACATCTGGCGTTTATTTGCAATAGCTTTTTTTTAAGTGTGAGCATTTCGCTCATACTGAGACTAATCTGGGTTAACAACTAGTGCCTAAGATATAGCAAAAATATATGACTTCGCACCTTCTGATTTTCCACCCAATATTTATATGTACAACATAGCAATTTAAAATTAATACGTTTACTTCACTTCTCTCTGTTTAATTTCGAAAGTTAAACGCATAAGCTCTTCAAAACCTTTAATAAATGTTTTTTGTGGGCTATTTCTTTTCCATTTTCTTGGTTAATTTTGAAGGAAACTGTATGTGCTTTTGTTTATAAATCAAGATGATTCTCTTCGATGGACTAGTCATCCTGCAATGTTGGGTAATGGTTTAATAAAGATGGCATACTTACGTTTATCTAAAAGTTCTTCTTTATTCCTCATGGGCGGCATGCAGATTTCCCGCCGTTTTCCATCATACATTTCAAGTATTTGTTTTAGGTGGTTTCACAAGGGAATAATGCATTGCAGGCCTTATTGTCCCAGTTTTTTCAATTCCCCACAAAACGATCACTGAATATATAATTCTTGAGAGACAGAGAGGCCACCTACCACGACGCGTTTGTAGAAACCATGGTAACGCTGTTCGATACAGCACCTGGGAAGTCGCAAGATCAGGTTTTTATTTTACAGCTTTATCTCCACCTTACGAGCATCCAAGCAAGCCATGTTCTTGCAAAATATTGCATATTTAATGATAACTTTGAAAATTTTGTATAGGAACTTCCATTAGTTTATGACTACATATATTGATATTAGTTTATTTTTGATGCAATAAATTTCAACGAAATGAAAACTATGTATTTGTATTTAGTGGAAGATCACATACTCATTTGGTGTTTAATGTCAAGTATTGCAATTTTACAACAACTGCATTTTTATATATCTACAAATGTTTAGTCTTAGAATTTAATGGTTATTTGAAAATTAAAAAATGTGTGAATCAATTAAGCAAGGTACAAGGTATTTGCAAACAGCTCACGAACAAACAATGGAGAGCTACAAAAAAAAATTTTTGCGAAGTTGGACCAATCTCTCACTTCACCAGTTTACTCTGGTTGTTTCGATAATTCTGTATCGATATATGTTTGAAATATAAATTAGTTAATATAGACAAATCTTATTTATTTACGTGTGCAATAATCCAAATTATTATTGTTACAAGCACCGTATATATGTATACCTGGGTATTCGTTTCCATGAGGGACAATACTCTGTCTAATAAATATTTTTTATGTGTAAATGTTTTAGTCAAGTAAATGTTGGATTCGTACAAAATGTGCAATGTAAAAAAATAGCTATTGATTGTGAGTTGCATTTTTTCTAGCAAAGTGTTGCTTAACATTTTTTTAATAGCGCATTTTGTAATATTACTCAATATTGTAATTTAACTAAATTCTGTTGCAAATATATTCTAAATCTAGATTATTCGTTAAACTAAAATATGGGTCATACGTGTTGACATCAGTTTTGCATTACATTCATTGACGCATTGTTGCTGATCCAGCAACACTCATTAAACAATGTTATCAAAAACAAAACAAAAACAAAGTAATACCGTTTCCTCAATCGTTAAAAATGCAAGGAAACAGCGTTAAATTAAATTTAGACTTGCGTATTTAGCAGTGGCGGCTCGTGGAGAATTTCCTTCACAAATAAAGACAGATTCCGAGAACCCCAGATCTAAATGTTTTAAATGAACTGGAAAAAATTCGCATCACTCAAAAAAATTCGCATCACTCAAAAAAATTCGCATCCCTGAAAAAATTACCAAACTTTACATGCTAATGACAGATGACGAATTGAATCAAATATTTCTTTTTATTTTTGTATTTATGTATAATTCGGACAAAAAGTTGCATCTCCATTATTTAAGAATTAAGTTGATCTTGAAATGAAATAAGTAAATAATATAACACTTATAATATAATAATAGGAATTTATTGTTAAGTCCCCCTAACTTCTTTACTTAAAACTTTTTATTTCAATTGAGGAAATATTCTATTTTTTATGCTAAGAAAGTCCACAATACGTTGCTTAAAATATGATTAAAAGCTATTAATTATAAAATCCGAAAATTCAGTAAAATGTAACGCTTTTATTCCTTCTAACGGTACATCTTTGAGTAATCGAAATTATTCCACACGTAGCAATATGGCCTGAGACAAGAGGAGTCGGGGTCACCAAAATATCTCTCTCGTAAACCCAGTCAATCTGGGACACCATTAACGGAGTACTGGGTTATGTGGTTAGCATCACGGCTTCGTAAGGCAGGCTCGTACTTTCCCTACTTCCACGACTATGGTTTCGGTACCCAATTTTTAAAGCGACTGGGTGGGCCGCCCGTCAGTTGCCAGATGTGGGGGTTGAACCCCGCCACAGCCTAAGCTCCCTAATCACTCGGCCACGTTGACTATATAATCGAAATATGACTTCTGTATAATTGTTTGTATCCCTAACACGCAGCATCAGAGTATTTCTGTAAAGTAAACACCACGTTTCCATTCGAACAGTGATATTTTTTATATACATAGACAACGAAGTTGTCATATAAGCAATTTCCGTGAAAAATTATTACAGTTGCCTGCCTCGACATGTTTGATGGTTTTTGATTTCAAAATATTTTTTTCTACTCAAGCGCAGAAGGAAACTGACTTTCAAAGTAGATTTTTGATTTTTTGCGCACTCATTTTCCAGACGCTAATAAAAACACGTAAACAATTATATCTTTAATAATTAATCGAGGCAATAGTTCATACGAAATCAAGTCTGCAATGGCTGCAACTTCGATCGGGGAGCACATAAGCTCATCACCTTCACGTTCCTCTTGAAAATCCATTGTAATTTCAAGGAAATTCTTTAAAATTTTATTACCAAATGCAAAATGCTTTTTCTACTCAACCATTTGTCTGAAGCTATACCAACAAACCTACATGATTTTTTTAAAGTTAAAAATGTCACAACAATCATAACTGTCACAATTTAACTTGTCATTTAAACATTTACACACATTTTCATGAACTCTGATCATTCTACATTTGAGTAGAAAATATAATATCTAACACTCGTATAATTGGAGCACTCGCTGTTACTCGCGCTCCAACTTTTATACTCGTTTTGCAATAACTACCTTTGCGCCCTGGTATTACATAATACGAGTTATTACTTTGGGGTAAAACTTACTCACTTTCTGCACTCTAATGTCAAGTGATAATCATCTCCGTTTGCTAAGACTGGCAAATGCCATTTCATTTTGTCAAATCTCAAATTGAAAAACTGAATTTCTTGCAGAATGCGAAAACTTTAAACGATGAAGTAAGCCAGCGATCACATCGTTTGAGGGGTTTCTTTTGCCAGATGAATTTGACTGGTAAATGATCTTAATTATTTTGTTGTCTTCTGCTCGTTGGACATGATTCAGCCATTCTTTCTTTCTTGTCTTTTCAAACTTAATTATATCGCATGCTCCACACTTATTTCGAATATCTGCATTAGGTCAAATTATTTGAAGTGCATTTTTTTCACTTAGATAACCATCAGTTCAGATTATTTTGACTATTGGTTAGACCAATGGAAATTCCACCAGAGGTGGATTGAGTCTACAAATGCCATCTCATTTGTTTGGTGTAATTTTGCAGCACGCTTCAGTATGAATGTACACAATACAATTGAATAATTTTCTTGTATACGTGATATTTTATAAAAGCCACCAATGTTTTGCGCCTGTTCGGAAAGATATTGTTCTAAATAGTGTAGAATTTTTTCCTCAGTCCTTTCCCCATAAAACTCATTAATATTGGATATACTTAGTACAACATTCTTGTTAAGAAAGAAACGCCTGTCTATAACAGAATTTTCATATTCAATTGGTTTATGACGCAATGTTACTGCTGTTAAGATTGTGTGGTATGATCATTTTTAACTTTCATGACACATGGTCAATCACAAGCAAAGACGTCGGACTTGGACGATTTTGTTTTTACGATTTTTCACTGAATTTTTACGTTTGCTTCGTACTAAACATTCATCTTTAGTTCTAATGTGAAAGTAGCAGTGATATGTTCTTTTAATAGCTATTTATGAAACAACTGCAAAAAGTTCGTGTTTATGGCACGCGACATAAAAATCATTCAACGAAGCCAAGCCGACATGTTAGTTCGTAATTCGCTTTGCGTCATGGAGTTTAAAAATAATCATTATAGTGTTGTACAGTATTTGTGCTTTGTGAATATAAATTAATTACACAAAGTTCAAAAAAGTGTTGTATGTACAACTATTTTGAGAATATACATCTAGGTCTACCTAGTTAATGATACAGTGTGAGCCTTTGTTGAGTAATAACACAACCACCAGTAAACTTACAACTTACTGTCTCTGTACAACACATTTTTGAACGACTGTACAACATTCTTGGTCAAGAAGAAACGCCTGTGTATAAAATACTTTTTTTACATCACATTGACTTGCGAAATAATATATTACATAGACAGTTATGAAAAGTCAAATATTGTAATGACGAGTTGCAACAATTGTAAAACGAGCGTGCGTGAGCGAACGAGTTTTTGCAGGTTACATGAATCAAACAATATTGCAATTTTACATTCTTCATTACCAGTTGCGTGAAGTTTCATAACGTAACTAGTTATGTTATGAACTTTTTCACAACTCTTTCAAGTGACAAACGCGACGTTTTATAACATGAAAAAGTGATGTAAAAGGAATTACATAAAAGCAAAATCGTAATACTTGATTTCCAACACGTTGACATTTATTTGACATGACATTTATAATTACATCGGTTTAAAGTTTAAAGCACTGTTTTTTTTATCAAAACTTTGTTTTATAGATAGCTATTCTACGATGGCAACAGAAGTATAAAAATTGAGTTCGGTGAAAGTTTTTATTGCACTCTACCTGCGGATTTAATTTACTTTTGACACTGGTGCCATAAAATTAAATTTTTAATTTTGAAATCAAACACTAAAACCTACTTTTATACAGTATACAATGCAGGTATACTGTTCCAAGTTGATTTTTTTCCATTTCTGAAAAAATTTACTAATTCCTCACACCTTTGCTTTCTTTGCTTATTTTTACATTATGGAAGTTTATTAGGATTTTTCGGTGTGGCTCATCTTAACTTCGTTAGTAGACTTGCTCGTTTAAATTCAAAAACATATTAAAGAACGGTTTTGTCTAAAACTTAAAACTTTTAACTATAAATAGGTCGCACGAGATAGTTTTTATTGCATTAAATCATTGAGGAAACGTTATAAGTAAGAAAATAGGCTTCATCCATATTTTTACAGATTTTATCAAAGCAGCAATTCAGGGCTCATCTTATATACAAAAATGCGCAAAAAAATGTTTATCTAGCGGCCTCTTAAGATAAGAAAATGGCACAACTGCAGAAATTAGAAATTGGAATGCCGCTGCTTCTCCATGTAATTTTCTACATAAGCTAATCCTCTCATTCTCCTTCATTACGATCGTCGGCAATCTGGCAGAAAATAGATTAGGCTCAGTTGTCGCAGTTTCAGAATAATCCTTCCAGAGTATAAGGCTCCTCTTTAACGTACTCCGTTTTTCCCATCAAACATTCGGGCATAAGAGCTGCGAACTTTGCATAATGCGAGCATACACAAAGAATGAGAGAAGAGGTCGTGCGGGATTCACAGCATAAATATTTATCCCAGCGAAACTGGGAATCCCTCGTGTCCCTTCTTTTAGTTTCCGTTATGTATTAGCGAGTCGAGAAGGATTTAGCTCTTTATTTCTAGAAATGGTTATCTTGAGGCACGTTTCTCTGTTGGCACAGGATTTGCGTAAGTTGCTTTAGTATTTGCTCAGGGCGCAATAAATGCTAAGCTACGTGCTTAAGTTGTCAGAAGGAGGTCAATTACTAAATTTTGCAGTTTATATTCCTAGAATTGCACGTAGAGCATCAAAGGTGTAAACAACTGCCCTGTAGATCCTGTGTTTTGATGGTCATAAAACATTACTTGTTTAGCTGGTAGTAAATACTACAGAATATGTCCCCATATGTAAACTTGTGCGATTTAATAGAGAACGCTTTGTTTTTAATTTTAAATAAAGGGATCATTATAAAAACCTAAATATGTTTTCGGAAAATCAGTACAAAATTAAAATAATCATAGTCACGAAAGAGAAATTTTTTAGTTTTGACTTGTATAGGAATGCTTTTCTGTTGAAATTAGGAAAAAACTAGTGATGGCAAATGACCGGTCATTTTTAAAAGCGATAATGGCGATCGTGCCTGAGCATTAGCTCTATGGGATATGTCACTTTTATAAAGTACAAACATTACAGTTTAATAAATCTTTCGCCTCTCTAGTGACTGCATAGTTACTCACCACGCATATTCTCTGTATTTCTTATTAATTCAAAAAACTTATATTGTTCAATGAACATCGCGAAACAAATAAGTACAATTTAAATAATATTACGGCAAATGCATATGCCTCCCTCAATAAGTACCAGAGCGACAAACTTTAAGTTTTATAAATAGTCATTAAACATTTTTAAATATTTTCTATGCGAAAATTGGCAATCGTTTGCGTTATATTTATTACCTGAAACTAGTTGAAATGCGGCATTGGTTCGAATCCCGGCGGATTCTAGAAGGATTTTAAAAATCGTACGCTCCCCGGCTACCGCTCTAACACCTCTGGTAGTCGTTAAGCCCTAAAAAATAAGGGAACTCTTCTTCACTTTCGACGGGCAAGGCTAGCCACCTACCCGGCCTAAGGGCAAAGAAGGTTCATAGAACCACTTTGTGGTTAAAACAGACCACCGGCCTATAATAAGAGGTAGAAGAGAAGAATAAGAAGAAGAAGAAGACATCAAATGTAAACTCTAAAGGAGACGTCTAATCCAGCAAACCTGTGAACCCAACAAGAACTAATATGCAGCAATTGACTCACCGCGAGGCTATTGAAACCGCTCGTATTTATGTCGCTCTTTGTATGGCCAAATTCACTTAACCGTCGACCATCGCACCAGGTGATGGGCACGTAAGTATTTGGGCAAAAGTCCGCACCTTATATCCGCGGCCCGCTTGTTCGTGAAATCTGTCCGCGTTTAGGCTCCCCTCACGCCGCTGCATGCTGGAACGTTGCATTTATCGCGGCACAAGCATAAATTTTAACTCAAAATGCTTTCATTATGCAATGCCATGTCTCTGAATATTTATAATTCTAAAATGCAATATTAAATCTAATAACAGTAAAAAAACTTAGAAATACAAGTTGACTTTTAACTTTAAATATCAAATAAACATTACTGGCGAGGGTTCAAGGTCAATTTCAAAGTAACGAGAATGAATTCAGTTTTAACTACTAACTATTTTAAACTGCTTACAATTTTCTGATCAAATTTTCTTAAACAAGTACACCCTGGAAGATAGAAAATATATCTTTTGATATGTTTTTTAAGCGCGCCAAGAAAAATTATTCTCAGTACAATCTTGCTCGGAATTTATTTCTTGATTTAATTCAAAATATTGGCAGTGTAAAGAAATAATTGGAGAAACCCATTACAATACTTCTCTCTCATGTAGTTGGGGCTGGTCTGCAACTATGCTCCATCTATTTTTGACAATTTCTAGTCTCTTCATATCTTGGTAGCTGTTAGTGCCCATTCAGGCTGTTTTGTTGTGTATTTCGCCACATTTGAAATTTTAAATATTTTTGTATGGCGAACTTCCCAAAATAAACAGCATGAATAGTAAAACGCCATAGAAAACGTTGAAAGATTATATTAAAACCGTAGTTTATTATTTATTTATAGTATAACATTTATATCCCAGTAATAATAATTACAATATTAACACTCGGTATATAATTGAAAAACAGTAACTTCAACTTATATAAAAGAAATGTAACTAAATGCGCTGTCTTAAACAGGAAAGTGCAGCAAGGTAAATGCGTATAATTACATTGCAACGAGCTTCGAAAACTTTTTCTTATTTTACTACAGACCGCTCTTATTTGCTGTTTCGTTTGAATTCTATAACACAAAAAGTTTGGAAAGAAAGATATGCTGGAAGTATAGTGCTACATTGTAATTGGTGTGAATATCTGCTTTTTGTTATTATGGCAGCATAAGACAAAAAATATATGTCATAATTAGCTTTTGACTCCACCACATAGGTAGTGTATTCTAATTAAAACAATATTTGCCTTTTTAAAATTGAATTTTAAATAAAAAAGTTACATCTCTAACAAAGAAAGTGCACTGCAAGAAAATCAACTTTTACTAGATACAATAACGGTTGAGATTGTATACAGAGTAGGTAATAATATTTTAATATTTTGAATGATACTGGAATAGTAAACGGCAACACTTAGTAATGCGAATTACGTTAATTCAGAAAAAGAAAAGACATCGCAATCGGTGGGATACGAACAGGTACTCCCAGAGATAATTTGATTTTTAGACATACGCCTTACGCACTGGACCAGGCATGCTACGTAAACGCACATGCTTATCGTTGCATTATTGAAGGCACGATGACGACAGAACCGATCGCGGACGAACTGTACCCGATCGGTAACGATGAAAACATGCAAAACGTAGACAGCAACGCTATAAATAAGGGTATATTGATCTGGTAAGAAAGTTGTACATTTAAATATCCACTTAAATTTTGTTTAAATAGAGCAAGATACAAATGTTTAAATAAAAAAAAAAGATGTTTTAATGAGCAATTTAAAGATGTATAGTTTTTCAACAATTGAAATAATCGATTTTGCATTAACTCAGCATTTGTCAAAGTGTCTTCTATTTTGATTAGAGTCAAAATTATGATATGGAGCTTAGCATTATTATGGAGGAATCCAACTTTTTGTAATGGGTTAGTTCAATACCCAATTGCAATCTCTCCTTTAATAAAGATAGATAATGTCAAGCCTTAATTGTTCTTTGTTGTGTAAGAAACTAAATGCATATTTTAAAGAACACTCGCTATCACGTTTCTAGCCGAAAGCATCGTTTTTGTTCTTTTGAATGTTGCTTGTGATTTCATTGTATACCTTGTATTGGAAGTGTAATGTGCACCCAAGATTCATCGCACGTTAGTATTGCCTAGCACTAGACAAAGCTTAAACTTGAAACTCTAATGACACGTTGTACCTATCCTGGAGCAAGGAGACGTAGAATTCCCCTTTCACAACCTTTTCCGTATTCAAATTCGTTGTGAAGAAGCAAATTTGTTGACACATACAAATCAAGGAGTGAAATAATTCAACATTTACATTGACAAAATTATTAGATAGTGGAAACTAAAGCTCCAAATTGCATACACTTATGACAAGAACGAATACAATTTCCCCTTCGTCGACTTTCAAAAAGCCTTCATTCGGTAGAAGCATGGCAAATTCAAGATGCTTTGATACGATGTATAATCGATTGCAGATATATAGAGATCATCAAGGACACATACAAAAATGTTACAGTAACCGTCGAAACCTTTACCAAAACCGAACCTATCACACTTAAAAAGGGGCATAAGACAGGGGGACACCATCTCCCCCTAATTATTTACAGCCACATTCAAAGATTACTTTAACATGTTGAATTGGGCTCAAAAATGGGTAGAAACTCAAGGCGAAAGGCTATCATATCTACGTTACGCCGATGATATAGTTTCTATATCTACAAACTTATATGAAATATAAGAAAACTCGATATATTAAAGGCAAAATACGATTGATGACCAACTTCGCACTAAACAACAACTCAGCAATAACATGTGATGGCGAAACCATAAAAAATTTAAAGAAATGTACTTACCTGGATCAGAACATATGATTCAGTAAGGATGCCAAGGTAAATGAGATCAAAAAGCGTATACTCCTAGGATGGGCACCATTTGGAACACTTAGATATATTTTAAAATCCAACACAAGAAAACAAAGGTATACGATCAGTGTATTCCACCTAAAATTACGTATGCCTCCGAAACATGAAGTCTATCACATCGTTGAGGGCAAGCCAAAAATCAATGGAAAGAGTTATGGTAAGTGTCGCACGTAGAGATAGAAAAACAAATAAATGGCTAAGACAACAAACAAAGGTCCACAATATAGTAGAAAAAGTGATAAGCTTGAAATGACAACGGGCTGGGCATATCGCCAGAATAGAGTATCAAAGGTAGACATAGAAGGTTACCGGATGGCGAACGTCGCGTGGAACGCGCAGTGTAAAAAGGCATAAAATGCGATGGCATACCGATATCCTGAAAATATTGGGGGAAACCTGGATGCGCAGTGTATACGACCGCACCAACTGGAAAAAAGTAAATCTGACAGCTAAAACTGAATAAATAAAGCTGACTGAGAGAGATGACAAGGACAATGGCAAACTACTATACTATTCGTTGATGATCAATTACTCGTCTCAGGAAAGAAGAACACAAATATGATATGAAAATATCTAACCACAACACTATAGTACCGCCGTTCCATGGTAAACAAGCAGTAAGAGTTAAAATCCTATTAGTCGATGTTGTTCTATACCTTTTCAACTTCAAATTGGGACTAAACAACTTCAAAATGGGAACAAACAATTTCAAAATGGGAATAAACAATTTCAAAATGGGAGTAAACAATTTCAAAATGAACTAAACAATTTCAATTTGAGAATAAACAACTTCAAATTGGAACTAATCAAATTCAAATTGGGAATAAACAATTTCAAATTGGGACTAATCAATTTCAAATTGAGAAAAGCTTTTTGCTCCCACAAGAGGAGAAAAGAAGAAACGTGGAGGAGAGAGAAGAAGCAAATTACTATATGAGCATCGTCCATACCTCAATATGATAACTGTTTTGTATTTTTAGCTTCATTTCTTTCAAAGTAATTTTAGGGTTTTTTTAATGCGCTGTTTCATAAATAGGTGATGTTCATACAGTAATTTGCTACTTCTCTTTCTTCTACATTTTTTCTCTAATCCCTCTTGTTGCTGTTTCACCCATCGATAGGCGGTCGATTTCTTAACATTCAGTGTATCTATAAGAGGTTTCCAGTCTCCATTATTATTGTATATCGCGCGAATCTGCTTCTTTACATTGTCAGCATCTACTTTCTTGATGTACGGCATTTTTTACTTCCTTTTACTACTATAAAGGAAGTATTGGATTCACCCCAAAAATTCGAAATTGAGTTTTCAACAGATCTTCACGTTTTAGAGTCCCCTGATCCCAAAAAACATATTTTTTTTCATTGGTCTGTCTGTCTGTCTGTCTGTGTGTCTGTGTGTCTGTGTGTCTGTCTGTGAACAGAATATCTCAAAAACGAAAAGAGGTATGGCATTGAAACTTCATATATAAGTTTTGTGTACTATGTAGATGAGACAGCAAGTTTTTGAAGAAAATCGCATAACCGGAAGTAGGTGTTTACTCTTGTGATTTTTCAGTTTTTTTCGATTTTTTCAAAAACGGCTCTAACGATTTTTTTTAAACTTTACATTTTTCTTACATTTTTAATGTGTATTGATGTGAGATAGGTGATTTTCCAGTTGAATACTTCTAAAGTGGGTTTCTTTTGTTTTTTTTTCTATTTTTTTTATTAACTCCTATTTTAAATAAAACACCCGGTATATTATTACATTTTTGAATTCACCTTAAAATTCTAGAGAAAATTTGTCTCTTCAACTAACACTCGATTTTGTACCGTTTTTGTAGAATTTGTAATTTTTGAAAATTTTTAACAAATGGTTAAAAATTAAAAATAAAATTTTTGACTAATTATAAGATCACTGTAAAAGGAAGTTGTGTGAGTGTATCACACCAGATTTTTATATTATAAGATTAATGAACATCAGCAACAACTAACAATATTTAATTCTGTCCTGTCACAACCATGTAATTGTAATTTCCCAAAGACTGTACCGTTAACAAAAAGCTTTTCTCAATTTGAAATTGATATGCACCAATTTGAAGTTGATTAGTTCCAATTTGAAGTTGTTTATTCTCAAATTGAAATTGTTGATTTCAGTTTGCAGTTGTTTATTCCCATTTTGAAATTGTTTATTCTCATTTTGAAATTGTTTATTCCCATTTTGAAGTTGATTAATCCCAATTTGAAGTTGAAAAGGTATAGAACATATTTCTCATTTTAAAATGCGAAACATTCTACAATCAAGACCTAGAAGCAAGGCATAATTTAAACAGATTTCAAATGGTGCGTGGAAGAAGAAAAATGTTGTAAGAACAAAGCAAGGGTAAGAAACTCTACAACGTTCATACAACTGTGTTATATGGTGGTAGCATTGCCAGGGTACTTACAGCAAAACAGATGGGAGACGTTCAAGTGACGGAGATGGAGAAAAGACTTCGAAATGAAAATATAAGAAGAGACCTAGGACTATAAGGTATCCATTAGAAACCAAACTACTTGAATAGAAAAAAGATAGAAGCATATAGATACGTTTCATGAAGAATGAAGACGAAATTGGAGGAAGAAGGAAACAAGAACGGGTCTAGGACCTAACTGCTGACCGATATGATTAAAACTGAGTCAGTAAACGTCTGCCCAAAACAAATGATTTTTAAAAATTTTATGGATGTAAAATTTTCAGAAGCGTTCAATGCTGTACAGCATTCGAACCTCGTCGCCGCCATAACAGAGACCTCAGAATTATTTAGAATATGCGTTACGCTGATGATACCTTCATATTATCCGTTAGCTTTGAAGACTTACAACTTTTGCATTATGACATAGCTGAAGTTAGCGAAAGATGCAGCTTGCAGTTAAATGTGAAGAAGAAGAATACATGATGATGAGACCAGAGAACATTTTTCTAAACGCTTTCTAACGAAAACCATCCCATTGAAATAATGTGTTCAATCGCAGTGTTAGTTTATGGTGTGGAATCACAAGTAGTTGTTGAGATATCTTGTAAAAAGCTCGAAGCTTTCGAGATGTGGATCTATCGCCTCATTTGGAAAATATGGCTATAGAGGAGAAATCATATAACTAAAAACGTGCTTGAAAAGCTGAAGAAAGGTGTTGAAGTATTGAAAACAATTAAAACAGAGAATTTGAGTACCTGAGCCATATAATGAGACATAGCGAGATACAGAGCCTGCGAACAAATGAGAATTTCTTGATTAAAGAATCTCAGAACGTAGTTGATACTATGGGTCTTCTGGCTAACCAACGCCCGGTAACGGATAGGTAAGGAAAGAAGAAGGTTTAGAGAAACATTTCAATAAAAAAATTTAATTAAAATGTCAACAGTACATTTTATACCGATGCTTTAGTTTAATTGTAAATTAAGGGACGCGTTCATTATCTCTTTAGTGGAAACTGTGGGTAATTTTCTGTTATCTTAATCCGTTTCCGCGAAAAATCGGCAGTTAAAATCGCCATAATACTGCACTTAGGCATTGTTTTCCGCATAACAGCGTGAGATTAGCTTCCCCGTAGCGTTTGTATTTTTCGTTTTATCTGCATCTCTGAGGTCATTCGGCCTACTATTTCCAGCTGATATCTCCGGAACGAGAAAAATCCCTACGGCTGGTAATCCCTGTGCATCTTTGCCGCTCTCCACCTTTATTGCTGTTTATTTAATTATGAATCAACACGAGTGGATAAAAGTGGGAGCGCCGGTGTAATCTCCAGAAACGCGCTCTTTTCCTTTATCGCACAATTGGGCGCTCGGATTTTATATATTTAGTAAGCTGCGATAATTGCCGTCAGTGTTAAAATGGCTCTAACTCCGCTAGCAATTGCCCTTTTGGTCGCCGCGTTTGCAAGCTTTTCCAGTGGCGCCACTGTGAGAATCTCTTTTGAAAAGTGTGGTATTAAGGGATTCACCTGCGAGAACTCGAAGGAAATCTCTAACAAGGTTGACGTTTTATACCAGTGCAACACCAACGTTACTGGACAGGTAAGAAAGTACTTAGTGTAATTGCTATACAGTGTGGAAGTAAAGTAACGGATAAATTCATTAACTTTGTTGCCGGTGGATTAACTTTGAATGGAATTCTAGTTGTATTTTTTGTTTTTAAAATTTCAATAAAAACCAATGTGACGTCATGACTTTCCGCCAAACGTAGGTAACTAGATTTATTTTGCTCATTTCATTGGTTTTTAATATTTAAACTTTAAGACCATTTTTCTCGATTTTTTCAGATGTAACATATTGAAAATTTTATATCATTGAAAACAACATAAAAAGTACTACCAAAATCAATAATAAAAAATACAGGTTGTCATTAAAAAAAGTCGATGACGTCATAACTTTTAAAACAAATGACGTAGCAACATAAAGGTGGTTGTAGTGTATGTCATACAATTAAAATCGCTATACCCCTTCAAGATTTTTTCATAAAAATGAATATTAACAAAGTTAATGAATTTATCCGTTACTTTATTTCCACACTGTATAAATGTTATTTTAGTTTTGTTACTGTTTGCTCATATTTCATGTGCTTTACAGATAGACTTTCTGATTGGTATAGTTATAAGAAAAGTAGTAGCCACATGTTTTTGGTTTTTAGTGTAGTTTGCATGGTAATAAGAAAATGTATTCTTCATTATTTAAGGAACCAAAAGAAAATGTTTATTTTTATTTTTATTTGATGGAGGTATTGAGATATTTCCTTCCTTTCTATAAATGTTCTTCTCTTCTGTTTTCTAAATGTTTAAAGACAAGTGATAGTTGACTAAGAATCCATTAAATATTTAAATTTTTGCCAAAAAATGTATTGTAGTACATATACAGAGCGTCTCATGAACAACAGCACCGACATGAACTGGTTTGACGAAGATGTCTTCTTTAAGTTTCATCTGTAGACCTTGTAGTTGAAACAGATTACAATTAATGTTGCAAACAGTATTAACATTAGAGAATTCTACCAAATACATATTTTTTTTATATAGAAATAATAAGTGTAAAGTATTTTGATATCGAAATGACCACAAAATTACCAGAAAGAAGTTTAGACTAAATGCTGATGCTTGTTGTGTAGTATGTGGCGTTTATAGAATATATTTCCTCTTCCTCAAAAACACACTTTTACCGATTTTTGAACTAATTCCTAAAATAGTCTTGGTTTTTTTGCAAACAATATTTAAATATTAAGGCATATTTAGCTTAATCTCTGTATTTTGATCTCTATAATATACAGTTCACTATTACTTTTCAATAATTACTTGCGAAACATTCAGTATATAAAAACCTGCAATGACACTAAAGGCCCTGGTAGTCGAGGCACTTATTATTTAATAATAAAGAAAAACTTTCCTTCGGTAAAAACAAAAACCAGAATTTCCTCGATTTGATTCAAGATAATTCACCATTTCTAAATTTAGAAATGTTTGAAACTTAGCTATACTACGTTTAACGAATAGATTCAGTAGAAGCCCCTCCCACAAATGACACCCAAATTTCAACCGAACTTGCTACTGGTAAGTCGGTTATAAGCAGCTCGACTAACCGAGAAAGATCAATGTCTGCTTACTTCTGAGTTGAAATTTATGTTTATATATCGGTTTATATTTTACTGTTCTTATTCGATTCGCTCTGTTTATCAATTTTAAAATGTTCGTAATAATTTTCTTTCAATTCTTCGACGTTTTTTAATTTGTAACGGGTGGCACTGGTTTTTGCGCAAGGTATACTAATCATTTATTACAAAATCTGTTCGTTAAACTTGGCAAAAAATCTAATTTTCTGTAGGTTATCCATTACTACTACAGTAGTTAGAAGTAAATTGGAAAACCTATTTTAAGTGGCAGAAATTTAACTAATTACGAAATATACGGACACTCTGTATAGATGAACTTCAAAATTGTTGTTTCTTAGTTCACCTACAAAAATTCATTACATTAGCTTATACATATTTGCTGCACATTTTTATTTATGTTTAAATTCCCTAGTTGATTGAATTATTTTATATTTAATTAACATCGTGGAAACAACACGATCTGCAACAGCAACATTTTTTTTCTAAATTGTTCGTACCATTGTTCAAACTTTTTCAGTGAAAAGCCTATTCCTGATGTGCAATCCTTATCATTTATTTTTCATAAATACATCCTGATTTCCTCTTATTATGATCATATTTATGATGTGTAACTATGGAAAGTCACTATTTAAGTTACTATTTAAAACCTTATTAAACTTAAGGAACGTATTTCTCACTCAAATAAAGCTAATTCGGAAGACACAGACACACTTTCTACTTCCATTAACAATCAACCCTGATTGAAACTACCAGCAAACAAATCTGAAACTACTGAAGTTGTTCTCCATTTGATGTATATGAAGTATTATTTATTACTATTTTGAGTCTTTCTAGTTCTAGTAAAATAAAGTTACTTTATAGTAGCAAAATTATATCCAGCAAGGCACTCTAATTTCAATTTTTTTTTGTGACAGAATAGACGTCAAATTTTAGCAGCAGAGCTTTGTATGCAACTCGTACATAATTCTACGGTCATAAAATAGGCTCGTTCGATAAAGTTCCACATTATGTACGTGTTATATAAATATCTATTATCCATGAATTGCCCAATAACACTAAGTTTTGCGTTATTTCAGTTTAACTAGTTTTAATTGATTGTAGAAATACATGTTTTCGTGTACAACGTTGTAATGATCACCTTTTGACTCATTTAAAGGCTCTTCAATAACGGACGTACTTAAATTATGAATGGTCTCCGTTAGCAGCATTAATAAACTGCTCAACTACAGATCTAAAGAGTAGCTTCAGAATGTGTAGTTCAAAACGTGACCACCGAACTTCTGTAGATGGCGCCAAGTGGACAAGCCGCCACTGTGCTACAATGCTTGGAAATTTTGCAAAGTGGAAAATCGCCACCTTTCGCCAAAACCAAATAGCGCATGAAGGTGCTCGGGACCTTAGCAACAACTTTGCCCCCTTTCAAAATTTCGATATCTGTAGCCGTTCGAAAGTTACAGGCGATCCAGACAGACAGACAGACAGACGGACGGACGGACAAAACGTTCGCATAAGTACGCTGAAGCTACTAATAACTAAAAATTTGAATTAGAGAACAAAAACTTAGCATTATTACTGATTTCTGTCCAAATTGTAGAGTTGGTTAATTAAATGGATTTGTATGAAACAATTAATTAAGAAAGGAATTACTACAAAAATATTCAAACCAGCATTTGTCACCAATTTAATCTTTAAAATGTTTCCAACTTGTATTCGACGATATGACAAAACATGAAATTAGTAATAGAATGGTTAGAAAAATTTATTAATGATCCCTGATTTCTTTATGTTACTATGACTAATAAAATTAAATCAATGAAGCTGGCTGATATTAAAAAAAATCTGGTGTCATGCACGCACACAA
Organism: Agriotes lineatus; assembly: GCA_940337035.1. NCBI lineage: Eukaryota > Metazoa > Arthropoda > Insecta > Coleoptera > Elateridae > Agriotes > Agriotes lineatus. Next base: position 69,224,667 of record OW679199.1, on the reverse strand, counting down.
CTTCCTTTTACAGTGATCTTATAGTCAAAAATTTGTTTTTCGATTTGTAAGCATTTGTCAACAATTTTCAAAAATTTTAAATTCTACAGAAACCGTAAAAAATAGATATTGGAAAAGACAAATTTTCTTTAAAATTTTAAGCTAAATTCAAAAATATAATAATATACCGGGTGTTCTATTTAAAATTACAACGTTTATAGCGACTTTCGGTATAACCGGAAGTGATATCACAGTTAAAATATTATAGTTGTAGTCGCTCTTACACATAAAATCATGGGCAAAGTTTCAGATTTTCAAAAACTTTGATTATAAAAAAAAGTCATATTATTTCGATTTTACTCGCTGGATATTTCGTAATGACAACTAGTACCCGATCTATAGGGGGGGGGGGGGGCAGGTGCTACTAACAATAATAAAACAGCTTTATAAACTTCCCAAATATGAAATAAATCTGCAACTACATTTTTAAAGAATTCAAAATGTAAATTAATAATACTCACAATAAAATATGTAATTCTCACTAAAAAGCGCTGTGGAATTCTACCGTCAAAGCAAAACTTAGTTTTATATATAATAATTTATAACAAAACTTAAAAACTAAAGTTATATAAAGTGAAAGTACATAGGTAGTTGAACAGGTATTTCAACTAATTCAATAAAAAGTGCATGGTCAGTTTAAAAAAGAATTTTTACCGCTGCTGATCATGTAAGTCAGTGATACAGCCTTAGTAACAAAACGTGTAAGTCGGTGATTATATTTCTTTGCTGCTTTCTCTTGACAATGGAACTTAATATTATTATTAAGTTCCTAGGACAATAAAATTAGCAAGGCAAGATGCAGACTTAGACGTTTTGCTTATAATTGTAAGTGTTTATGTGTCATGTGACACTCACAGGTAACACGACTTACGAAAATTAATCCTGGTGACAAACCAAACGACGTTTTCAAAAATCTAGGAAAATTTCGATAAACAGCGGGAAAAATATAATAAGATAACTCGGAATGTATCGCCTATTAACATTTTCGGCAGGCAACAAGCCGCGGCTTTGCCTTGGCTTGTACTTGCCTACCTCAAATGTTAATAGGCCCTTACATTCCTTGTTACTTAAATACCTATTATTTCATACTGTATGTATTTTTACCTTTACGGAAGTAATTTCAGTCCAGGACATAGAACTTTACCAGACTTATACCGTAAAGTTCTAGTTCTCGGACTAAAATTACTTTTTACTTCCTTTTACTACTATAAAGGAAGTATTGGATTCACCCCAAAAATTCGAAATTGAGTTTTCAACCGATCTTCACGTTTTAGAGTCCCCTGATCCCAAAAAACATATTTTTTTTCATTGGTCTGTGTGTCTGTCTGTGTGTCTGTCTGTCTGTGAACAGAATATCTCAAAAACGAAAAGAGTTATGGCATTGAAACTTCATATATAAGTTTTGTGTACTATGTAGATGAGACAGCAAGCTTTTGAAGAAAATCGCATAACCGGAAGTAGGTGTTTACTCTTGTGATTTTTCAGTTTTTTTCGATTTTTTCAAAAACGGACCTAACGATTTTTTTTAAACTTTACATTTTTATTACATTTTTAATGTGTATTAATGTGACATAGGTGATTTTCCAGTTGAATACTTCTAAAGTGGGTTTCTTTTGTTTTTTTTCTATTTTTTTTATTAACTCCTATTTTAAATAAAACACCCGGTATATTATTACATTTTTGAATTCACCTTAAAATTCTAGACAAAATTTGTCTCTTCAACTAACACTCGATTTTGTACCGTTTTTGTAGAATTTGTAATTTTTGAAAAATTTTAACAAATGGTTAAAAATTAAAAATGAAATTTTTGACTAATTATAAGATCACCGTAAAAGGAAGTTGTGTGAGTGTATCACACCAGATTTTATTTTATACTGTCCACTATATCCTACTTTACATAATCAATTTGAGTCCGGGAGATTGCACGTTACAGTACAAAATTTTATTTTTTGAAGATATGAAACATCAAACTCAACGTTTTGACAAATTTATTTAAAATAACGCAGTTTAAAACTTATGAATGATTAATATCGACCGTAATGGTACACAATTTTCAGCAGTTCTAACAGTTGGCATACACTGATCGAATCGGTGCTGACTCTAATGGAGGAAAGTCCTTGATGTTGCTGGAGCACCTGTACAAAATTTTCCCCATCTTCAATAATTCTGGTCAACTGATTGGACTAAAAATTATTTGTATTTGTTAACAGAAGGATTTTAGTTAACAAGAAGTAAGCATCAAAGCATCTAAGAAGTAAACCAGCATGATGCTTTTGTTTTGTTAACATTATTTTTCGCCTTGTAGACTTTTTGCCAATCACAGAATGACTAGAATTCTTTATCGTACCTTTCGGAGGACTTGGTGGAATTACGCTTCCCCGTAGCCTAGGCACATTTTGTAAAAATATTGCTTGAAAAATCACCCAATTCCTAGAAAATGCTGCAGCGTCCATTTTTGACAAACAAGTAAACAGACAAAACTCATACACTGTATAACTATACAGGAAATTCAACGATGATACGACTTAGTTACGTTGACATATTTCGAAAATACTTGTGTATGATGCGTCAAAATATGTTATTGGCATTAAAAAGATTAATAAAAAACATTTGAAAAAATATTTAAAACACAAAAACAGTATGAAATAAAATGTTGTACGATACATGGCCGTGAAATGATTATTACAGTACTTCTTTAAAAATTCCAGACTCGACTCTTTCGTCTCCTCGTCCGTAAACATCTAAACTCATAATTTAATAAGTCATTTCTCAGACTTTTAACGTAAATAACTATTGCAGAATGAGTTTTCGCCGACGATTTCAAAATAATTCTAGCAAAACGATTTTTATGACAAGCAATATTAACAAAACAAATCGGTTGCTATCACAATTTTCTTAAGGCGACCAGATTTATTTCGAATCACGAAACAGCAAGCACGACTCAGTATGAAATATAACGTTGTACAGCTGATTGCAAATAAAACTGGGACAAGTCTTGAGACCACTTTTTGCGTTTTTAATAATCTGTGAAACTGGCTCTAACTTATATTTCTGTAGGTAACTACATAAAATATTATTAAAAATAGAAGCATAAGAAAAAGCAGCATAATTACGAGTATTTAATATTTTATTGTACATCATAATTACATATTACATATTAGCTGTCCCAGTTTTATTTGCAATCAGCTGTACGTCATACGTCCATAAAATTATTTCAACAATACTCATTTCAATATCTCATACTGAGACTAATTTTACGGACTTATAACGTAAATAACTATATTGACATTTGCTAAATTCACGAAGTCAATTTTGATTTTAATTTTTGGGTTCTGGGTTGGGCTGGTTAAAGCCCGATTTTAAATTATTTTGGTCAGTGGTCAAAACTAACTGATGGTGTTAGAATAAGCGATTGCAAATTTTTTAAAGTTTTAAACAAAGAAATTGGCATAAAGTGTAGCTTGCTGTGATTAGAGAATATAAAATATAAAATAATCTCTGAATCTTCTTTGTGGCTTGAATTCATAATTCATATTCTTATATGGGTATTTCGCCACTCTGCAAATTATATTTTAATTTGCAGAGTGGCGAAATACCCATATAAGAATATGAATTATAAAATATAAAATATAAAACAAAATTTTAGGAAGTTGTGAAAATTCCATAAAACATCTTGAAAACGTTTGTATTAGATACAAACAACACCTAAATATTTTTTGCCATTCTTATTTAGAAAAATTGGTTGAAAGCCCCTTTTCCAATACCTATATATACAGGGTGAGTCGGGAGGAATGAACCAAACTCCAGGAGTGTATTATACACGTGAAAATAATGTAAAAAAACTCAAATGTTGTTATCCGATTTTCATTTGTTTTCAATATACAGCCTCATAAAAAAATCCCCATACGCACTATTTTTATTTTAGCCCCTGTAATAAATGGTGCATTTCTCGATTGTTTGCAAATGATTCCGTCTTAAATTAACAAAAATGACGATTTTTTTACAAAAACTCCCAACTCACCCTGTGTATACACGGTTTTCGTAGTTAAGTCGGCAGTATTGCCAACCTCGTTATTATTGGAGCTACAAAGTCAATTAAGTAGGCAAACTAGTAGTATTTTTTTTGCCACTTACGATGGTGAAAACGGAATCAAAATCGAACATCGCGTTCAGAATTCAACTTCCTATCGATTGTGAATATTATACATATACTGAGTATCCCATTTGCAAAAATAGAACTTTTTGACATAACTCGCGAACGCGATGTTCGATTTTAATTCCGTTTTCACCATCGTAATTGACGAAAAAATACTACTAGTTTGTCTACTTAACTGACGTTATAGCTCCAATATGCAGAGAGTCCGAAGAGTATGTAATATGCTATATAAGTATGTAAATATTTAGTTTTCGGCCACAAAAGGGGGTTCTGTTTTTTTAATAGACTTACTTCGATAGATTTCGGAAAAAACACGAACAATTATTGTTCGCAGGGTTATTTTAAGTCATTGATCCAGAGACCTCGAAATCTGTTCGGATTATAAGTTGTACAAATTGTGAACATCTTCCACTGTTTTCATTCTTTCTTAATATTCCAGCATCAGTAAAATGTCAATACTATGTTTTTCAGATAAATAATTCATTTCAGGGTTCATTACTCTAAAAGCTTATTTACTCACATTAATCAAATCTGTCTGATTCCAGGAGTCAAATTTTGACTTTTAAGTTCAGTGGACATTTTGTTCTTTACATTTATAAGGCGCGGTAAATTGTTTCAACAAGTAAAAGCTACAAAAGGTGTATTTAGATTAATACTAACTTTAAATAAACTTGCGAGTACTGTTTCATTTTTTCTCAAGAATTTTCTTCAGTAATCGTATTAAAATTGTACACAATTTAAAGAAATCTAAATCCTTATGGAATATAAGGGTCCCCTGTTATTTATTACAAATTTAAAAAAATCATAATTAAATATTGCGTTGTGATGTGAAAATAAATACTAAACAACTTTCATTTGAAATATTTTTACTGAAACATTAGCATACCCTATACTTTTCGGACACTCGTTATACTATATCAGGTACAACTGTGTTTTGTTAAAAATCCTTTAGTAAATTGAAACTCGTAAAAAAGTACCTTAGTTCATCTACATCTCCAATGAGGCTTAATTGCCTCTCAGTTACGGGTAGCTTTAGTTTCAGATAGTGATGGGCATAACCGGACAATTTTCATAACCGAGTTATTTGCATTCGAATCATATTAATAACCGATTGATTATTTGAATCATAATTCGAATCAATTTTGGCTCTCGATTTGTTTCGATTAAGTCAGCCGGTTTGCCGGTTGGCGGTTCACCGTCATCTGCATCGGCATCGTAACTTGCAGATAGCAGAGGAACTCAGTTAATCGTTAATTATAATAATTGTGTAAGTGATTTTTATTTGATTTCTAAGGAGTTTAAACCATTGAGAATAGCTATATCAATACTAATCATAAAGAAATTATAAATATGCAAATACAAAGTATCTATTGAATCTATTTTTAGTTTCTAAAATTCTCTAGTAGTCAGCCTTCCGCGGTTCTAAGGACGCACGCACATTTAAAATTTTCAACATCGAAATCCACTTCTTGTCCCGATTGCTCCGTTATTAAAAATTAATTATAAATTTTTTACGATATTGGAAAATCTTATTTCGCTTTCTGTTTATTCCTTATTAGGCAGAATCGACCGCGTTTCGAAGCAAAAATTTAGGCAGTTATAAACACAGCTCGGCAAATCTCAGACTCAGCAGAACCTTATCTTTAATAGGAACGGCCCCATAAATTTAGCTCGTCGACTGGGAGTATCAAATGTCTTAATAACATCAACAAGCAGCGGCGAGCCTCACTTGGGTCAATCAAGTACATACGTAGAAAAGGTTATATGAGTTATGATTATGAATGCCGTATTATATACAGAATCTCGATCACTCGCAGGTCGCTGAGACGCGGCACGAAGTACGTATCAGGTTGAGGTTATTTTTGATTCGATTACTTGGAACGAAAACCGGGTTACACAGGTTATTTCAATAACCGGATAACCGGTTATTTTTGATTCGAATAAGCCCATCACTAGTTTCAGATATTAAAAAGATACAGGCCTACGTGCGCCAAGCTCATTTGCGCCTACCGGCATTTTCGGCTCATTTGCGCCCCACAAAAATATCAACAGTAATTAAGGTCTCTTTTGCGCCCATGCTTGCATTTTAGTACAGAATAACAATTACCAAAAACAATTTTTCGCTTAGCTGCCTTAATTTTTATGCCTTTCTGTTGACAGAAATTTGACACCAGTATAACAATTCTTAGAGTTTTAAAATAAATCCCAAATAAATACGAAAAATAAAGTACCAACGGAGAGCCATAGAAGCTAACGCAGCTAAGCAAAAACTTGTTAAATTTAGTGGTTTTGTAATAACAATTTGGCAGGCAAGAGACAACTTCGGATGTCTTGATAACTAATAAGTTGCAAGCATGGGCGCAAATGAGACCTTAATTGCTATTGATATTTTTCTGGGGCGCAAATGGGCCGAAAATGGCGGTGGGCGCAAATAGGCTGACACCATTAAAAATGTGAGAGACTAAGTAGGTGTAAGTAAAATGTAAGTAAATGTTTGAAACTAAGTTACTTTAACTAAAATTTTACGTTATTATTACTATTCGATGATATTACACATATTGATCTAACTATAATAAATCTGTTTTATCGCCTAAATGTATTAAAATTCAACTAACACACATCTACCATAGAATTTAATTAGTCACTTCTACAAACAACTCACACAAACGTCATGTTAAATAATACGGGTTTAATATTTTTGTTATAATACAACCACAAGAACTTCTGGAATTTTCGATCTAGTAAAACAAGGATTACTTTTGTTTTTACTTGGTATTTTCCGAGAAAGTTCTCTATATCTTGTTCGGTTTTTGCAATCTCTGAGAAAATGTCTTTGGCTATACTACAGAATTCAGATACGAAGTGTAGACCCATATTCTTTAAATATTTTTCATTTGAATGTACTTGTAATATTAACAATCGATATACCTATTTTCTTTCTGTTTCCATTTTCCCCGAGACATCTCCCCGTTCTCTTCTTTTACTTCGTATTCCTTAAAGCGTGAAAAGCAAAATTATTAATGATCTCTTGAATATTACTTTTACTTATTTTTTTTTTTGTGTTTTGAGGTTGCTATAGATAGCTCTGCATAATAAGTAATTTAATATTAGTCCATTTACTAAAGGAAAAAAGTTCTAACTTCGTTGACTCAAACCCGATTTTGAAATTTTTTTTTTTATTATTTCGGAAAAAGTCTATAGAAAAATTCCCCATAGATGAGAAAGTGTGCTTTTTATTTTTTCAATTGTTATTAACAAATAAGTGTTTTTTAATATATTCTTAATTTAAAAAAATATAACTTCTTTATTTATTTAAACCATTGACTGAAATTTGATAACATAAGGTTTTTGGGTTCACAGATTACGAATCTGGCCTCAAAATTGGTCTAAAAACAAAAATGGCGTCTACAAAATGGCGTCGAAGGTCTAATTTTTTATTTTTATTAGATGTCTAGAGGTTTTTGAGGTCGCTGATTACGAATGTAACATTAAAACTCAACTAAAATAAAAAATGGCGGATCCAAGATGGCGAAAAAGCTTAATTTTTTTATTCGGACTTTAGTTTTTAGCTATACTATAGGGTTTTTTGGGTCGCTGATTTCAAATTTTATGTTAAAATTTATCAAAAATGAAAAATAACTTCTTTAAAGCGGCGAAATAGCTTCATTTCTGAATTCCGCACGTTGCCCCATATCTAGGGATTTTGGACACAGTAATTATAAATATAGCATTAAAAGGTTAATTTTTATTGTGTACGATTATTATTATTATTATTTAATAAACCTTATATACAAATAAAATTCTAAATTGTTAAATTAACTCAAATGTTAATAGATTATAGCTATTAACATATCTAGGAATGTTATGAGTATCATAACTGCCGCAGATGTTTTGAAATCCGAGCTCGTAGAGCGAGGATTTTAAAACTTCTAAGGCTGTTATGATGCATAACATCCGTGATTTGTTCAATAGTTTATCGGTTGCTATATGGTTATGGTTGCCATGTAGGGTAATATTCCTTTACCCTACAGATAAGTTATGACCTAGTTACCAGCTTACTTTTGCATATGTAAAAAAAGGCTTAATATCCTGAAACCGATAAAATACATTTAAAAATAACATATGAATACATATAAATTCTAACGCCTAAAAATGTGTTTTCTACGACCTCTTTGTACAATTTCCAAAAGATATTTCTGAATTAAAAGATTTTTCTGTTTGTGACCGACGGAGGAATGTTATTACATAAAAACAAATGGCAACTTGTTCAGCAGTATGGTGCAATTTTAGATATATTAATTTTATTGTACGTAATTATGGAAAAAATCAAGTGTTTTTGTCAGAAACATACAATAAAATCTGCTGAAAGAGACCGACGTCTAAAAACGAAAACTGCACCAGATATTCGATTTGAAAGAGACAGGTTTTTAAGGTTGTATCAAGAAAAAATTCTGGCAAATGTCTTTCATGTCGTTTTATTAATTTTTTGAAAGATACTTGAGCTGCAAATAATATCCTTGCTCTCAAGCTGAAAGTGATGCTGATCGGTTAATAGTTACAACAGCTCTCAATGCATTAAATAAAAACATAGCCGTAGTATCAGAGAATATAGACGTATTACTTATATTAACAGCTGTAGTTTCATGCTGATAAAGATATATATTTCTTAAAACCTGCCAAAAATAAAGAAAATAAAAAAATATCTTCTTCTAAAAGCCTGCAATTTGCGCATCCGAATAAATTGTAGTGAGCATGTTCTTTCTGTACATGCTTTAACTGGATGTAACACTTCAGCATGTTTTAACAGAAGAAAGAATCTTCTTCTTCTTCTTGTTCAGGTGCTTATCAGATTTCGTATGATTGCCATTAACACGGCTATCTTCACTTTATTGGTTGCAATCCTAGATAACTCATTGGATGATTTCCCATACCACGTCCTTAGGTTTTGCAACCAAGATATTCTTCCGCGTCCTGGTCCACGTTTGCCATATATCTTGCCTTGTATAATAGATTTTAGTAGGATGTACGTATTCTCATTCCTCATTATTTGTCCGAAGTATTGGAGTTTGCGTATCTTGGTGTTGTCCATGATCTCTTTACTTTTTTTTTTCATTCTCTCTAAGACTTTAATATTTATTACACGGTCTTCCCATAATATTTGCAATATTCTCCGGTATAACCAAATTTCAAAGGCTTCGATTTTTTTTGTGATTGTTTCGTTAAGTGTCCAGATGGAAAAAATGTAGCATCTTAGCATGCGAGATTTGGTGTCAAGGAGCGGATTATGGCTTTTGAATATAGTTTAATATATTGAAGATGTATAGGGATGCCCAAGACGAATAGGACCGGCACCTTATTAAAGATCCACATGGATAAGTCCTAGTAAATGAAGCAATGGCTATGTTCAGGGAAGAATAAATTTGTCAAAATATTTTAAAATAGTAGTGATTTGCAAGAGACTGCAAAAATTTATATAAAAAAATGTTGGTATAAAATGTATGGTGCAAAGAAAGGTAAATGCTTAAACTCTTACAGAAATGTTTAAGTGATTGAAAGTTTTTTATTATTCATATACCGCAAGGTAAAAGAGGTTACATACAATACCATACATATATTTTTTAAATAAAAACATTTTGAATTTTGGGTTTGATTCTTTTATTAAGGCGTCTACTAAAGAAGTAGCGTTAATTTAACATAATTGTGCCCTACGATGGATCCAGCAGAACAACATTTAAAACACGTGTATTTGCAAACACAGTTGTGGCTGGGAAATCAAGATATTTCAAGGGAAGATTGGGGTTGGAAATATGATACAGGAAAGTGTTTTCCAATCCTAATGACACAAAAACCACATCCACAAAACATCTTAAAAATTATTTTTTTCTATAGCACATGTTAAAGTGTGCTTTTATCAACTGAAAACAAAAGGTCAAGTTTTACTTTAACAGCAAGGGTAGATAAAGTAGCACTTTAACATCAAGGATAGATAAAGTAATTTAATTTTCTAACTTTTGTTTAAATTAAATATGACAGCTTCGTATTATTGTAGCAACCCAATCTAGCTACTGACATTTTGAAATGTGATTAACTGTCATTATTTTCTTTTGAAATTGTTAAAGTTCTTGCTATAGAAAAAAATATTGTATTATACACGACGATAAAGTTATTTCTATCCACTCTTGAATCATTAACGTCTCGACTGCGTCTCGACGTTAAACGATTCACTCGTGGATAAAATTTAACTTTATCGTCTTGTATAATAAATTACTATTTTTGCAACTACAAAACTAGTTGCGGGATAGCTTGTGGGTATAGGAAAAGTGGCCTTTGCGCTCAGCGGCTTGCGGTGAATGTGGCGGAAATAGTTGCCTTAATTCATGACCGGCAGTGTCAATGAAAAAAGTAGAGGAAGAAGAAAATAAAGCTAAATAATTGTGTTTTTTGTTTTTAAATGTATCTTGGGTTAATTTTAATAAATCAATAATATCTTGAATACTCATTTAACTCTTCTATCATTTGTTTCCACAATTTTTCAGACACCGTTTTCCATTTTTGATAAATTTTAACATAAAATTTGAGGTGAGCGACCCAAAAAACTTCTAGGTGCATCATCAGAAATTAAAAAAAAAATTACCACTTTCCGCCATTTTGGATCCGCCATCTTTTGTTTTAGTGAAGTTTTAATGTCAAATTCGTAATCAGCAACCCCAAAACCCCCCAGACTACTAATAAAAATTTAAAAAAAAATTAAATAAAAAATTACACTTTCGACGCATTTTGTTTTTAGACCCATTTTGAGGCCAGATTCGTAATCTGCGACCCAAAAAACCTTATGTTATCAAATTTCAGGCAATTGTTTAAATAAATCAAATAGTTATAAATTTTTTAATTAAGAGTATATTAAAAAACACTTATTTGTTAATAACAATTGAAAAAATAAAAAGCACACCTTCTCACCTATGGGGAACTTTTCTATAAACTTTTACCGAAATAATAAAAAAAAAATGTTCAAAATCGGTTTTGAGTCAACGAAGTTAGAACTTTGGCGAGTTTTTAGCGTTTAGAAAATGGACTATATCGTCCTTCTTGTTTTTCTAAACTTAATGTTCTAAACTAACATTCTCTGCGGTTTCCTTTAAATTTAATTTAACCTACTCCTCGAGTTAAAATTCATAATGGTATCTTTTATTACGTTGCATGTTCTCTAAAATATCATCTCTCCTACATACATCATCAGTTAGTTAGACGAAGACGAAGAAAAACTGTTTTTAGAAAACATCTTACAAGCATCCGACATGGTTATCATAATCATGCATTGCTAGAATTATATCTAAAAGTGCAAATGTTTCACATACTGTAAAATAGTAATCCGTTATTTCTCGTTTTATAGATATAATAATTCTCAATACCATATTATATTATTATAGTATATAACCTTATCCTAAATTGTTTATTAAAAACTTTTCACAATGCCATTACTTATATTTATACATACTAAACTATTTTAAATTTTCAGGATGTCCTAATATATCTATGGGCGTTCAATTCGCCAGCCACAATAACATCCTTTACTATTCAAGACTGTGAAAGAGTCCAACTTTCCTTCACATGTTCAGGCGAAAACAAACCCATCCAGTGGCTGAAAGTAAAAAATGTAAAGAAACTCCAAATAGATTCGTCAGTAATAGCAACTCACAATCCTCCAAAAATAATTTTTGAAAACATAAGTTACATCGATACCATTCCACGACACACCTTCCTCCAGGTCAAGAAGATCGCTTACAGGCCAGGCTGCATAACCCCTGTTAACGATTTGGAGTCCATTTTCTTCGAGAACGTCAGTATTGGAACGATCGAAACGGAAGCCTTTAGGGACCTGACAAATATGAAGAACTTCTCCTGGTCAAACGTTTCTGTTATCAGAACGAACTTTGGGGCTGTTAAACTCGACCTGGTCGAGGGCGCTGTGGGCATCTTGAAAATCTTCAATTTTGACGTGGTGGAGCCTATGGCGTTTCAGGTAACTGGAGACGCGTTTGCCTTGCTGCAGGGTACAATTGGAGAGATGTGGGCTAGCGGTATCAACGGCACCATCTACGACTTCACGTTCACTAACAATACCGTCTGTAACATTCATTCGGGGGCAATATCGATCCTTGCCCAAAACGTCTACATGGTGGACAATCACTTCCGAAGCATCGAGTCGGGAGCTTTTGAGAAAATCGGTCCAGGGCTTCTGCATGACTCCAACAGGAACTTTGGAAGACTTATTTTCACTTACAAATTTAACAATAACTTGATTGAGGGTGTAGAGGATGGTGGAATAAGACCTGATATCGAAGCTTACAAGAATGTTGCAGCTGAAGTGACTTACACGTATAATACAATGCAATGCTCCTGCGAGTCTCTTACGTGGCTTGGTGCTGATGTTGATCTTGGCATGGGCTTCTCGGTTTTGAAAGACTTCAACACTATGATTCTGGATCCACAAAATAGCAACATGTGTAATTTTACGCCTTGTATGTGCTTTGGAGTGAGGTCGCCTAGTAAGAAGAACACCGCAACTGGAGCTGTCTTTTAAAGCATTAAGAGCAATTGTTATGTTCCTAATTATCTTTGTATCTAGAATATTTTTAGCTATGGCTAATTAAACTTTAGTGCAATATTGATTTTATTTTTTAAATTTATAATTTTCTAGCAATCTCGAAACAATTATTTTAAAATATGACTGCAGGAATATCTAGCAAACTGCTAAAAACGTTCCATTCCCTTCTTATTTTACATTTGAGTGCAGCAGCCTTTGTAAACAACTAATTTTTATTTAACTTACCTGTAGTAAGGCAGTACTCGGTAAGAGCTGAATATGAAAAAGCTTTTAATAATAAAAAAAGATGTAGCAGCTGTTTCTAATTTCCTGAAACTTACAAGCCTGCTTGAAAGAGTATGTAAGAGATTTTGCAGCTACAGTACTTTAAGCTTTTATAAACGACAAATATAACAGTACAAGTAGCACTCAGAAAAAAAATATTACTTAAGAGGACAAACTATAAAAATATTAATTATTTAAGTTGTTCACCATCTTGAAGATGCTGTCTGCCAACACTCCTTCCTGCATATTTACTTCGCGTAATTGACGAAGTTTAAGTTATAGGTGCACTACATTTTATAGTTATGTCATATATAAAATCAACTACTTTGTGCTTACACTAGCATTCAAACGTCAATTTTGGGATCATCATCCTCATCATCAATTTAAATTATTCGCTTTCATTTATACTTGCATTATATTACGTACCTATAATTTAGTTTCAGTAACTTACTGTTTTACTGAGTTTTTCAGTTGTATAACAGATTTTCGGCTAGGCCTTATTGTTGTACCACCCTGAAATGAGAGCTGAGTACAACTCTAACTAACTCTAACTCTCGGTAGGAAATGGGGTGAATAAGGACCAGGGAGCGGTTCTTAAGGTTACAAAAAACACTATAAATTAAAACAAAATGGGCGCCAGACGTTATACACAATCTAAAACACAACTCTAGCTACCAGGTCAAATCACCACCTACCTTTTATGTCTCTTACTTCAACCTAAATCTCAAAAGAACACGAACAGGTTCATGAAGGGTCGTAATATAAATACACCAGGAAAATATAAACTAGTACATCAATAAAAATGAATATCAACAAAAGTGCAACAAATAGTCGTCGTAACCATATACGAAATATTAAAAACACAACTCAGGTAAAACCTGACGCTCTACAGCGATAAACAACAATAATTAAATGAGTTTGGAGTCACCCAAATAAAAATGACACAAATAAATGAATTACTAAAAATTCGAACACATTGTACAAAGCAACAAATTAAAAAGCACTCTCCAGCTGTACTATGGCGAAATTTGGTATCTGGATGTTATGCAAACATCCAGCTAAATGAATGAAATAGAACTGACTGGCTTGCAAAACTGGTAAATTTAAAATTAGAATAATTCGGGCGCTCAAGGTCACACTGCGCAAGGTGTTTTATACAGCATACATACATACATACATGCTTTCAGCTAATTCCTAGGTGAAAACGCGTTAATGTTTGATAAAAATTTGAATTACGTTAACACATGCGATTTTATATGCAAAGGCTTTTGTTTCAAAAATACGCAATTCATATCAGGCCAATTGGTCTCATCGACACAATCAAAACGCTGAAACGCAAATTTCATGTACTTACTGTGATACGAGATGTTTCTTCAAACGCCTTCGGAAGCAGTCCCCTGGTGTGAAAACATCTGTGAAACGCCACATTCCTGGGTTGAATTTATTTGTTGTGCAGAGAGAACTCCAACTGCTACTACAGCCAGAACATCATGCCAAATGTTAAAGGCGTAATTACCACTTAATTAATACCGAAGGAAAGAAATAACAAGAAAATATCTCACCCAAATATGAAATTCGGGCTTCACGCAATTTCCAAAGAACGCCTGTCGAAGCGTTCTTCACAATTGTTGGCAAGAAACAATTTACTGCTAGGAAACATAACCTATTTAAATCAAAGTATTCATTTCCCTCCGGAGGAAGTTTGCAGCAGCCCTTGACAAGAGCTCAAAATCCAAGAAGGCAACTCGAAAAATTTCAGCTCGTCCTCCTAATCTCGAAGGTGAGCGCTTTTGCCAAAGATTCAACAATTTTACGAGCGGTTTGCCAGAAAGAGGTAATATTTATATTAGAGATGAGAGCCAGCATCGAGGAGCGAATCGTAAGGAATGCGCAAATAAAATGGGGCGTTACATTGTGCTGATAGTAAGTAGTATGCTGGTTAAATTAGTAAGACCTTAATAAGAGCTGCAGCCTTAAGTGCGATAATAAAAAATCAGGGCGCAGAACTCAATAAAACCTGAAATACTATAGGTTGTACACGGTACTGGTCCCAAAGCAGGGGATGTAACCCAATCAACAATCAAAACCAAAATAACAAACCGTTGAAGGCATCTCACGTTAGCCTAATGTTAAATAAGGTGGCACGCGATGGTAACCACAGATATAGGAAAATAACAAACCGTAAATAAGTTCCAAGTACAAATGATTTAAAACAATGGAAGTTGTCAATGAGCCCTCGCCGAAACTTGGTATTTATTGTTAAGATAATGTTTGGCGCATAAATAAAGATGTCCCTATAAACGCCTAGTGGTGCGCATATATCAGTAAAACCCGTTTACTATTCTTGACAATTAAAAGATATAGCAAAAATTCAGAGAATACACAAAGCAAATTAAATTGGTAAACAATTTTCTGGTTGGTTATTGTTTACATGCTATAAATTCAAACAATACGGTTTTCGAACGCAACGGAAAGCACACCGATGGCAACTGCGCCCCGGGTACTCAAAAGGTGGAACATAAAAAATCCTGACTTTCAAAGACCGTAGGAATCGCAGTTAACCTGTGACTGATCCGTGTCCACCAGGTGTTGTGGTTTTTCTTTCTCAGAGTGCGGCATTCAACTATCAAAAGTCTCTCAAAGCTAACGTAGAGCACATCAAGCTACTTGAAACACGGAAGAGTACAAAACACATGAAAAAATTATCGTCAGCCTATGTAAAATTGGCAGTACCTACGTCCGGTGGCGGATAGCTTGCAGGTGTTTTACTTCCTAGAATACTATCAGATTCTGGTTTAAAAAGTAGGTGCGCTACAAATAGAACCAGACCAGATTACAGCGATTTTGCGCTTCCAAAACGTTACCAAAAGGAACCAGGAGATATGCACCTTGCAGCAGCGGAAGTAATTTGAAATTTTCTAAGATGGGAACCGGAAAAAAGCTACAATATAACTACGTGCGAACAATTCTTAACAGATAAAGAATGTCAATTTCAAATTCCATAACTTACCAAAAACTACGATGAGTAGAGTTGCCGGACGTGGAATAAATGAAGATTAAAGATAATGTTTCAGAAGCGCCACAGTTAGCTATTTTCATAGATATCCTATGCAATTCTCTCACCGTAATTGTTATATTTCAGTTTTTCTTCGTTTGGGGTACCCTCATATCTTACTACGCACTGCTCATCGATATTCATGAATCACAGAAGATCCAAAGGAAATAAAATTTCATTTATCTTACAAATTGTCGTCGATTGTAAAATGTTGTATAATATTACCCACCAGAACTATTTTAATACTTTTTAATTGATTTGGAAATGTATTTCCTCATTTGCCTACGTAAAATTTGTAAAAGCTTCCTATTCATCAATTTCAGTGATGATTAGTAATAAATAATAATTGTTTAATTTATATAATATTTTCTAAGATCTAGCAGTTTTTTTATCTACTGCAATATTGAAAGAAATTAGATGTCATTAATTTTTAATGGTGGTTTTGTTTTTTAAGATATATTAAGTATACATTTCTTCTTTCACTTCATTGTATAATTGAAATCATGGCAATTTTAAAATCAAGAAACAGGTAATCTACACGATATTCATTTATCTCAATAAACATTTTTAAGCTTTTTTTGAGGACAGATATACAATCAGTTGTAGATCGTCTTACTAGGAAACACATTTTTATCTAAGCGTACAAGAAAATAATTCCTACGTGTTATTTGGCCCAATATTTGTAAAGTGATGATTTGGGGTTCAATATTTGAATAGTTATCTCTTGGAGGTAAATAATCGGTGAGTTTTCGCAGATCTGCAATATTTTCAACAACTTGTTTTATCCTTTGCTCTCTTAGTTGTAGCTTATGCGTTATCTCGTTTATAAAAGCTTTCCTACCAGATTTATGCTTCATATTCTTGGATGTTCTTGCTTTGATATTGGACTTCTACAGTCTTCAATATACCGAACCTTTTACTGCTTTATATTCAAATTTATCGTTATCTTTCTAGATTGCTCACGCCAAATAATCTTCTGATAAGTTAGCATAATTTTAATAGTAAACACCAAAACTTATATCAGTAAATAGAAGAATTAGATTATTTTGAAGTTGTAGTCGCATAGGACAATAATGTGAAACTACCTATAGATCCTTGATTTTCATTTAACAAATATACAGTGACTCCATAAATTTGGACACACATGGAAAATCTTTTTAGTATCCATTTAGCAAAAAATATTATTCTTGATAAAAGTATCTGCATCTTGCCAAACTAAAAATGTACTCGGTAACATGTAAATGCCTCCAAACCCGTGCTGGCGCACCGGGCTACCGGGCATGTCCCAGTAGGCCCTGAGTTACCGGGCCCTGGAACTATTCTTACAATAGTCTTTTCTTTAATAAATATAAATTATCAAACTAAAGATCACTTTCGTTTGACTCCATTAATAATGTCGTGATGGACCAAATTATAGTCAGTATAGAGACCAGATGTGTGGATCATAGATTATTTTATGGTGATTTTAGAATGCTTTGATCCTCCTAGATTCCCTGAAATTAGTCACAGTATGCCGATAAACTCCTTCAACAGAATTTGTAAAGTTATTACAGTCCTCTAAAAAGAAAAAAAATTGAAGGAAAAGATAATGACGTTTGCCAAACTCTGGCTTCAGTTACCAAAAAGAACTTTTGAAAACGTTTGTGAGAGCTAAAGCTACAGACTATGATCAAGATGAACAAAGACAAGAAAGCAAAGAAATTCTTGACAGTGACATTGCAGATGAAATTCCCTCGAAAAATAGTACACGGTGTTTTCTCAATGTGAAGCACATTAGCTGTGTATCATATGTATATGTGGTTTTATGCAAGTATAATATAATATACAGGGTACCCAACTTAAATGTACGCAGCTTTAAGCAGGTGGGTATGCAACTCATACACCATATGCCATTGGAATGCAATGTGTGTTGCATACTCACCTGCTTAAAGCTGCGTACATTTAAGTTGGACACCCTGTATTCTACTGTAATCGATGTGTATGATAGACTCAAATGCTGAATTCCCCCAATTTTGGCCAATACTGCAACGAGCGAATTAATTCGGCAATTCCTAGACTGAGTATACTATTTTGGCAATTAAGCGAATTTGGCATTTGATTCTAACCTATACAAGTTTCTTCTCGCAGTCCTACTTCAGTATATCTTGTGAAAGTTTATTTTCTAAACTAAAATTATTAAAACTCGTTTACGCAGCTGTAAGAACATTTTGATAACTCTGCGCTGTTTGCCAAAATCCACCAAGCCACTTTAATGTCAAATTTCTTTCTGTTACAGAATAGACGTCAAACTTATAAATTCGATTTTTCGATTTTAGCAGTCAAAAACGTAAAGCTATGTATACAACTAGTACATAATTTGACTTTATTTCATTTTAGAACCATAATCTTGTTTGTTGGCGTAATATGGCTGTTATGGCCTAAGGACCTATAAAGTTGCTAAGCAGTATAACACTAGCAATATAGTATACCAACACCAACAATCGGCATAGAAACCACAGTTTTCATCCTGTTCGGTCTTCATAAGAGCTTCCTTTGCTAACTGGTCAGCTGTTTCATTCCCCTTGATGCTTATATGAGATGGTATCAAAAGAAATTTTATGTGTTTATTATTAGTATTCAGTTTATGTAGCAATTCGTATATTGTTCAACATGTTCATTGTTTGAGACTATATATTACGTAGTCTGATTAACGCACTCATGGAATCTGTGATTATACAGTATCTTCCTCGCAGTTAAGAATATACTTTAAAGCTTGGCAGATGGCATACAATTCAGCACTGAATACAGTCGATTCTCTTGGTAGCTTAAAGAGGTTTTTAACATTTTCCGAGTAGAAAGCACTGCCAGTAGTAGCATCATTTTTTGCACCATCAGTAAAAATAAGTTGGCCGTTAGGCGACTGAGACAGGAATTCGTGCAGGAGGCTGTGGTAGATAGCTGGGTACGATTGAAATTTAGGGTATTGTGCAAACT
Source organism: Agriotes lineatus (assembly GCA_940337035.1). Lineage (NCBI taxonomy): Eukaryota > Metazoa > Arthropoda > Insecta > Coleoptera > Elateridae > Agriotes > Agriotes lineatus. The sequence continues at coordinate 69,205,575 of OW679199.1, read as the reverse complement.
GTAAATTTAGGTTAGGTGGACGGATAGCCCAAGGATTATCGATACTAATCTTAATTAGATTTTGGTTGGAAATGATCTTGTGCAAAAGAAGACTTGACTTAATATTGCAAGGAGGGTATATTTGGACCGATTGTTTATATGCATTGTAGAATAGAGGCTTGGAAAAGTCCGAATAATTTGGGTGACTCGTATTTCCTATGATGCGTGCTGTATATGTCAGTAGTTGGACTGATATTCGGTGTTTCATTGGTAATTGCCCGCTGACAGCGTGTAAATTTTTTATCGGGGTAGTGCGATGTGCGCATGTAGCTATCCTTAATCCATAATGATAGACTGGAAATAATTTTCTTAAAAAACTCTTATTCATGGAACTGTAGACACATACACCATATTCTATTTTAGAGCGAATCAAAGCATTTACCAAGGTAAGTAATGTTTGCATATTAGATCCCCAGTCCTGGTGAGAAATCATTTTAATAACGTTGAGTGATGATTTGCAGTTGTTAATAACCTTTTGGATATGAAACTTCCATGACATCTTTTTGTCAAAGATTAAGCCTAGGTATCTAATTTTAGAGACCAACTGTAAGGCGGTTCCGTATAATTTTAATTCTGGAGTAAATCCAATCCGGTTTTTAGAAAAAGTAAGACCTTTCGTTTTTTCAGGTGAGAATTTATACAATTTTCGTGTACCCAATGCTCAAGTAAATTAATAGTTCTTTGCAAACCTGTTTCTATATCCGTGCGCTTTTTACTGGTTAAGAATATCACAAGATCATCGGCAAATAATGTTACTTGGACGTTGTTAGGTATTCCATCAAGAATTTGATTTATGGCTATAGAAAAAAGCGTTGGGCTTAAAACAGAACCTTGGGGAACACCATTTTCTTGACTCGAACCATGAATTTTCTCTCACTAATAAATTTTTTAATTAAATTAATAACTTGGCCAGTAATTGTCCATCTAGATAAGATATTTGTGATTTGGGATCTCGGTGTTGTATCATACGCTTTCTGGAGGTCAAAGAAAACTGGACATGACTGTTCCTTTTTTTATAAAAGCGTTTTTTACGGCGATTTCTAATTTAACTCTGCAATCAATAGTTGATGTTGATAGTTCTCTTCTGAAGCCATTTTCATTGGGATTGGGTAGCATGTTAGACTCTAGTATATGAACTAGTCTATTGTTGACAATATTTTCTAAACTTTTATTTAAAACAGATGTTATTGAGATGGGGCGATAGCTGTTGGGACTATCTTTAGGTTGGCCTTGCTTATAAACTGGTATAATAATAGCGGTTCGCCATAACTGCGGAAAATTTCCAGAATTCCATATATTGTTATATAGTTTAAGCAGTTCACTTTGGAATTCAGATGTCGTTTGCTTAATAATTGGGTAGTGGATGTTATCAATTCCGGAACGGCAATCCTTATAGTTGTTTAACGCATATTCGAGTTCATGTAGTTGCAGTTCATAATTATAAGGCTCGCTGTTATTTGGCTGGTGGGGTAATCCATCTCTTGCTGTTGTTCCATTGTTACATTTTTCATCGTGGTTAGAGTTGCTAAAGGATTCCTTAAAAGCTTTTGCTAGAATATTTGCTATGTCCTCTGGAGAGGTGATTGTAGTGTTTTGGTAAAGTAAACCAGTAATTGAGAAATTGGAGTAATTACCATTCATTCCGCGTACTTTTTCCCACATTTCCTTGGCCGATGTAATTATGTTTATAGATTTTATATGTTCTTTCCAAGTATTCCGTTTAGTTGCCTTGACGAGTTTTCTTGCCTGTGCTCAAGTTTTTTATATAGAATTAAATTTTCTTGATTCAAGTTCCGTCTGTATCTGTTGAATGCATTATTTCTCTTTTTTATAGTCATTCTACATTGATCGCTCCACGATGGGGCTTTATATTTTCGTTGTATATTACTTGCTCTGGGTATTGACATGTTAGCTGCCCTAATAATGGCACTGCTCAGATTTTGAATATTAGAATCCATGTCAATCAGGCTATTGAATTTAAATGGGAATTTTGTAAATTCGCGTTGAAATACATTCCAGTCCGCGTTTCCTATTCACCATCTTTTTCGTGGTAGTGTTACAGCTTGAGCGGTAGTATTACGTATTAATATTTATCTTGATGGGAAAGTGATCACTATCAAACAAATCATCTTGCAGGACGGTCCAAAATACATTTGGTGCAAGTTTGGAACTCCAGAAAGCTAAATCAATAGCAGAAAAACCATTTGATTTGATATCAAAGTGCGTAGCAATACCAGTATTAAGTAACACAATGCCATTTTGCAAAATTATTTTTTATATGACTTTTCCTCTAGCTTTAATTTTCTTGCATCCCCACAAAGTATGATGAGCATTGAAGTCTCCAACAATAATAAAAGGGCAGTTCAATTGGTTAAGTATATTTTCCGTATTCCTTGTTGCAAGTATGTAGTCAGGAGGAATGTATATGTTACAGATTATGACAGCTTGAGGTACGTATATTTTAATTGCTGTTATTTTAAGACTTGAAATGATATCTACATTGATATCATGTACATACACTGTTTTTAAAGAAGATGCTGACTCCCTCGCTGGCATGATCAGTTTGTCTGTTATTATTAACTGATGAGAATCCTCTACGTAAGTGTTGATAGCTGCCTTTGAAATGAACTTCTTGAGCGCAGATTATGACAGGTTAACAGTTCATAATAAGCATCTGTATATTTTCAAAATGGGCAAGGAACCCGTTATAATTAAATTGTATGAGATAGGCTGCATAGTATAATTATTATATATAACTTTGAATTAATATTCTGATAACTCTGATCTGTCTGTGTTATATTCGGACATACGTAAATCTATGTTTGAGTTTTTTGTTAGTAAGCAAACGGTATAGGTCAATTAAGGTATTAATTATTGAATTTGGATCACTAGAAAATTGCTTTGCTGCTTCCAGGGGATCTTTAGAAAATTTTGCGGTTATTGAAAGATCTGAGAGGGATTCAGGTGTAAATTTAATTGGAAGGGTATTAGCTTGCTCTATTAAAGTTTCTTTGAGTGGTTCTAGTAGTTTTTCTAGTATTTCTTTCTCTTTTTCCTAACTTTTAGGGTGTGGAATATTTGGGCTGGTCACTTTTGCTGCTTTATGACTGCTAACTTCTTGGTGTAGGTGTAAAGTAGTTAGTTCTTTAGAAAGAAGTTCCATGTTGGTATTCATTTTTTCTCCAAGTGGGATTTGTACTGGATGGAATCTTTTTGCAGGAGCTGTTGTATGCAAAGGGGTAATCAATGATTTTGTACTGGGGTGAGGCCTTACTGGGTATATAAATCATATCGTTTTCTAACTCCATATTGGTTTGTAGATTTTCTTGCGTGAGATTTATGGCTGGGTTATTCAAAAACGAGTTACTGGAATTTGTTTCAGGGCGTGGACATTTGGGTGAGGTATGCCCTAATTCTTTGCAAGTAAAGCATTTGATTTCATTTTCCTGAACAAAGATTCTATAATGGTCGTCTTCAAATTGTATTTAGGAGTGTCGTGGGAAGTACTACGTTTTCTTCAGCGTTAATATAAACATATCTCCTATAGCTAACTATATGAGCGTATTCTGTTTCTAAAAAACCAGTTTTAATCAGATAGATGGGCGATACTAATTTTAATCCAGCTGTTTTCAATTGATTTTCAATTATAAAATTTGCAATACAAGGCGAGACATTTGACAGTAATACTTTTTTGGTTCGAGTTATCAATCTTCCTATTTTAATCTGTTCTACACCAATTGTAATCACATTATGGTTTGCTAGCAGATTATCTACAATTATTTTATTACAAAAGTAGATACCTATCCTTTGATTGGATAATCTAGAAGCCGCTGTAATATTTTTAGGGCCAACGAGATTTCCAATGGACATTACCTATTCTCTTAATTTAATTTCTGCGTTAAAATGATGCCTTGTTCTTTGGTTGGATAATTGAATAAATTTTTGGTGACGCTGGAATAGGAACTTTCATTTCTAGGTACTGATGCCATTTCTTGAGTGGTATTTTCAACTATTTGGTTAATTTGACTGAATTTGAATGTCATTATGACATTTTGAAATTTCATACTATTTTTACGAATATGCTAGTAGATAAAATATTGTATGCACCACGGGAGATATTCATGTTCTTTACCTTCGGTTGACTTACAGACCAAGGGCGTCTGGCCTCACATCCTTAAGCAAACGTGCTAAACACCAATCCACAAAGCTCGTTTGGCTGACAAATATGGCTGGTCCTTATAGCAAAAACTTTCTTCGATGTTAAGCATTTTTTCTAACCTGTCTCCATTTCATACCCCTCTCAGCTACTACCGTTTTAACTTTTGTCCATTTCTTCTTTGGCATTCCTACTCTATTAGCTCTAGTTGCTTTGTTTCATAGACCCTGCTTGTTGTTCCGTTATCCGCCATACGGTAGAGATGCCTGAGCCATTCTAGTTGTCTTTCTTGTATTCTTCAAACAACTGCTTTTAAATTTAGTGTTCTTCTAAACGCATCGTTTCTTATTTGGTCTCTCTTCGTTTTATCTTCTAACTGTCCAAAGAACCTTATTTCTCCACTAATAACCTTCGATTTAATTTATGTTTATTCGTCGTTTTCTTTTCTTCTTCTTCTTCTTTATTCGTCAATATTCAAAATAGGTACCACTACTTTTTTAACACTGACACCTTGTTCTTTGGGTTTTTTAACTTTTTGAAGAAATGTATTTTTTCTAAAGTTAAATAGTCATGCTATAGTTCCCATCCCCTAGTTTTCCACTACTACTACTTTGAACTCTGAAATATTTAAAGCGTTTTTTGTCTATTATACATACATGCATAATATGCAACCCCTTATACCGTTTAAACAGTGTCTATTATATTGTTTTTTATTTTTTTCGGAGCGGTACCTTTTCAGTTTTTTAATCGTTAAAATCATTTCGTTTATGTATTCATAACTTTCAATAAGCGTCATATCATACATAACATTGTTGTCGATCCCTGTAGTATACTTAAGTTTGTATTTTGTTTCAGAAATGGTCCTTATACTTAACTAATTTGCTTCCTTTTCAGTATGTTGCATTATTTTGTTTCTTTGGTATTCTTCCTCTGGCTTTTCGGCATCTATATTCTGCTATACCTACTTCTGGTTGCGAATCATCTTACCACTTAGTTCCTGCTTGCTCACTTATTTGTCTCATCACAAATAAAAGGTATTGCGTTCCCACGTTTATTATTTTCATTTTTTTTTATTCTATAATTGTAATGAAGACTGGGAAACTTAAGATAGTGATTCTCCTATAGCTTTTGCATCACCTTTTTTAAACAGGGGTGCTTTTACGCTTGTCCCTCCCATATGCTTTAACACTTCGTTTGCATTTTCGAATGTTTGTTTCGCTTCTACTTCGTCTGTGCTTTCGTCTTCCTCTATTTCATCTTCTAACAATGGTTGGATCTATTTTTCCATATTTTTCTTTAGTTCATAAATTTCCTTCTTTCTTTTTTATAGTTTTTAATTTTACTGTCTTCTTTTACCACTTTTCAATGTGCCCTAGAACGATTTTTGATTTTCTGCTTAGTTTTCTTTCATTCTATTTAAAAATTCTCCCCAAGCGTCCTGTTTTGCAGTTTTTACTACGTTTTACTACTTTTTTGCTTCGGTTATAGTAACCTTGTATTTTCGCCACTTGTCCTCGTTTCTTTCACCTTACCTTTAATTTCTGCTGTTCACCATGTTGTTATCTTTTTGTCCCTATTTCCTATTTTCGCTACTCCGAAGTTCTAGTTCTAGTTTTCTTTGGTAGCTTTTCAACTACCCTATTTTAAGCGTTTCCACTTTTCTTCTGTTTCCGTTTTATTGTATTCATATGTTATCCTCTAATTTTAGTTCTTTTTCGTTGTATTTCAGATTTAATTTGTATTTTCATCACAAGGTGATGGTCACTGCTTATTTCAGATTTGAATTTCTAAATAATATTTTACGCTATTTTATTAGATAATAGTTAATAGTTCATAAATATAGCTTTCTAACTATTGAACGAAAACTTCAACGCTTATTTGTGAGGCAGGTTATCTACATGAAGCACTTTATGTAGGTTTCATTGTTTCAAATACCAATATAACTTCTTTGTTAAAGTTTAAATAATATTAATCGCAAAATATTTGGTAATTGTGCCAAGGAGAGCACATTATTTGAGCGCCTTTTTCTTTTTACACGAAAAAGATATTTAGTTCCTATTGTTTACATGAAATTACAAGATAAACATCCTAAGATAAATTATTAGTTCCACTTTTAGAAATATATCGTAAGAAGTATTAAGATGAACAAGATTTGCATAATAAACTACATCTAAACTACGCTCTACAATAAAAAAAGCTGATAAATCGTTCCAAGGTAAATTAAAAACTGATTACAACACTATCAATAGGATGTTACAAATTCTGACATCCTTGCTGAGATTATTTTGCTGATTTTCAAATGAATACAATGACTAGATCAGTGCTTTTGGCACAAACGACAATGAATAGTGCAAAATATTTTATACTACTAGGTGTGGTTGCCCTTTCTACTAACAAATATTGCTGCGGACAATATTTTTTTGAAAAGTGTGGGAAACATGGTTTTATGTGCACCCACTCTAATTTCACGACCACCGGTAAATTGGACATCACATATGAATGTCAAACCACTGTGAGTATAAATACCTGAATTTGTCATTGATTTTGCACCACTGCTTCAGTTTACTCTTTGTTGCAAATTGTTATTTAGAAACAAAAACCACATATTTGCATCATATACCGGTTGCCTAAAACTGTTGGGAACATAGAGCATAAGTTAATGTGCTAGACAGTAATGGATGTACATATTACCGAGAGAGAACAAAATGGTATATGTACTATTGTACTTGCAGCCTAGCTACCAAAGTAATTCTTGCATTTTCGATTTCTGTTACTTTTATGGTAAATAGTAATTGCACCTTTTCCCACTCATGGAATTGCCATGCTCCGTACAATTTATACAAATATCTATACATATTGTACAAGGTCCGGCAGAATAAAGTATCCATTTTAAATTGAGTTGTTTTTGTTAACGGCTAAAATTTTATTCAAAAATCAAACAAAAGGTTCTTCAGGAAACACGGAAATTTTATTTTTTAAACATTACATCAGTCAAGTGACCTCCTTCTCGCTGCTGGCACTCTTGAAGCTGCTCTTACCCTTTCAGCATTTTCAAGTATGGGTACAGAACGAGTTTGTTCCTTTTGCTTTTTCTTTGGCACATGAGGCAGTAGTGCGAAACTTGTGTACTCACTTTTTAATTGTTATTCTACTAGGAACTGCATCTCGTGGATTTCAATGAAAGTAACGACGAAATAAACGCTGGGTGGTTACAACAGAATTGTTATTTTTAAAATAAGCTTCAACCGCAAAAGAACGTTGAATATTTGACCAATGCTCTATATTCACAGCTAAACTGACATTTCTCGTAAACACTTTGACAACTTTCTTAAATTTCCATTTATCGCGAAAGCAGGGCGACTTGATATGAATTTATATCGCATTATATTATGAAATGAATTAACTTTGAAAATGGATACGTCATTCTGCCGGACCCTGTATAAATTGAGACAGACAACTAGGAGTGCCAAGATGAATTTATCTTCCCCCGTTAGCACATACCTATACATGAAATGGAATCCGTCTCGCTTATTTTGTGTATGGATTATCAAGTCGTTGCTCAGTAATGCATTCTGTGTGTAAGCCTACAATCTCGAACATGTCCAGTTATGAAAAAGAAATATTACTTTGCATTTTAATATTCCTACTGTAAAGGTTTATGTGACTACCAAACTATAACCATGTTAGATGGCTAAGATATAATAAAATATTGATTCGCACAAACATTATTGGACTAACTGACGAGTTTTGCAAGCGTATCTAGTTTAACCACGGCTATAGACAAATTCATCTTGGCACTTCAATTAATAGTTCTTGCTGAATCGTTCGAACTTAAAGTCTATAACTATTTAAACGATTACATACGAGTATAAAGGCATTCATTACAAAAAGTTATATATTTCAGTTTAATGTCGTTCAGCTCTGGCAATTTCTCGGACCAGTTGAAGTAGGCAGATTAACAATTCACAGCTGCAACTTTCTGTTGTTGCACCTAGATTCCAATGTAAATAACACCAATATCCAAGAAGTGCATGTGGAAAACGTGGCCAGTTTGGAAATCTTTCCTACGATAACGCGATCGCGCTGTCCGCAATCCCTCAGTTTCAAAAATGTGAATAAAATTGAAAGGATACCTAAACAAATCTTCACTCAGGTTTTTGAACCTACCAGCTTGCATTCTATAGCATTTGAAAATGTGATAATAGGGATAATCGAGTCCAAAGCTTTCGACCAATTAACTAACATGAAGTTTTTCCGATGGGAAAACGTGGCAATAGGCAGAATTGAAACTGGGGCGGTGCAAATTTCATGTCAAAATGGTTCCAGCGTTCTCATCTTAAACTGTGTTATTGGTAAGCTGGACCACTCAGCGTTTGCAGTTAGCGCAGACAAAATGTTTGTTTTATCTACTCCTACTGCACAATGGCCATGAATTATAATTCATAATTCACGGTTTGCAGCCAATCATAAAATTCTATTTTCATTATTCAATAGTTTGCAAATTGCAACCAATCAGAAAATTCTATTTTCATTATTCAATAGTTTGTAGCCAATCACAAAAATCATTCTTATTATTAAATAACCTTTGAAGTTAACAGCTGTCACAAATGTCATAATTCTGAAATATGAACACAAGGCTCCTATTGCATAGGAGTAGATAAAATATCGTATTATATTCGCGATTATGGCCATTATTCACTCAGATGACTTGCGCCACGCGCCTTCGGCTTGTGGCGCAAATGTCATCTTCGTGAAAAATGGCTGTCATAATCGCTCATATAATAATATACTATTATACAATAAGTTTCTGGACATACCGCCGAATGCATTTAAGGGAACTTTGCAACACTTCGGATTCAGTTATAACTCTGTAGACAGCATACAAATTGGGGCTTTTGATGTTTTGGCTAAGGAGGTCGACATTATGGCCAACAGTTTTGAATATATACATATAGGTGCATTTCAAGACATTGGAGTTGTATATGATTTGGAAGAAACAAGTTTTACCTACGGCTTTTACCAAAACTTTATTAAGCGTGCAGACTCTGACGCATTGCATCCTGATGCTATATTTTACAATGGTATTAATGAAAAAGTGACTTTTGCCAACAATTCATTTGATTGCACCTGCGACAACATTAATTGGGCTGACTTGCAAAGCAGCAATTTTGGAAAAACGTTGTTAGATCCAAGTTACAACAATACTTGCGCTTTCGCTCCCTGCAATTTACCCTTGATGGTGATTGAACAGCTATGGTTGTCTAACAGGATATGTCATAACACCACGGTCTTAACGTTAGAGGAAGTATGCCGTATTTATAGCGAAGAGCAGAATTGGCTTTATCCTAATTCATCAACTATTAATGGAATGTCAATATGTAGTGTTATTTGGTGTCTTTTGCAATTTATCGCTTTTAAGTATGTGCTGTGTTACTATCTTTAAATTAATAAGTATTTACTAATTTTACTTGTATTTTGTATATATTTATTGTAGTAAAAATACTCTACTGCTTATACGTGGCAGAATAGGTTGTGTTCGCAATTACCATAGTTCTCATATCTGGATGTATCAATATTATTGTATATTGAAGGAACGCAACAAGAAATTAAATTTGTGTATCTATTTTCAGACAGTGCACATGTTATAATAGGTTTACCTTTCTTTAAATTGTCTGATCAAGAAGTAATGAGTTCACAAACGCATTCTTCTTTATTTGACCTGGATTGGTACTTAACTGCTGCTTTTCTTCCTTTTGTTTTTCTCACATTTTTCTTTTTTTCCCATTTCCTTTTTCTCCTTTTCTTTTTATGTTCTGTCTTCTCTGCCTCTACTGCTACTACTGTTATACATACAAATGCTATATAACAGAGAAGAACCAAAACCCTTCGGTTGCCATTACCAACCTAAACTTAATTAAAAAACTAGCGGAATTGAACAGTAACTAATCGAGATTCAAAGTAATTATGAAAGCACTTGACAATGAGAGCAATATATTCGCGTGGAAAAGTAAATGCTATATTTTTATTGGTAGTAATTTTTCACTCCTGCGATATACCCGTTATCACCAAGGATAAGAAGCAACTAGCGTTATCTCAAATGAAGAATTGCAAAACACCAGGCGAAGATGGCATCACCATCGAAACGGTAAAATATGGTGGAATGGTCACTATAGAATCTATTACAATACTTCTTAATAAATGTCTGAAAGAAGGAACAATATCAGAGATGTGTCAAAACGCACAAGTTATTTTTTGTATAAAAATGATGATAAATTCAAATCAGACAGTTATCGTCCTATAAGGACTCTAGCCCACTCATATTAATTGCTTACCAAAATTATCACCAATGGGCTTACAAACAAATGCGACGACTACCAACCACAAGAACAAGCCGAGGTTCGCAATGGATACAGCACTGTTGATCATATACAATCCGTACGCCTATGTACCATCTTTAAACGAGGGGTTGGGATAACACTAGCTAGCTCTAACTCTCGGTGGAAGAAATTGTGTGAGTAAGAACTAGGCAACGATCCTTGGAGTTTTGAAATAATCTTTATGAAGCAACAACATTTTGGGCTCCTGTTGTTAAACACAACATAAGAGAATCTAGTAATAAATCGTATCACCACCTACCTGTAGAATTACGGGCTTCACATCTACATAAAAAGCACAGGTTGAAAGGGTGGGGAGCGGATAGCGCAATATATCAGCAACAGGGGCATTTAATTTATCCAACCAGTCAAAAGTAACAAAACTAATTATTTACAAATAGCCGGCAAGACTAAAATAGTTCAATTTCAATTATACGGTAAAGCCTACTGCATAAAAGCATAAATCAAAGCATAATAAATAGAATCAGACCATCAATAATATTGAGTCCAAAATATGAGTATTGCAACATAGTGACATCCAGAGGCAATGCAAACATGCGGCTAGTTTTGACTAGCAGCTTCCTTTGAACGCACGTTAAATAGTTGAAAAAATGACATGACTAGTGCTAGGCGCCTCAAGGAGGCTTTTGGAAATAAGTATTAGGTACATACAAAATTTCATCCACGCAAACTGAAGCAAATCTAACGCTTCAAGCTTTGCAAATAAGCTAGTATTTATCACGTACAGTTTGATAATCGAAGGCCTCAGTAGAACTGGTTATTCTTAGGCAATAGCTTTTTACCAATAAATAAAACAAGCAAGCCGAAAATCAATGCATATATTCACGAAACTCAGTTGGAAGCACTATCATAGCGATCTTATGGAGGGTCTCGCCAACCTCTGCATGGAATTGTTGAAGCGGATATAGGCGGTTGTTGTAGCTGAAGGAAATTCCAGCCGCCTCCAAAACTGCTCGCATCTGGGCCCCAACCCGCAAAATCCGTTTGCCAAGATGAAACCCGGCAACAGAAGGCATTTCATATCAACACAGCATGATTTCCATCTACCGTTTGCGTTATGGAACAGAGGCAATTGCAGGAACAATGGTCCAAGCAAAAGTAAAGACCCTTCCTGAGACAGGTCGTGCCTGGCGAATAATGGATGATAAAACCCGAGCCGAGAAAATAGAATTCCTCTGCGAGGCAAAAGTATAGCTCGTGGGGCTGGCAAATCCTATTGTATTTAAAGAATAAAACCACCTATATAAACGTAGACACTCTGGGATTCCGACATTGCAACTCCATCACTCTGGCGAGGACACGGGCACGGGTCAGATTCCTTAACCCCTAATTACCAAATCAGATTACGACGTGTATTTATACTTATTTCACTATTCATATTTGTATTTTAAAACAATATTGACGTATTTGTATATGTGTGTAATTTGTGTTCTAATGTAAAATAAAAGGATAAAACAGACAAACAGTCGCATAAGAATAACCTGGGCAGCGGTCGGAAAATCTAGGACCTGCATGGAACAAAACTAAAGAAAAAAGTATTTAACACTTATATAGTACCTGCGCTGCAATAATTCAAAGACCCCTAGAACGTCTGATGCTGGGAGCAAGTCTGAAAGAGCACAATTTCAACGAAGATATAAGGATATTAACAAAGGTAGAATACGTCATCGAATACATTGCAAGACGGAAATAGAAATGGGCCGGGCATATTGCACGCCAAGTAATTCTAGATGGTCACCAGCCATACTCAACGGAGGCCATGTCTATACAAACGGAATGTGGAAAGACCACCAAGAGGCTGGCACGACCACTTGGAAAAGATAGTAGAAAAAAGACGGCACCTGTGGGCATAGAACAGAGAATAGTGGAAAAAGCGAGAGGAGGTTTCTATCCAGCAGTGGATTATGAGGGGCTGTTGAAGAAGAAAAAGATTTTTTAAATAAACTTAACTGTTATTCTTTGAATTACATCACAAAACCTATTTGTGTTTCGGGTCCATTCATTTGCCAATCGATTCGACAAACGTATTCCCAACAGGAATCTTTTTGAATGTTGAATGTTTTTTCTTCTTCTTTTCTGTAGGCAATTTTCCCGTAGGAAATTTTCCTGCACGCAATTTTCCTGTAGACAATTTTCCTGTTTTAAACTATATTATATGAACCCTCTCCATCTTATCCTCTGTCGCCCTACATATCGCCGATTGTGACTTTAATTAGTCTTTGATTGGTCATTCAGGAGATGTGCTCATTCCATTCTCTTCTTCTGTTACTTATCCACTCGTTTATGGCTTACGTTTTCGAGAATTAACCTGCCTCTTCTATTTTTATTGACTATTCTACTTAGGGATTTCAATTCGCTCACCTCCACCATTGGTTCTATGTAACCCGTGGATTATGCAATTATTGATCTTACCACGCTTCATCGCCTTTTAAGTTAGTAAAAATGTCTTTACAGCTCATTTATCAAGGTTGAAGTTTGAAAAGCATAAGTCATAACAGATAAGACATATTGTCCCCACAACTTTTCCTGCATAAGTATCCTATAACCAGTGGCGTAACTATCGAGGGATTAAAGGGGGCCCCGGCCCCCGGGCCCTGAACTTCAGGGGGCCCAACGGGCCTCCTGAAGTTTAAAGCCTGACAGGTGCAAACTCGGTCCCGTATAAAGTTTCAATGAGTCCGGAAAAAACACTCGCTATTGTTCATTTTGCTTTGATGTTTCTGTTTATGAATTTAAAAAAAATAATTGAAAAACGATAACCAAAAATTATTTGGCAAGAATAAGACTTACACTTGGCAATTAAGGGGCCCGGTGAAGATCACGGCCCCCGGGCCCAAAATTTGAAGTTACGCCACTGCCTATAACATAAAATCGTTGCTCTCTTTGATCTCCTCCGAAGATACTGGACCGATGTATGATGGCTTAAAAGTTTGCTAATTTTTGGACTTAGATCGTAGGCCGGTTTTTATTTTCAAAAAAAGTACGAAAACGTTTTTATTTAATTAAATTCTCTAAACAGCGGAGCGGAGCGTCTATCGCCGTGGGCTACGGTGTGACAGCTGCTGTGCCCGTGTGCTATTAGCCCGGGTGGTTCACTATGTTAATATATCATTATAACAGCGCACTATTCAAAAGCCATATTGGTCCAGGGGTAGAATGCTCACCTGCCACGCGAGCGGCCCGGGTTCGATTCCCGGCCGATAAATTCTTTTTTTAAATTTGTTATTAATGAATCTCTCTTAAATTAGCGAAACGAAGCGTAATTCGAGTGACTCGCTAGTAAGTAATAACCCTTAAAGACGCCCTTGAGTTCACAGAAAGCTTAAAGTTATACTTGATGTATTAATATTTTACTTGTTTAAAACTAATGTTGAAGTCCTGAACGTACGAAGTGAGCCATCACATGTATCTCCGAGTTGTAGCAAAAGATTACTACTGAATTTTCCCAGTTTGAAGAAAGACATGACCAAAATAATTAAATAATGGTCTAAACAGTATAGTCTAAACTTATACTGTTGTACTTATCAATCCATATCACACACTCGCATATTTTCTCTGTGCATCGTGTTTTAAAATGGCATTACTTAGATGACGATTATTTATTTCTAATATCAAGGTGAATTTACCTATGGCCGTTGCAGTGACCTATAGGCTGTGGAGATTTTATTGTTTTTTAAACAGTTTATTCTAGATTTCGGAGTAAACAAACGCTTGAATATTACAGGATGGATATTTATTATGTCGAAAAGTGGTTTTATAGTAGTACCTCACTTTGTATTATTCAGCAAATAAAGCTTTAGAGCACCATATTTACATTACGTCATGTACAAGCAAATTGATACTATAATGAAGCTAGCTACTTACATTAATCGGAAATATTGATTGTTCTTAAACCAATTCAACGTTTTCTTTGCGTTTATTAACCTATTTTCTTAGTTTCCATTTTGTAAAATTGTCAGTTTCATATTATTACATACTTAAAAAAACAATATTGTATTTAAATCTAAATTTAAGAGTAAATATTAGATACTAGAGTATAAATGGACGTCCAGTACACCGCTTTTTACGTACTCCAATTTCCCTTCTGAGCCTGACACGCGACGTTAACGATTTATCATCACTTTTTTGACAATTTCTGACAAGCATGTATGCTAAGTACACAGGCTTTGTACGCTGCATTTAAATATTAAAAAACATTTTCTGAAATGGAATTTAAATGCGTTTCTGGAAATACTTCCATTTGTAGTTTTGTGCCGATTTTGTTAAGTACATTTACCTTATGGTGTTAAGTTAAATATACAATGATATTAATAATAACAATATCATGTAACGCATTTGCCTAATATTACTGAAAAATATCAGTTTAAAAATATTAAAAATAACTGAAATGTTCCCTGGCTGCAATTTTCCCAAATATTAAAATCGTGAAGGAGATTAATGATGCCTCGCAGGGAGCACACAGTACACGTTTTATCACGTATATTGGATTAATTTAAAACGAAGCGGGCCTACGATAACATTTAAAATTTTCACGGAGCGTATCTTTCGTCTTTAATCTTTAATACTCTCTAGTAAAGTTAAAATTCCCCAACACGCGATCTGACAAATTCACTTTGTGCGTGATCAAAAATACAAGCAATTATGTTATTAGAAATGTATAAATGAACTAGTGCATTAAGCGATAGCATCTCCATGTTATTCCTTGCAAAGAGTTGAAGCCTCCCGAGCTTTTCCTGCTTCCTCTTCCTGCACTCCCGCACAGTCGAACTCGCGATATTATGTGATAATTTTTTGCGAGCGCCGAATCCTCGCCGAGTGTGTAAATGGCAGTAACAGGATTAAAAGGGTAGGAAACACAATTGAGTCCGTTGCAGGATTCGTTCAGGAATGTGTCCAGTCATCCAGCAATCCGTTATAGGCGGTTTCTTATCATTCGGTCCAACATCAATCACCCGGAACTTTGACCTCGTACCGGAACTTGCACGTGTGCCACATTACCGCCGGTGCTGACCTCTAGTTATTTATATTCGCGTTAGGGGTGATTATGCCTTTATAACTGCCGCGTTCTAAATTTAATTTTTCTGCAGCCAGAGCTGGTTTTGTTGCAATTTTTCTTCGGGTTCCGGTCGATGCAGATTAATTGCTTTTTGAAATGCTGGCTCGCCAACGTTATTGATTTTCGATTTGTTTGGACGTAAAAACGCCACCGAGCATATTTACCGGTCTTCTCTTCTTTTTGATTTTTTTCTGGAAATAATTTACTGAAGATTGATGTACTACTGCAAACATTTTTCATTAATGTTTATCAAATTTAATGTTTTTGTTTTTGTAATGTTGCGTTGTATTCGTCTCCATTTTCATTGGAAAATAATTCCAAACTTCCTGTGATTTTTAAGTCTTTTATTTATTTCCTTCTTGTGTCTCAGTTATACTCTATCTAATCAATCGTCTTGAGTTCTTGTTCCATTTATATACCTACTGTAAAGCTTTTGAAACAATAAATCATTCTGTGATAATAAATATATTAGAATAAACTGATTTGGAATGATCTTTTTAGGTGTTATCTTGAAAAAAATGTAGTCCGCTGGGAATCAAACTTCGCGCTCACAGGCGAATATTTCGGGCCCAGTTAGTGTCCCCTGTACGAATTTCAGCTGTCCCGCTTGTTATATTTACCCTGTATTTGTTAGGTCTCATTTTCGCCAATGATAAAGCCTGAGCTATGTACAAATTATTACTTTTATTTATTTTTCAGTGAAAGCAAAAATAAACAAAATGTTATTTTTATAAGTTGCTATACATATTTCTCCGAAATTGTCTTGGTTTCATGTAGATATATAATCTGCCTGCAAAATATCGCCTTCCAACAAATAGTTTTTGAGTCATACCGCCAACAGACAGGTAGACGGAATTGAGAAGATTGAGAAAGCCTGTTTTTTTGTCATCTAGGGACCTTGAAACGTGAAGCTCTGGAGAAATCTCGGAAAGTAAAAAAGAATAAAAAAGCAGTCTATTTGTCTTAACTCTAAAGCAACATTAAATCAGGGTGTAATGACTCAAAAGTCCACCTTTGGTTCACTTTGCAGACGATACATCTTCTGTTATAGCGATCGAGGGTGTCCTGAATTTTCCATTGTGCCTAAATCAAACTGCTTTTCCAATAATTCAGTGATGTGATTCAAATTGTTTAAAATTAAATTATTATAAGAGTATGAAACGACGGGATTTACTGTGTAATTGTTGAGATAAAAGAACTCGACGTTTTGGCCACTTTCATCAAGAGTAAAACAAGAGAGTACAGTCAACGTGCTCATTAAGCTTGCTGGAGCAAGGGACGGAAGAGCACAGTAGCTCGTCTCAACCTCGCCAGCGGCGAAACTCTTCTACCATTTAGGAGAAAGAAGGCCAAATTTGTCAAAAAATATCGAAGCATATAACAAAAGCCGCAAATGTCTCAACGAAAAAAATCTGCCATAACAAAATTAACAGATAAGAAAAAATCCGAACAGGAGCTAGTAGATAGGTGGATGGAATACTTTAAAAAGGTATACAGCAAATAGGGAAATTTTGTAGAAAAGGGCAATGACGATGAGGAAACCTTTGAAGAGTTAAAACTAAAAATAAAAGATACCGCAAAGGAAGAATAGGATGGGCAATAAAATTACCACATCACAAGACTGCAGGATACAATCATATCCCAAACGAATTATTAAACAAGGTACAAGAGCAATCATGGAGTTACATTCATTATTGGAATGGAGAAGATCCGATCATAAAAATAAAAAAAGAGCGACGATTGGAGACCTACAAAGCTGTTAAGCAGTACAGATGCAATTTTACACAACTAATATTTGAAAGGATGGAAAGATATTGAAGAATCTCTAAGAACAAACCGAGTGGAATTCAGGACACGAAAACCTTGAATGGACCAGACAGACCTCAGAAAATTAGAGATGAATGATTGGAATAGCAGAAAAAGTATGTATGGATTTCAGATACTTTAGAAAAGCTTTCAATATTATGAACAGAACCAAAATGCTTGTCCTATCACTTACCATTTAATTTAATTGATTTTCCTTCAGACCATTATTTAGACGAAACAAATTTTCATAACAAAATTCAGATTCCATCATTTCAATGAGAAAAATCATTAAAAAGTAAAATAAAGGTGTGAGGAACTTATTGCTATAAATGTATAGGTACTTTATTGATATAGTGATATGAGCTACTAACTCTAGGTAGACTAAGAAGGTTTTTAGATTTAATATGTCCCTTAAAATGTTTTATTTCAAGGGATATCAAACAAACGCCGCTGAAATAATAATGTAAACGCGTGATCTCCACAAACAAAATAGAAAAACCAGGTTTATTTAATAAAAATCCAGTCGTTGTTGATACAAGAAATAATAAATACGAAAAAACGAGAAATTAGTGCTGGTATCAAATGATACCTGATCTTTAACAAACAAATGATCCTATACATAAGTACATTAAATACTCAAATACATTTTCAATCTGTTCTCTGGCTATTAAAGCTATACAGAGAGCTTAAAATTTGCAAATCGAATCATTCTAATCTTTTAATAAACTCAATCGTTCTACATATATTTAATTTTATCCTGTCGAGATCGAAAATAGCTAAAATCTCGTCTCGTGAAAACATTAATTTTCAAATAAATAAAATAATTGTCATTCGTTCAAAACCATTATGCGTCCACATAGCAGATATTTCGCAAAAAAGTTGGAATCGTAACTGGTAAAGAACAAATCATAAAGCTAGAAAATTTTCAATGCTTACGTAATGTTTTCTCAAATAGAATTAGACTTGCGATTGCCTACACTGGCATCAACTGTGGACCGCTCTACTATACATGGCGACCCTTCATCAAGTGGTTATATCACTAAAATATCTATATGAAAGCAGTAAGAGAACTAGCGGAATTGGAGGAAATAAAATAAACAACCTACGCTACGGCGATAACATTGCTCTTATTGCGAAAGACGAACAAGAGATGTCCGAACTTATTGAAAGGATCGAAAAGGAGAGCGCAAAATTCGGGTTTAGACAAATAAACCGACAAAACTGATGGCAATAAACCGTGCTAATAAGATATAAAACGCATTAAACATCCGCGACGCACTGTGGTTAGAAGATCAGTGTTTTAGTCAAAAATAGTTTTTTTTTTCATAAAAACTAACCATTATTTTTAAAAACGCTAATGCATAAATAGGTATTATACCTTTCTTTAACTTTTTACATAAGGGGAGACCTCCCCATCCAAGAGTGTATTCACACACAATTGTGAGAAAGCCCACACCAACCTAAAAATTCAAACATTTTATGTACAACAAATTTTGAGTAAACCCAGATTTGGGGGAGGTACTGAGGGTAACAACCCCCCACCGCCCTAGAATCCGAAAAATTATGAAAAACGTTCACAAAAACAAAAATCACTAACCTAAACCATCCCAAAATTGAACCATGGATGCCCCCCCCCTCCCAAATTTGAGATCTGACACGCTCTTAAAACGAGATAAAATATTTTTAATATTTTACTCAAATAAAACCCCCTCAAGGAGAATCAAGGTTTACAAAATTTTATACAATTTTCTTGATCTTACTTTATTTACCAAACTATTTACTAAAGTTCTGAGTCTAGCTCCAGGGTATCCAAGTCTTTAAAATCATACAAATTCAATTCCTCGATATTTTCAGCTTTGACACAGACTGACGCAACACCTAACCTGCTAACCTCGAATTTGACATAGACTTACATATTATTCCTACGTTTGAATTTCCACAGCCGCCCCATTTTTTAATCAACATGTACATACATACTTAAAAGTTTGCAACATCGAAAATATACCAAAAAGGCAGCTAAAAACAAAATATTGATTTTCCAAAAATAGAAACTCTAACAAAATCGCGATGAAGGAACCACGGATGACCCTGATTGACATTTCTTTGTAGCCCAATATAAAGTTTAACAATTTTTTTAATGTTTCTTGTGCATCTTTGATTATTTATTCCGTAAAAAATAAACTAACAAACTTTAAAGTAATTTTACCTTTAGTTATGAGGTCCATTGTAAGAAAATTTTAGTTTATTATTTCAATTGATGCAAAGGTGCAAACACAACAAAAAAATATGTAAAATTAAAAAACAATTACTTTGCCCAGCGATATCTCTAAGCTTAGCTTGATTTTAACTAAATTATAGTTAGAATTTAATGTAGCGATCTTATAGCAATGAAGAATTATTATTTAGAAATTTTTACTGTATCATTGAATTTGTATTTTCGGCCAAAAATTAGACTATCTATACGACAGTGCGAGGTGGAGAACATCGAGGAAGCTATTTATATGCTTATATAACTCATAAAAGTAACTCTACAAGAATTAGGAGACGTACAGCATTTGCCATCACCAAACGCAATAAAATATGAAAGGGCAACCACATCACAATTCCATTATAATTATGGGGTTGAGGTATGGATTTTGAAGGCTACAGATAAAACTAAACTAGATTCTTTGGAGATGTGGTGTTGGATAAGGCTCTTAATGATTTCCTGGACAAATCACAGAACCGTTGTCTCCATACTAGAGGAACTCAGCTTCTAGAAAAGATTATTAACTGTGATAAGACGACGAATCCTCAAATACTTTGGACACGTCACTTGGGAATGCACTAAGGCTACGCAAGATACAACGGCTTGCACGTATTAGCATAGCAGGGGCAATAAGAACAACGCCCACTGCTGTAATGGAGACATGGAGCGTCTTCTAGAGCTCCCCCGTCGTCATATAGTAATACAGGGGGAGGCAAGATTGGGAATCCCTAGATTGCAAAGTTCACTGTACAACTTTTGTTTAGGTATAGAACACAATAGTATAGCCGGCAGCATACAGGGTCATCTACTGGGAGTGTGGATAGACTGTATGACTCCGAAATATCTCGCAAGGTCACTCTTCGAGGTGATAATTCAAGATCGTGAAGAGTTGAAAACAGTCAAACAGAATATACCTCCTGGAAGCTTGATCTGGTACACAGACGGTTTTAAGACTGAGACTGACGCCGGCAGAAATTTATGGCGAAAGGCCAAAATAGTTCAGCTACTTTCTTACTGGGTAGGCACGCTTCCGTGTCTCAAATGAAAATTACGCGTGAAAACAAACGGAGGGCTTATAAACATAAGTGGATCTACATAATGTCGGACAACCAGACGGCTCTGAAGGCTCTCTTAAGTAGTAAGACTTCTTCCAGACTGGCATGGAAGTGCCTAGTAGAACTCAATGACTTGGCAGAACAGAACACCGTGAGACTATTCTGGGTACCAGGTCATTGTGGTATAGACGGTAATGAAAAATCCGATGAACTAGTAAGGCAGGGATCGACTGAGGCTTACCTTGGCCCAGAACCAACCTTAGGAATTTCAATAAGCGCTATCCGAGGATATGTAAGTGATTGGATTGACACTCAACATGAAGGATACTGAACTGATAGACCAGGACCGAACCACAGCAAGACATTTATAACTGGACCTTGCAAGAAGAGAACTGCAGTACTAATTCTCTTGGGTAGGGAGCAACTCAGGATCGTCACAGGTCTACTAACAGTAAATGCGACTGTTAAGGAACACCTGCGGAAGATTCGAAAATACAATAGAAACCTTACTTGTAGAGTCTGCAATAAGGAAGTAGAAACCGCAATGCACATTTTGTATTTCTATGATGCGTTGTGAAGGAAAATATAGCGCATATTCGGCCACCCTTCTATGGAACGGAACAAATTTGCTACACACCCGTTGAACAACCTATATCTTTTGATAAAGGAAACAAATCACTGAATAGGTGTTCCCTACTAATTAAGGTATGCACAATAAGCCTTCTAGGCTGCAATGTCCCCGGAATCAGGGACGGGTCTTCAAAAAAAAAAAAATTAAAAATCGAATGGAGGTGCTGTTGCAGCTGGCCTCAATCAGCGGATCATCCGGAGTGGGTAATACTTTGCAGTGCCTAGTTGGTATACGGCTGTAGCTAGAAAACCAATTGGACAGCGGTTTCGAAAAGCGAGGATATCTGGGGTTGCTGAATTGCAGTCCTAGAATAGCGTGCTCTTCCAATAAAATCGTTGATGGCAGGTAGCTGGGATTCTTTTGCAGTTATATATAATTATATATAACAAATACTAAAAAATTATGTGTATAATACATGCAAGTTAATAAATAAATTGTAATTGGTAGTCCATTTTGTCAAACTCAGAAATATCATTTACACAAATTTGCATTAAGCCTAATAGCCAGTTGTTACAACACAACCCCCATATGAGAATTTTATGTTTTACCGACCTATACATTCATAATAAAAGGGCAGAATACTTGGTTATTCAAATAAATCTGTAGATAACAATTTAACAAGACATTTAAGTAGCTAAAATATTTAAAATATTTGAGATAAAAAGAATTATCATTGAATAAGTATTTAATATTATGTGTGGAGGCTTTCATTAATTAAATAAAAAGAGGCGCCCATATTTATTAAATCATATATTTTCCAGGTGTTACACAGATATTCAAGAGCTTTTGTCGATTTGTTGTTGTTTGACTTGCCTCACATAGCTTCGTTCACTTGTTATTTCTTCACGTAGATGGTTAAACTCATGACGTGTGCTATCATCACTCCTTCTATTTCGAACTTGCATCTTACGGTAGCTTCGATATGGTCATATTTCTAATTTTTTAACCTCTTACTAAATGGTATTGTTTAGTTGATATGACAAATGAGTGTACCATGGGCAGAAGATCATCCTCATTATCAGGGATTATGATACTTTGTTTCCCAAGCAGGTATCGTTGATGTGAATAAAGCATAATATACCAGTAGTAAGGATGAAGAACCTTCCATATCGTCATATATAATATCATTTTAATCAATAACACTAATAAAATTAAACCTGGTGTTACGAACATCTAGAAAATATGGTAGGCTCAATATTAAGAAGCCAGGCCAATACAAAGTTTACTTGGCGTCCAGCAAGAAAATAAATTGAATTAAACCAGAGGTTTATTTCAACACGCCAAAAACTACAATGGATGCTAAGTTAAAATTTGCAAGTTAAATTTGGAAAAACAAATGCTAATTAAAACTAACTGAAAATAACGTTGCAACCTTATCTGATGGAAACGCATCATTGTTACTAGTTCTGGTACACGCGATAGCCAATACTGCAATGAAATTATTTTACAGGCAGCTATGGGCTGTGCGAAAAACTTATCTGAAAAGATAACAGCAGGCTTGTATCGAATGCCTTCAAAGTCATGCTACGCAAATCGCAGGCTACTGTGCCTAATTGTACAAATGAAAAATTCGTCTGACATATGAGCAAAAAACAAGCATGTGCTAGTACTTACATTAATACATAGCATAAAAAAAGATTTTAGATCCCACACAGCGTCAACTTAAATCGAGACGCCCGCTGCTGCTTCGTATAATTGAGGGAGCCACCATAGCTGGACACAAATGCACCTACCCCAAACTGGAATGTCAAAAAGGACCTCATCACAGAAGTGGGCAGGGCCAGACGACTTCAAACGGGTGACTTTACAAATCGAGAGCAGCTTCGCGGGTTCCCAGGATGATCTCGGCGCTTACTCACTTACCGTGCCAAAGCATGCGCGGGCCTAATGCCATATAAATTAGTACCGCAATTTCTTGAAGAGGAAGAAAAACCTGCGCTCACCTGGAGGGTGGCCCAGAGTTAGCATGCGAGCAATTAAATCGAGCACGCTGGATTAATGGGTGTGGAAAAAAATGACCATGCTTACAAGGCTGGGATTGAAATCCTCAGAAAGGCCTAGTAATTGCTTGTTTGCAGTAAAGTGAGACGGGAGAGATCCTGATTTCAAATTCGACTCCACATCGCTTCATAATCAACGTGAAGTTAGCGCTACAGCCACCAAAATTACGTAAGACTAGGAAAATTAATCGGAAGAAAGAATTTGTTTTTAACGGCGAAATTAGGAAGGCCGTTACATTCCAGTGCAGGTATCTATGCCAGCGGTATGGCTATTGTTCAATTTTAATTTTATTTTTGTATCGGTGTTCATATCATTTCAAGTCTACTATTTCTGTCGGTGTCCCCTTTTTAATCATCACATTTACGGCGTGTGATAGTCTCACTTAGACGAAAGATTTGCTGAGATCAATAAAACTTCATATTCTGTTGCTGTTTTGATATTTGCGGCAATATAACTATAGATATGTTTTGAGGAAACCTTTGCTGTTTATTATCGGTGTTCTCGTTTCTACAATAACTTTGGTTAGCAATGTTTGCATTTCACTCGAAAGAGTTATTCCTCTATAGCTTTGCGTTTTCCACGCAATAATATTAAGTATAAGCTTGACGATGTCATCATTTATTT
Source organism: Agriotes lineatus (assembly GCA_940337035.1). Lineage (NCBI taxonomy): Eukaryota > Metazoa > Arthropoda > Insecta > Coleoptera > Elateridae > Agriotes > Agriotes lineatus. Next base: position 69,181,564 of record OW679199.1, on the reverse strand, counting down.
CCTACCTTACCCCCTCCTCTTATAGGTTTGTTGCATATTCTATCCTTCTTTTTTCAAAACTTGAATAATACGAACATATTGATTTTTGTAAAAAATGTATCTGTTTTATCCTACACAAAATAATCCGTTTTTTAGAAACAATATAATGTTTCAATAAAGATTCCACCCCTTTAATAGAACGATTTGGTATCGACCGTCTTAACTGTTCGTCGTGTGACTGTTTTTACATTGGTGAAACTGGACGTACTTAAAAAAAGAATTAAAGAACATTTCGCTTGTAATATAAACAACATTTTTATTATCGATCAACCCAATAAATCTGCTTTTGCTAATCAGATTTTGCAGTCTAACCACAATTTTAATCCTAATAAATATTATAAAATTCTGCATACAGCTGATAAAGGTATTTTGTTGAATTTACTTGCGATTTAATAAATTATGTCCAATAATAATAAATTTAGATTCAATTAAATCACATATTTTGATACTAATTATATTTTCTTGAATATAAAATTATTTGGTAATTTTCTTGTTGATTCCATCCCTTACTTGGTCTTTAGCTTTTTTGTCTTTTAAGTTATTGAACCTCGCTGGTAATGTCATTGTCATTGAATCTAGGTTTTTTCGATTTTTAGGTTAAGTTACTTATTGTAATTAACTTCATCTTGAGTCGAGCCATCATCAATGTCGTTCACTTTTTAACTTTTCAATTGTTAATTTGAAACAATAAAGAAGCCAACCTGCGATCGATTACTAATAATAATCTATGGTAATATAATCGCAGATCAACCCCCTTATCATTTATGCACCACGGTAGCTCTGAAATGTTCTTACTCACCGCAATGACCTAGCTAGTTTCAAATTCGGTGGCCTTGGGTCGCAGATTTCCATCATCAGCTGTACTACTGCAAGCTCTTTCAATAATAAGAAAAACACAGGGCGCCAGAAATCACAGATTTCGAGAAATAAATAAAATTACAGCAACAATTAGGTTTATTTGGTTAATAAATAATAGTTGCTTGCAACATCGTAATTAGGTCTGTAAATTGTTTATCACAAAGTTTAAATACAGTATATAACTAATGCTGAAAATGCAGCACGCACAAAAAATATGTGAACCTCTTTTGGGCTCTTGGATTGAATATGATTGCAATTCAATGAAGGAGTAAGCTTACCACTGTCATATGTTTTAACCGTTATCTCGGTATTGATAGTAAAATGGCGTGAGGGCACTTTTTACAAAATTCTTAATACGTATTCATTAAGCAAAACTTTAAATTTGTGAATTGTAAATTTAGGAACGTTTTAAATTTGTAAAGCGCAGTTTAAATTTGTAAATTGTAAATCTGACTTTTAAAGCAGAGATTTATGAACAATTCATACATTATGTTTTAAATTTGTAAAGCGTAGTTTAAATTTGTAAATTGTAAATCTGAAGCGTCGTTACAATCGATTCAGCCAACAATTCATAGGCTGACGTGGTTGTCAACAAACGTTGAAACAAGACTAACCTGGGTGGTGATAAAAAACGTTGCCGGTAGGCACTGAATTAGTCCAGGTTTATTTTAGAGATCCAGCCATCAGCAGCAGCGATCTCGTGGCCAAAGTTGAAAAGGGGACAGACGCTCCGTGTTACAAACGGCAAGCCCAAAATGGGATTCCAGAAAGGAGTTGCGGGTCCAAATTATTAATTATGATGCCGATTAGGACATCTAACGTGGCGTCAATTCAAATAAGAAGTCGCTTAAAAACGGCGTTTAAAAGCGGTACTTAAAAGTGGTAACTAAAAGCTGATAAGAAAGGGAAATTACTAAACTTGAATATCAAACCAAGGAGCGTAAACATACCTGATTTCAGTCATCAGCCCACAAAAAAAATTAAATAATTATCGAGGTGCAATATAGCACACGAGATGCTTTCTTGGAACGAGTTGCTCCAACCAAAGCGAAAGTTAAAAATCTGTTGTGATACACTCACACAACTTCCTTTTACAGTGATCTTATAATTAGTCAAAAATTTAATTTTTAATTTTTAACCATTTAACCATAACAATTCTACAAAAACGGTACAAAATCGAGTGTTAGTTGAAGAGACAAATTTTCTCTAGAATTTTAAGGTGAATTCAAAAATGTAATAATATACCGGGTGTTTTATTTAAAATAGGAGTTAATAAAAAAAATAGAAAAAAAAACAAAAGAAACCCACTTTAGAAGTATTCAACTGGAAAATCACCTATCTCACATCAATACACATTAAAAATGTAAGAAAAATGTAAAGTTTAAAAAAAATCGTTAGAGCCGTTTTTGAAAAAATCGAAAAAAACTGAAAAATCACAAGAGTAAACACCTACTTCCGGTTATGCGTTTTTCTTCAAAAGCTTGCTGTCTCATCTACATAGTACACAAAACTTATATATGAAGTTTCAACGCCATACCTCTTTTCGTTGTTGAGATATTCTGTTCACAGACAGACAGACAGACAGACAGACACACAGACAGACAGACACACAGACCAATGAAAAAAAATATGTTTTTTGGGATCAGGGGACTCTAAAACGTGAAGATCCGTTGAAAACTCAATTTCGAATTTTTGGGGTGAATCCAATACTTCCTTTATAGTAAAAGGAAGTAAAAATGAGGTCGCGGACGGAAAATGACCGCGGCGGCTGGCGCAAGGAGATAACAAGTGAATTTCGGAAAAACCAAAACCAACGCTTTTGCGCAAACAAGATTTGATATCGATTGAAATACAGCGAATTATAACTCAGGTGAAAATATACAGGCTGGCCCGGAAGTGACTAAATGGCGAAACAAATAGCAGGAGCTAAAGATTTGTTTCAAATTATTATGTTTTAACCAGTACAATGATTTTTATAATGTGTAGTTTGCTAGTATTGTTAATACTACACCTCTGTAGATGATCATTATGCCCTGATGATGAGCCCAGATTGGTTTCAAAACATGTTGCTAGGCACATTATTACAATAAAATTCGTGGAGAAGACTATAAGGTTTTATTGCTTCTACTTATTAATTATGAAGTTTAGTTTTTTAATTCCTTTGGAAAGTAAGGTACGTTGATAGTTATTTTTGATATGTCAAATGCTATCGAAAATCATCAAACAGTAGTAAATTGGTAATTTTTGACACTGTCATCTACGAGTTAAAAAATGTGTACTTTTAGTACACTGGTTTATATTTATTATTACGTAATTAGAAATTCTGTTAGTAAAAGATACTTTTAGTGGAGTCAGAAATAAAATTAAGTATTACTTTTACTAAAAGCCCGTCATACTTCTTATAGAAATCTTGTCCCCAGAGGTTTCCATACTGCAACGCTGCGCCTTTAGTCAGAAGGACCTTTTCTAGAAAACCTCTTGTCCATCAGGAAAGATTCCCCAGATAATCATTCTCTCATTCCAACACTTTTTGTTCGGGACTCGTGAGAGCAAGCATTACTAACGAGCTCGTAAATACTGATCAAGACGAAAATCAGTTTAAGAAATCAACTGTAACGACGTGTCCTTAATAATCCTTTGTTATAATCTAAAACGTTAACTAAAGTAATCTAGTGCAGCTTATTAGTGATTAAGACAACTCGCGTTCAGAAACCAATTTCAAACGCGATTTTTATGGCAGCAATAATGCTCCTTCGCAATAAACTTGAGTGATAAAACAGCATATTCTGGCAGTCATGTCTCAATTGGTGCGGAATGCGTCTTGGGCGATAGCACGGAGTGCAAACGACGGGGGCGAAGGCGCCTTCCACTCATCTGATCACTTCTGCAGACGCTCGCCACAATATGCACAATGACTCCGGGACTGACTCATGTGCCATTTTTCCTTGTCGGAGTAAACATTGCTCCCACACTTTCTGTTTAATACATTTACGTGACAGAGGGCTACGGTCACTCGTGTTGGCGTATTTAGCAAGATTCACATCTGAAGATGTGGTTTCAGATTGCAAAATACGGTGTTTTGAATGAGTAATAAAGTACACTTTTTTTGTTTCATGTACAACCATTCTCGCGTTTAGTATAAAGCTGCACCATAGATCTCGTAGGTGTGGATGAATGTGTTTTTTCTATCCTTATAAAATATACTTAAGATTTTAGTCTGATAAACTTCACACAAGCTTATATTTAAACAGGTTGAAATATTTGCAACACATTATACAACAATAATATTATATCATCCGAGTGCCTTACATGTGGAAGATAGTCGCGAATTATATTTATTTCCTTCTTATCCCACGTTAAAATTCTAGAGATATTTGTATGGCACTTTCGAGGTGCACTAGTGACAGCCCAAATTATAATCGACGCTAAGTGACAAACAATACGAAAATCAATTAAAGATTAACAAATATTATCTTACATATTTAAATTACGCAACCATGAACACTAAATAGATGAGGAATTGATAGCAGCGATCTTCTTTATTAATGAATCGATTTGGATAAAATTTTGTATGAAGATACTAGAGATAATTTCTGATTGACCGATAGATATAATCAAAATGGTCGACTTCCGGTTTCACCGGAAATAATACCACCATTTATTTTTTAAATGGATCATCCTATATATTTTATGTTTTTTTGGAAGCTACAAGTCAAATTACATATACTAGTCTCTCCAAATTTCCATTTTTTCAAACAAAAATAGTATATTATTATACTAGTTTAATAAGAGGGCCTATTGTAGCACGAGTGAGTTTGGAGTACGAACGAGTGCTACAATTCCTCTTATTAAACGAGTATAATATACTATTTTTTCTACTTTGCGTTATTTATTTAACAATAATATGGAAATTTGTTGTAAAAATGAACACCTTAATATCTAGGGAGCTTTGATTGTAATGTGTGACAGCACTGCCAACCCTTTTTCAATTGTTATAAACAAAATTTAATTGACAGTTTGTAAAAGAACTAGTTTATTGAATTTTTTAGAAATAATAAGATTACCAGATCTCGTCTCGTAGTTATGATTCTCCGAGTGAGTTCCAAAAGATTTCAAATTTTTATAAATGGTTGTCAGAGAATAATAAATGTAGAGACAAAGAAGGATCATAATCTGCAAATCTTTAAGAGGTCGACATGACTCACGCACTGTAATATTGGCTAAAATTCTAATTGCTTTTTTGCATAATAAATACCTTGCCAACATGACATGAATTACCTCACAATGCAACTGCATACCTTAAGTGTGAATGAAAAAGCAAGAAATAAGTAATTCTCAGGACTCCTCTGCCAACACAGTTGCCTTAGTAAAAAAAGTTGAACTGAAAGCTTGCTACAAAGAAAGTTGATATGGGCAAACCAGGTCAAATTTATGTCAAGAAGTACTCCAAGTAGTTTTACCTCACTACTACAGTAAAGAGAAGTGCTTTTGTATGAAAAAATGATCTTTTGCGTTTTATCTTCATTTAGTTTTAATTTATTGGCAATGAACCAATCACAAGTTCTATTAAGCTGTTATAATCTTCCTCTGCACAAAGTAAGGTTGTATCATCTGCAAATAAAAGACATGTGGTTGGTAACATGTATTGTACTAAATCGTTGATATATACAAGAAACAGCAGAGGGCCTAAAATGGACCCTTGCGGAACACCTTGATTAATAGGAAGTTTTTCAGAAGATTTACCTTTAAAAACTATAAATTGTTGCCTGCTTGTTAGATTAGGTTTAGTGCAGGTTTACATGCACTAACACTGGATTCTTTACTTTTAGAATTTCAGTTTCTTTGAATATTTAGTAATTTAATTGTATTCCTCAGTTCGTCAATCAACACATCTTTTTGATTAATAACGTATTTAACTAAACGTACGTCAATTTTATTTTCGGCATCCACAACGAGTTCTTCACAAGCTTCAAAAAACTCCTTATTGGATACCTCGTCATTATAGCAGCAAATCATCACTTACATTACACAATTTAGCGCAACTATGGTGATAAAACAAATTACACTCTTCTCATTTAACACCATTTACGACATTTATTACATCTCTTGCAAGTTGAGCTCAAGCAGACACGTCCGTCACCCGCCATGTTGAATGAACGAATCAAATTATTCTGTAATAATTGCTTGGCGGGTGTTATTGAAAAGATTTTGTCGATTATCTGACTTTTTTAGTCCTTATAAACAAAAAGATAGAAGTGTTACATAAGAAACTAACAATCCAGAATGAAACGTCGCATGCACAAAACCAAAAGTACTCAAACACTACTCAAAACCTACATAAGTGTTAAAAAACGAAACACAATAATAATTTATTTAGTAATGAAAAAACAAAGCATCACATCCAGAAATCTATTTGTTTTTCTTGTAAATCCACAGAAAAATGTCTTGTCAAATTACGAGTTCCAACTTTGCGGGTTGATATATAATACCGGTGAAGGCCAGTATTTTATATTAACTAGTTATGCTATTCTCCATAATTACTTCCTTTTACTACTATAAAGGAAGTATTGGATTCACCCCAAAAATTCGAAATTGAGTTTTCAACAGATCTTCACGTTTTAGAGTCCCCTGATCCCAAAAAACATATTTTTTTTCATTGGTCTGTCTGTCTGTCTGTCTGTCTGTGTGTCTGTCTGTGAACAGAATATCTCAAAAACGAAAAGAGGTATGGCATTGAAACTTCATATATAAGTTTTGTGTACTATGTAGATGAGACAGCAAGCTTTTGAAGAAAATCGCATAACCGGAAGTAGGTGTTTACTCTTGTGATTTTTCAGTTTTTTTCGATTTTTTCAAAAACGGCTCTAACGATTTTTTTTAAATTTTACATTTTTCTTACATTTTTAATGTGTATTGATGTGAGATAGGTGATTTTCCAGTTGAATACTTCTAAAGTGGGTTTCTTTTGTTTTTTTTTCTATTTTTTTTATTAACTCCTATTTTAAATAAAACACCCGGTATATTATTACATTTTTGAATTCACCTTAAAATTCTAGAGAAAATTTGTCTCTTCAACTAACACTCGATTTTGTACCGTTTTTGTAGAATTTGTAATTTTTGAAAATTTTTAACAAATGGTTAAAAATTAAAAATGAAATTTTTGACTAATCATAAGATCACTGTAAAAGGAAGTTGTGTGAGTGTATCACACCAGATTTTTTTTATGTATAAAACTGTATAAAACAATCGAAATCACCCAAGATAAATAAACACCTTCCAACTGCAACTGATTATGTCCAAACACGGGCCGCAAGAATGCAAGAACGTTCTTGCTGCAATGGCATTTATTTTCTATGTCAAAGATGGCACCACATTTGCTATCGATCTGGTGACTTTCACACCCCGATTGCATTACATTTCGGGAGCATTATATTTGTAAATAAATCTCCCCAGTTTATGTTTATGGCGGTCTAGGCTGTAATGTCGCTAGCCTTCGCTTCACATTAAAACGGCTATATCGCTACATATACATTTGGGCCACATTTCAGATAGCCCTCAGCAGCTTCCAGCTGCGTTGTGCATTTATGATATGAGAGAGGCGAGCGAATGTGTTGACACATAACTCATGTTATGTTGACGTACTTTTTGAATATTGTTTTACGTGTGTTAAGCGGCATTACTTAAACCTTGTTATATTACAATAATAATTCTAATGACACATAGGCTGTTGACGTCTAAAAGCTTAGAGCCGCTGAGCCCCTAAAGAGCAGCCGCCACTGGCTATGACCAAACGAAAGATTATCTTAATTTGAATAGAGTTGAATTAAAGGTGATATATTCGTTTCTATCCAAGGCCTCACGATATAATGTAATGCATAATACGGCAATTCCACAACTATTATTGTAAATAAATGACGTGAATAGTAATCTTTGAAACCTCTTTGTGGCGTGATATAATAATTCATGCTGTTTATTGAGTATTTCACCACACTACAAAATAAAAATATTAGAATACGAACGTTTCGAGAAATAGTTTGTCCTAGTTATCAACGAAATAAAAATTAAAAATATTTTTTATTAGAACTGAAAGGCTACCAATTTTCAGTAAATTGTTTGACAGGAAGGTCATTAAAAATATTTTAAAAACACCTTGCAATTTATCTTCAAAGAGTTTTTTCTCCCAAACGGCTTGTCCAATCTTAGTTTTTTTTATATCAGAATTATTCTTTTTCACTGTTCTAGTGTAAGAGATAAAAAAATAGGATAAATTCTGAAAAAATGTAAAAAGTAAGTTTGAAAAAGTCAAGTTCCTTTTTGGCTGATTTTGTATTACTATATTGTTTATAGACGAATACATAAAAAAAGTTTTAAACGCTGGAATTCCGAAGTTTCTACCTCTTTACTAAACCTACATTTTTGAGCGCGTATTACTTTATTTTAGCAATAAATGTTCATTCGATTACTAAATTAATTTGAAATTTTAAATAGCTCAAAGTTTATACGTCAAAATATAGAAGGAACGCAAGGGTTTACCATATTTGCATTGCGTACACACGTAATAAATAAATATGTAGGTCTATGGCAATTTATGATAATAATTGTTGTACTTTCAGAATTATAAATCTGCAAAGCTTCATAGTAGAACATTTATAGAGGGCGCTACGAGCGGAGCTCGTAACAATTAAATAGTAACAAAAGTACTTCAGTAGTTCGATAAACTTAAAATTCAGCGTTAACGCTGATTTATACAATGTTCAATTCCTTTATTTTTTTTATATATTGAAAATTCAAAATATGGTAATTATAACAATGGCTTAGGCCTGACTTTAAAAAAATACTTCTAGAAATAAATGCAAACTGAAAGGCAGTTAAAATATATTTTAATTATTTCAGATATTTCAAATTATAGAATAAAAAGCTATTTATATGCAAACACTTGGTACATCAAACTTTAGAATAAATTAAATAAAACAAATTGTGCCTGCTTGTCAAAATTCATATTTAGTAATGCGAAAATGCGTTACAAAACAATATTAAATTAATGAATATTGCATCCTTCACCTTTAATGATCTAAACACGCTAACCTTTGATTGCTATATCGCTGTGATGCTAATGAACTTGTTGTTTTAAGGATATGAATATCTTACAAAATGTTTAAAGCCAAATATGGAACTTCTAGACATTTTATGATCTATAAATGGCAGCTAATTAAGTCAATACGTTATCGGACACGTTTCAAGGGAAAACGATTAAGTCTCTAGACTAGACAATACAATAGAAAAGACATTTCAAGGAAATCGCATATTTTGTAAGTATTTGTATCAACTTTATATTTCCAACAAACCTGATCTATTAAATACTTGGGCTTAAATTAGTAATAGTTATTGAACATTAAGTTGCATTTAAAACTTTATATTAGAAGTATTAAGATATACCGGGTGATCATTTGCAATCCAGAATGTAGGACATAAGTATCATTATCCTTGATTATGATATTTAAACGTAGGCTCGGTTCATTTTCACATCTGGTCCGAGTATTACCTATCAATTTATAAATTACTAAGATACCTATAATGTAAACACAAATATCTTCCTAATTTCTGGTACTACTCTTGCATTTTTAAATGTTAGCTGAGAATAAATCACGCACATGCTTCAAATTTATCAAACTACAAAACGTTTTTATTATAAATAAGTACTCTTTCTTCTGGGATTATGTGTTGCTTACTAAGTTGGAGAATAGATAGTAAACTGTCAATAATAGTGCAAGAATATGAAAAAAGTCATATCGATTCGTCTCTATTCCGATTTCCCTAATTTAATTAAACTTTAAAGTCATTTAATATTTATCTTGTGCTGCGAGATATTGTTCAATGTGTTTACTGATGTTGCACGCAAATATGTTTTTCTAAAAAGATTCTTGAATTATCTTATTGTTAAAAAATTAAAATAATTACAGTTAACCAACTCTTGATATGTTGTACGATCTGCACAAATAAATAACAATGCTTTTTTATCCCCTCCACAACAAATCGAATTAAAATTAGAGGTTTTGAAAAGTATATTTTTCTTTTCAAATAAACTGGTTTGTCGGTATACAATTGCGGTATACAATATCGATGTTCGAATTTGAATTAAATAAATAACAAGTTGAGCCTATAAGTAATAAAATGAAATTCTTTTTTAACAATAATTAAATATTTACATTGTTATAGAATACTCTGAGTACGTGCTTGATTATCGTTAAAAGAAGCTCTCTAGAAATAGTACTTGTTTAGCTTAGTTTAGAATTACCAAAGTTATTGGAAAGGCTAATAAAGTAAACAAAATTTACTAAAAATCAATAAATCCATAAACGTAAATACACGTGTATTCTAACAAATGGCTTCTTTGCGTTGAAATAGTGTAAAATTTCTATTTGCTGATTAAATTTAAGTGTCTGTTTTCTAGTTCAGCTGCAACTGATGGTTATGCAACTTAATATACACAGTTTAACGGAAGATAACGGCGTCCAGCTAATAAATGTTTTAGATTTAATTTGTTCAATATAAATATCTTGCTAAAAAAATTATTTGATGTCTACAAAACGTTAGCTAAGTAGAAGCAATAAATAAGAACTTGAGTTTGATAGCTTTAGATTGTTGGGATTTACAATATGATGCAAGTTATTTATTAAATTGTACGTACATTCATATTGAAATGTTATGGTATACATTAACTTATATTGGCGTTTTCGTGGTGTTCGTAGATCTATATCAAGACAAAAAATGTGTAAGAAGCCAGTGCGAGTAATGTAATATATTGATGCGACCAGCTCTTATATTTGTAAACGTTTTAAATACATTTTAACTGTTTAATAGTTTCCAAAAATATTAACAAAGCACACAGAACACTTAAAATTGGAGTTTTAGTTTGGATCGGATTTGTACGGAAATATTTGATCGCACCTTAAAATTTTACATTTAATAAATTGTGTTTTAGCAACAACAAATTTGCTGAAACCGAGAAAAAACGTATGGAATTTAGTAAACTCGAAATTTGTAATTTGTAAGCAAATATAAAAAAAATGAGAGGGGTGTATAGTAATATTTTATAATTGTTGGTATTAATGAACTTTCCACAAAGTTTTCCAAATTAATAGATTTAGTAGCAATTTCAGAAGGTTACAATCCTAAAACATGAAAATTATGTAGAACACAGACAACTTGCAAAACAGAAATTGATGTAATTCAACATAACAAATAATTGCGGACCCTTAAAGGCAAATAGAACACCTTTTGGAAAATTTAGAATAGAAGAAAACAATAGCTGATAATAGAATTTTAACGACTAAAAGAAGGTATTTGTAAGATCTGTTGTTAAGATAAGGTATTCAGAATAAGTAGAACAAATGCAGCTATTAATAATTATGCTGTTTCGAATGAATTTGCCATTTTAGGAATTAATTCTTGGCTGAATCTACAAAAATATAAACAATTAGTCTGCTGGCAGTGGTATTTGCATTAAACCATAATACTTACTTTTAAAAAAATCTGTAAAAGGATTTACCCAGAACTTCCCTCGCCCGAATTAGATCAATTTGCAAATAAAAAAAATGTATCCCGCTGGGGTTTGAACCCGGCGCACCTGCATAGCGATCGTAACCGCATCTCCGCAGCGGAAATAGCGGAAATAAGTGCGGTGCGCTTCTCTTCAACAGAACGGGCTTATTTTTGAAACGTTTTTATTATTTTGTGACATTATCCTGTATCGGTTAAGTTTTATTTTCGGCAAATATAAAGCTTGATCTATGTGAAAGTTATTACTTCCTTGTATTTCAAAATTAACCCAAAAGTAAACAGACTTTTATTTTTTAAGGTGCTCACCCTGTATATATTTGCATGAAATTGTACCGGTTTCATGCGAGGTAGATATATAATATGTATGCTAAATATCGTCTTCCTCCGACAAAGACTTTTTGAGCTATACTGCCAACAGACAGACCGACAGAGAGACTTACGGAATTGAGAAAACCTGTTTTTTTGGCATCTAGGGACCCCGAAACGTGAATATCTGAAGAAATCTCGGAAGGTGATTTTTTCGTGTACAATAGGCTACTTCCTTCGTCTTTCAGACGAGGGAAGTAAAATTAGCCTAGAGAAGAAAGCAACGCAAAACTGGCAGTTCTATCGAAATACCCAGGAAGAAGTTTTGCATATGATCTACAATTTTTCAAAAATTAAAGTCTGAAATTATAAAGTAAATAATTTAAATATTTCTTTGCAACAACATTGAAATCTCATGGAAAATTGTTTTGATACCATACTACGTTATTTGCTACCTTTGAAACTGTAGTTTAAGCTTATAGATGGGCGAATCTTCAATAAGTATTTAAATATAAGAAATTACCTTCTGTTGACGCTGGTATTATTGTGAGAGCCAATTTGTTACGTTTAAATGCTTAGCCGAGAGAAGACTTGTTAAGCCAGCCAGAGCAAACCTGAAAATTCTGTAGAAGTTTAGCAGATAATCAATATTTTTCCGGTAATATATGGAGAAACAAATGAACCATTTAACATGATTAAAATGTAAGACAGAAGAAAGACGAGTTAATGAAGTTATAAAGAAAATGCAAACGAGGAGACAAGTATCTTAATTTAGAACAAAATAGATAAAAGTTACACATGCTTATTATACTCATGAAAACTATTCAAACATGAATGTTTCGGAAGTCGCTTCTGTTCAACAATTAACTAATTAAATTGAAAATTAACTTAAAAGAATTTAGCTTATTTTACTGAAAATGTAGTGTAGCGAAATAAACAGCATGAGTATTAAAGCACCACAACAAAGTTTCACAAATTATGCTTCTTTTGTAAATGAATAATAATTATCTTGTTAGTCTTTACAATCATAAAGTAAATAAGACAAAAATCCAATCTATAAACACTTTATTTTAACGTTTAAATAGTTTAAAAAGTTAGAGAAAATACAATAAAAGAGCAGATAGGATCTAAAGGTTTATTTTTGTACATCTCTTTTCCATTAGCCTAATGATGAACATAGTGTTATGTTCCCTTAATACAGTTTGAAATTTTCGAACGCCTGCCACTAGTTTTAGACCGGTAGATGGACGGGTGCGTTGGATTTCTTGGTCACGAGGCTAACGCGAAAAACGTGCAGGATAGATAAAAGAACAGGCGGGCAGTTAGGTTGTATTGGAACAGTGGTCACTCAGCGCCATGTGAAGTTACCTTTGTGAAAATCTCTCTTATGGTCCTCGTGGCAAACCTACGACTTTTGCCGAATCAAATGCTTTCCTGACATTTAGTAATGTCAAGTTCTAATCACGTGCCATTTGGAGTATTGAACAATTTCATAACCGAACCACCTCGTATTTAGAAGTGCTTTATCGTAACCTGAGCGTTATTAACCCAATTTTTCGCCCGGAGCTTGCCCAGTGGGGCACTTTTCAAACCAGGACCTTTCTGGGCCGCCTTTGTAGCCCAACTACAGCTAAAATTCATTGACGAATCGAAGTGCCAACGTTCGCCGTCAAAGCTAAGTATTTTTCGTGTCATAAGGGTAATAATTGTACATGCGCACATGTACCCCGACTAGGTGCTAATCGCCATTTGGTACTGTGGTTGATTTGCAGCTAAATCATCAATACTACTTTCTTTAGTCTGTAAATGTGCGGCGACGTCACGTTATTTAACATACTTTCAATGTAATATCGCAGTCTAGATTAGTTCCTGTTTAATTTCTTGTGAAGCGAAATGCAGTACGCGTTTTCAGGAATATAACATTTCAAGTACCTAAAGGTAAGGTAGTAGGTCCACTCTATGTGTTGAGTACGCGCAGTTTCCGAAGCATTGTGGAGGTTTCTTTTTGTTGGAGTTTCCCAGATCTTTGAAAATAATAGCGTGGTGTGTAAACAATAATATCCACATTTTATATGTCTCCGCCGATTTGACTTTTGCGAGCAAACACCTGCATTTTCAGATCAAGATCCTGCCTACCGCATTGCTGTTACCTGGGTACAACTTTTTAAGTTTGTTACATGCAGTAATCAGGTTTTCACCTATAAAAGTAGGCCTCTCTCAATTTTTTCCAATTTATTTATCTTGTGCTTTTCTTATTCAGTATTTTCCTGCTATTTTGGAACTGTTATCAGACCATATTGTTTTAGATCTGCTTCTATCCGTACTCGGTCTTTAGTTGATCATTTTTTGAAATCGCAAAACATGCCTTGCTTACTACCTTTTGAGCTTTGCTAGTTTTGTTGCAACGTTTGTATTTATGTACTAGTTTACACGGGCAAACAAAAAACATCTCGTTATATGAATTAGAGAAAAATGTGACTCAAACTATCATGCTGCCACAAAAATAATAATAGGGAATGCGCCAAAGCGTAACAGACAAGTTAATAGATGATAAACACGACTCTTTACGTCACACACTGCTCAACCTTGCTAAACCGTGTTAATTAATCATTAATTAAATTCTAAAGCAAAATTTATTAACAAGATTAAACATTAGTTAAATCTTGTTCTCAAATTGTAAAACAATTCATTTGGTAATTATCTCAAGAATGTGCTGCATTCGCAAAGCAATACGACGCTCTAGATCATCGATAACGTTACACAACACTATTTAGCAATATAGCAATATTATGTCTATACACGTGTGAACGAACTGCAGTGTTTTGCTAAATGGTCATTTGTGTTTACCTGTAACAATTAACTCAACAAATATAATTAGACTAGCAGGTGTTTATTAAAACAGTTGAACTTCGATATCTTAAACTTCGAGAAATCAAATATCTCGATTATTCGAATTCACGTCACATTCCCAACCTAATTTCTATAGTTTCGCATGTACAAATCCCTCGATAATTCGAATTTCGATAAGACGAAGTTTTCGATACCTGGAAGCATTTTATAAACTCCTAGAGCAGGTTTTTCCCTTCATTATTCGATTTACAGATGCAAATATTCTGTGTAGCAATAATGATTACATTAAGTGAAGGGCTGTACATAGTAAATATCATTCTGAAGAGTTATTTATGACCATGCTTCTTTGCATTTCAAAAAATTTGCATGCTTGCAAAACCCAAAATGTACAGTCACTCTTGGTGAACGCAAAATTGCTTTGTCTACGTAGGTATGGACACCTTTTAGCTGGGATTATCGATAAGACCGGAGAATGGCGTTCCAACATTTTGCTAACTTAAGTTTTCTACTTAAAATATTTGAGCAACTATGCGTTATAATGTTTGGTTATAGTTGTATCGGGTTACCTCTTAGGTAAGTTATGGAGAAAATGAAAATGGAAAACAGACTTATTATTTTAAGATTTATAAATAATCTGTTAAAATATATATTATACAGTGTGTCCGCGGATTGAGTTCACATAAAGTGTAAATGAAAAAACTTTTTCGAGTTAAATGTTAATATTCTAGTAATCGCCCCTGCTTGTTCTCAAACCAAGATTTTGAGAAAATGAATCAAATTAATTAATATACAGGGTGCTTTTAGAACCGATTTTTAAAAAATCTTTATTAGAAGAGGTAGCAAAAAAAGTATTATGAAAAGTTGTTTACAATTAAGAGTGATGGTTGACTCCCAATTTTCAGACAAATCGGCCTACTTTGTGTTTTTTTTGTTTGGATTTGTATCCCAACATACCTTTTATCGTAGCTGTAGGAGCACTCCATTATTTTTTTAACATCTTAGTTCAGGAACCAGTGAAAGTGCCTCCTACAGCCACGATAAAAAGTACGTTGGTATAAAAAACCAAAAATCGTTATAAAAAATTAAAGTAGGCCAATTTGTCTGAAAATTGAAAGTCTGCCATTACTCTTAATTATAAACAACTTTTTTAATATCTTTTTTGTTATCTCTTCTAATAAAGGTAGTTTACTCTTGGCCTTTTTATAAAAATCAATTCTAAAAACACCCTGTATATTAATTAATTTGATTGCTTTTCTCAAAATCTTGGTTTGAGAAAAAGCAGGAGCGATTCCTAGAATCCTAGATGTTAGCAGGTTAGGTTTTGCGTCAGTCTGTGTCAAAACTGACGCAAAACCTAACCTGCTAACATCGAATTTGACATAGACTTACAGTGTCACCAGTGTCAGTTATCAGCCATATGATTTAATGCACGACATGACTTCATCAGTTCCAAAGCCGACTAGACCACAAATTCTAATGAACACCCTTTATAATCAAAATGGCCGACTTCTAGTTTCACCGTAAATAACACTAACTTAATTTTTTAAATGGATCACCCTATATATTTTATGTTTTTCGCAATTTACGACTCAAATTACACACAACAGTGTTGCCAAATCTGCTTAGGTATTACACAGAAATATATTTTTTTTTCCATTTTAGATACAGATAAAGTAGTGCATGATGTATATCGTTATATTGGAAATTAAATTTGCTATTTAATGGGAAGATAGCTCTTAGTAGGTGCCATTTAAAAAAGCGACTTTTTCTTAAAAAACGTGTTTAGCAAACTTTGTTCTTTTATTAAGGGTTTGTTATTGACTTCATTGATAAAACAGCTATTATTATTAGTTGTTAGAGTCAATTAGAACATATTTTTTCCAGTCACAGCCTTCTATCGTAAAAAATAAAAGTTGATAAAATATTTTTTCTACTTTGCGTTTATAATGGACTTATTGTGACACTGAAAACAGTTTAACAATGAAGCTATTATTAAACTGTTTTTGGTGAAATGTTATATCTTAAAGTTGGCAGTATTTGCTTCATATGTCAAATCATCAAACATCACATCAACTGTCAAATGCCAATGCAGTCAGCAGTGTTTATTTGATTTGAAAAACGAAAACCACTCAAATAATAAAGCTGTCCCAAACGAATGGAATTTGTTAAAAACGGTAAAGAAAACTCAACAGTTAACAATTTTTTGCAGCTGCACTATTAGTACTCGTATTGCAGTTATGTCTCGATGTAGCCTTTGGCTACTGCAGAAGACTTCCACCCCCCTATGACCCCTATGACCCAAATGTGATGTACTTGACCGCCTAAAACAATGTCCAGTGTACCGTTCGGGGTTGGAAAGTTTTAGAAAAGAGGTTATAATTCTTGGAACCTGACCAATCTTATTAATACCGATGGGACTTGTTATGCAGCGTCCGTTTCGATAGGTCAAAAAGAAACGTTTCGTAGCTGCGCTTTTAGGACGAAGGTTAGCATATTTTTTTATAAGACCAATCCATTGCCGCTCATTAATGGCAAACATTTTTGGCAAGTGCATTTTTGTTTTAGGAATTGTTACCAAAATAATGTCATCTTTAAAATCGAGGTCATTAATAGACATGTTGACTAACCCGTCCCGTCTACAAGCACCTGTGTAACCCATAATCAGGATAACCTAAAAATTAAAGCTATCGCATGAATGATACATTGTATATGTAGATTACACGTACCTTAATTGCCAGGTAAGACAGGTCATCTGCCTCTTTTATAAAATGATCTATTTCCAAACCCTCTAATATTTTTGACTTTTTAGGCTGGTAGCCATCAGATTGCCTTTTGAGAAATCCCTGCGGTCTCGCAAATTTTGAAATATCCAAGTTTTTATAGGCATTTAAGCAAGCCCGTAGCATACTGTAAGAAGCCCATACCGTTGAGGATTTCTTCGTTTTGCTGATTTCATCGTAATAAGCAAGCAAAACATTTTCAGTTACTGCATGAATGCTATTTTTATGACATCAAGAATTAAATCTATTGTACTCTTTATCATAAATTGGCTTAGATTTACTTAGAAGTGATTTGTTTATTGCTTGCATAGCAGCTTCCCTTATTTCTGGAGGCCTACAAAAAATACTCGACTCTTCTTCCATTTTAATTTAATTGTATTTGAATATTTTCAAAAAGGCCAAAAGCCTTTCGTAACTCGTTAGATGTTCGACTTTTTAATAAACTTCCCTCTTCATTTAAAAATCTTAACGAAAGAAAATTTAAATCAAAACTAAAACAGCTACTACTTGATAATTGTTTCTACTCTGTGGATGAATTTCTAGATTCTATAATCGTGGATGCACCATCATAAATTTTATGTGCTTTATGGACTGTGATATTTTGTCTTATTTATTGCAACCTAGGATTAAGTTTACTTAAATGGAATTTGTGTTTTGTGTATTCTTGTTATTGTACTGTTATGACTTGCTGCACACATTATATTATGTAACGTAGTCAAATAAATGTATTATTATTATTATTGGCCATGTCATTATTTTTCGCATTTATTATTTGCTCAATGCATTAAAAACAGTTGATTTGACTCGTTACTTAAATGAATGGCAATCTGCATTTGAGGTACCTACGATAAAGTACAATGTTTTTTGATATTTATATTATTATAATATGTATGTATGTATGTATTATCTGCAACCTCATTTACTTTGCGGTGTTGAGGCTGGTGCTTTATGCGCTGGCATCTGGCGGTACAATTCTCAACTTGCCCCGGATTCGGGATACAGAGTTGGAGCGCGCCTTTGGTGCTTGCGCAGCAACCATTGTATGAGGTGTGTGTATTGGTGATGTGTTGACCTTGTTACTCTATCTCTTAGGTCTGTGGTTCTGAGTATATTATAATATATGAGATTTAAATTTGTTTTACAGCTGTTTGTGCAATTTATGAATTTGTAAGGTAGATAAGCAATTACTGGATCTATAATGTTTACCCTGATGGGTTTACATATTCACCAGAAACTTCATCCACATTACAATTCGAGAGATAATATCAGCTAGGTTAAAAGTTTAACTACGTTTTTGTAACGACACATTAAAATGTATTATTACGTTTCGCCTAATCACATATTTAGCTTTTTCAGACTGCAGTCTCAAGGTCACATGTCTAACTAAAACTAAAACGTGCTCGCACATCAAAATTAATGAAAAATTGTATAATACACTATAAAAATCACCAGTCAATAAAATTACAAAACTTAAAAGCAACTTGAAAACATAACCAAACTTTCAAACAAAATTTTAAGTGGAAAAACTAACAATATATAACAATAAACGCATATCGAGGTCATTGGACAATGTGCTATAGAAATTGAATCCTAATAAAACTAACTACAAAAACAAAACAATTCTGCCAAACGTTCTCTAAAATCAAAGTTGACAATTAACAACGTTTGAAAAAGTTTACCGAACTAAATCAGTATTGCAAAACAAATAGTTGGAGTGTAGACGAACACAGACCATCCTCGAGATTCGAAACATGCATAATGGTTAAAACATAAAGATATGATATTTAGACTATTCAAATTACATTTAAACAAGAATAGGAAACCGAAACATAACTAATTATTTAACTAAACTACGCATTTAAAGGTTTTAATTACTAACAAGAACAACAAAAACCAGAAGTATTTTGCCGACAAAAAAATCAAAGAAGAACAAATACCTAATAATTATTTACCTTTTCAAACTAACAGGGATGCCATCAAATTAAATAAAAAATAAAAAATATCAACAAGGAGAAGAGTATTTCAAGCAACAAGGATTCAAACAAACAATCCAGAACTAAGAAAAGTACATTTTAAAAGAATATAACTGAATTCACAAGAAAAGTTTGATTTTGACTTTACAACAAACTTTTAAGAACTACAAAAAAAAAGTTAAGATGAATTTAAAACAGAATGTGATCCTGTTATATAAAGTGTCCTAATTTATGGTAAAAAATATTTGCCTTAAGAAGCTAACATTGTGATTTAGCGAAACGTAACGTCTTTTTATCAATTTCTAATAATAAACTTTAATGTGTCTTGACAAAAACGTAATTGTTTTCATGTAGTTAAACTTTTAACCTAGCTGATTGTAACGACCTTGAGATCAGGCCGTTTTAGACGCGTGAGTCAGTGGCCCGAACATTCGAGAAACGACCCTGGAGCCCGGTGCGACGGATGAGTCAGCGGCCTCGGTAATTAATAAGCGTGGCAAGTCAGAGTTGCCAGAAAGGTCGAGCGAACTCCAGACGTTTTCCAGAAGGAACTATCCGGCAATATAAATACACGCCCGCAGGAATAGCGGGCAGTTCTCATCCAACTCGAAACGAGTAAAGATGCAATATAAATCAAATCGTGTGTACCTAAATCTAGTAAGATAAATAACGCGTGTATAACAAATAAATATAACCATATAAATCATTAATGTTAAGTCGTGTATAAATAAATAAAGTACATCTGTTGTTAGAAATAGTCCTGTTAGTTTATAAATAATGTGTGTTCAGCGTTTAATAGTTGCTTTATAAATAGTTAAGATAAATCGTTGTAAATAAATGCTTGAAACTAGGAGTGCTGTACAATTTTTAAATAGCCCGAAACGTAAAAACGTAACATGATATTATCTCTCGAATTGTAATATGGATGAAGTTTCTGGTAAATATAAAAACCCATCAGAGTAAACATTATAGATCCAGTAATTGCTTATCTACCTTACAATTTCATAAATTATAATATATACAGTCGGGTAATGACTTACAAAAAATTACCTTATTGTAAGCGATTTTTTTATTCTAAAGGAATATTTAGCTGTGAGCCATTTGATATAAATCCAAAAATAAATTAACAGTTTTAAGGCGTATACCGTTCATATGTGAAATAAAGATGTAAAATTGTGATTTACTAAAAATATTTGCTACGAAAATTTGAATTTGGGGTTTTTATATAGTTCTGAGCATTTTTTCCTTAATTAAAAATTTCATAAAGCTAAGCTTGGTATTTGTTTGAATTTGTTTTCACCTATTTATAATAAAAGAAGTCAAATTTTCAAAAATATTGCGTTAAAGAAATTTACAGATGTGAATAAAGTTTTAGATTAAAACAACAAATGAAAACGAGCGTGTAGAAATGGAATACAATGTGTAGAGCAATTAGATATTTAACTTTGTACTTTGCCCTTACGTGCTATTTGTTTGAAGCACATACTGGTTTAAATAACTTTAAAATATGGTAAAAATCTCTACCTGGTAGAGAGGGTTATTGTATTGGTGACAGTCATTCACGCTTATTTGTTCACTGTACAAAAAAGTGCAGATACAAGAGTATTTGCAATTTATTAATGTTTCTGAAATTGTAGATTTTATTGTTCGTCAAACTTCAATACAGCATGTGTTTTGGGGTGGTAAAAAAATTACATCTCTAGTTTTTGGTCTAATTTATTTATTTTATAATTAAGTGTCTTTCTTTACTGACTAGGAGTCCGAGAGATAGACAGTAAAACCATTCTTAATGGACACCTATACACAACGGACGGTTTTTAGTGTACAGGACGGTAGAGAATACATGGTAAAAAACCTCAGTTTCAAATTCCTCACGGTTGTTTGTTATGGAGGCATTTCACTGTACTTTCTTTTGAAGGAATCAATATTACGCTTTTTGCATTTTTTTAAACGTTTCTACTTTAAAACTGAAATCAGTTCAATGCTCGATGAGCCAATATTTCACAAGCAAGCTATTCTGGAACAGTAATTAATATCTTTAAAGGGCGAACCAGCCTTGAGTCGAAAATTCCAAATTACCGCCAAATTAGCATAAGTATGCCCGTCGATTATCTGCGACTCCACCCTTGCTTTCGCAGTTCAAAGGCTAA